>CM048656.1:12410074-13655907 GCA_026413185.1 Pueraria montana var. lobata
TTGTGCTGACGTGACATAATGACATAAGTGTAAAAAGTGGGGGGAAAATTCACCAAAAAGTAAAAAAATTGGGGTAAAATTTGCCAAAAAATGAAAAAATTAGAGGTAAAATTCATCAAAAAAATAAAAAGTTTGGGATAAAAAGTATAATTATTTTAGCATTCTACATCAACAAAATGGTTGAAGGTAAAATTTACAAATTTTTTAAAAAATTGAGAGTAAAATGTGCCAAATTAATTTATTGAGGATAAAATTCATCAAAAAATAAAAAGTTGTAATTAAGCCTTTAATTAAAGTCACCCATTCATCCGCTAATCAATTCATGAGTGGCAGGTGCTCGGCCATTTCTTCCCTCCTATTTTGCAGTGTTACATTCAGACTCAAATTGTTGTGTAACAAAAAAAAATCTCAAATTATTGAAATATCACTTTTAAGTTTCAAAGTAAACTTTCCATCTCTCATGCTTCCTTTTATCACGACTACCAGATGCTATTGTACTTGTAAGTTTTTTTTTTTTTTTTTTAATACCAACTCATTCATTTACAAGTATATTATACTTTTAAATTAATTCACAATAATTGTAATATTAATTATTGTCGATAGATCACGTACTGATGGAGAAGTAAGAACAACAACAAGAAGAATTGGACTTTTGATAATAATAGGAAGAAGAACCACTCAATCCATTTCCAATAATTGAATAATCCAATGGATTAGGAAAAGAAAATGGATGGATCATTAACCACCCATTAATGACAATAACCCAACAATTCAATCCATTAACCTTTATTTATTAAAATGGATGGATTGAATTCGATTTAAGTACGAATGAATTGATTGGATAGTACATATATGAATTATTTTATCACCCTAATGAAAATAATTAAAAAGAATTAGCAGATATTTTGAAGAGTTTTTAAGAACTTATTTTGATTTTAAAAAAAAAACTTATGTTTTTTTGTATACTTTTAATTTATTTCAATTAATTTTACAGTTAAATTTATGAAGATATTTTTATATATTTTTTTATCAAATAAGTACTTAATTATATTAAATGTTTATATTCTATAAAAAATAAGTGAGACCTACAACTATTTTTTTTTGTGATTTTCAATAAATTTCAATCAATAATAAAAAGTTTGTTTTAAAAAAATTATTTAAGAGTGTATTGTTAACCTTTCTCTTCAAAATAGTTTATTTAAATATTCTTAATTAGAATCCTGAATTTTTTTCTTTCTAATGCCACATGCAGGAAATCGTATTAGGCTCGTCCATCACATTAATGGGTCAGTTCCGATTTCCAAAAGGGTATTGTTATTCTCACATCCGGAATTGCTATTCTAACCACTCACATGGGTGACTTTTTATTAATTTCCAAAAATATCATTTCCACTGAAATATGATTCCGTTGTACACTTATATAACGGTGTGTACAACGGAATCATGTTTCTGTTGCAATGAATGGGGTGCCAAAAAAAATACACAAAGGAAACACGATTCTGTTGTACATTTGTACAACGGAATCATGTTTCCGTTGCAATATATGAGGTGGAAAAAGATTAATTCAACAGAAACACATTCCATTGCACAATGTACAACAGAATTGTGTTTTCGTTGTAATAAACGGGGCGGAAAAAAATTAAACAACGAAAGCATGATTCCGTTGTACAAATGTACAACGGAATCATGTTTCCATTATAGTTAATGTGGTGGAAAAAAAATTAAACAATAAAATTATGTTTCCGTTACAGAGAGTGTAAAAAAATTATAACTTAAAACACAATTCCGTTTCATTGAATATTCAACATAAACAACGGATATTTGTTTCCCTTACATCTTTTTCTTTTTACATCAGTTGCTAGTTGCTGGAACAGAATCGCATTTCCGTGATATTGAATGAAAGTTGCCGAAATGGAATTACATTTCCATTGATGTTATGAATCATATTTTATAAAATTTTCTATTTGACATCCTATTTCCTTCTTTGTCATCTCTTTTTTTTTTTTTTTCTGTCATCTATATTTTTAGGTTTCTGAAATTTATTTTTAATAAATATGAATTTTAAAAAATTTAAATTTAAATTTCAATAACCATGTTAAAACTTAAAAATCCATATATATAAAATATTAAAAATTTAAATTAACAAAAAATATAAATGGCTTAAATGCAATTTTAGTCTCTCTATTTTTTTAAAATTTATAATTTTGGTCCTTCTATTTTAAAATAAATACATTTAATACTCATATTTTTCAAAATCCATAATTTTAGTTCCCCTATTTTAAAATAGAGACATTTAATCTTTCTATTTTGTAAAATTCACGATTTTGGATCCTTCCATCAAATTTAAAACATTGACAATAATAAATTAACCTGATGTGACATAAATTTATTGACATGGCATGAGATTATTTTTTTAATATCCACACCATAGTCAATGTTAATTTCTTAGCAATTAACACTTTCAGTTTGACTAAAGGGACCAAAATCACAGATTTTATAAAGTCGGGGACTAAATGTCTCTATTTTAAAATAGGGGGACCACAATTGCGGATTTTTAAAAATATGGGGACTAAATGATTTATTTTAAAATAGATGGAACAAAATTACATATTTTAAAAAATAAGGGTACCAAAATTGCATTTATTAATTTGATAACATAAAATATATATAACATAAAAATCAACTTACATATTGAATACATATAATATATACATATATCACACAATTTTAAAACAATTTAAATTAAAATATATCTACACAAAATTTTAATAAAATTTAAAGTTAAAAAAAACAAGAAAAACATGAAGTATTATGTGGGGGTGTGAAGAAAAAATGAGAAGGAGAGGAAGAAAATAGTGTCACGAAAAGAAAAGGAAGGGATGGGGGTGTGAAGAAAAGGAAGAAAAAATGGAGGAGAGAGAGAAAAGAGTGCAATGGAAAGAGAAGGAGGAGGGGAGGAGGGGGTGTGAAGAAATGCTGCGGGATAGGTATGTCTTTGGATAGAAAATTTAAAAAGTAAGGGGTGAGAATAGCAAAATAAGGGTGAGAATAGCAACTCCCTTTCCAAAATATGAAGAGAGCCCAATTTTAAAAAAGGAAAGAAAACAAGACAATGTTGTTTTCACGGTCAGCACAAGTTTGTTAATTTTGCACCAAAATTTTAATTTTAAAAAGTGCTGGCTGTGGGGTTCGAACCCACGCGCACTTATGTGCAGAAGATCTTAAGTCTTCCCCCTTAACCTCTCGGGCAAACCAGCTAGATGTTTTAGAGTTTCTTCTATAATTCTATTTATTATCAGATCTTTATTTCTTGTCTGATTTTTTGTTTTTTGTTTTAAATTTTTTTATCACACCTTTAAGACGAACAAACCTAAATGAAAAATTGTAAAAAGTCTCTTAAATTTGGTAGCAACTTCTATGTTAGTTACCCTTTGGTTTAGTGTTTGGCACGAATAGTATTTGTTGAATGTTTTGATAATAAGACAAAATAAATATTCGGCAAGTTTTTTTTGGTAGAAAAATAATCGGCAAGTTTAACTTTGATGTATTAGTATTGTTAAATTTTTTTAATTTATCGCACAATCATGGTGTTTTTTTTGAGATTATTGGGAGATTTTCTTTTATTGATACGATAATATATTGAATGAATGTACGGTTGATGATTAATTTGTTCAGGTGATATATGCCTTATTTTTCTTAAATATGATCTCAAATTCAATTGTTTTCTACTCAAACAAGAGGTAACAGCTTTTTTTTTTTTCAATGAATTCATTCAATTACATGACAAATTCTTTCTACTCAAACAAGAAGTAACAACTTTTTTTTTTTGGCAATGAATTCATTTACATAACAAATTCACACACACACACACACACATTTTTACATTATTAGATTTAATGAAGCAAACATACTTTATGCTGAGATTATGACCCTGTTTTATGGGATTCGCATTTGTTGGGAAGCTAAATATTCAGAAAGGTAGTGTGTGTTTGGATACGAGTTGCATTCAACCCAACTGACTTTCAAAAAAAAGCTTCCCTCACATAGCTTTTGGATTTTTGCTTTGGAACGCGCAATTTCTCCGTTGAACGTGGTTTCAACGCCAATCCAAACATACCCGTAGTTGGTTGTTCAGACTCTATATGCACAAATTCAACCAGTCCTGAGAGTGAGTGAGATTGAACATCAAAACCTCTACGTGAATGAGCTAACAATGATTAGCAATTACGACATGGCAAAGGATTGAAATTTCCAGCAACATATTGCAATACATAAAGTAGTTATATTGCTGATAAAAAAAATATACATATAGTAGTTATAAAGCGTATTTGAAAACGTTAGTTTTCTGTTGATTGGAAAAGCTTCAATTTCTTGCTCTCACGTTTGGTGTATAAGAAACTCTGTATACTTAAAGAAAGTGTGAAAATCCGTTAAATGGAGGTTATAACGTTTAACCAAACATGCAAGTAGACATAGTTTCCAGCAAGATTTTAGATTTCTAATACGTGACATGACTGTGGTACGGGCTAGCTTGTGAAGCAACTGTGGGCTTAAATAAGGATGTGGTATTTGAGACGGATATCGTACCTATTCAAGATGGAGGTATAAATTGCTATACCCATTTTAAAATTAAGAGTATTCAGATATTCATAATTAATAACATTGCTTACAACCGGATTCTTAGACATGAGCAAATTCCAAACCCCGTTATTATGATTGCGAGTAATTTATCTTATAGAATATAAAAAGACTTTCTGCAATTGTCATTAAAGATGGCAGTTTTAAGTTTCGTAGCTAATATATAGTTCATGGTTTGAAAACAAAACAAAGCCTAAGGCCATCATTAGGGGTTTAACACTGATACTTTAGATTAATATCCAGCTCACTAGTTTGATTGAAGCTTGTGGTAAGATGCTCAAGAAATAACAATAAGTATGAGAAAGGGAAAGTAAAGAAGTGATCTATATCACGTGTATATATATACATGACATATATTATGAATTTAATTTTTCAATTTCCCCCCTTCCTTATTCCTTCAGTTGAGCTATAGTCCATAACCTTTAATTATATCAGATAGGTTAAGCACTTCACAAAATCATGACAAGCATTCTGTTCTTTTCCTCCATCAGTCATTGCAGGTGTATTATGTAGGTCGTATATATCCTCATTTGAATTTACGATTTTCAAATGCATCCAACTATAGAAAACAATCATGCGTAAATCCATTTTTTTTTTCCTCTCAATCTAAGTTAATCTAAATAGAGTACTACTGTTTAGTACGAAAGTCAGACGACGTACAAAAAAACATGAAAAGCTAACCTGGAACAGTGTCTTTTTTTTATATAAAAAATATTAATGATTAAAAAATTAGAAAAATATAAAATGAGATTTAATGAAAATCACCAGTTCATGTGTTTTATACGAAAATTGATTTGTAAAAATAGCATTTTTCATCTAAATATGTCCTTAAGTTAAGCTTTAAATTAGATTATTTTGAGGCTAAAAAATATTTTTAAAAAAACTTCTTAAGAAACTTTATGTTTTGGGAAAATTAGCTATAAGAATATAAACAAACTCGATTGCTTGTTAATTGGGTTTCAAAATTACTAAGGAAGCAGATGGGCTTTATTTGGGTACTTTGACACTTTGATGAAAGTCCACTCCATGCTAATGGATAAGAGAAGCATCCCTTATCTCCTATTTTTTCGTCCTGAAAAGAAGTCTCTATTCGCTACAAGAATATGTTGTTCATTTGCCACATGTCAACCAATATACAATTGATATGTGAACTATATATCAATACTCAGCTGTCTAGCCTGGAATTGATCCATATTGAATCTATTTGGAAAAAAAAAAGAGAGCAAAAGAACAACTAATTGCTATTCCCCATTTTTCTTTATGCATATGCTATTTTTTATGATCCAAACCTTGTTTCAATTAATTGTGGAGATTTTTTTTTTTATCATTATTTTGTGTAGATTTGTTATGTTTGGGGAATATTTATCGATTGTAGAATTATGTAATTTCGATTAATGCTGTGGGGTGGGGTGATATTTAATTGAAATTTATAAGATCGACCAATTTGTTTATTTATTATTAATTTAACGTTTGAGATACTTTATTTCAGTTATAAACATGTCATGCAATATTTCAAACAAGTATTTGATAATGAACTTTATTAAAGACAAGTTGAGTTTTAATTTCAAAATTTAATGAAAAGAATTAGACCAATATAACGTTAAAGTGGAAAGTTAAGTTCTACCGTACGTAATATGCTCTTTATCTTGACTTCACTCAAAATCAACGTGTATATAATAAGGACACGAATTGTCACCCTAAAGCCACAGAATTGTATTTACGTCTTTTGTCGTTTAATTTGTATTATGTCAAATGGGTATACTAATTATGAACCTTTTTCGGAAGATCTCATAGTTTATAAAAAGGCAGCTAAGAATTTGGAACACATTATTATTGCTTCTCTACCTGTCTCTTACTTTTGTCATCTACTGTTTGCCTTCTATAAGGCGTGTCACCCAAATTCAATTAGTCGAATTTTCATGTACCCACACATTTTGCAGGGCTTTGGTACCCTCATCTAGTTGGACATATAAGTGAGTTACTGATGCCATGTCACATATTAGTTGTCTAAAGTTTGTTTTTTGCTATTTAGTACTTTGTCAATTGATATTTAATTAATTTTGGTTTTTAATAAAAAGTAATATATTAAATAATTGGCAATTTAAAGGAAATAAACATAACAACCCTAATTGAAAGCCCAAACCCAACTAAACAGGACCTAACTGAACATAGAGAAAAAATTTATCTCCATATGGACTCCGTGAATTTGGTCGAATCCTAAATTTTTCAGCTGCAGCCTTTGTAATTCGTGGATCGTAATCTCCAGGTCGAAAATTCATTTGTCATTCGTGAAATTGTTCGAAAAATAATATCTTCAGCCGCAATAGTTCATCTATTTCATTGAATGTGGTCGAACATTAATCACTGGAGTCGCGATTCTCTGTCCAAGTCGGTGTATTTTGTCAAGGTCTTTTATTAGTCCGTCGTTTCCTGTGTTTTTTATTTTCCCGTTTTTCGTTATTTGTAAAATCTCACAAAAACTGTATGTTTTGTAGGCAACCCATTTTTGAATAGTTGAATCTCTGGGCCCGAATTTTGGTTGTATCGTTTGGCACTCTGTTATTTCGTTATCAATTGCATTGCCCATTCAAAATTAGCTACTCCGTATTTGACGAAAACGAAAAGCAGGATCGATAGAAAGACGAGGAAACTAGTACAACCAAGAGACACTCTTAACATCGAACATCCTTGACAGCTGAGATAGGATTAGGTTACATTAAAATGAATTCAATAATTACTTAAAAGATTTTTCACTTTAAAAAAGGACTCAGATAAAAAAAAATGAAGGACTAAATTGCAAAACATTTAACTTTTAAAAAGTAATAATGATGTGTCATCATTAATTGACATGTCTATAAAGTATTTGTCCACATAAACGATGGTTCCAATACCCTACAAAATGCAAGGGCTCCGGAGAGTTGCTCATTCAATTATGGCCACGTGCACTTTAAGTTTCTTAATGACCATAAAATGCCACCACTACACTACCATGCTTTGTTAGTTATGTACTTCACCTGCGTAATGCATGTGCACAAGTGCTACGTCCTCAAATTACTCAGAATAATATATATAATGTTAAGATTGAGATTCCAGGAACGGTTTCACAAATAAAACAATATTATCCCCCCAAATGAATGAAAGATGGTGATTTAAATAAGAAATACTATTTCATAAAAATTCAGATACCCACCATATCTTATTTTTTCTTTGTTTAGGTTTAATTCCTTATCTGACGTATATGGATTTCTTTTTTCTTTTTGGATTTACATAATACAACGAGACAAAAGCCCATGCAAAAGAAAATGTGACATTCCAAGTTCTAACTCATCTTTTTCCCATGTAAACATAACTCTGTTAATGCTTCATGCACCTACATCCTTTAAAACACAGTGCCACAAACCAAGGGTAAATGAGAAATATTAAGCGAAAATAAAATGTATCAAAAGTGTAATTCAGTTGTTTAATTTTATCTATAAACAAAATCATGAGGTTGTGGCTCATTTTACTGTAGGAGAGCACGGTGTGTAGACACTCGTGAGAAGCTAAACAAAGCGTAAAAGACAACGAGATTGATAAAACACAGAAGAGAGAAAGGGAGTGTAAAAAAGAAAAAAAAGAAAAGAAAAAAAAAGAAATGAAGTTCAATATATAACCTCAAAAAAACAAGAACACTTTTACACCCACTAACACATCCTCAAAAATCTTAGGCGTGACAAGCCTAAGTGGGGTGCATTATCATGATCCTCCCAGACCCAGTATCCCAACCTCCACCACTTACTATTCCAAAACCAATCCTCTCTATTACTACTCCTTAGTTCTTCCCTCCACTAAAACAAATATATTCACCACCATAATAAACCAACCAATACCAATCACATCCCGCCACGTCACGACCCCTAAAATTTTCTCCTAAACCCTACCTCATCCAATTCCTACACCTACTATGCACTTTTCCGGCGAAGCGGCGTAAACGTTTGAAACACAACACTCCCAGAATCCGGGAACTGGTCCATCGCGCAACTCCTCAACTTCAGTCCCATAGGCTCCACCGCACCCGATACCTTTCTCCACACCTCGCTCCCCAACGACGTCGTAGACACCGACATCGTCCCCGGTCGGAAAATATGAACCACCTTCCTCAACACGTGGACTATGTCCACGTCATCAGACATGGACCCCACGCATTCAAAACTCGCGTAGCTGTAACCGTCTTCCGGCGTCACGTGAATGGTGGAGTACCACTCCCCATCCATGCTGTTCATGGAGTACCCGCACGGGTCGAACGCAAAATCGCAAACGAGCGCGTGCGAATTAATCTCGTCGATTCCGGTTAGCTCCGTCATCTCCCTCCCGGCGGAGTCGCCGGTTTTTCCGTCGCCGGGGCGGCGGAAAAACTTCCGGGCGAGGACGGGGTCGAGGTCGGTCATGCAGATTTCAATAGTGTAAGCGTGGCTTTCGTTGTAAGACAACGCATGAGAGTGAGGATTCGTGGCGGTGAACACGTGCCACGCGTGTGAGGAAGATTTTGAGGGCATAATGGAGGCTTTTCTGAAGCAGAGGTCATTAGGGAGGGTATTTTGCAAGTAGGTGACTTCGTGTTCGAAGCTGGTGTGAGGGAAGGGTTGTGACAAGGGGAAGATGAAGCTTCCGCGGGTGTAGCGGCACGAAGAGAGAGTGAGGCCGATCTGGGTCTGTGCATAGAAAATTAAGGGAGTTATGGATTTGAGAAGCTGCGTGGTCCCACACGTTTTGATGATGATCTTTGTTGGGTACACAAAGAGGCTTGATTCTGATAACACATAAGCGTCAAAGTAGGAGTTTCCAACGGCCGAAACGACAGTGCATTGGACTGCTTGTAGGGTTTGTTGTATGCAGTCGAAGAAATCGAGTTTTCTGAGGCCCAGTTGGAGGATCGCTGGGTCATCCCCGGAGAAATGGAGCTCCAGCCGCTTCTCGAAGCCTTCGAAACCTGAGAATGCAAATGCCATTGGGAATAAGAATGAGTAACCAAGAGTGATGGTGATGGTGGTGCTGTTTGTGGTAAAGGTGAGAGAAAGGTGAGGGAGAGGATTTGGATTTATAGGTGTGCGTGTGTGAGGTGGAGTGAGAGTGAGTAGGAAGTAGTGAGTGAGTGAGTGAGGGTTTAGAAGAGAGGTGTGAGCATGCGGGTGATGGAACCAAGAATCATGATAGTAGGCATAATGAAGTGAGTAGGATGATGATATGCAACAATTTTGTTATGTTTTTTAAGTTCAATCTTCTCTAGCTTCCTTCACAGACACCAACAGCTAGCAAACGGAATTAATATGCCCACGCTCATTAATTCCTTCTTGCTTTGTCATTGCCTATTCTATGTCTCCACTCTTCCCTCACCTTAATCACTCTTCTAATACATAACTTCCAATATAGGAGTACAAGAATAATAACAGTGCTTTTCCGTACTTTTTTCCCCTAATAAATTTAGAAAAGTGAAAGACGAGTCTTGAGATGTTTAAGGGGGACAAACGTGGTTTAATATTTCAAATATTTCCTTCTACATTTCTTTCGGCCTTCTGATTCTACTTAGCTTCTAATAATATCTAGGAAAAATTATCTATGGACATCTAGGGTTTTAATTGACACAGAGAAAGAAAAGGAGAGAGAAACATATAGGTTTATATTTTTTTTTGGTATACAAACATATAGGTTTATATGATATACTGTAATATGATAAGAACAGAGAAAAATAAAAAAAATATTAATGAGATATTTGATATTTTTTTTTTTGGTAGCGGTTTATTTGATATATTAACAATTGTATTTAGTACAAAAGAATACACGTACAAATCATACAAAACACAACATCTATGGTGCTAATTTTTTTTTTTAAAACAAATCTTGGTTAAAATAATTAGAAAAATATAAAAGATTTGAATGAAATCACCTTTCGTGTTTTTGTAAAGAAAACTAATTAGTAACTTTAAGCACTTTCCTTGATATAAGAGTGTATATATATCATTATTCATGTATATAAGAATAATAACAGTGATTTTTCGTATTTTCTTTTTCCTTAATAAATTTGGAATAGTGAAAGTCGAGTTTTGAGAGGTTTAAGGGGAAAATCGTGGTTTAATATTTCAAATATTATTTTTCACAATGTGGGCTCTCTGGTATGTAACGTTAATTAGTTCCATGTCTTGCTACTATAAATTTAGTTTAAAGTAAAATCAATTAAATTTTAAGTTTGAACGATATGTGGGGCTAATTTGACTAGAATGATTGGTTGAACTGATGATGAGAAATGCCAGAAATAATTGTGTTGAAACCATATCATACACTTCTTTTCACAATCACAAAGAAACTGGAGATTTAGCAAGAGTTTAAGAGACCTTGTTCATTCAAAGGATATTGATTTCGTGAGTCAAAATTCAGCATCAGCTTTCAACTTATCTATTTCAATGAATGATAATTCTATTAAAATAGAGACATAATCATAAACCGGAGCTAGATGCTGTATTGTTGTTATGCAAAACAACAATTATGAGCTCTGTAGAGATAATTAATAGACCGTTTTAATTAGAGCTCTAGTTAAAAACAGGGTAAACAGAACATTTTGCAACCAAAAAGTAAAATTAGAAGTAAAAGACCCAATCACTTGGGACTCTGTTTGATATGAGCATACTCTGATATAGATAATGGCCACTGCATAATGGAAAAGTGAAGACACCTCAGTTGATGGAGACATCTTTGTCTATTGCTAGGAGAGCAGGTGTTAATTAACCAAAATCTTGACGTGCTCAAAATATCATCCATATTTGGTGTTAGAATAATAATAATTATTATTTTTTGCAGAAGGAAAACTATGAAGGAACAAAATGAAAAAACCAAAAGAAATCAGGCGTGTCAGGTAAATAATGAGAATATCCTTGAATTGGGGAGGCCAGTACGTGAAATGAAAAGCACCAACATCATTTTTATTCTTCATGCAGTTTCATGTAGCTAGGTAGCATTATCATTATTTTTTTTCTTTTCTAATTTAACAATTTAATTTCTGTATTTATCAAAGCATGCATGCACACTTGTTAACCGTGTCAGCATCAAAATTAAAAACGATTCTCTTTATCCTCCAAGTAATTAGTTTTAAAAAGCTTGGGTTATAAAACAACTAAATAACGTTCATCATTATGTTACCATGAAAGTTGAACATTTTCATGTTGAAAATTCTTTTAAAATAATTTTGGAGACTAATGGAATAATACCATTAGATGCTTATAATTCTAACTTGTATATACTGCTCAACAACAGCTTATAAATGACATTCAGTTTGCAAATTTTTTCTAACCAAACCGAGGTCAAATATAATGACTCTCTTCTAACTTGTTGGGACATAAAGTTGATTTGGATCATAATGTTTAACTAGTCTCACATAGAAGTAACAGTAATTTTGAAGTAAAAGGAAGTAATTAGTGCTTCATGGTCTTTTAGAGGAAGTTTTGGTAGCCTGTCTCTGCCGACATGTAAAACTAACTTCTCCATCATATAGGTGGTCTCCTTGACTTTCAATTTACGAGTATTGTGGACATTATATCAATAATAATTCAGCATAATCAACAATACAGAAGCTTCTCCTTAGTATAAAGACGGGTAGAATGTATTATTCAAAATGAAAAGAAAAAGTATACAAAATCTAGCATACACTATACCAATACAACAGAACGGTATACGGGGACTGAATAAACTAAATTTGAGCAGAGAAAGGTTGGGAGGGAAGGCAATGATGAAAAATTGTGAGTTAGAATCAAAATTTTGCAGTTTTAAGGGGTTGAAATGATGTAGAATGTATGTCGTCATCAATAAATCTTATGGTTGTGGCTGGCAGCCACCATAATGACCACAATATCCACCTCTTTGTGATGCACGCGCACTACCAAACTCCAAACACTATCTCACAAGCCCACACTTAAGTTCTCTCACACGCAAGGCAAACCAACCAACCACACGCGCACACACACAATCACAAACATTGGTTCTTGCAAATACACTAGTCTCACTCCCTAGCTTGCATATCCAATATCATACACAAAAGATAAAAATGGTAACCAAGCTCTTTGTTGAATCAAATCTTGTTTAAAAAGTCTCAATACAAAAAAAAAAACTCATCCAAATCTCCCACCTTTTCCACATCGAAAGTTTCAAGCAAAATCTCAGCCATCCTAGAATTAATATTGTTGGCAAGGACTTTGGTAATTTGAAGAGACATAGAAAAAGATATATTTTTTTTCAAAAAAGAGTAAAAAGTTTGGAGTTGAAACTTGAAACCCATCTTAATCTTAAAGTTTGGTCCCACTAAAAGTAGTCACCTTTCTAAACCCCATACAAGCCTAAACGCCACATACACTTCCTCTTAACTTTCTTCTCCACCCTCCACCTCATTCCCTAGCTAAGCCCAAATCATCATAATAATGCAAACCCCAAACCCAAACCCATGATTGGTCCCACTATGTGCCCCCTAGACAACCACCGTGGACGACCCCACAAGGCTACACATCATCTAAACATGTGTCCCAACTTGATGGCACAACAAGGTCCATCTTTGTTTCAAGTGTTAATGAGATTTGAGGGACATGGTGTCCCCACTCAGCCCTTAACTGCAAGACAATGGCATAAGTTGGCAAGGAACAACGCGGGCTTTAGCCGCCATACTTGCTTGCATGCGCAAGTTTCAGCATACATGAAGCGAATTGGCACACACACAAGCACAAAAAAGTGTTGTTGCAAATTCATTTTACAAGAGAGAGTCTCTACACCACTAATGAGCATCACTGTACCATGCGCACAAAATTTGGCAAATTGCTTCAACACGACCCCACCAGGCTGCAACTCAAAATTTGGAAAGGCTTCCCTTATAATATTCATATTAATTTAGTGCATGCCCTCAAGAGTAGTCCAAGAAGCCATGAAAAGTGGTTGGATGCTTCATTCGATCATTTTCTTTCTTTCTTTCTTTCTTTCTTTTTTTTTTCAACAAAAAAAATCTTTTGTATCTCAGGCTTTTATTGGCTAGCTATAGTAGCTAATGGTTACAGCTTAATTGGCGTGGGTCTGATACGTTTTATTATCCTTTTCTTTTGACATTTCCATCCTCCTCTACAAACATGATGTGCCGTGCAGGATAAACAGGATTTTAATCCTGTGTACTCAATAATATATTGAATGAAATAAACAAACTAAAATAAGCATAACATTCTATTGATTTTTTAATAGTACCCCACCTCAGGTGTTAATTGATTGTGAGACTAAGATATAGCAGTTCTGATCAAAGTAGAATCTTGATGATTGTATGAACATGCTTAAGAAAATTTTAGGATAAGTGCATGATTAGTAATAATTTTAATTTTAAAGATAATTGTTCTTTTAATAATTTTTAATAAAGTTTTAATACTACTACTAAACTAAATTAATTCAAATACCTAATTAAATATATACATAAATAGTTTAATTAATTATTTGATTTCTATATCTGCGTTAATTTTTTGTTTTAATCTCTATACTTAAAAACTTTACATTTTAATTCTTATACAAACAATATTTTTTTTATGTTTTACTGCTTATGGCTTCATTTTGTGATGATCTTAAACCGCCAAAAAGCTAACATCAGGAATTACAACATAAAAACTATTCATGTAAGACTAAAATATAGAGTTTTTAAGTACAAGGGATTAAAACAAAAAGTTAATCCAAATATAAAGATTACATAATTAATTAAATCTAAATAAATCTATATCACTAAAGATGGCTCCCATAAGAATCATTCCTCGCAGGTGTGTTGAGATTTTTTTAAACAAACAAAACATGTTCTAAGCGTTTAACTGGCCAATCTCTTGAAAATAGAAGACTGTGTCTAAGGTGGACCACTTATGAAAGTGATCCACTATGAACCAAAATTAAGAACCATTGGATTCATCAAGGTGCATACTATTATCATGAACCCTCCCTAATCAAAATATCTCCTCCTCTTTGTCCCTCCCTCTCCCAACGCCCCTGGTGGAGGCTCCAAAGGCGACTCCGACAACTCCTCCGACGCAAACCACTGCTCACTGTCACTACCACCGTTCCGACGATGCCTTCGACGCAACCAGTACTGTTCCGACGGTGGCATTTCAAAATCGAGGATCTAAAAATGACCACTTGCCACCATCTCCAGTAGCTCTGCCACCACCCACCACCGCCATTCCCCTCTTCCTTGCTTACCCCGATCTTGATCCCGACCAACTCTCCTTCGGGCCACCAACATCAGCATAGAGAAGCTTGAACATCCCCTTTGCGTTGCGATAATTCATTTTGATTTTCTTTCAATTTGTTTGTTAATTCCTTGATTTAATCGTTTGTTTTGGTAATTGGGGGTTTAGGTGACTCCCTTCCTTCCTTTGCAGCCGCTCTCAAATCTGTGTTCTGGCTCTTGCACGACGACATTCTTAAAGGCTGTGACAGTGGCTCTGCGCGGCGGCTTTGATGGCTACGTTTTGGTGGTCGAGGTTGAGTGGGGTCACGGGTTGTGGAGATGGTGGCTAGTTAGGTGCAGATTGATGGTGATGGTTGGGTTTGTGTCACACGGTGGTCGATGGTGGTTCGGCATGGTGAAGTCGCACAGGTGTGGGTGGTTGGTTCGGCGCTTTTGGTTGGTGGTGTTGGGTGGCAGATGTGATGTATGCTTGGACGGTGATGGTGATTCGTGGGTTGGTTGGGTGTGGAGGTGTTCGGGATAGGAGGGGAAGGAAGTGGTTGGGAATAATTCCATGCGACAGATGTAGGATACCACGGAAAAATTAGATAAATCTAACGATAAGTAAAATTAGTTTATGGTGAACCACTTGCATAAGTGGTTCACCTTAGATGTCATCAAAATAGAAAGTCCCCCACAAATTAAAATAAAATATAGAGAGAGACCAATCCAAAAATTATTTTAATTGATTTCTTAACGTGAGACCTCGAGCCCTGCCAATGCCAGAGCAAAATCTATCTCAAAAAAGTGGAGATACTGGATTGGCACATCCATTCAAACACATAATATGATCCCATCCTCCCATACACGCCACATCATTCCTCTTGTGCTTTTAACCAAACCAAATCTCTTCCATCCTCTCATTTTGAAAACAAAATGCATGTCTATAATATGTCTATTTTAATTAATTTCTTGCAAAATTCGAATCTCTGTTGATTGCTATTTGCTCCTTGCAAGCATCATTCTGCTGCGTGACCTTCTTCACTGCCTCTCTCTCTCTTGTCTGTTAGCTGTCTTATTCGTTTACTTTCCCGTACAATGCAAGTTTGGTGTACAGGGAAATCCTACCCAATCATGCCCTCTTTCGACTCACCGCACAACCATAGTACCATCTTCACTAAAATTCATGTACTATCTTCACAACCATAGTGCTATTTTATTTATTTATTTATATATTAAAGTTATATTAAGGGTATATTGAAAATTTTGATAATTGACAACACTTTTTTAATAAAAAAGTTTTTTTTTAAACTTTTTTTTCTTTTAATATAAACCATAGGTATTTATCACGAAAACAATATTTTACTGGAGATAATCCTTCTCAAACTATATAGAATTATTATAGACATAAAGTTCTCTTGGAGTATTAAACACAACTGCATATTATTTAAGATTCAAGTTTGAAATTAGAGGTTAATTTGGAATAATAATTTATCCATGTTCTTGATGGTGATTTTTATGCATGCAATTCCATACTAATTATGATTGCATTTTTTCTTTGGGTGGAGAAAGGTTTATAAAAGTTAGAATTTATCTTATTTCAAATTTAAATATACCACAATTTTTTCGGCTTGAATCAAATTTAAAACTTATGTGTGATTGTGATATACTACTAAGAGACTCTTACTTTTCTATTTTGTTAAGAGACTCTTATCTATTAGTTATTGATTGAGATGGAAGTAGATTATGATCTTTAAGTACAGAGTAAATGTACCTAATTCGTATTTTTAAAAATTAAAATCACTCGACTTGATTTGATCTTAAATTAATCAAATATTCTTTCAGAATTTATAGATGTTGGACACTTTAGTTTTTCCACTCATTTAATAAGTTAACATTTTTAAGGACTAATTTGAATTACTAATGATTTTATCAAAGACTAAGTTCGTACAAATTAACTTTTTAAGGATTAATCATTTGCTAAAAATATAGGGAAAATGATTAAGTCTCATGCTTGTAAGCTTGGAGGACTATTTATATATTTATTAATTTTATTTTATTAGATACTAAATTGGATGAAGTAATTTTTTTTAAAGACATGAATTGATCGTGTTTACTCTTAAATAAATTTTACCTGTAATGTTTGATATTTGAATTTTACATCCTGAAAAAGAGAATATGGTGGCACTCGGGTGGATGACATGCAAGATGCCAAGACTGCATCTCATTGACGTAACTTTGGGGTGTTTAATAAGACTTGAGAAGATCTCTTGCCCTGTAACTAGAAACTGTGACGTCTGAATCTGATTATGGTTTTGCAAGCATGTATTATTGGAATCACTGTGAGTTGCATTTTATATCTTTTTCAAATATCTCGTGGCAATTGCACTATCTATTGCCCAGATTTTGCCATTGCTCTAATCGACCGCTAAATTGATTGATTGCGGCAATTGTACAAAAGCAATGTCATCTGCAAGCTCTTTTAAAGTGCCTTTTCATGACTTTTGCAGTTTAGCTTATCCAACTCTTCTAAGGAGTATAGGGGGTGTAAAGGAGTAAATTTTTGTAATTGATCATACTTCATGTTATCGATATAGAAAACGTATCAAGAAAATATTTAAAAATATGTTACTAATATTTTTTCTTATACGAATTCATACAAATTTCATGAAATACTTCTTGCAAAATAACATTTTCATTTTTTATTCCTAAAAGATTTTTTACACCATAATATATATTTACATTTTCAATGATATATATACATGAGACAAAAATTAGCTACAGTATCTTAAGAACTTTTTGTAAAATTTTTCAGTTTTAATGTCCTGAGTTTTATTGAGTGAGTTATTGAGGTAAATTTCAATTTTAATTAAAAAGCAATACTTAAAATACTACAAATAGGTTTGTTCTTATATCACCCTCTCCAATCATGACAGAATCTCACGAAGTTGGAGACAATAATTGCTATTTTTCTTACAAATCTAGTTATTTTGCTTCCTGGAACAAAGGTCTTGAGCATTAACTCTCAATCTTAATAAATAATAATTGACTAAACATAACCCTAAATCTAATTAATTAAACTTATCATTTACTGTTTAACCAGCTTATGAATACCCAACTACTGCTATATATTAACACTAGTGGAATCTGAGCAAGTGCTGACATAAACATGGTGTCATTCGAACAGTTGAATTGCACTTGTTGCTTAGCACATCAAGGTTCACCCTAATTTGAATGTTGTTTTGCTCCACGCTCTAGGGAGAGTGGGAAGGAAAGGAAGGTGAGAGATATATAGTACCGTTATTAAGTTTTTGTTTTGTTTTGTTTTTTTAAGGAAACAATACATGGGATTAAGCAATCCTAGAACCTAACTGCAAAAACAAAATAAAACTATTTGAGTAACATATATTTTTGAAAGTTTCAACTCTCAAATTGGAAATCTATCTGAATGGCTGCTCTGCTCAACCATGATGATGCTGGCTCGGTGGCAAGATGAAACCTAGAACTGCATCAAACTGCGTATTGAGTGAGTGGTCAAATATTCTTCTGCATAATGACATATGTGCTGGTTACACTAAGCTACTTCATTTAACCTCTTTAGTAGCAAATTCATATACTTGTGCTCATTGTTAAAGAATTTATTACTTGAATTTGGGCCCTTTAACCATGATGATACTCATTGTTAAACAATTCAAGTAATAAATTCTTTAACAATGAACATAAGCATACAAAATTAAATCTTAATTTTACGGAAAATACTAAGAAGAAAATTACCACATCATCATAGAATCCATGGACTCCATGCTGAATTGCTGATAAATAGAAAAGATTTATGATATAGCTAAAGGCCACATGAAATTACTAAAAAAAGAATAATTATTAATATAAAAATAAATTGTCACAGATATGAGATTTCATATCTGTCTCAAGCACAGAGCCAAGAGATGCCTTTGAAGCAATTGATAATGTCAGAGAAAGGTTGAGGCATGTTGGCATGGATACAAGTCAGCGTGGAGGCCATCATGTTCCCTCTGCTCCAAACTATCTGTCCTCTTCATAAAAGCTTATATGGTTAATTAATACTAGTAATATTCTTTTCTTATTAATTGAACTTTCTACATCCCTGACTCCAAGTTATTCCCAACATCCATTAATTTCTAGGTTTCAGAAAGGTAAATCTCTTGGACATTGAAAAAGCTTTAATAGCATTGTTAATAATATCTACCCCCTCCCAAAGGGCAACAGAACTAATTGTGACTAGGTTTTCTCATGGGCATGTATCTTAAAAGGGCAACATTATCTATGCCTTGTAACTCTTAACCCTATTAGTCTTCATTTTTAAAAGTTGAATTGTTTTGGAGCTAAATGTTTACTTTTAATTATAGGGCAAAAATCAGAGTACCTAGACTATAATCTTATGTTTGATTTTTTTTATTTATGAAGAAAACAACTAATGAAGTAACTACTAGGTTTGTTTATAAAAACAATTAAATAGCTAGGCGTGCGCATACTATCAATTAGAAATCCCAAATTGAAATCATAACATGAACCCTGATTTTATTTTTTTGTTCTATTGGATTTCTTCACCTTTTTTTAACCCTTTAGTTGATAGCTGTCTCAATATGTATGGCATGCATTAGAAGCCATGGCCTTTTGCGATGAACTTTTTCCCTGCTAAGATTCTGTATGTCCCAACCTAAACATTAGTAGGATTAAGAAACTAATCTACATGATATATATATTAGTGTATTGGGAAAACAAATGGTAAATCTATAGGGGGACAAGAATCTTCTAGTATGCTATTAAGAATTGTTTAGAGCTGTCTGTAAGGATTGATACTGAGATTAGGAAAGGAGTGAATCTTAATACAGATATTATATAATTATTATAAAGTTGTTGTGTTATGAGTATATTACATATACATAACGTGACGTAAATAATGCTTGTATCCTGCTGGGGTCACGGACTCAGTTTACAACAACGGATTAATTAAGATAAGAATAAAATTATTCAGCTAACATAGTTGCTTCAATTAGACACTGTTGCCACACTCATTAGCCAAGATATCATATTAGTTAGAGGAGAGCTTTGTCCTGTGATTTTATTCCGACTTGACCTACATTAATTATAATATGTTTGGATAAATTTCTCTAAAAGTATTTATAAGAGAAAAAAATAAAAATAAAAATGAAATAAATTTCTTCGTAAGTTAAAATTAACTTATTTACAGGTTAATTTGTAAAAATTCTTTTACTTTAATTTCTCATAAAGTTGTTTGTTTTTCTTTCTTATTTTCTTTTTTCATAAGTACTTTTGAAGAAGTTTATAATGCTTAGTTCATTTTTTTTCTTATTTTTTTTCTCATAAGTACTTCTAAAGAAATTTATCCAAATAAATCTTTAATGGAACGTCAATATATAGTATCCGAATATATATAAATAGTCCCAGACTAAAATAGAAAAAGAACTACTTAACCAATTACATAAGACTACTTGTTAAAAAACACCAAAAAAGACTACTTGTTAAAAAAAAACTCATCAAAATAATTACCAAAAACAAGTAACGTGTGGGATTTATGGCTTTCAATTAATGATCGACGGAATGAACATTGCTTTCAATTATAACGTGGGGGATTCAGCAGAGCAATTTGAACAAGTTGCGTACCGTTTGTATTTTATACTTATCCGATGTACTAGACCCACTATATATATATATATATATATATATATATATATATATATATATATATATATGAGGAGGGATCCACCTCCAAGAGTAAGCAGATCCCTCCTCTATATCTTTATATTAATAAAAATAAAAAAGTCTTTGAGGAAATTTTTTTACATTTGAGTGAAAAAAAATTAGAGAATTTTTTTATCTATATTTTAATTCATAATTTATATAAATATAGTAACTAACTTAATTATGATAAGTGTATATATATATATTCTGATTTGAAATTTTGAATAATTAAATTAATTATTATCAGCATATAAGTTTTTAGAGAAATTCTTTATCTATTTTTAATTCATAAAACTATATAAATATAGTAATTAAGGTAATTATGAGAAATATATATATATATATATATATATATATAATTTGAAATTTTGAATAATTAAATTAATTATTATCAACTCATATAAATTTTTAGACAAAATTTTTATCTATTTTTAATTCATAAAACTATATAAATATAGTAATTAAGATAATTATGAGTATATATATTCTGATTTGAAATTCTAAATAATTAAATTAATTATTATCAACACATATAAATTTTTAGAGAAATTTTTTTATTTATTTTTAATTCATAAAACTATATAAATATAATAATTAAGGTAATAAGGTAACTAAGATAAGTATATATATATATATATATATATATATATATATATATATATATATATATATATATATATTCTGATTTGAATTTTTGAATAATTAAGTTAATTATTATTATTCACACTCATAATTTTAAGATAAGACAAAATTTGAAGATTGACCGAAAATTAGGTGAAGATAAGATTTGAATCTATTTCAGCTAGATATCTGAATTTTTCGGTTCATATAATTTTGGAGGGAATTCTTATACATTTGAATGGGGAATTTTTAGAGAAAATTTTTATCTATATTTTAATTCATAAATATTTATCTTTATTATAATAAAAGTAAATAAGTCTGAAAGGAAAATGTTATGTAATTGAGTGGGAAAATTTTAGAGATTTTTTATTATTTTTTAATTCATAAAATTATATAAATATAGTAATTAAATTGAGCACTATTTTTTGTACAAGGCGAGAAAATCTTATTTTATTTTATTCTCATTCAAATTAAGAATAATTTGGTAATTAAATAATTTAAGAAATTAAAAGAGTTTATGACATTCAAATTTAAAATTGATAATTCATTTTATTACTTACTTCCTCATTTATTTAAGATTACTTTTTTAATTTCAATATAATGAGATTTGTTTTTTTATTTAGTTATGCTTATCAATTCTCATGGCTATTAGAAAAGCTTTGCCATTTTTTAAAGATTAATTGCCATTTTTTAAACGAGTTAATTTCAATATTATACATCTATATAAAGATGTTTTATCCATTCTAACATTGTCAAAGCTAATATGTGATTTCTCATGTCTCCTCGCTTTTGACATACACCAATTTTAGTAAGATAAAAAGATAGAGCAAATTTTTTTGTTAGAAGTGTGATTGTTGCATCTAGTAAGCGTGTGTCAAAGGATTCCAAAGCTAATGAAGAAGACAACTATTTAGCGGAAACAACAACTAGAGAGACCTAAAAAAGAGGTTAATTTATCATTTGTTTTGTTTGCAGTAAAAAGTTTGTTTAATCTTTTATTATTTAATGTTGCAATTTATGTTTTTTGGTACAAAGCACGGTGGTTTGTAGAAACAAAGATGGACAAAAGGTGAGAAAAACATCATTTTAACTTATACTAATTACAAACTTCATTTTCTACCTTATTGCAATGATAAGAACAATAATGAGAAAGGTAAATAGTTACTCACCTATTTACCACAATCTTTTACATATTTTATTTTACAATTTAATTTTTTTAATGCAATTTCAATATCCATTGTTAGATTACAGACTCTTACATTTTTAATTTTATAATTATAAAGCTTGAGTTCTTTTGTTTTTCTTTTTGAAGATATGGCTCGATTACTATTCTTGGTAAAAGTATCTATAACTTTGAAATGCAATAGAGTTTCTTAAGTTGACTCACTTTTTTGTGAAAATAATTATTTTTTAAATTTATCTACCTACTTTTCACGTCTCTCTTACAATAAAATCAAGGTGTTTTAATATGGGAGAAATAATTGTTATAAGATTTTATGCTTCATATTTGCAAAATAATAGTAACGTAATTAGCATGTCTTTATCGTGAACTGCATTTACGTATTGTCTTTATGTTTTTCTATCTTGAATGCAGGTCATTGAACTAATAAAGCTTATAGATTTTGTAGAAAAAGATACCTATTACTTTAATTCTTGCTTTTGATTTGCCTACTTATGTCATTGGTGATGAAAAGCGGCTTACATAAACTTTTCTTAATGTTGTGGATAATGCTATGACTATGAAATTCACTAAGGAGCGCTATGTTTCTACAAGAGCATATGTTGCAAAACCGGAATCCTTACAAGATTGACAGCCTTTGGAGTTTTATCAAGCATCAAGTAATGGCCAAATAATGATGTGATTGAATTGTTTGGTTATCTAAATAAATGAGTCATGTGTTTCATTTCCTATGATTATTGTATCAATTTTTTTTTTTTATCAATTTGATTTCTTGGATTGCAATTGTTCTCAATTTTTAATTTATGGAAAGGAAAAAATTACCTTGGTATATTGCCTATTTTAAATTTATAAAATCGTTACGACTATTTTATTCAAATGCAACTCTAATAACAAATACCTCTTAGTCGAACATACAAAATAGGAGAGGTAACGAAGGAGCACAAATGCAATTGTCAAAACGTTTATATAAATTTATTTTAAATTAAATTAAATTTAAAATAAAAATAAGACTGCTCATTTTGGGGTTAAATTAGTAATTTCAAATTTATGAATTATATATATTTTATAAAATATTATAAATATTTTTTAAAATTTTAAACTAATGCTTTATTGAAACATGGAATAGTTGGTGTTAAATGATTAAATTTAAATATACTAATTTTAATTATTTAAAAATTATTATAAATTCTTTCTTGAAATTTCAAACTTTTAAAGGAATAGTTGCCGGTTGGGTTAAATAACTAAATTTAAATTTACAAATTTTAATTATTTAAAATTAATTATTTTAATTATAAAATTTTATAAAGTTTAAAATTTTAATATATTAATATAGTAATTATTGTCTTTTAATATATTAATTCTCACCAATTTTTAAATTAATTAATCATTAATTTCAATTAAGAAAAATATTTCTTATTATATCAATTATCTCACAAAATTTAAAAACAATTTATTATTTTTACCCATAGTACTGATATATGATAATCTATAAGATAGAAACTACCAAGTCATTAGATTATTAGATTATACTCTATTATTAATAATATTATTATTACTATTAGATACATAGATTAAATACATTATTAAATTATTACATTATTTTTATTAATTAACATATCTAATAGATAATGATGCTCAAGTATCGAAATAGAGTTTAAGTCCGGCGTTATAAAATATCGATGAAACAAAATTATTCTATTTATATTATTTATATAGATTTAATTAGTTGTTGACAATGATAGGAAGACTTACATTGATGAATGACATTTTGAGGAAGAATAGACTTAAAGATTAAAGTGCATATCAATTGCGTCTCTATAAACTTTTTGATTTTAAAAATCCACATCAAACATAATGTCACGTTTAAAACCTTCAAAATATAACATAGTAAAAGGCCCATGCATCGCACGGGTAACCATAGACTTTGTTCATGCATAATTTGGGTTATTTAAGACTAAATGCTTTGTTTAGTTAAAAGTTTAGTTTTTATACTTTTTTTTTTCCATTTGATCTTCACCCCTTTTGTTTTATTTTGAAAGGCACTCTAGAGAGATGCTATAAGGCGTTATAAGCAAGTCACATTTGACTAGCTTAAGTGAGCCAATTTGTTGAAGTCTGGAAACTTGTTATGCTCACTTAAGCAAGCCATGTTTGACCGCTTAAGAGAGCTAATTCTAGAGGTTCTAAATACTTGTTGTGTTTGCTTAAACGAGCTTAAACAAACAAAGCACTGTAGTGTTGCTTTTAAAATAAAATGTTGTACACTATTTAGATCAATTGGTTTTGTTCGGTTTCTACAAGTTTCAAATTCTCCAATCCGAGAACCGAACCAAATCATTTGGGTTTCAGAAAATCAAATATAAACCAAACCAATAAATAAAAGCAAACTGATTTTTTGGATTGGTTTGGTTTGGATTGGTCGGGTTCGCAAGTTGGATCAAACCCATGGCCACCGCTAACCTAGGGAATCCAAACCGAAAAATTCATATTGGTTCAGATCGGATTAAAAAAATGCAAATCCAATTAACTCATATTTCGATTTTGAAAATCCGATCCGATCCACCCAATTACTTACTATGTTTTATTTTTTATATTTTTTTAACCTTAAGAGTTTGAACTTTTTAGACCAACCCAATTTTATTGTATTTTTTCATTTTAAGGCTATTGATCAATGATTACTATGATTGTAATGTAAGACATAGTTTAATTTTTAACTGAGAATGAAATATGTTTCATATTAAACTAATAGTTAAAAAATAGTTTGAGTTAAATGTATAAAATTGAATATAGTCAAAATCACTTTCCTAATTTTTTTCATTTTTATATTTTTTATTTTAATAATAAATCTAATAACCTGATTTGATCCAATACGATTATGATTGGACTAGTTCGAATCGAGTTGCATACTCAAATTAAACAAATCCAAACCAAACCAAACCAAACCATTAAAATTGATCGAATCGGATAAAAAAATGTCACGAATCTGATTCGACTTGACTCATGCCCACCCCTATGGACTACATCTTCTCTTATTCACTTCTTTAACCTTCAAAAACCCAAATAATTAAGACAATGCATGCAAATTTGCAAATAGAGATTACTGAAACATTTATCACATGAATCTCCTCATTATTTTTTCATTTTCTCATAAATTTCCCATGAACTAATGTAAATATCATGTAAAACAATTATATAAATATAAATGAGTTGTAGATTTTTCAGTTTGCAATGTTGCTCCTTGAATGGTCCATCAACTAGATCAATTGCAAGTTTTCTTGCCTTGTAAGTTTTAGATATACTAACACTTGCATTCCAATATTTTTTTTTCATTTTCAGTTATAGCAAAACTCTCTCTCTTTCCCTTTCTCTTTCTCTATGTCTGTGTATAATGTAACCAAATAATCATTCAACCATTTATCTCCCGTACCATTTCCCATTCAATTGTTGATATTCAAAATGAAGAAAGCTCTTCTATGAAGATGTTGAAAATCAAAAGTGAAGCATGGGCCTTGTGATTTTGTAATTATCTTTTCTTAATATTTTCTAATTATTAAAATTTTATGTGGTATAATTATTATATTCATTATTTATTACATCTCAAGGTATGCCTTATAAAGATTATAATAATTATACCACATAAAATTTTAATATGGCAATTCTGTAACTCTAAAATAATGAAATAAATTATTCTATTTAATGATTATAAATTAAATATTACATGCAATGCAACAATTAATTTGGCAATTCTGTAACTCTAAAAGAATAAATGCATGAACTATAACATACAACACTAAAAGAATCCGAAAACCAAAATAAAAACAAATAAAAACTCAAAAAGCAACCTCTTTTAATAAACTAAATCATGTTATCTTTAATGAGCACAAAGCAATGGTTTATTTTTTTAAGGACCAAAACATATATTACAAAGACTAAAAACATAATTTTTCTTCAACTATGTCCATACATAAATCAGTTACTGAAAGCAACACTTATTTATCTAGGCCTATTCATTCCTATACTCTTCACTCTCCTATGATAAAGTCATGAGTCATGACTCTCTATGAAAATATGTACAAGAAAAAACCTCATCCACCAAGGGATTGTAAGTACTGCCCAAGTGAATACATGCACAACCATGCATCCTACTATTGTATCAATTGTCATAACTTGCAGCTTTATTTACATCTATACAGCTTTATTTACATCTATACATTAAACTGTAGAAAGCTTGGAGGTGTGCATGTATACCAAAGAAGGTCTAAAGGTCCACACACAAGTAGGAGATAACTGAACCTGCTCGGCGCTTTGTACGTTGACTAACCTTCCACTTCTCAACAAGGACCTTTTTAATGTTGGGGCAGCTAGAAACCACAGTGGCCACTCCCACTGAAGTTATGCCAGAGCAATAAACCATGTGGCATGACTCAAGCATTGTGCAACTTTTTACAAGATGGGCTAACCCAACATCTGTTATTTGCCGGCAGTGTGAGAGTACTATTTCCTTCAGCAATGGACAGTGTTCTCCCAACTCAGCCATAGCCATATCACCTAAACTCTGCAGTTGTACAGAGCAATAGAATAAAAAAGGAATGCAGAGCAAGTAAATAGCAAACTTCTTTAATAAATTCAGAGCTTCTTGTCTAAAATCTTTTATATACATAAATACATGAAAAGTTTTATATACAGGCATGGGGAAGAAAGGATAAGATTGCGGGGAGAGAATAGAGGGTGTTGGATGGTGGAGGATATCAAAATCAGACTAAAAAAAAAATGAAAAAAGAAGCAATAGCAGCTTGGGCCAAATGTTTCCATGGAAGCTGTGGGATCACACTGCAGATCCCTTGAGACCTTGTCATTGAACTCTGAGTTCATCCATAATAAAGGGGTGCTTTCTGTGATTAAAGATGTCCACATTTGAAAGTTTTAGAGCTGCAATGTATTAATCTTATAGATGATGCTCTGAAAGTTGTAGGCACTGGCTGTCTGTCTCTAGAGTCATTGGCTCTATATAGTTTTCAGAGATTTAATGATAATTCATCATTGCCTTTTCAGGATTTGTTTCATTAGACTATGCTTGAATTCACAAACAATAAAATAAAATGTAACGAGAAAGTAATCTTTAACCAGAGTAAAGGTGCTCGGCTCGAAGGAAGGAGAGGAAATGATAATGAAATGAAATTACTACATTAGTGATTAGACGTAGGAATAAAAAATATTACTAGTAGTAATAATTGATAATTAATTTACTAATTAGCAATTCCGTTTCTATGACATCCATGCTAATACATGTCTTAAAGGACATAATAAACTAAAGAAAAACTACATAGCTTTGGAAATAAGAAGAGAGACGTCAATACACACCTGCAGTACACTCACGTCCAAATAACAGAGTTGAGGGCAGCCCCTTGCAATGGCTATCACTCCAGCATCTCCAATTTGATGGCAACCACTAACATTCAAATAGTGAAGGGAACAACCCTCGGCTATAGCAATAAGAGCCACATCGCCAACCCTAATAGTTTATCAGATTCAAATGTAAACTAGAGCTTGCAAATGCATGCAAAAGAAAAATGCAGAAGAAAAGATGTAATACAAATTCCCTAACATCACAATTGCAGTAGTAGTAGTAAAATAAAGAGTAAATGGCCAATTTAGTCTCTGAATTTGAAATTAACCCTTTTCTTAGGGACCAAAATGAGAAAAGGGGGAAATAGGAAAAAGGAGTTAATTGTAAGGACTTAAACGAAACCTTAACTGACTAATCTCATGGACTTATTTGAGTTTTTCTTAGTTTCAGAAACTAAAATGAAAGTGAAATACAAATTCAGGACTAAATTGTTGACCATTTATTCTAAAATAAAATATATATGAGGATTTTGGCAGAGAGAATAAAAAAAAGTTGTGAATAAGGTTTTACCTATCACAGAATCGAATGCTAATATCTGTTAGCAACTTACAGTTCTCACCAACAGCAATGATCCCCTTGTTCCCAATCTGATACATGGGAGAAAACAAGAAAAATAAGGAGAAAGGGCAAAAAATTATATAAACCTGTTATAAAACTTAAAAAATAAATATAAAGTATAAATAGTAAAAAATTGGCACACTGTTTTACAATGGATGTATAATAAACATTCATGGAGGTATTACACCACTTTCAAATACTTCTATATCCCTCACTTTCATTAAAGAGGAAAAACAACAGTAAACTACTTGAAATGTGAATACTTTAACCATATAGTGTGAAGGGAAGATGGGGGGCTAGAGTTGGTGTAGCAAGTAAATAATGAATAAATGCATATTATACTAAAAGTCAAAATAACAAGGTGCAATGCTGCTTAAAATGGAAGAGAAGCACCGAACTAGGATGCAACTAACTACACAATTGGCATGGTCATAAAAAAAGGCATAATTATGCCATCTTTTAATACAAAAACCCTAAAAGATAATGGCATATAACTACTGCTTAGAATTCATTGAATCATCTATGATAAAATGTAGTGTATCCCTTCTCTTAGAAGAACCTGATATTTGTTGGCTTAAAATCCCAGAGAAAAAATAAATAAATAAAAGTGGTCATCCGATTATCAAGGTACCTTAAAGAGAGCAGTGCAAAAGGAAGTGATGACAGCAACAAAAGTAATTGCACTTTCCTTTTTATTTTAATTAAATTGGGAGAGAGGATATAAAGAGATAGCTAGTTGGAATATCTTGTGTAGAATTACTTTTGAGAAAAATGTACTTTAAAAACACAGTTTTATATTTGGAAATGTTTGACTAAAAGTAAGAATGAGCTTTATTTGGATTGTGTTAAGGACTTAAAGGTAAAATAAATTACTTTTGAATGTAAACCCACAAAAAGAACCAAAAATTATTTTAAAATATTTAAATAAGGACAAAGTTGTAGAAGCATGGGTAATGTGTGCCAGTATTAATTCTGGTCAAAATGACTCAACGCAATTATCCTGGTTACAAGGTGCAGAATGCATTTTGAAAGTGAGTGAGACATCCAAAAAAAACCCATCAAGTTGAAGCAAAAAATGAAATTACACATACAGAATGGCATTGTCACACAGAAACCAAACGTGAATGCAGACAGTACCTCATAACAGCGACGGATATGAAGTTTCTTTAGATTCCTGCACCCACTAGCTATGCCACACATGGCTTCATCTCCAATGCTTGAGCAATCTACCAAGTGAAGTGCTTGCAAGAATTTGCATCCCTGTCCAACCAGGAGAAGGCCAGCATCACCAATTCTTTGGCAGTAAAGCAATGCTAATTCAGAGAGATGTCTGTGCAATAGAAAGCTAAGATTAACATCACTAATGAAAGAGGATGGAAAAATTCAACATTTAGGAATTTGGATCATCAAATACTTGTCAATATCATGAGCTAACATTCAAATACAGGGCCATAGCATGGATATGTTTCTATCACATTTAGGCTATGTTTGGCCCAACTTTCTTTGTTGGCTTAAAAGCTAATTCAAATTTAAAGCTCAAAATAAGATCTTTAAAAATAAAGTAGTTTTGATAGTTTTAACTTAAAAATTACTTTTAAATTAAAAGCTTCGTTACACTAACTAGTTCAAGATGAGAGGGAAGAGAGGCTGAGGTATGCAGCTTATTTTTTAAAGCTACTTCAGTTAGCTTTTTTATAAAGCTACTTTTACCTCGCTTTTATTTTATAAAAATTAAGCTCTTTAATTTTTTTTAAGAGTTTTTCTCAAACAATATTTGACTCAGCTTCTACTTTAAAGAAAAAATGCTATACAAAAAAAAAAAAAAAAAAAACTAGACTAAACACTAACTAGTTCAAGTGGTGTTTGTACAAAGATTGATCAGAATAAGATGAATGATAAGATGAACTAAGAAGTTTTCACACAAGCTTGATAACTAAAATACACAAATCAAATCCCCTACGTCTAGTCAAAACAATTTTTAATGTTGTTTTAGCATGCTGGTGAAACAATATTGAATTTTAACCAAATATTCAAAAGATGTGGTTCAACGAGTAAACTGTTTTACACCAAAGTGAGACTCTTAGCATCACCAACAGTGCCCAGGGAAAGGTTGTTAGAAGTAATCTCCATGTTCACATTCTTTGCATCAAAACAGGGCTGTTACCAGCACCAACAGGGCACACAGCAATGTCAATAGGAACAGTCTCTCCTGTTGACATTGAGTTTGGGAGAGGTAGATTTGTGTGATGAATATATGCACTACTGTGAATATATGCATACAGTTACACATACAAGCGCACAAAAAAACACAAAAACAAAAATGCATGTAAGGAAAAACATGACACTACAAGATTAATTAATTATCGTCACAGATGTTGGATAGAGAAACATAAACTTCATTGCATTTCTTCTTTCTAGAGCAGCTATCCAATTCCATGTGCTGATTCTTTCTTAAATGTGGAGTTTGTTGCATACAAGAGTTATAGTTCAAGCATCTATAACATTTTTAGACAACTTAGCATAGTGAAAAACGTACTGGCAAGATTTTCCAACAGATTCTAGTCCCAAAGTTCCAATATTGTGGCATCCATTCACTTCAAGATGAGTAAGTTCCTTGCAGCCAGTAGCAATTGCTTCCAAACCCTTGTCACTTAGGAAATAGCAATCACTTAAAGTCAAGTTCTTTAACTTCTTACATCCATTCCCAATAGCACACAAACCCCTGGATGTAGACATTATTAAAAGAAAAAGCATTACTAACTAAAAAAAATTGAAAGAATTTATTATCAGAAAATTAATAATTAGAGACATGAAAAAAGATTGTGCCCACATGTAAAACTAAAAGGTTGCAGTTTATACCCCTTAAGGGTCATGTAAAAGGAAAATTAAAAAAATATTACAAAAGGCATTGATCCCTTGACAACATGGATCAATTGATCCCATTGGACTTTATAAAAAAAACAGAATTTAAAAAAAAATATGAACGGCTCTTCTGAACTGATAAAATCTACAAATGGTTGATCTAAGTAATAAAATAAGAGAAATATGCAATTTGTACTATGAGTATATGCACTACTGTGAATTCAAGATGATGAGAAAGTGATTGTTTGTGAATTCAAGCATAGTTAAATGAAACAAATCCTGAAAAGGCAATGATGAGAAAGCAGCTCACTTGTCAGTAAATCTCTGAAAACTATATAGAGCCAATAACTCCAAAGACAAACAGCTAGCGCCTACAACTTTCAGAGCATCATCTGTAAGATTAATACATTGCAGTTTTAAGACTTTCAAATGTGGACATCCTTTAATCACAGCAAGCACCCCTTTATTATGGATGAACTCAGAGTCCAATGACAAGGTCTCAAGGAATCTGCAGTGTGATCCCACAGCTTCCATTGATACGTCAGTTATTTTGGCACAAGCTGCTACTCCAATAGATTTTAACGCATTTCCTACCCCCAATGCTAATTCAACCAAACCCATATCAGTCAAGCCTTCACAAAAACGCAGATTCAAATCTTCAAGTTGCTTGCAACACTGTCCAACAGCAGCCAGACCTTGATCTCCAACATAGCAACCCTAAAGAAAAATCTCATTGATTAAAATGATGAATATGCATAACACATGTCAAACTACTCATTGTGTTGTAACTATTGATAGAATAACAAGGAAAAGGATGCACTGATAGGAAAAAAAGGATATTGGTATATCAAGGTCCAATACTTCACAAGACATGAACTCTGATCAACTAGCTGTTCAATAAAAAGAGAAAACATCTATTTGATTTTCCATTCAGCCTCAAGATAAAAGAAAAACTTAGTGCATATTTAGATTAAAGTTTGCAAACTTAAGTTTGAATGAATTTCATTTTGCAAACTGAGTTTGCAAAAGCAACCATATTGCTTTCAATTGAAACTTTTTCAAGCCAAATGTTAAGTGTGCTAACATACTTTATGAGAAAAAACCAAACATAACACCAAACTGAGTTTAGTTTACCTAAGTTGAAGGAGGCTAAACGGTAAACCAAACATAGCCTAAACCTTCATTTCAAAGCACAAACTTTCATATATTATTCTTCTTATTATTGAAAAGCTAAGCAACTTTACTAGTGTAATTTCACAACAAGGCTAGAAACACTATGTTCTAAACTGAATGAAATGTTGTAAAAACACACCGTCAACAGCTTCAAACCTAATAGAATAAAACAAATACCTGCAAGTCCAAGGATTTCAAAGTAGTGCATTTCTTGGCCAGCGAGGACAACCCGTCGCTAGTGACGTTGGAACACCATATCAAGCGAAGTTTTTCGAGTTTGGGAAATCCTTCAGCAAGAGCCGCCAAACCAGAATCAGACAAACAGAGTGAATCCAAATCGCTTTGGTCAGAGGCAGAGCCGTGTTTATCATTCACGTAGTGCAGCTTCACCGAGGAATTGCCGCTGGCGCGTCTTCTCCCCTGCGAGAAACGAAGGAGAAGGAAAAGGATCAGAATAAGAGAAAATTAAGGAACTGACAACGGAGAAGTGAGGGAATAATGAAGGCTACTGACGAGGTGAGCGGGGATTGAAACGGAGAGGCGCTCATCGATGTGAACGGTGGTGACGTTGGAGAAACGGGCGGCGAGGAGGTGGACGAAGAGGTCCGGGGAGCCGGAGGCGCCGATGCGGATGGCGGCGCGTGTGAGGCGCTCGAGGCGGAGCCACCGCTTGCAGATGAGGGAGCAGGCGTCGCGGCTGGACTTGGAGTCGAGACGGCGGAAGATCTCGATGAGTAACTCGTCGGGGAGCAGCGTGTTGATCCAATCGTGGCCTCGCATCGAATCGAATCGAATCTCTTCCAAATTCCAATGATTCAGATTCCCCAAAACGGGCGTTTCCGGGACGAGGTAGCAGCAAGCGGCAGAAAAGCAGATCCAGTTGCGTACGGTACGGTTTGATATGGTTACCGCCTTTCCTTATCTGTGGGTGACATTTTGCCAGTTCCCTTTCCCCTGCCTCTCCATTTTGAATATTTATATACTAGTGTCCTTACCCCGAGATGCTGGGGAATTTTTTTATCTTTATATATAAAATTATAAGAAAAATTAATACTAAAATACAAAATTAAATTAATTTTTAAATTAAAATTTTAATTTATAATAAAATTATATATTTTTAATAAAATGTAAGTTTTTCTTTTACTATTTCATTGTTTTTATATTTTTCGTGTGAGAATTTTTTTCCTAGAAATATGGTTTAAGTGTAAAAAATGAGAATTCTCCATAGAACTACTTTTTTACGTGAATTTTAGAATCAAATACAAAAATATATACTTTAAACGGATAGGGCACCACTTTCTCAATTTTTTACTTCATCTTCTACCATTTCCATTGAATCAAATGTAATTTATAAAGAAGTAACTAAACTAAACAAAACAAGTATTTAGGAATGGAAGGCTCTCAAGGCTTCGTATTCTCCACTAACCCCCTCTCTGGTGGTCATCATGCGGCGGATCCACCAGATATTCAAAATTCCACTGTCGTTTCCTTTCGTGACAAACTGGCTGGCAAACCTCCTTTGGTTCCTAAACCTAAACAAGACCTTTTCGCGAATAATCTTCTGAGGATTGAATATGAAGATGGTAACCCCTTTTTACCGAAGATCGTTGTCGAAGATAATTATTTTAATAGTCTCTGTGAACCTTGGGCGAAGGCTTTGGTTATCAAATTGTTAGGTAAGAATGTTGGGTACCCAATTATGCTTGCAAAACTCAAATCTCTATGGAAGTTGCATCAAGGATTTGATCTACGTAATGTGGGTCATGGCTACTATATGGTAAAATTTGATTCTCTGGAAGATCGTTGGAAGGTCATGAGTGGAGGCCCTTGGATGGTGTTTGACCACTACTTGATAGTCAAAACGTGGTCACCAAACTTCATTGCAGAGGCTGATACTATTGACAGCACACTAGCGTGGGTCCGCTTTCCAAGCCTTAATATGGTTTACTACGATGAAAGCTTTCTTTTAGGGTTAGCTTCTGTCATAGGGAAACCTATCAAGGTTGATACCAACACCCTAAATGCAGATCGTGGTCAGTTTGCTAGAGTCTATGTTGAGGTGGATTTGAGCAAGCCTGTTGTGGGCAGGGTGGATATCCGCAATCACTGGTATCATGTTGAATATGAGAGTCTGCATTTACTTTGCACTTCTTGCGGTCACTACGGCCACCGGAGTAGAGAGTGCACCGTCAAACCGCCAGAAACAACACCGGTGGAAAACCCTAAGGAGGATGCAATAGAGGCCAAGGCTCAAGCTGAAACGGCACATATCAATTCTGCGAATATTTTGGCTAAAGATCAGATCCTGATTGATTCCGAAATTAATGCAGACACTAAAGATTCAGATAATATTGACGTGCATGGGGAGTGGTTGGTAGTCCAGCACAGAAAAAAAGCAAATCGTAAACAAAATATTCCCTTAGTAAAGGATGGAATGAAAGGAGATATATCTGGTGCCAAAATCCCAACAGTAGCGAATTTTAAGGATGGGCCCCCTATGAAGTAAAGGCAACGTCTAAACACAACAACTATGCCCAGGATCCTAAAAAGAAACGCCAAAGAAAGGACAACAATAGCCCTACTCGTAACATCATAACTGGGACTACAAACTTGACTATTGGAAAAGGGGTGGTCAAAGAAGGACCAGTTAAAGACAAAGGCAAGGCTGCATCAACTTCCAACGAAGGTACGCGACAACCTTCCCAAGTTCTGCAAACTCCAAACCAAACTGGCGTTAAAACTCATAAGAATGTCGTAAAGATTGGATCGAAAATGGTGTTTAACAACAACCAAACAATGGACATTGAAAAGAACCCCGCTTCAGTCTCTAGTGGGGGGCTTCTTGCTCAATTGATTGCTTCTAAGGATATTGATCCGGGACCTAGGCAGTAAGAGCGTGTATCACTCCAAACTGTTTTATTCTCCTATGGATAGGTCCAATATTTCCTTACTTTCTTGGAACATCCGTGGTGCCGTTAATAAGCATGGTTATCGCTGCACTAGTGATATTGTCCGTCAGTTTTGACCAAGTATAGTTTGTTTATATGAGACTCATTGCCCCTTTAAAAAAGCTCAGCCTTTTTGGTCGAGATGTGGCTATGAAGCTTGCTTTATTCAGGAAGCAGAAGGTCATATGGGAGGTATCTGGATCCTTAGTCTTGTTAATCGTGATTTCAACCTTTCTGTTGTGCAGGTTTATCCCCAGGCTATTACCTTCAATGTTCTTGAAGATAATCTTTCTTGGACATGCTCTGCCATTTATGCTCGTCCTAATCCTGCTAGTAGGGAACACCTCTGGAATCACCTTCACCAAATTAGGGAGCAAATAGATAAACCCAAGCTTATGGTGGGTGATTTTAATGAGGTAGTTTCTGCTTCGGAGGTCTGTGGTTGTTCTCATTACCCCATTAGAGCTGCCAAGTTTGCAGACCTCATAGATGATTGTAATTTACTGGAGGTCGAAGTGGAAGGCAGTGGTTTTACTTGGTTTCGCAAAGAATAGGGCAGAATCTCTAAAGCAAAAAAGCTGGATAGAATCCTTGCTGACCTTCCCTAGAGAAGCTTGTTCGTAGGTGCCCATGTCGTTACGCTCACTCGAGCTCACTTAGATCATTCCCCTTTGTTGCTTCATTTAACAAAGAACACTGCACCCTCCAATGATCGTCCTTGGCGCTTCCTGGCAACGTGGACTCATCATGAAGACTATCAGAAAATTGTTACTCGTGCTTGGCAGACTCCTTTTCATCATGTTACCAATAAACTTGATGAGGTGAGAACTCAGTCCTGAAACTTTAGTTCTAATATTTTTGGAAATATTTTTTGCAGAAAGAGAAGAGTAGAAGCTAGACTCAAGGGCATCCAACGCCTCCTGGATAATTCTCCTTCCTCTGATATCATTGCTCTTGAGGCCGATCTCCAAGCTGAGTACAGGGAAATCTTGAAGCAAGAAGAGCTCATCTGGTTCTAAAAATCTCGGGAAGAATGGATCAAATCCGGGGACCGCAACACTAGATTCTTTCACACTCAAACTATTGTTCGGCGAAGACGCAATACAATCCATAAACTCATGCTGGAGAATGGAGTTTGGTGTTCTGAAGCAGAAACTCTGAGAGTTGAAGCGCAAAACTATTTTAAGAATTTATTTTGCCTTCCTGTTAATAATGATGATCATGCTGTCTTGAATGTTAGAAACTTCCCTACCTTTAGTGAAGAAGCTAAGGCCGTCATTACCGCTCCAGTTCTAAAAGAGGAAGTGAAGCAAGCCCTGATGAGCATGAAGTCTCATAAAGCCCCTGGTCCTGATGGTTTTCAACCATTTTTCTTCAAAAAATTCTGGGGAACTATCCAGGATGATATTTGGAAATTAGTTCGTGATGCTTTCACAACTGGGTTCTCTGAAGAGTGTTTAGTATAGACCCTTATTGTGCTTGTCCCTAAAGTTGATCACCCGAGACATTTTAAGGACTTCAGACCTATCAGTCTTTGCAACATCCTCCACAAATTAATCTCGAAGATCCTCGTCCAGAGACTTAAACCCTTCTTGGAGGACATTATTAGCCTTCTTCAAGGTAGCTTTGTCCCAGGGAGGGGCACATCCGATAACGCTGTTGTGGCTCAAGAGGTGATTCATTACATGCACAAATCTACGGCCAATGAGGGCTCAGTGGTGCTTAAGATTGACCTGGAGAAGGCGTACGATAGAGTGAGATGGGACTTCTTGGAGAGAGTTTTACAACAATTCGACTTTCCACCTATCATCGTTGATTTGATTATGTGGGGTATCAGATCGACAACTTTATCCATTATTTGGAACGGTTCGAAGATGAGTAGCTTCAAACCTTCTAAAGGGCTCAGGCAAGGGGACTCCCTCTCCCCTTATCTCTTTGTAATGTGCATGGAGAAACTTTCTCTCTATATTCAACAACTTGTGGATGATGGAATCTGGCACCCTATTTCTGTGTCTAGAGGAGGGTCGGCTATTTCTCACTTGCTTTTTGCCGATGATGTCTTACTTTCCTATAAGGCTCAAGAACCTCAGGCTAAACTCATATCCGACACTTTGGACTTATTTTGCATGGAGTCGGGTTTGAAAGTTAATCTCCAGAAGTCCAAAATGATGTGCTCCAAGGGTGTTAATGGAACTATGAGAAATAGAATCTTCTCAACCTGTGCTATTAAAGGGGTATCTGATCTGGGGAAATACCCAGGATTCCCTCTTATAAAAGGACGAGTGACTCATCAAACATTCAACTACCTGCTTGATAAAGTCCACCAATGTTTGGCTGCATGGAAGGGTAAGCTTCTCAACAGAGCAGGCAGGCTTTGCCTCATAAAATCAGTTCTCTCTTCATTCTCAATGTATACCATGCAATTGTTTTGGATTCCCAAGTCTATCTGCAATGATATAGATAAAACTATCCGTAATTTCTTTTGGTATGCCTCAGGAGAGAGAAAAGGTTGGAACCTTGTGAATTGGAACACTGTTTCTGCCCACAAGAACAATGGTGGTTTGGGAGTTCGTAATTCTCGACTCATGAATATCTCTCTGCTGGGAAAGTTAGTTTGGAGTCTTACCACAAACAAGGACTCTCTCTGGACTAGAGTTCTCAGCCATAAATATTTTGCGCATAATACTTTCTTAAGTGCAAAATCGAGCCCCACTTCCTCTTATGTTTGGCGTGGCATTCTGAAAGCAAAAGACAAGCTCCTTAGTGGGTTCAAATTTCGTCTAGGTGATGGCAGCTCCTCTATTTGGTATGATAATTGGGCTGATTCGGGTCTTATGTGTCAAGTTGTTCCCTATGTCTCGATTCATGATGTTAATCTTTGTCTTCATGATATCATGGTTGACAATAACTGGTGCACCAACCAGCTTCATACTATCCTTCCACGTCCTTTTCTGACAAGCTTGCTGCAATTGATTGTGTTCTTGCGCCATCCTTCCAGGATCGATGGGTTTGGAGGCACAACTCAAATGGTTCGTATACTGCTTCTTCAGCTTACTCATGGTTAAATGATAATGGCACACATTCACCATCTTTCAAATGGCTTTGGAAACTAGCAATCCCTGAAAAGATCCAACTATTTTGCTGGCTCATACTACATCACTCTCTGCCAACCAATTCGGCTAGGCACCATAGACACATGGCCTCTTCTCCAGCATGCCATGCTTGCTCGCACAGTACAGAATATATTCTTCATTACCTTCGTGATTGCCCCCATGCTAAAGAAATCTGGACCCGTCTATATTTTTTGACCGAACCGGGCTTTTTCGATCCTCTTTCCCACACCTGGATCAAGAAACAACTTTTGGGAGATAGGAATGTTTTATTTGTGTCAGCCTCTTGGTGGATATGGAAGTGGCGCAATAACAGGATCTTCGACAATGACGTCTGGGATATTACTCATGTTATCCGAAATATCAAGTCTCTGCATGATGATATTGTTCGCTATGCTCATGACCAAGGACACCCATCCCATCTTCTGTGCATTCCTAGGTGGATACCCCCTCCAGCTAACTTCTATAAACTTAATGTAGATGGAAGTTGTCTCCATGATACAGCTACTATTATTGGCTCAGGTGGACTGATTCGCAATCAGGAAGCTAATTGGATGATTGGTTTCTCAGCCTACGACAGTTTTGGAGATGCTCTTAAGGATGAAATCCTAGCTTTGTTGCATGGTCTTGAACTAGCATGGGACCATGGTTACAGAAATATTTGTTGTGAAATGGATAACCTTGAGGTTATTAATACTGTCAACTCTGGACAATGCCCTCCCATGCATTAGTATGCTGCCTTGATTACCCAAATCCTTCGCCTAGTTGATCAAAGTTGGTCCATTACTCTCTCTTATGTCAATAGGGAAGCAAATGCAGCTGCCCACTTCTTAGCTCAGGCTGGTGTACATCAGGTCTCGAATTCCTCTTTATGGTGTAAGCCCTCCCCTGCCCTTGATTCTATTCTCTTTAGAGATGGGTTAGGGTAGTTTTTCTTTGTTCCTTTTTCCCCAGAATAAAAAAAATGTAATTTATAAAGAGCAATATCATTAACCGGATGACTTTCTATGTATTAATCTTTCGTAAATAAACTTTCATTTAATTTTTTTGGGGGTTCAAGGACAAGAGCTAGAGGGTGATATATATCCCTGCTCGAGCACATATGATTGGATTATTTTATGACAATTACGATGATAGTTATAAAGGTTTATATTAATAATATATATTTTAAATACACAAAGAGTTACATTATTATATTTTCATTGTCTCTAATAAAATGTAAGTCTTCTTTTTATCAACAAAATAAATTTTTTTATTAAAAACTAAAAACATGTTGTCTAGAAAGCCAAGAATGGCATATCCATACAACTTTTCACCCCAAACCATTTCTGCAGCCCACTAATAAGCACAACATGAAACAATTGCTACAATTGATGTCTACACTAAAAAATGCTGCAGATAACGCAACCATGCTGATGAAGATTAATATTACCATGGACATCCTTTTGTCTCACACCATGTGCTGTATTGAAATTCCAGTTTTTGATTTAATTAACGTTCCAATGTCAACTTAGTGCATTGTATAAACCAATAAAATCTTCACCTGGTCATATTGCTTTGATTGGTGAATTGATTGCTCTATAACAAACAAATTCTCCTTTGTCCCTCCCTGAGCCATGCCCACTAGGTATATGATATTCGGTCCCCTTGACACTCCACTCGAACATGCACCCAAAAATCTCCCAACTCGATCTTTTGTTAACTTGATCCACCCCTCCTCTGCACCATTCTAACCAACCCCATTATAAATTGTAAGTCTTATACTAACATTTTTATCACTCAATCGCCCACGCATGATCTTTGATTCTGACTATAGTCCTTTTTTCATTAATTAACTACCTATTCATTTTTTTTAAGATTAGAAAGGCCAAAACATAGAAAGGGAAGCTAACTAATGCCAGTAACAAATGCCAGCATCATCCGCCAATAGGGTGTGCATTCAAAGGTTGGAAGAAAATAAAAAATTCTATGACTATCAGCATTTCAGCAAAACATTGGCTTTTTTTAGAATATTTTTTTCAGACTGAGTGGGATGTCTTAGACCAATATTACAAATTCCTTGAACCAACACATAGCACTGGTGCTAAGGATTAATAATCAGCTGGATTGCCGCTTGAGAATTACTTTCCCCTTCTAACAATTTGAAGCCTCCTGACAAAGCTAACTCAATTTCGAAAAAGAAATAGTCCAAAATTCAACTTTATCTTTCAAAGTTCATAACAATTATCCAACTCAGTAGAAAAATGATCCACTTCCAATCTTATCCCCTAAAAGATAAAGATTTCTATCAACAAACATTCTTTTTCTTTCTACGTTTTGATCCACTTCCAAACTTATCTCCCAAAATTAAGATACAAAAGAATATATAAGTAGTAAACAAAAAAGATTAGAGTAAATTACACGGACCCCCCTTGAGTTTTACATATATTACACCGACACCCCCTGCTTTTTTGAACCATACAAAAAACCCCTATTTGTTGGTTCTAAATTACATGGACCCCCCCTGAGTTTTACTTATATTACACCGACATCCCTGCTTTTTTGAACTATAGGGGGTCAAAAGTAATGTTTAAAAAGGCAGGGGGTGTTGGTGTAATATATGTAAAACTCAAGGGGGGTCCGTGTAATTTACTCAAAAGATTAATGTAATAAGGTTCTGCAATCCTTCTCTGCATAATAGTTAGAGGAGAAGTCCTTAGAAGAAGCCATATGCAGCACACCAAAGGAAGGTTATAAAGATGCTCATCCCATAAAATAATCAACTGTAATGAATAAATATTTATGCTGAGTGAATATATAATCTATGATGTTGGGTCACATTCTCTACTTCCTCAAAAAGTACTACTTGATCAATTGGAACTTTTAAATGAATAAAACATGTTGATTTCTTTCTCACCTATTTCAAACGTACTATATTTTTCCAGAGATATCATTCCATATGAAGTTAAGGATCTCATACAATAATGTGTATATCTTAAAGATATGGCTAAGTGTCTTCCAAACTAAATTAAATTTGAAATTCCTACACTGGTTTGGCATGTCGCTTTGTGCATATCAAATGCCTTTTTTAACATATATTGCATCATAACATAAACACATACTGCCAAGTTAATAACTTTTTATTGACAGGAACACATAACTAACATGTGAAAGGGACAAAAAATATCTTTTATTTTCTAGTTTATTTAGTCATAGTTTCCTCAAACCTCAGAAACTTCCTCAAATAGCAATTCCTACAGAATTATTACAAAAATGATGTGAAATGCATAACTTTATGCCTTATACATATACCTATCAAGATAGTTTTAGCTTCAGCATCAAAGCATAATAAGTAGTATATTCAGCAATACCAAGTATCTACATGGGCCACTATATGAGAGTCAAAATGTTTAGCCATATATATAATAGGTTTATCATCTTCATTTTTATATTGATAAAGTTCCTTATTCTTTCTTGTTATATAGATCAATGATAATCTATCAAACAACAAAGGCATGTAGAAGCCATGTTATCCTATATAAAAGTATTATCTTAGGTCTAATGGCACTACCTCTTCAGTAAAAAAACATAACTCGCTTATCAAATCAGGTGGTGCATGTCATGTACATCATGTAGTTTATGAATTCTAGGGGAGAAAAGAAAGATGAAATGCATTTGAAATTATGAACCAAAAATTGAAATTAAGGACCAAGGTTAGTGATAGTATGATAGTCCAACTAAGAAATGCGGTAGGGCCGGGTGGTGTGTAAGTATTTAGCTATTGCTCTGTTCATCACTTCATTATGCACCTAAATTATGATAAATCTGTCCATGTCCGTCAATTAAGTATTTAACTATTTTGAAATGCCACCTTTCAACCCATTCAGTCCATTTAAATTGTCAAAAACACAATCCTACTATCATTGCACTAATAGTAACAGTTACAACATCATGACATACCAGTAATTTTGAAAATATTGCCACAAATATAAATAAAATGAAATAACATGATTACATATGTTACTTTTTCATAAAATATAAAAATATATGCCTGCTATTTTAAGATAGGATAAACCTTACTTGATTAGCCAATGAAACTGTTCCTCCTTGTCTGAACAACCATAATCTGTGGTCCAAGCATGACTTGAATAACTATTCAAAATCAATATGTGAAACTTATATAAGCAAATTATTGAACATTACATATTGAAAGTCCCCTATGATAAATTTGTGGAATCGTAGCATGTCCATAACACCAATATGAGCCAGAGCGCAGCCAAATAAATCAGGTCACAGAGAAATAAGAATGTAATAAACAAAGAGATGTTGAATGGGAAGGTATAGATGAAAAAATGGTTAGTCATCAAATTAGTAGTAATTTAGCATATCTAATACAAAGGGTAAATCAAAACAAATCAAATTTTAGAAATTTAACAGCCCCTGACCACAATAACGTTACCTCTAACTGTAATTCCTCAAGAGGTTCCCAACCCCAAATTGTCGAGTATGGGTGGCACCTGAATTGCACATGAAGAAGATGAGATAATCAGTGCTATGCATAGAAAACAAATTGTCAGATAAAAGAATAACAACCCATAAGATGTGTTGTAAAGATTAACCTTTGTTGCCTTTCGCCATTGAGATCAAGTCTGCACAATACCAATAGAGATAAATGAGGAAAAGAAAGGGTTTCATGATACCCACCTCGTACTCCCTCTTGCGTCAAATGGTCACTAAAAGCTTCCATCACCCGTAAACATCGTGAGCTACTACGAGCTTCACCGCCATAGAGTTCTTGAAATCCGCGGTGAACTTCGTATCAATCCTTGAATCCCTAATTTTCATTCAATTTTTTAGGTAAGCAAGCAGGATATAAAAGTAGGGAGGATAAAATTTCAAAAGAAGAGAAATTGAAAGAGAGAATAAGAATATTCGCTGATCCACTGACATCCATCACTCTTTACAGCCTCCCAAAAATTCTTCTGAAATTCCTTCCACGCTAGGCTCAACAAAGGCTTATTACAGACGAAATTCCTTCCATGCCAGGCACACCTTTCTTCTATTTTCGAGTCAAAATAAGATGTTGGTGAAATGTTCAATTTCAACCGGTTAGATGAACAAATGCATCTATGACATTTCAGATGAAATGATAAGACTTAAGACAGAGATGATAGGACAAGCTTTAAATTAAATAACTATAATTAATGTATACATCGTCTGTTGTGATATTACGGAAAGAGAATCCAACTATTCATAAAACTCATCTCTTCACATGCTTCCTAGCCTCAAAATGAATCTATATCCAAATCTAACACGGTCTAACATTGCAATATAAAAGAAAGTACTAAAATTCTCAACTGTCTAGTTTTTCAATGGGAGACGAATTATTTAACCTACCGAGACAAATGTATAAAAAATCAAATTGCCTAAATTTAACTGGCTTGCAAATAAAGAAACCCAATAAAATAAAAAAAATAAAAATAGAAGCAATGTAAAACTATAAAGGAAGGATAAAATTAATGGATATGAAGTAGGATGAATTAAAAATAGCACATTAGAAATAATAGAGGAATATTAGGAGAATAAAAAATTAGAAAATAAGAGCCAAAAGGATAAAATTAATGTATTTGAAGTAGGAACAATAAAAAAAATAGCATATTATAGGAAAGAATGTAAATTTGTATATTATTAATAGAATGAATAAATAGTAGAAAGAACCAAAAATCTCTTAGTTAAAGTTAGATTAATAATTAAAAATAGAAGCAATGTAAAACTATAAAGGAAGGATAAAATTAATGGATCTGAAGTAGGATAAATTAAAAATAGCACATTAGAAAAATAGAGGAATATTAAGAGAATAAAAAATTAGCAAATAAGAGCCAAAAGGATAAAATTAATGTACCTGAAGTAGGAAGAATAAAAAATAGCAAATTAGTGGACTCCAAATAAAATAGTGGGATGCAAAAAAACAAATTAAGGTAAAACGCTTAAAACAATGATGTCCAAAAAAATAACAACCCAAAAATAAAGTAAATCAATTAAATAATATGAGTATACTATTGCAGTAGATGATCTGATCTGATCGGTCACAATAAATGATAAATAAATTTTCAATTTATAAATTTGAGTATTCAAGGAAATGGAGATTGTTATGTTATGCAAAATACTTTCTACTTTTAAATTTTTTAAGTCATAGGATTAATTTATTTTTCTTAAGAATATATATTATCTAGGTTATACAAGAGTAATATATAAGAAATTAAAAGATTTTATAAAGAAATATAACATTTAATATTATTAATATATTTTTACTGCAATTTTTAATTAAAAATTCTATATATTACTAGTCATTTTTACCGAATAAAGTAAATACTATTCAATTTTTTTATGTTTTCAGTCTCAGATATTAAGTTTATTTAATTTATTATTTATTGTTTAATATTTTATTCCATTAAAATGTAAGAAGATTTGTATAGAGATAATTGGAGCTTGGATTGGCTATAGTCAGTTTTGACACGGTGAATTCTGCGGTCATGATCTAGTGATTGAATTTTTTTTAATATTTTATTAATTTTATAAAAGTTGAAAAATAAAATTAAAGTGCATGAAGAATTTGTTCTTTAATTAAAGTGCATGAAATTAGTTTTAGTTGATTGAAGAGAATCCTTATCCTAGGTAGTACTGTAATTTGTTCTTTTAATTATTAACTTTTCGTGAATGGCAACTTTAAAGTGCAAGAAGAATGAAAAAATGGAATTTACTGTACCTTCGCAATTCGCATTGAACTTGAAGTCTGAAGGCGTTTGTTGTAGGATTCAGGAAGGTGCTCAGCTAGGAAGCATGTATCTTGAATGCCGTAGGCTCACAGCTAGCAATGGCAAAAGTGGTTGTATCATTACTTTCATTTTCATAAGCTGTGTCATAATTTTGGGACCAGTTCTCCATTTATATGCAGTGAGCATTTCGTGAATTACGCTATTAGCTAAAGGATTTTTTTTTTTTTTTGGTACAGATTAGCTAAAGGATGTTATTACGCTATTAGCTTTTTAAGGAATTAATAAATGAAAAGTATTTAAAATTACAGTAAAATTACTTTAATAATTGCTATATATATAAGGGGAAAAAAACTAAACTGTACACTTCAAATTTTGAGCGTATGAATAAAAAAAACAGAGAGAAACAAAGAATAAAAAAGAGAAAAATTAATGAATGTGACAAATAATATGATGGGAAATAAAAATAACGATAAAAAGGAAAAAAATGTGGTAGAAATGAGTTGAAAGAAAAGTTGAATGTATGAATATAATAATCCTAATTATAAGTATAATAAAAATGTATAGGTATTATTTTTTGTAAGAAATATGTTTAATTATTTAATTTAAAATTCTTGTTAAAATTCTCTTTAGTTAAATAAATGATTGGATTACTTGAACTAAAAAAACTATCAAATAATTTGGCTGAATATATAAAATTTATTTGGTCACATGCCCATGAATTTTGTCAAGTGCTAACAATAATAACGTATAAGGTTATGTTTAGGTTAAAGTTTGAGAAATTCTTTCGTAAATTTAATGCATAATTGTAAATTTTAATATATAAATGAAAAAGAAAAAATAATGTTTACAAATAAAAATATTTTAAAACTTTTTTATCTTTAATTTAAACATGCACTAAATATTTTTTGACTGATTCACCCTTTAGGGTTACTTTTAAAAACTATTTTTCAAAATGGGTCTCTTCCAAAATATATTACTGGCATGGGTTTGTTTTTACCAAAGACCAGGCCAACCAAAAAATTAAATTTCACGTAATTTTTGTTAAAAAAAATTAATCAACATAAGTCAGCAACTGGTAATGGCTGTTTCAACAATGAGTAATTCGTTAAAATTTGTCAACACAATAATGAGTAACTGATTGCAAGGTTGTACGAAGAAACAACCAGTAAAAATACCTGCTTCTACACCGTGCTGAAATAGCCAAAAAAAATGGCTGGTTCTACACTCGTGTGGCACGTGGACCTGCAGGCAAAAACGACAATTACAAATGGTTGCACCTTTTTCCCAAACTGCATGTTGCACAGACCCGTGTATACACTTAAAATAAAATAAAAAATACACAACAAAATTACAAATAACAAAAAAAATTCCATTTACATAATAATTTTAAAAAATACGTACGATGATAAATATAAATATTACATACAATGTATAAAAAGACACTTTAAATCAAATTATTAAAAAATTAATATCACATAAAACTCCACAAAATAGATACAATAAAATGACAAAAACACATATATAACATATACATATAATTAACTAATTTTAATATATATATATATATATATATATATATATATATATATGTTAACATATAAAAAATAAAGAAACAATGTGTAAGAAAATACTCAGATATTTGATATTCGATTACATGTGTGAAGAAGATGAGGAAGAAGACATATTTATAGCTACAAGAGTCGTTTGTGTGAATGGCTGGATCATTCACGTGGCTTAAAGTAGCCATTTCTAATAGCTACTTCATGTTCTTGAAGTATTCATTCAAAATGACTACTTCATGTTTTCTTGGGCAGAACCAACAAACATGGATGATTGGTTCCTCTAGCCTGATTCAAGCAACCATTACGAATAGCGATTTTTATACAATTTTTTTTGTATTTGTTAACAAATCCGACACAGTCAAATCACAAATGATTTGATCGTGTCTAACAAACAAACTAAAAAAAAGTACAATGGTCAGGATGAAACAATTATTTAAAATAGTTGTTTCATCTTGTTACTGACATGGCGTGTCACGTGATCAATTTGAAAATTTGACATGATATTTGGTCAAAACAGACCCATGCCAGTAATATATTTTGGAAGAGACCTATTTTGAAAAATAATTTTTTAAAGTAACCCAAAAGGGTGAATCAACCAATATTTTTTCACATTTTTATTTGATTTGACTTTGTAGAGCTTTATTTGAAAATTTTCACAATCCCTTCTCTAATCAACACGTGTAATTTCTTTATAATCCAACTCCTTGCAAGTGAGAAAAGGTTAAGATATCTTTATAGACGATTCTTAGATATATAAATAACATTATAATTTAACCCAAAAGGTTGACTAAGTCCTGTTGCGTTCACATATGAAGAACGCTTTATTTGATAGGAGATCTATGTTTGATTATCTCGTGTGTAATTTTTCTTTTCACCCTTAAAAAAGTGTAAGAGAATAGGTAAATTTAAACAAGTATTGCATGTACAACCAACAATTACTTTAAAAAAAGGGGGGTGATGCATTTTACGATTTTTACCATTATTGATGCTCTTACTACTTAGCATCGGAGCTCCAAAAGCTTAATTTTGGAGGGACGGTAGGCGATTGCCTCTCCTCCACTCCACATGGATAGTAAACAAATAAGAAAATACCAATTTGATGATTAAATAAATATTAATTTAAGAAGGTTTTAAAATCCTGTCAACGAGAATTATAAAAATAAAACTTAAAAATTTATATTTATTCAATATTGTTATTTTAATTTTTATTAAATAATTTAAATCACTTATAAACATTTGTTATATTCTTAATAAGCTTTGAAGAATATTAATGATATATTTTCTAACATATTTATATTAACATACTTTTTATTATTGATTAAAACTATAAAATTATGAATATAAATAATTAAATATAAAATGAGGTTATAAAATGTATAATTTCTAATAAATTTCATAAAATATGTTTATAAAAAAATACTAAAAAAAAAAAAAAAAGCGTTAGAAAATGTCTCGCTAAGATTTATGTAAGCTTTATAATTTAGTCTTGGCTGTGAAAAATAAGAAAAGGAAAAGGAAAAGGAAAAGGAAAACAACCCTGGCACTACGATTCTATCTCTGCGATGATCGGGTTCATTATTGTTGGCGATGATGACTCATAAATCATAATCATGATGAGTAGTTGAAATCGAAAAGAGAAAGTTCAATAGAAGAAGAAGGAGAAGAAACACTACATCTGCAGCAGCATTTTTCTTTTCCATTCCAACATCAACAGAGAGAGAAAGGATCATCGATTATCATGTCGTTCTCGTTTTTCAAGGCTTTGAGGCCTAAAACGCCGCAGGAGGTGGCCAAGTCCATCAAGGAGAGCCTCATGGCCCTCGATACCAAAACCGTTGTTGAAGTTAAAGCCCTCGAGAAGGTAAGCTTCTTCTTCTTCTTCTTTACCTACTTACCCCACGTTAGATTCACTCGCGTAATTAACACCCTTTTGATCCATGTTTTCAATGCTCCATCTGGGTCTTCGTTTTCTCAGTTAAATTTCCGGTCTTCAATCGTGGGTATGTCTTAAAATTATCGTAACGGCTCCTGCAAATTGTTCCATTGTTGTGAAGTGTGTTTTGAGCTTTAAAAAAAATATTGTCTTTTACATGAAAACTAGTCATTTGTGTATGTAACTTGTTGTTATATGAGTAGTTTTGTTAGATAAACAATTGTGACAGAATTATACTTTACAGAAGAGATTTTCCAACTTGCAAGTGATCAAATTTTTGAAGTATGTTATGTGTTTCCCAAATGGGGGAGGGTACTCTGATTTTAACTCATGAAAGCTTCCTGTTCAGCACCAATAATGGAAGGAGGAATATCCGAATGGAATGTTCTTAGGTCCGCATGAGCCGAACTCCGATGGTCTACCTGGAGGGACTCCTATACTCAAGTCAGTGTTTGTAGGAGAAGAGAAGAGTGTAAATTTAGGGAGAGAGTGTATCTGAGGCCTTCATGGCCTAATTATATCATTCTCCTATAGGCAATGTTAGTTTTTCTCACATGATGAGGCGTGGGAAATGCTTCCAGGGTTAATCCCATGAAATTCGGTGCCTGCGGTTTTTTGAGGTTTTTCTCGGTGCTTCGTGGCTGTATTGAGTTTGGCGTGTCATCATGAGGTTCTCGATGCTGGGCTTTATGGGCCAGCTATCTAATCTGACAATATTGGGCCTACGCATTGGCTTGATTCATAATCATAGGCCCAAATTCATCGAAGAGGAACTCTAATGGTATACATGTAGGGACTCCGACACTTAAGTCAGTATTTGTAGGAGACGTTTATAGGAGAAAGAGAGTGTAAAGTTCAAGAGTGTACCTGAGGCCTGTATGACCTATTTATATCATTTTCCTATAGGCAATGGTAGTGTTTCTGACGTGATGAGGCGTGGGAAATGCCTTCAGGATTGATCCCGTGAAATTCGGTGCCCGAGGTTTTTCTCGGTGCTTCACGGCTGTATTGAGTTTGGTGTGTCATCATGAGGTTCTCGATGCCTGGGCTTTATGGGCCAGCTATCTAGTCTGTCAAAATTGGGTCAGCGTATTGGCTTGATTCATAATCATAGGGCCCAAATCCTCCAAAGAGGGATCCAAAACACTTCCTAATGGAAATTGGCTCGTTTTGTCCTTCTGTGTTGTTGATACGTAATTCTGTGTACAAGGTCCTTTTTTGTGTCCAAATGGGATATGGTGTCTATTGAATAAACGCATTTTTGTTGAACTAAAATAATTGAAAACTGTTTAGAGAGCAAAAGAAGCTACAGAGCATTAAGCTGGCGGCTTCAAGTATCTATTGCTGCATTTTGTTGGGGTCTTGTAATGATACATATAATGGTTGCAGAATATGAACTTGGCAGATTCAACACTCTTTTAACTTATATAGCATCAACAAAATAAGCAAGATTAACCACGTTACTTATTACAATTTGATACTTAAACTCTTCTATGTCAGGTTAATCATCTAAGAGGATTAGGTCAGAGAAGTCACACTCTCACTGTTTCTTTTATCTTAGGCATGCTTCTAATTGTTACCATTTTGTCATAGATATTTATTCTGGAGAGAAGCAAAATGAAGAAAGTGTTTGCTTCAGAGATATTAAGCATTTCATTTGGTTGCAGTTACCCATTAATGATTACTTGTTATTAATGCCTTTTATGCTTTATTGTAGGCTTTAGAGGAAGTTGAAAAGAATTTTGTAACAATGAGAACCATGCTTTCTGGAGATGGAGAGTCAGAACCAAATTTGGATCAGGTTTCACAGTTAGTGGAGGAAATCTGCAAGGAGGATGTTCTCACTCTTCTAATTCACAAGCTGCCTATACTAGGATGGGAAGTAAGATTCTGATCAATACCAAGCTCTACCATGTGTAGTTGACTTAATTGGTTGCTCATCATTGGTATGTGAATTTTGATACAGGCAAGAAAGGATTTAGTCCACTGTTGGTCGATATTATTGAAACATAAAGTTGAGTCCAATCATTGTTGCATAGAATACATTGAACAACACATTGAGTTACTAGACTTTCTTGTTGTATGGTAAGCTTTTTACTGCTGCACCTTTTTTCCTTACCAACTTTGAACTCCTTTTTGGTACTTTCCTTCTCACCTCTTTCAATTGTGGGTTTTTACCTTTTCTAGTTGTACTCATGCTGGAAGACTGAAACTGATGCTCTAAGGCCTAAGCCAATTGAAAATGGGAGATTTTGGTTTTTCTTTATTTCCAGGATATGATCTTGGAAAAAGTTGGATTGCATTTGGAAATTATTGTAGTTGTTGAAACTGATATCACAAAAATGAAGCTACTCTGCCATGCAGTTTATGCCATAAAATAGTTTCTCCAATTTTTAAAGAGTTGAAAATAAATGCCAAGAGTCATGGGAGACTTTTTATGGGCAGTTCATTCTGAGAAAATTATAATATTATAAGTCTAATATTTTTAAATGTAGAATTGATACTTGATAGAATAACGTGTTCTATGTTGAAAGATTTTGTTAAAAAATTGATGACCTTTTTGTCACTATTGCTGTCTCCTACTGTCTATAGTTTTAATTTTTTAGAAGAATTAGTTAACAATTTATTGCATTAATGTAATTTTAACATTGATACCTTAATAAATGTATTTCTTCTGTTAAAGCATTTCTGAATGTCATTTCCCAAAATTTAGAGTATAGAACTGAACCTCAATGACCTTACAATCTTACATGTGAAATCAATGATGAAAACAAATTTTATTGCTATTGTAAAAGATTGGTTTGGAAACTTATATTGGAATCACACAATCACTTTGATATGCCCAAGGTTGGTTCTCCATTCCCTTTTAAAAGAGTTTTTGGAATGCTTTCAAAATTTTCTTACAAAAATCATGGTGAGAAAAGGGATTTACACAAAAACAGATAGAATCTACTTCTGATTTTTCATAATTTATTTTCCCTTAATCATATAATTTGACCAAATTATCCCTATTGTATTTTTGAATTGTGACATAACATGCCAGGTATTCTGTCCTTATTTCCTTTCATCAAACAAAAACAATTTTGCTTACAACTTTATAAATTGATTCTTGCAAAATGGGTTCTCTTAAAATCAATAATTGTGAAACAGATTTTTTTAAAATCAGGTATCTTACAGCAATCTAAAACACATTTAATTTCACTGCCCATATAAGTAAACAATTGTATAGTTATATGTGATAAATCTTCTCAAATATGATAAATTTAAACAGTTGCTCAAAACATCTCTATATCTGTTTCCAAGCAGCTATGATAACAAAGATATTGCCTTGAGCTGTGGCATAATGTTGCGGGAGTGCATCAAATTTCCATCACTTGCAAGGTAAGATATCTTGGGTTGTCATTTTTGGTCTTCTTCCTAATTTCTCTCTCTCTGTTATTTTTCATCTCTTTGATATCTTCATGTTTGTTGTGGGCTCAGATTGATCCTGCCAAGATTTGATGTGCATTTTTGTTAGAGGAATTGTTTTATTGGGCTTAATAAAAGTGGATTACATAAGAGATTCTTTTATATTATAAGGAGAAAAACAGATTTTTCTGCATTTATCACAATAAATGTATTGCAATATGTTGGCATAATTGCAATGCTTGAAATCTTGAATGTGCTTCTGTTAGAGGTGGCATTCTTTTTAATTGTTGTTGTTCCAGGCTCCAACATTACTATGGGTTTCTGACGTTTGTAATTCCATACATTACGGTCTTAAGGAGATCACAACAGGATCATTTCTTGAGGTTGGGCTTGAGGATGATAAAATTCATTTGTTAAAAAAGTAGGGGGGGGGGGGGGGGGGTTTAAATTATTTTAGAAGCAAAAATTAACAGATGATTCTCACTATTAATGTGCATTTTGAGTCTGGTGCTTGTCATACAGTCTATCTAGAAGGCAAGTCAATTACACTGTTTTAACTTTGTGTATTTTTTGAGTGTTTTTCAGATACATATTGGAATCTGCAAGTTTTGTGTTGTTCTTTAAATTCGTAGAGTTGCCTAACTTTGATGTTGCATCTGATGCATTTTCTACCTTTAAGGTCAGATCAGAATCCTCCCCCCTTTTAATTCCCATTATTTGTCTTACTGATGATTTTAAAGTTCTACATGACACTTCATACATCCCTATGGATATTCTTTGCAGGATCTTCTTACTAAGCATGGAAATGTGGTCTCTGAATTTTTGACAGCTCACTATGATGAGGTTTGTTTCCTCCTTGACATTTTTATCTGATTTGACCATATTGAGGCAGCAGTTTTGTGCTGCTTGAGAAAAAATTGTGTATGTTGATCTAATATTTATACCCCAGGAAATCAATTCTTTTGGAAAATAAATTAACCGATTAACTGTTCTGTTCTCTATGATATAATTAAGTGTTCATATCCTCATATTTGAACATGTACATGGTGCATATTGCAAATTGAATGATTGGGGTGGTTTGATCTCCCATATTACATTTCAGCTTTCCTAATAGGACTTTATGTTCCCAGTTCTTTGATCTATATGAGAAACTCTTGACATCTCCTAATTATGTCACAAGGAGGCAGTCTTTAAAGGTTTGTTCTGGCAACAATTTTCAATGTTTTTATTTCCTGATCATATTTTTATTTATGTGATTTTAACAATTAAATTTCTATGAATTTTTAGCTTCTCTCGGAATTTCTTTTGGAATCTCCTAATTCTCAGATAATGAAGCGGTACATCTTAGAAGTTCGTTACTTGAAAGTCATGATGACATTGTTGAGGGTATAACTTCTCATAACCCTGTGTAATTGCGTGATATTCTCCTTTCTACCCATGACTAATGGGCATGCTCACATGATGCTCAGTTTGTGTTTACTTGCTATGCTATTCATGATATATGCAATATGCTATGCACAACTGAACATTTTCCTTGTTTCTGTGAAGTGTTGTATAGCTTGTGTTTCTCTGTTAGGTGTGATATGCACATATAGTGAAGAGTATTTTATCTTATTTCCTAGCTCTGTTTTACTGTTTTGTGTTTTATATCACTACCATAATAGCCAATTGCATGTAATTTCCTCAGTTCCAATTTTCTGCGGTATGCTTTATCTTAATTGATTTATCAAGTAGAGAAACACTGTTTGAACACATTTTCTTTTGATAATTCATGGCTTTTAAGATGATTTCATAGTTGATTAACAACATCTGGTCTGTTTGGTTATATGTAATATTATTGGTGTGAAAATTGAGATATACACTTGTGCATCACTACCACTAGAAATCACAAATATAAGTACTTATGGATGTTCGATGGTAATGAATGTTTGGCAATGGAGTGCCAATAAAAGTTAAAAGGTGAGGGTAATGCAGATAAGAATATATCCAAGATTCCAAGAGAAAGTTGAACTAGCACCTATCTAGGAGAAGGTGGTGAAAATTTTCCAAAGGTGGTTGGTTCTTGTGAGAAGAAGACCAATAAAGGCTTCAGTGAGAAAAGTGGACTAAATGGAATATTGTTCGTTTGAAAGGGGTAGATGAAGATTTGGTGGGTGGGTGGGTGGGTGGGTGGGGAGCATTAAACACAAACCTAGGTCTAACCGTAGAGCCAAGTGGTGTCAATTGATTTGTGTAGCTTACTTCACCTATTAGGATAAAGTGTGGTTGTGGTTGTTATTGTACACTACCTGCTTCGCATGCTAAACAGCTGATTCTATTATTAATCTTTAATGCAATGATGAACATCTGGAGCTATATTATGCATGTTTTTTCAAGTTTCCATAAAAATCATTCCTTTTGTTTTTTTTACCTTATCTTTCTATCTTCTGCTAACTGTGTTTATTTGTAACATTTGGGGTTGAGCAGGATTCAAGTAAAAATATTCAGTTATCAGCTTTCCACATTTTCAAGGTGAATTTTCCTCTTCATGCTTTTAAGTTATATAATGAGCTTATCCTTTTGTGGGTGTATAAAAGGATTCAAGCCAGATCATGCCTGCTAATATATCGTAAATGGGGGTATTCCAACCCTCTTTGTAAAGTTTGGCATCCGTAGAGAACTGGAGAAGTCTTGTATTTACCATGTTTGTAGCAATGAGTTGGGAATTTGGTTAATGGCAGATTACATATATAAATTGTTTTAATGCGTTTAATCTAGTTGACAAAGGTTTTTATTTTCTTTTTTCTGAAGAAATATACCCTACAACATAACATTTTGTTGTGGAGATGATCATCTATATTTGCTTTATCTTTTCTCACATGTTTATCCAGGTTTTTGTTGCTAATCCTAATAAGCCTCGTGACATAAAACTTATTTTGGCGAAGAACCAGGAGAAGCTGCTAGAATTGCTTCATAATCTGTCCCCAGGAAAAGGTTATAACACTTTCAGTAATTGCTTGATTTGAAACCTACGATTAAATAATGTTGTTCTGAATTTCCATTCAATTTCTTAACACTTAAATAATAGTTTTCTCCTTTAAGTCACGGGTATGAGCTCTTTCACCTTTTTCAGGTTCAGAAGATGAGCAATTTGAGGAGGAAAAGGAGTTTATCATCAAGGAAATTGAAAGACTATCGAGCTAAGTTATTATTATTATTATTTTTTTTTCTATTGCAGCTGTGTGTGATTTTGTAACAAGTCCTTTTGTGACCTGTATATCCAAAGCTAATTTGCTGCAAGGATTTAATGTTGCTGTTTATAGGCAACTTATGTGTTGAGAGGTCCATGAGTTTTTATGTGGACAAGACACCAACTATGTGTTTGTAAAACAAACTGAATTAAAATTATCGAGCTTTAATACTGATATAGTGATTTGGTGAAGATGCCATTGGGATTGATTGACTGGATTTGCTGCAGAGGAGTTCACATTCTTCTCATCATTTTCTAGTTCTCTTTACAAAATCTAACAGACTAACACCCTTGTGAGGTACATCAAAGCATTTTGTGGGAGGTTTTTTTAACAAATATAGTGCAATTTGATATGATAATTACCAAACTAGTGTAAAGTTTTTTATGTAAGGTAAGTCGTGCTTGCGGTTGCGGATGGAGTACGATAAAGAAGATAAAGTCGTACAAGTTATTAAAGTGTGTATTATATCCCAACTATGATTCGTGTATTTTTATTATTTTTTTTAAGGATAAAATATGTTTTTGTTTCTTTAAAATATTTTGAAATGTTTGTTTTTTAATGTGTTTTTAATCTTTATATTTTTTTTAAGGATTTCAAATTTTTGTCCCTATAAAGTATGTTTTAATTAAAAGTGATGTAATTTTAATTTTTTTATCACGGATAAAAATACGTGTTTCTGAGTAAATTTAAAAACTAAAATTGTATTAAATTTTTATTAGGACTTAAATTAACATTTTAAAATATTTTGAGAAAAAAAAACTTTTACTTTTTTTTTTTAAATAACAAAGGTAAGTTATATATCTCATATGCTACTTAAATTTTTTAAAATTAAAAAAAAAAATGTAAGGCGTGTCTCTCATATATATATATATATATGATATATATCTATCTATTTTTCAAACACATAATCCAATGAATGATAAATTCGGTACTGTTTAATAGCAGTAGCATTGATAGCATTAATATGACAACTAGAAAGTCGTTATCAACATTTGTCGTACTACTTTTTGTTCAGAATCTAACATAATCAGCAATTTCACGGTTATGTATTTTTCAAAAATTTGTGTTAGTAAAAACATGAATACGAGGAACCTTAAGTTGTATTCATAGTTATATTCATTCCTATTTCTTGTATTTTAAAATCATCAACGTGTGCGGCGTGCCGTATACTTTGGCTATGTTTGACTGAATTTACTTGCATCGCTTCTAATGATTAAATTTACATTAAGATCTAACAACATTCTAAAATAGTTGTGTGAGGTCATCTTAAATGTGCAAATCATATATCCCATATTCAACATACATTTTTTAATTTGAAAATATGTAACTTGAATATTCCATATTCGACTTTCAATGCATACAAAAATATTTACATGCTACAATAAAAAAAAAATTACATGCTATAATTTCTGTATTTAAAAATTTTCAAATCCTTAATTTTCTATTCCTTTTATTTCAAAATTCAAATAGATTGATGGTTCAACATTAAAAAGAAATTATTTTCAATTTTTAATGAAGTATTAAAAATTTTATCCAATTTTGTCCCCAATTTTTATTAATGTTTCATTCAAAAAGAATATTAAGATAAATAACATTTTGTAAAATTAGAGATGAAAACAAGTTTTTATAAAAAAAATATAAAATATCTAAGTCTACCATAACCGAACGCAAAATCCTCCAGATGAAGTGATTTAGTGACGCAGCACCTAAACTAAAAATTAGTGGTTTGAAATGGAAGGTGGCATTGCACTTGAAGGAAAATTTGAATTGATTGAATAATTGGATGGATGTGATGCGATCGACGTGAATGTGATTCCATTTACATTCACATGTATCATATCACATCATATTTATAAATCCATAATCATATGCCATTACCATACATTCACATCCATCCGCCAATTTTTTCTCCCACCGACCATCATCAGCATGCGCAAAATTCACAATTCATAAACCCTTTCTAGTTTCCTCCAAATCCAAACACCGCCTAACCACGCCGCCATGAACTTTTTCAAGTCCGTCTTCTCCGACGAGCCCGAATCGCCGCCGGCCGAATCGGACAGCCCCGATCCGCCGCCGAGCGACGCCGCGTGGAGCTTCGGCGGCCTCATCCAAACCCTCGCTTCGAAATCCGAATCCGTCCTCGAAAATTACCGTCGCGATCTCGAGGATTTCGGGTCCGGTTTGAGGATGGAGACGGCGGTGATCCGCGAAGCCGCCTCACGCGCCGTCAAGGACCTGCCGGCGTCGCTGGACGCTGGCGCATCGGTGGCGCAGGAGTCGCTCGAGTCCGTTGGCCAAGCCATCGACGACATCGGCAGCACCGTTTGGAAATCGACGGCGCAGATTATCTCTCACGGTAGGGAATCTCTCTTAGCCTCTGATTTCGATTCCGATTCGTTCGATTCAAGCAATTACGATAATAACAATGCTAGCAAGAAATTGTTGAGTGGTAGTGGTAGTAGTGATCGGGGTTTGGATTTGAAACGGTATAGTAGGTTTGATACGCTGGTGCGCGCGCTTCAGTGTGATGTGAATACCTATTTGGCAGAGCCTGAGGATTTGGGGAATTTCAATGAGTGGAAATTAGGGTTTGAGTTGGATGGGAAGAGGGAGGAGATTCAGAATTTGATTGAAGAGAATGAGGTTATTGAGGAGATTTATGAGAAGGTTGTTCCTAGTAAGATTGATGATGAGAGTTTCTGGAGCAGGTATTTTTATAGGCTGGATAAGCTGAAGCTAGCCGAGGATGCGAGGGCTAAGCTCGTGAAGCGCGCAATTTCCGGGGATGAAGAGGAGGATTTGAGCTGGGATTTTGATGATGATGATGATGATGATGGTAATGATGGGTATGAGCCTATAGGTAATACCAGTAGGGCTTCAGAGGGGAAGGAGGGAAATTCTCGTGACGTTGCTGTGGATGGTGGCAGTGTTGAGAATCTTCAGGCTGGGAAGAAGAATTTGGAGATAGAGGATGATGGGAAGGGTGTTGAGAGTCTTCATGCTGAGAAGAAGGATTTGGAGATAGAGGATGATGGGAAGAGTGTTGCTGCTCCTGAATCTAAAACTGATGTTGATGATAGGTCAGAGAATGTAGCATCTAATGTTGCTGAGAATGTAAGTGGCAGTGGGGATAAGTTGGATGCCAAATGTGAAGAGAAAGAGGCATCAGAGGGGAAGACAGATAACGATAACAATGGTTCGTGCAAAGACAGTGATATTTCAGTTGTTTCAAGCCAGCCTTCAATGCCTGGAGAAGAAGACATTGGCTGGGATGAAATTGAGGATATTGAAAGCAATGATGAGAATAAAGGGGATGCTGTTGGGTCCGCAAGTAAGATTGATTTGCGGAAGAGGTTGAGTGTGGCAGACCAAGATGAGGATCTTAGCTGGGATATTGAAGATGATGATGATGAGGCTGTCAAATCATGAGCAGATTGTGGGTTCAGATCATTGGTGCTTTAGTTTTTAAACACAAATTGCTTATTAAGTGTATAATTCTTTCTTATAAAGTGTAAATAAATTGTTTTTTATGTCTTATACAAGCTTAAGTCAGAAGGTGGACACCAGTTGAAAGTTTAATTTGTAAGTTCTTGTGGATTCTTAATCCTCTTTGAGGAAGGTTCTTGCACCATATTCGGTGTATCTTTTTTTTACAGGAAGGCATGTTCAGTTATTTGCAATTGCTATTTTATAAGGATTGCATAATCATGTCATATGGAGCCACCTTATTACTGATATCTGTTCTAGCATCGATTCCTCAAATGCAATTACTTACATCACTTATATGAGAGCTGCACTTCAGTATGAATTTATTTCGTAGTATTAAGCTGGCAGCATCTTGTAATTGTTTGCATTTACATAAACATGATAGGCGGGTATGCAATGGGGTAAGCCTTTTCTCTCCCTGAACATTAAACAGCCAGACATAGCTGACAATAGGATCCTTTTCTTCGGTGTTATAATTAAATTAACGTCATCATTGTTTTTTTATTTGTTACAGTAGATATTTCAAAAGGTTATCACATTAATTAATTTAGAAAGTTAATTTTAAAATTGAATAATTAAATGAATGTCATCATTGTTGTTTTATTTGTTACAGTAGATATTTCAAAAGGTTACCACATTAATTAATTTAGAAAATTAATTTTAAAATTGAATTAGTGCTTATCTAAAAAATAGTTATTTTGTATTGTTATTTTTAATCCGATCTTACCTTATCTTTTAAACATGACTTAGCGGGTAGAGGTAGTTTTGAAATATTACTTTTGCATAAAAGAATTTTGTTAGTTTTGTTGTTTCAATTATGTTGTAAGGAATCTGTTAAATCTTAGAAGACTTGAACACCATGAGAATAATTTTTTGAGAATAATATCAAGTCACACGTTACAAACTCTTTCGTTTGTGAACAATCCAATTCGTGAGTTCATAACTTGTGATTTATAACTCGTGAAATTCATTCCATATCAATAATCTTAAGGACTCAACTCTTGATCATAAATTGAAGGAGAAAAAAAAAAACAGATGGACAAGTTTCCTAATTCAAAAGGCTTTCTAGAAAATGTTTGCGGTATAAACTTTGCATAGGCAATGACCTTAAGAGATGCAAACAACTACTACTATTAACTAGTCCTTAATTTTAAATATGTTATTCATATTACCAGTTGGTTCAAGTGGTTGGAGCTTGAACTCCTTAAGCATGTGGCCATGAATTCGAATCTTGATTGGTGCTATGGAAAAATCATTATTAGGAGAAGATAATCCACCTATGAGTGCAAGCAGATTCCCTGATGCAGAAAAAAAAATGTCTTACTCATATTAATGTGGGGAGAACGCTTTGATTTGAAGAAGTTGCAATAAGAATTTTTTATTTTTTTTGCTTTCTTTTATGCGTATTTCAAGGGAACCAAACAATTTGAATTGGTATGGATTGGGTGAATTTGCACCCAATCTTCATATTTGTGGCTCTCTTTAACGATTTTGTTTTCCTTATTGAACTTTGAATGTCAGATTAGTATCTTGGTGATCTTCTGTGATAGAAACCGTACTTGAAAACAATGAAGTATTTGTTCTTGTTTAGAGCAATCAATATCCATGATACAGGGTTTGTTTGTGAATCGTGATAATGCATAATAGGAGTAAACCATTTCTCTTCTACAGTAACTAGTTCTTGAGTATTGTACGTCTTGCAATGGTTTATGGACCTTCTTACAAGCTTTTCTCCTTTTCGTGAGAATTCTTTTGTAATTAATATTAATATGCTAATTGATGTGATGGAAAATTAGTTTGTCACGTATTACTATCATTTCCTTATTCGATTCACCCAAAAAAAAAAAAAAATCATTTCCTTATTCGATAAAGATTTATGAAGAGTTGGATGAATAATTATAAAAATATTAGTGCAATTGCAATTCATTGGCACATAATCATTTCCTTAAAATTTTATTAAAATTTTGAGTCGAATAAGGAAATGATTTTTTTTTATTTTTTTTTCAGAATAAAAAAAAAAAAATCATTTCCTTATTCGACTCAATTTTAATAAAATTATTTATTTACATCCAAAAGTAAACTAATCAAGACATGATGATATTTGCCAATCAAATGAATCTAGTTTAATGCTAGTTTATAGCCTTTTGTTTGAGCATTTTCTAGTCAAGATTCCCCTACGTACATTTTGCAATACAGGAAGAGTGTACGTAGTAGCATTATTGGCTGTTCCAAGTTCCTTTGTACCAGAAGCTCTATTTTTGGATGAAAAAACATTGAAAATGTATGGCATGGTTCTTATTACAGAAATCAATGTTGGTTGACTACAATTCAATCTTAGAAAACTTAATCTGTAGTTTGAAGGTTCACAGTGAATTAAATTTTGCAATGGATAAATTGGAAAATAACCGTCAGCACAAACTTCTTAATCTGTAATATAAAAATCCTGTTTGCACTTATCTTATTAGCCTGCATATATACTCTCATGAGTGTGTTTGTGCACTAGGTTTTATAACTTGCCAGTCAGGGGAGATTAACTCAAAAACAACTTCTAATATTTACTTGTTATATGGCCAAACATTCAATACGCAAAAAACCAGTTGACTGCACAAATTCAGGTTTCAAATTAGAGAAATACTAAAAACATACACTGTAACACTACTTCCAACACACTTTTTCTTATTGAGTGAAATTTATATAAATTTCACTAATAGGTCTCAGGTCTCATTCTCCATTTGATTGATCTCATTCCCAAACTAGTGGGATACACAAGTACGAGAGAGTGTATTGAAAGGAGTGTTAAAGAATGTATTGTTAGTATTGAAGATATGCAATTTGACAGTGAATCAAATAATAGTGGATTGTACGACCCTGACCAAAATTAGAGATCAACACTACAGAGTTATCATCCACATTGTACCTCAAGTCTGTACAACAAATCATTCCAAGTTATAATTCTATATGTTACCAACAACATCACAATTTTGTTCACACAATATCAGGTGGCAGTATGATAATTCACATACTCTATACATACTGCATTAAATTGATAGACAACTCACTTCAAACAAAGCGAGCAGAAAATATTTCGCAAGGGAGATTCTTATATCACGCTTACATACAATTGTAAAGCTTTAAATTTCATGTTATCAAAGTATCATAAGCTGTAAAGGAGTACAAGAGAAGCACAGTGTATTATTAATGTATTTCGCAATACTTCCTACGGTATATTATAAAGATGCAACAAAGTCTTTTGAATTTGATTGATAGTACTCAACCTCTCAACCTCAAGATGACTAGTTATTTGCGTCCCTGAGGATCCTCAAGATGGAAAGGAAGAGGTTGAGTATGTCAAGATAAAGAGTGACAGAGGCTCCAATGTACTCATCATAAGTGAAGCGCTTGATCAGATTGTCAGTGTCATACACAATGTAGCCAGAGAAAATCATAGCACCAACCGCACCATAGATAGCATGGGCAGTAGGTCCAAGAGGGAAGAACATCTGCACCAAACCACAGCAAGTATTAAGCAAGAGGCAAGTTGCAAGCAAGCAAAGCATCCATCATATATATACATACATAATGCTCACATCTTGAAATTTACAAACTAGAGATAAAAAAAAAAAATGATTAGCTACGAGGAAAAAAATAAAAGAGGGACCTGCATCATGCCAGTGAGGAAGAGAGTAAAGAGGGAGGTGAACAATATTGGGCCAAGGAAGCTAAAATCCTTGCCCTTCTTGGAGGCCCAAAAGGCATAGCCGGTGAGAGATGAAACGACGGCCGAAGTCAAAATCAACGCCTCAAGCACAATTTTCCCTGCACAAGAACACATTCGTTTCAGAATTCAGATCAACAATTCAAAAACCTTCATTTCACCGCTTTCAAATTCTACAAATCGGAAAGCAACACGAACCGTCGGTGTTGGCACAGGTGACTCCAACAGTGGAGCTGATAGAGACGGTGAAGAGTCCGAGCAAGATGTAATTATGAGGATGCTTCTGCTGGTACTTGAGCAGGGGAATCAAAACTGCAATATATTTCAGATTCCTCATCAGAGATCTATAAAAAAGCTCCATACCCTAAAAAATTCCTACATTGCCTAGAATTCGAGAACAAGGATAACCATGTTCCCTTAATTCTCCAAGGCGGCGCCTTTTAAGACATGCGTCAAAATTGAAGTCGGAACAAAATTAAATAAAATAAAAATGAAGGGAAAAGAGAGACGTACAGATGAAGGGAAGGAAGAGGAGGATGAGGAGGAGGGTGGAATTGCCCCTGAGGAGATCGTTGATGGGAGTATAGAAAACGGTGATGACAGAGACGAGGGTGGTGAGGACGATCTGCGCGGAGAGGATGCCGTACACCTTACGGATGAAACCCCATCGGAGCTGGTTCTCGCCGACGCTCAGCCCTGGGTAGAGGGTTTCCCCTGCTTCGAGGTCGAATTCCTCTGTCTTCGCACGACTGTATACCTGCTGCGGCTCAAACATTTTTTCTCTTCCGATGGGACCAACCAACCAACCTTGTTCTTCTTCTTGTGTTTTGATTTTGATCCAAAGCCTCCTATATGCTGGAAGCGGTCTCTGCTATTCTCACACTGCGGTTGTTTCAGAATGGTCACAGGCACCGCGATGACGTTCGATTGAAAATTGGGTCCCTCCCTTTTGGTAATGAGCCAGGGATGACGTAAGATTTTTCTTTTTTTCTTCTTAATATCTCCTTTATTTTCCCAATTTGTCCCGTACGCGGTACTGACTAGAAAAGGCAAAGTCTTTATATATTCTCCATTTTACGTTATGCAAATTGGAAATCAAGAAATTTGTCGGTTGTTCTGTCCTCCTGGCAGCATCAACATGTGAATAAGAACAATTTTGTACATGTAAATTATCTAATTATGATATAAAAAATGAGTAATTAATTTTTTAATATTGTATAAACAAAAAAGTAAATATATTTAATATTTTGAAAACATAAAAAATTTAATAAAATATTAAATTAAAAAGTAAATGTATTTAATGTTCTGAAAATATAATTTTTTTTAATATTTACCATATAAAATAAGCAGAAAAATTAATAAAGGATTATTCCAAAAAGAAAAATATGGCTATCAAGTTTTAAAATCGTTAGGTTTCATTTTGAGATTTACTGTAAGCAACATTGAAGTTGCACATCCGGATTAAACAAAACGCGACCTTGTCCATTAATGGGAAGAAAGTATTGAAAGAGAGAAAATCGAGCAATGAATGGTTCATAGTAGAGCAGCTTCAGGCTTCAGTTCGCACTTCAAATCTCTTATCGTTCTGTGAGTTGAGAAGTTGCTATATACTTTTCCAAGTCAACAAGTTTTGTATACTTTTATTGAGTAAATAAAGGCGAAAGAAATACAAGATGATATTGATAGTTGTTGACCTGTAATATCAATAGAAAAAAAAAAAAAGGAGAAACATTAATAATACACAATTCTACATACTTTTTATTGAATAAATATAATATTGACTTTATTAATAAAAAATGAATTAAAATTATTGAACAAGAGCTACATAATTTTTTTATAGCTAGTGATATATAGTTAAACGTTAACAAGATTAAAAAGAAATGCATTTTTTTCGTGATTATTAATCTTCAATAATGTATACTTGTATAGTGCCACAATTACGTGTCTAGAAATGTCTGCTTATCTTTTAACGCGTGTTTACATCTAAAATCCGTTTTAAGTGCTATCTTATCTAACCCATCTAAGTTCCGTATCAATGGCATCAGTTTTACAAATCCCACCTTTAATAATTTTACTTAAAAATAAAATAGTTCCATAATACAAATCCAACCATTAACATCACTAATGTCAACTACTTATAGATTTTATTCACTTAAAAAAAAAAAGAAGAAGACATTTCTACACCTAAAAATTGTACAAGAAACAAGTGTAATATCACTAAGGCCATGTTGACTTAATTTTTTTAATTTTAAAATTACTCTAAAATTAAAGATTAAATAAGAGTTTTAAAAATAAAGTCAAATTTATTTCACAATGAAAGAAAAGAAATTAAAAATAAAATTAATTATGATACAACTTTATATCGTAATTAATTTGATTACAATTAAAGGGTAACTTGTATCGTATTAATTCAAATTTCAATTAAAAGAATAATTTATATCATAATTAATTATATTAAAAAAGTTAATGTGTGTCGTTATTAAAATAATTTACATCATAATTAATTTGATTACTATTAAATAGATAACCTATATCGTAATTAAATAATTAAAAGAAAAAATATAAATAACGAAATCACGATACAATTCTGTTATGTATCTAGGTTTAAATATATAACGAAATTGTGATTATATTATGTATATCAACCAGATACATAATGAAATCATTGAATATAAAAAAAAGTAAGAAAAAAAAATTCGGTGAGGTGTAGAGAAATAGAAAAAGATCTCGGCTGTTTTTGAAAACGTAACAGGTGAGAATAGCAAAAAGTGATGTGGGAATAGCAGTTCCCTGGACACGGTTTTACGGGAGAAACCCACAAACATCATGGTATTCGGATCCGGATCCGGACTCTATTTATATCCCATTCGTACACTGCCATTGCCAACGCCAAACTGTGAAGAAGAAACGGGAGCACAATCACCGTTTTCTCTATCTTCTCCTTCTAATTTCCTTGCTTTCCTTTGATTCCGCTCTTCTAATCGTGGTTCCAGTTTCAACGTTTTCTATATCTCCCAACCAATCCATCAATGCTTCAAGGTAAATTTTATTTCCGAAACCCTAACTTCTTGATTTATTTCCTGCTGCGTTGACTTTTGTTGTTCTTTTATGATTTCGCTCAAAACTTCAATTTACTCCAAATGATTGTTCTGTATTAGTTACTCCTAATATTCATTCCTGTAATTGCCATTATTTCGTTTTTTTTTTTTTTTTTCTATTTTTGCTTTTTTTTTTTGTAGTTATTTCTCCTCTAGGTTATTATTATATTTACATCTTGTCAAATTGTTTGGTCACTGAGAAAATGGGAGAAACGTGCTTAAAGAATTAGGATAGGGATGATTAAATTTTTGGGTAAGGTCATAGCTGTGTTGAAGTTTGTATCTTATACATACAAGTTTGTATATTTCAGTTATTACAGGAATAGGTGCCTTCGCCTTAGCATATGGAACTGGAATGTGCTTCTGCTTGACTTGAAAGAGGGAGGTGGAAGAAAAGAAAAGTTAATATATAACTTCCTAAAAGCTTGGAAGAGTTTGAAACACTGCAGTTTTTGCCTAGAATTTTTCTCCATTGTCCATATGGATAATTAGAATTTAATGGATAAGAACTTGGGACCATGATCGTGAAGGAGCATTCTGTTGGTACTGAACTGGCAATGAATAATGCTAGAGTGGAGGAGGGAATAGATTTCTCTTGTGACCCATACATAGGGTTAGAATTTGATACAGCAGATGAAGCACTTAAGTTTTACACTTCATATGCAAATCGAACAGGGTTTAAAGTTCGGATTGGTCAGCTTTACCGTTCAAGAACTGATGGGTCAGTTTCTTCTCGGAGATTTGTGTGCTTGAAGGAGGGACATCAACTCAGTTCAAGAACAGGCTGTCCCGCATTCATAAGGGTACAAATAAATGGTTCTGGAAAGTGGGTGGTTGATCATTTTCATAAGGACCATAACCACAATCTTGAAATCAGTGGTGAAAATTGCACTCCAACATTGCAACAGAAGGGTGCTACTGCTACAGTTATCAACTCTCTTACTGAGTTTCCTCGCAGACCAAGGAAGAAATTGCTTGAAGAAGCCAATGATGATTCCTCTTGTCCCTTTGGCATTATTGATTTCAAGCGTCTGAGAAAGGAAGTACTTGAAGGACAGTCCAGGACTGAACCATATGTGGGTCAAGAGTTCAGTTCACCTAATGAAGCCTACCAATTTTATCATGCATATGCTGCACATTTGGGTTTTGGAGTTCGAATTGGTCAACTGTTTCGTTCTAAGAATGATGGGTTGATTACATCCCGCAGATTTGTTTGCTCTAAAGAGGGGTTCCAGCACCCTTCAAGAGTTGGTTGTGGGGCTTATTTAAGGATTAAGAGACAGCCATCAGGAAAGTGGATAGTGGACCGCCTCCGAAAAGATCATAATCATGATCTAGACTCTGAAAAGGAGGGCAGGGCAAAAAGTCTTCCTGCTTCTAATATTTTGACTGAAGAGGTAGATACTGGATTGGTAAATGGTGACTTATTTAGAATAGATAACTACCCTGTCGCAAAAGTAGGTAGGCAAAATCACATTAGAAGTGAGTGGTATGGCATTCTTTTAGAGTATTTTCAATCAAGACAAGCAGAAGATACCGGATTCTTTTATGCTGTGGAAGTTGACAATGGTAATTGCATGAGCATATTTTGGGCAGATGGCAGATCTAGATATTCCTGTAGTCAGTTTGGTGATGTCCTTGTCTTAGACACATCCTACCGAAAAACTGTCTATTTGGTACCATTTGCTACTTTTGTTGGAGTCAACCATCACAAGCAACCTGTGCTTCTTGGATGTGCTCTAATTGCTGATGAATCTGAAGAATCTTTCACTTGGTTGTTTCAGACATGGCTTAGGGCAATGTCTGGCCGGCTGCCTCTGACAGTTATCGCAGATCAAGACATTGCAGTCCAGAAGGCAATAGCAAAAGTCTTTCCTGTAACCCATCATCGCTTTTCTTTGTGGCAAATTAAGGCAAAGGAACAAGAGAACATGGGTCTGATGGGTAATGACTTTACAATAGATTACGAAAAGTGTGTTTACGAGAGTCAGACAGTTGATGAATTTGACGCCACATGGAATGTCCTACTCAACAAATATGGATTGAAGGACAATGCTGGGCTAAAAGAAATGTATGAGAAGCGTGCATCTTGGGTTCCATTATATTTAAAGGGCACATTTTTTGCTGGCATTCCCATGAATGAAAGCCTTGATTCATTCTTTGGTGCACTTTTAAATGCGCAAACACCTCTCATGGAGTTCATTCCTCGGTATGAAAGGGGTCTCGAGCGGCGCCGTGAAGAAGAAAGAAAAGAGGATTTTAATACTTCTAATTTTCAACCCATTTTGCAAACAAAAGAACCAGTAGAAGAACAGTGTAGAAGGCTTTACACTCTTACTGTATTCAAAGTATTTCAAAAAGAGCTATTGCAGTGCTTTAGCTATCTTGGGTTTAAAATATTTGAGGAAGGGGGCCTGAGCAGATATATGGTGCGTAGATGTGGAAATGAGATGGAAAAGCATGTAGTTACATTTAATGCATCAAATCTCAGCATTAGTTGTAGCTGTCAGATGTTTGAATATGAAGGTGTTCTTTGTAGACATGTGTTGAGGGTTTTCCAGATATTGCAATTAAGAGAAGTTCCTTCTCGCTACATCTTACACCGATGGACGAGAAATGCCGAGGATGGTGTTTTTCCTGACATGGAATCATGGAGTAGCTCTCGGGAACTAAAAAATTTGATGCTATGGAGTCTAAGAGAAACTGCATCTAAATACATAGATGCTGGTGCAACATCCATTGAAAAGTATAAACTTGCCTATGAAATTTTGCGAGAGGGTGGGAGAAAGCTTTGCTGGCACAGGTGAATGCTTTACCATGTTTTGTGAGGTTGTGCATACATAGTGGTACAATTAATTTTTGTAGCTTGAACTGTTTTTTTGGTGGCATTTTAGCTCTTCTAATCAAATACCTACACTTTTCATCCGACTTGGTATTTCTACATTTTTAAGTTAAGCAATGCATAGTTCAGATTGCTGGTTCTACCAGTCCTTGTGTTCACTGGAGACTGTTTAGTCCAAATTTGGAGTGGTTGATATCAGTTTTTTAAGTTGGCCTGGAAACAGAGACCCTGTGCTCGTGATAAGAAGTGACGTCGGTTTCATCTTAATTGAGTATTTAATTAAGTTGCACCAGCCATTTCTGTTGCTGGTTTTCATCGTAACAAAAGTCAGAATGGTTTTCCTCTCAGAAAAAAAAAAATCAGAATGGTTTTCCAGTGAGCAACATCTTTTTTAGGGCGGATCTCTTGTCCTCCTATTCCTAACTCTTTGCAATCATCTTCTGTCTAAATGAATTTTTTCTTATATTAAAAATATGATAAAGGTAAGAGAGAGCAGGAAAAAGGGGGATGAGTGGGTATGACGATGGCAATTCAAACTAATTACTTAGAGCATCTTTAATGGAGCAACCCTATATGAGTGCTTTCAATGGGACCCACTTGTACACATCACTCATTTTTACTCTTCCCAATATAAGTACCTCTAAGTACTTAATTTTCTCCAATGGAGCAACTCTTCTTTGGTGCTTCCAATGGGATCCACCAAAAAACTTACATCATTATATTATATTAATAACTTATTTATTTCATTACGATTATCTTATTTATAAATTAATTAAATTTTAAAGATTAATAAATTTTTTAGACTATTATTATGTAAAATATTTTTTTATAATAACAAAATAAAAATAAATATATAATTAAATTATATTTTATTTAAAATGATGAAAATAGCTAACATCACACAAATAGCACGATATAAAAGACAATAATGAAAATAATAGAAATTACATAATTAAAACAACAACTAATTTGTGGGTTTGGTAATTGTGGGGAATTTTGAAAATTTGGATTTGTGGAAAGTTGATAATTTGGCATGAAATTAAAATAGGGATTCATATTGAATTGATTTTGGTTTGGTTCCATTGAATCAAAACAAATCAAAGAGGTAGTTGAGAATTTTATGAGAGTAAGAATGAGAGAAATTTGATAGGTTTAGTTGTGTAAAAAAAAAATGAAGTACCCATATTTATATACGTGGTTAAAATAAAAAAAATTGTAATTGCCCAAAACTTTAACGTTAAAAATTGTTGCAACGGTAAAAAAAAATTCGTTAACGGCTAAATAATTTTTATCGGCAACGGCTAGTAGATTTTAGTTGGCAACAGTTAAAAAGCAAAAATAATATTAAAATATATATATTTTATTATTTTAAAAAGTTGAAGCACCGGTGCTTGGTGAAGCAACCGGTGCTTGTGTGCCATTTTCCGTACTGTGCCTGCAATGGAAAAAGCCATACAAGCATCGGTGCTTGGCTAGCAGTGTGCCACAATAGCTATGCGGTAAAGATGCTCTTAGGTACCATTTTTTCACATCCTTGAGCTTGAAATCAGATTTCATGGATGTTTCTGTGTTTGTACTTTGTACAACTTTTGATTAAAGTTTGTAAATTTGAGTTTAAATGAATTTTATTTTGTAAACCGAGTTTACAAAAACAACCTTTCATTTCATTTCAAGCTGAATTTTTGAAGCAAAATTCAGTTTATAAAATCACTCTTAACTGAAAATCAAACAGAAATTTGAAGTTTTACTTCTTAAACGTAAAGGTCTATCGCCTAAAATCAAGCATGCCCTTTGAAAGTCAAGGATTAAAAGAAGAATGATTTTATTGAAAATTATACGAGAGCGCATTTAAAAATGAGGACACATTTTTACGCATCTTAATAAAAAAAAAATTTCTTTTACTTTCTTAAACATTCCTTTATTTTAAACATTCTATCAATACCTTTATTTTTTCTCTATCTTTCTTTTTCTATCACATCATAAATCCTATAATATTTATATTTTTTTTTCCTCTTATAGCATTGTGGATGTCTATCTATTTTTTTCCTTTGTTTATATGTGAATTTTAAGCGTCTCTTTTTGTTCCAAAAAGTATTTTAGATTAGATAGATCAGATAGAATTAAAGAAACTGACTCAAATTACTCACCACTAGTTTTTATCGGCTTCTATTGCTCTGGACCTGTTTTTAGTCCAATTTGATCGATTCCTATTGTACTTTTTTTTTGTGGCAAATTATATTATAGAAAAAAAAAACACTATACTTTAATCGCAAGTAAGCATAAAAATGTATTAAATTGGGTCAAGCTTTATAAAACTTAAATGTGCTCTACTTTTCAAATTTAGGACTTTATGATTTAATATAAGCTTTTTTAAGACCTGATTTAACCTTTTGAAAGTTTAATAATAAAGTCTCCAAGTAGAATAAAAAATTACTTTTAAGTATGTTAAAAAACTTAAGGTCTATTAGTGGCTAGGATATGATAAGATATGATTATCCTATTGTAATCATGTTTGTTGTGTTAACAAGATATAATAACATTATTCTAGATGTTAATATATATATATATATATATATATATGAAAAATAACAAAAAAATATATAATAAATATAACATATAATATATATTTAGAAATATACATATATACATTATATAAAAATTGTATTCAGCATATTTTTTTTTTTTTATATTTATAATAATTTTGACATGTTTCTATCAAAAAAAAAATTGACATGTAAATTTAAAGTATATTATTTAGTAAATTTTAAAAATTAAATAGTTATTAATCAAATACTTTTTAAAGAAAAATATTTGAATAATAATTATAATTTTAAAAATATTATAAATATTTTATAATTTGAAGAAAAATAACTACATAAATAAAAAATAATTTTATATAATACAATAAAGTTATCTAATTTGTTATCTAATGTGCACTAAAAAATGGATATGATTAAATTATGCTCTTATCCTATTCTAATCTTACTCTGTTCTCATATCTTGAACACCAAACCAACAAATATATACAAGTTAACGAGTTTAAGATTTTAAATAAATTAACAAGTATATAATCTTATAATATTTTAATATAAATTTAATACATTATTATCATTAAAATTAAATATATTTACTTGAATAAGTCAATTTATTAAGGTTAAAAGACTTTTTATAACAACTTAAAGTCTGACCTAATAGGTCTTAAAAAAAATTGACCTTGCACATCATGATATGGGTTAGGGCATAGATTTCAACTGATAACTTCCATTTTGGATTTTTAATTAGTTTGAACAGGTGAATGCATTTATTTACCGCTATATTATTTTAAGTAGAGAAGTACTATCAACACATTTTTTTTAACACATACTCTATTATTTGTAGCATCTTAATTTGATTACTTATTTATAGTATTTTGTAAATATATTTTGATAGATAGATATAAGATCAGGCTAAACAAGAGATAAAAAAATCAGGATAAAAAGAAAATCTATCTTTTTTTTTTTTTTTGAGAATGAAAATCTATCTACTTTAAATCACCGATAAAAGATAAATAATCACTTTATCCAGAAGAGTTCAAACTTATTCCTTGAACAAATATAAATTATTAACCTAAACCCACAATCTAAACAGTATCTCCCTTTTCTGCATTGGTTTTTTCTCTCTTTATTTCCAACTCAGACTCAGATACATAATCTATTTCCCTAATCCTCATGTGTCGACAGTGTCGTGCTGCAGCCTTGTGGCCGCTATTGTTCTTAACGTTTATGTTCATCATTGTTCTCCTTACGATGGACCACGCCTCAACTGGAATTTTTATATTTTTTGGCTGCATATTGGGGTTGTTCGTATGGTATTGGATAGGCTTGTTTGTATTAGATCGTGACTGGGATAACTCACTCGACGATGATGAGAGGAGAGAATCTCAAAGCACACAAATTGGAGACATCGAGTCTAATGATGCACAAAGTTCTCTCCCTATCACAAGGACTCGCATTGTGATCGCCAGAGTGAGGGCTCAAAGGGAACCTTGGCAAGATGTACAACTCTTTTCTTTTGCCCCAAGAGCACATGTTGCTAGGCTGTCCATGAGAGCCTTGCCTCCCGTGATATGCTTTCGTGGGGATGAAACCAGTGAATCCCAACGTGATTGTCCTATTTGCATGGAAGATTTTAAGAATGGGGAGTTAATTCAACCTTTTGGAGTGTGTGTCCATGAATTTCATTCGTCATGCGTTAACTCTTGGTTACTCGGTGGAAAGACTACTTGTCCAGTTTGTCGCAAGGAATTGTCAATTACTACCGATTAGGGCACGAGTAATATCATCTTCCATGTTTGTTACTTTTTTTTAGTGAATTCAGTGAAACTTTGTATGTATTTATGTTGTATATATTGTCTGGTTTGTGCAAGATTGATTCAGAACCAAAAGCTAGGTAGGTTACTGGTTACTCCTGTGATTTGTGAATTCAATTTTCATTTTGGGATTATTTTATAACAATGAATTTTGCCTTGAAGCTGGAATATCTGATCATTTATTATGACTTTGCCGCATTCTGGATGTTGCTGTTACTATTATGATATCTATTTTTACTATGATATCTCTTTAGAGGGAAAAAAAGTAAATGTAATACAAATATTTTTTTTGTTTTTTGTTTTCTGTCATTAGTGACTTAGACGTTATTTGATGAATACTTCCCAACACAAGCACTTTATGTGATGAATGTTCAGCTACCCAGACCTGAATATTGATAGATGAAGAATAATTTTACAAAAATTAACGAATTTGAATTGTTTTATTTATATTAAAAACAATTTTATTCTTCTTCTTTAAATGGGTCAGTATGCCCTCTTTTTTAAATTTAATTTTGTGTCATTCTTTGGTTCTTGATTCTTTTGTATATTAAATCATCAATTATTTTTTTGTATTGGTTTTCATGGTAACTGGGGGATCAACCCCTCACCATCTTAAAGGTACATTGCTAGAATATTTACTTCAATTTCTTAAAAAAAAAGAGAGCTTTATTATAGTGATGTTTACTTATCACATCTATACTCTCTCTAAATGTACATGAGCACTAGGTATCACACGATTACTTTTGTATATGTTAAAAAAAAAATCCGTACCAATCCATTAAGTAGTTGTATTTTGTTAGTTAAATAATAAGTCAAAGAATAAAAAAGTAAAAAGTCAAACGAAAATCATGCACGCCATATATTTCGCATATACAGTTTTTTAAACAAATTAGCGTACTGCTGTAAAAAGAAAAAATTAGCGTACTATTTAATTTTAATATTTTCCTTAAAACAAACAAGAAAGTATAACTTTTTTTTTTTTTAACTAAACTGAGAGGCACAAGGCCCAAACAGAAAAACAGAGAAAACGTGAGAATGCTAAGAAACTACATCGAATCTTTAAGTAAGGGAATAAGGGATATTGGATGGGAGATGAGAACTGCAGGACATAAAAAAACCTTCATGACCTAAACAATTGCTAGATGGTTGAAAAAGTAAACATTTTAATTGTTTAACTGAATTTTTATTTAACTAAACGTGAATAGAATCCAATTAATTTTCTCTTTAGATTTTTAAACCAACAACATAACTAAAGCACAATTTCATGACAATTTACATCACAAATATAGCATATTGGTATTTGTAAGTAGCTATAAATAGATCAAGGACAAGGCATAAGGATTTCTGATTAATTTGCAATCAGAAAGCAAGAAAAATGTAGAAGGAAAAAATATTATAATCATGTGACCATTGTTGCAGTAAATATTTTATTTTATTTATATTTATATTCCTCTGAAATACTATTACATAAATTTAGTCAATCTTCATTTAAATTGGAATTTAGTTTTAAATTTTAATACTTTATTTATTTCTAGGTGCAAAATAGTCATTTTTAATGAGGTTTCTCCTCTTAACCATATTTTTTCTGTCCATAAAAATCGAATCCGATACCTAATCAAGCCCAGTTCCAGTACCAACGAATAAGATTAAATTTTTAATCTTATTGGCGGCATCTTTGATTACTTATTTATATTTTGTAAATTTCTTATATTTATATGTATTCCGCTATATATATATATACAAAAAAAACTTAATGGAAAAGAAAAAAACAAATGAGTAGATGGATAAAGGAACGGATATAAATATTTTAGATAAATATAAGTACGGTTACAGAATGGCTAAACGATTTAAAAAAATATATGGATAAAAGGAAAATTTATCTACTATAAACCATTAAGAAAAGGGAAATGATCACTTTATTCAAAGGATTTCAAATCGTAATCCTTGAACGAATATAAACTAACTTAAATCCATCATCTAAACAAAGTGAGCTTTTTTATTGGTCTCTGCATTGATTTTTTCTCTTTATTTCCAACTCAGGTACATAACCTATTTCCCTAATTCTCACGTGTCGTTGCGGCCTTGTGACTGCTATTGTTCTTAGTGTTTGTGATCATCATTGTTGTTCTAACTAGGATGGAGATGGACTACAACTCATTTGAAAAATTTATATTTGTGGGTTGTATGTTGGGATTGCTAATGTATTGGATAAACATGTGGGACGAGATGAGAGGATCTCGAAACACACGAATTGGAAACATTGAGTCTCGGGATAGAGAGAGTTCTCTTCCAACGACAAGGACTCGCATTGTAATGGCGAGAGTAAGGGCTCAAAGGCAACCATATTCGCAAGGCGTACACCTATTTTCTTTTGTCCCAAGAGCATATATTTCTAGGTTGGCCATGAGATCATTGCCTCCTGTTATATGCTTTCGTGGGGATGATACCATTGGATCCCAACGTGATTGTCCTATTTGCATGGAAGAATTTAAGAATGGGGAGTTAATTCAACCTTTTGGAGTGTGTGTCCATGAATTTCATTCGTCTTGCATTAACACTTGGTTACTCGGTGGAAAAACTACTTGCCCTGTTTGTCGCAAGGAATTATCAGTTACTATCTACTAGAGGCACATAGTAAGATCATCCTCCATGTTTATATTGTTTTTAAGTAAATGAAAGTATGGATTCAATGAAACTTTTTATGTGTCTATTTTGTATATATGGATTCAAAAGATGCAAATTATGTTTCTTAGTTTTGTGTCACTAGTGGCTAGATGTAATTCGATCCATACTTCTGACACAAGCACTTCATGTGATGTATGTTATGCTAAATAATGTATGACAAAACGATCAAGATTTTTTAATTAAAGAATCTGATAACTATTTGTGTTAATGATGGATGGAAAATAATTTTACAAAAACTAACGAATTTGAATTGTTACGTTTAAAAGTAGTTTTGATCATATTTTCTTTTTGAATGTTCAAGCGTGTCCTTTTATTAAATTTAATTTTGTCATTTTTTGTTGTTGATACTTTTTATATTAAATCATTCATTAGCATCACTTATTTGTATTTCATGTTAGTTGTGGGATCATCCCTCACCGTCTTGAAGGTAGATTTCTAGTACCTGTCGGTACAAACACTTCATTGTTACCATTTCATTTCTTTTTATTTGTCTGTTTTATCACATTATATTACTTATCACATTTATATTTCTCTTTAAATGTACACGAAAATGAATCAGGTGTCTCTCAATCAGAAAAAATTACTCTCTAGCAACTGAAAATTACCGGTAAAAAAGAGAAAGACAACACCAGTAGAAAAAGGCAAAAAGCTACTCTCCATTTATTTTGTTAGTTAAATAACAAGTCAAAGAATAATAAAAAAAAGTAAGAAGTTAAACGAAAATTATGCACGCCATATCTTTCGTATACAGTTTTTTAAACAAATTAGCGAACTATTTAATTTTAATATTTTTCTTAAAACAAACAAGAAAGTAATTTTTTTTTTTTACTAAACTGCGAGGTCCAACGCCTAAACAGAAATTACAGAAAACGTGCTACTGCAACTCCAACTAAAAACTACATCAATCTTTAAGCAAGGGAATCGGGGATATTTGATGGGAGACGAGAACTGCAGTACATCTAAAAAAAAAAAAAAAAAAAAAACCTCCATGACCTAAACTTGTTAGATGATCGAAAAAGTAACTAAAGCGTAATTTCATGACAATTTACGTCACAAATATATCAGAAATTGATCTTATTTGTAAGTAGCTACGTTGAGTAGATTAATATGAATTGACTATCAATACATAAAACAACAAAAAAAGAAATTCGTGAAGTCTAATACCAATATAATATATGGAATCCGATTTTAAAACCAATGCAAATGAAATGCCACTGAGCCTCGTGCTCCAAATAGGAACAAAAGATGCTGAGAATAATTGTGGTTTCCTTAATTTGGTGCAAGCAAAAAGATTCCTCTTGGAAACCAATAGTTCAGCTAGGCTGAGGGAAAATTAGATGCCCTTAAATAGATCAAGGACAAGGCATAAGGATTTCTGATTAATTAGCAGTCGGAATGCAAGAAAAAATTAAAAGGAAAAATATTTATAGTCAATAAGATTTCATATTCGCTTGTGTCAAAAAAAAAAAAAAAAAAGAAGATTACAGATTCGATGACATTAACAAAGGAAAGCGAGTTTGGTTTCCCATCTTAAACTAAAAATACCACGACCTGACTAAGGTTGTATTTTTTTCACAGTTTTTTTATTAATACTTTCCTTCCATCTTATTATATTTTTGCTTTATTTGTCACTTATTTTTTAATCACATCAGATGAATTATTTTCTTTTTTTCTTACAAGTATACACTGTCTTGAATGTGAAATAATCAATTATCATAGATTATACATGTTTAATTATTCTGTGGGCCTCCATATTTTTACTAATTTATTTTTTAATTGAGTTCTCAATTGTTATTATGAAAAAATTAACCAGAAACACCTAGTTAAAGATGCAAATAGTGAATTAGTGTTTCTGGATTGTGTTATAAATACAACTAAGTTAATTGAGAGATATGTCCTCTCCCGTTAAGTTTTTGTTTTTTTGATAATTCCTGCTGTTAAGTTATCATTTCATTTTATTAATCTTGATCACCAAATGATTCCCGTGGGTGAACTATAACAGGTCAAGAAAATATCTAAACTTATGTTAAGAAAACAGAAATAAAGAATGTATGTATAATTAAGCAAAACAATGAACCGAACGCAATAGAGAACCTGGTTTCGAATTGGTTGGTAGCATCAGTGGTTGGTTCCTTTACGTTTCTCAGAAAAACTCTCCAGTGGATAGATAATGGAAATCCAGAGAGCTACTGTTATATCCTCACCGTACTAATTGAATTATATGCAAGAGTGGATGCATGGCGAGTCTCACCAGTCTAAGGGAAAAATAGATTGACACAGACATAAAGCGGCGAGTGGATAATGTAAACAAAAGAAAATCCCCACTATCCACCACCGATTTCTCTAACTTTCGTTTCTGTTGTCTTCTTCACGCCCTCTGTTTTCTATCGCTACGCGGCAAATCATATTTATCTTACCACAACCCACACCAACACCACACTCATGTGAAACTGCGGTTAAAACCATATTTATCTACGGGTTTTTGCTTTGACTAATGATATAACTAAAATAATATATATTATATAAATAAAGTGTCTTATCGAACACACTCAAAAGCTAGCTATCAAAATTTATTTTAGCAATTATTATCGTGTCTATCGGCCATCCATTATGTTGAACTCTTATCAGACTATACGCTCGAAATATCTAATGAGCTCGTACAAACTCAGCCCCAAAATTCTAAGAGGTAAACTAACTGTGTCTTTAGCTAAGAGGAGTGGATGAGTTAGAATTATTCACTGCAGCAAACCTCGTATAGAGAATTTACTTGACATGATTTGTTTAATCTATGTGCTTTTGGTGGACACACACTCAGCCTCATAATTGTTGACTTATGTTTCACATCACGAACCGCTTTGGCGTTCTACTATTCTAATGGGACAAATGTCTCAATTAATTTATGGTCATAAGAAATGTCTCATTGGGAATGGAATTTGGGCTGCATCTGAGTACTTGGCGGGTTAGAAGCAAGCCTTACTTCTGCCTCCAGTGCCGTGCTAGAGAGCAAAGTTTGTAGTCTTTTATGTTTTGTTTTATAGGAGTTATGGAGGTTGTCTTCTACTTAACTATAGATTTAATTTTTTTTTCTCTAACTTTCTTTTAAAGTCCTCATTCTACTCTGGAACAGCAAAGAACATAAGATGAGTGATGAGTCACTACTCACTAGTATCCACTCTCTCAAGGGTATCCTTGTCAGGAATTGTACACTTACTTCTTATCTACTAAAAGATGAAGTTGCCCGGACAATGGAAGTTTATGCCAAAGACATGAATAAATACAGTTATTAGGTTGGAGGTTCAAGCTTACCAAGGATTGAAAGTGGTGATAAGAGGATGCTTATTAATGAAAAACTACGACCAAGTGTTCAAAATAAGAGAGTTTGGATCTATGTGATTTGTGTGGAGTAAACTCTAAATTTGTCCCTTAAAATTGTGTGTTTCTTAACTTTATTTTAATCTATTTTATTTTAGTCCCAAACTCTGCAAAATATCATTCAGTTTAGTCTATTTTAGTATAAAATGACAATAAAAAAATAAAATAATAATAAATTTAAATTAATTAGTTTTTTTTTATAGTCAAGGAGTGAAGATTCTATAAAATTGAAGAATAAAATGACCGACACTATTTTAAATACTAGAATGAGAACTTAAATTGAGCTTTACCTGACATCTCTTTTCGCAGGATCCAATAGGAAACATCCTTGGTTGTGTTATCACTATTAGCAGAGAAATTATATGATACCCTGTGAGATTTTGGTATAATTATTGCAAAACTATCACTCTCTCTCCTTGATGTGTCTAAACTCATTAAATTATTGGCCCCAAAAAACAACTGTACCAAAACTTAGATTTTTTTTTCTGGTTACAGTGATAACTCTCATGTCAGTATATTACAATACAACCATAACTTAATCAAGAAACAGGACATGTCTGAAGAAAATCTGGATAAGGTCCACCCCAATAATGATCTCTCATCTTCTAGTGTATTTAACATTTTAACTTCAAAACATTCGCGAGCATGCTACAGGTACCACAAATGTGCTTCCAGTGTTGTGCTAGAGAATCCGGTTCTCGAGTCTTTTGCTTTATTCCATTCTATATACTTTATGCCTATGGTCAAGTAGGGTATTGTGCTTTGCTACATAGGCAGCGGAATAAGGTTTTGGTATATAACCGTATAGTGGTATAACCGTTTTCCTTTTTCAGTTTTTTATACTTCACTAGCAGAATGTATCCTTTTCTCAAAAGAAGTCCGTTACTTGTCCTTTTTAACAGAAAAAATACTGATTCTACTTTAAGAAATGCGATGGAATTTAAGACGAGTCATTAAATATATGCTTCTCACCATAATACAAGAAAGCATATACCATTTACCAATTACCAATTTCCATATACTAACAAATAGATGAAGCAGTGGTTTCCATCAGTGATGGATACATGACCCGACACAAGTAACAACACATAACTGACCTTCATCAAATATTAACAACATCTATACAATGCTTGGCCCCTCACTTCTGCATATACATATTACACATTTAATGCCAAAATACATTAACCAGAGATAAAATCACATGGACTTAAAATAATTTATACATTTTATTCTTCCTTACACTTGCTTTGCGTGGCACATCAACCTTAATGCTTCATTGGCGAAACCAGAGTTTCAACATAGACCTCTGCATCAAACCAGCCTTTACCACTCTCAATCTTAGGATACTTAAACTTGTTATTTCTTGGATCATACAGAATCAAGTCAAACTCAAACATCAACAGAACTTCACCATTCTCTGAAATGTAATAAGGCCCTGAATACGAAAAATCTTCAGGATTAGGCAAATAAGGAATGCTCACCAGTTTAACCCAAGACTCTCTCACTCCATAGTCCTTCATCATCCACACAACAAAATGGGTTTTCTTGTAATCATAATTCATGCACAGGCATCCTTGTAAAACACCCAAACTAGGGGTGGAACAGTCTTCCTTTTCGTAATCAGGTGGCAGAACTTCCCTATATGTTTCCTTATGCAGGTCCAAGGAAACAATAACCCACAAAGAAGTTGACCCAACAGAGTGATTGGCAGCCCAATTGAGAGTGCCACTCACAAACTTCCCTGAATTTTGAAAGGGTGAGAAACCATGAGGGAAATCCTGAATCTTCCTCCAAGAATTGGTGGCTATACTATACACCTTCACTTTACACTCAATAAAATATTCATTAGGATCACAAAACACAGCCACCACCTTGTAATCCTCAGTGACATGATCATAACCAAGGCCAAAAGCAGTGTAACACCCTGGCCTCCAATTGTTACCCAAAGGTGGTGATTTCTTGGAGACCCTGATGGAAGGGTTCCAAAGAAGCACACAATCACCCTTTATGGCAAAACATAACAACCCGTTACAAGAACCAACAATCCCATCATGGCGAAACTTGTTCTTCACAGGGTAGTTAAGGTCATCACAAACGGTTGATGAAGGGTTGTTGAACAAGGAACTCACAGAACATGATTTGAGGTGAAACTCAGCGGTTGTGGCACTCAATATGATCCTGTGGTGGGAAAAGTGGGTGCTTCTAGTTGACAAGTGAAGGTGCTTTTTCATGAAGTAAGGATCAGAAATAAGGGAGAGCCATGACTTGCACACGCACCTGAACTGCAAGAGAGACTTCACAGGGAGCCTGGAGAGAATTTCAACAACGAGCTCATCAGGGAGAAAGGGTAGTGGAAGTGACTCTGACATGGCTTGTTTCTGAACCGAAGATGATGGTGGCAGTGGTGAGGTTCGGTCCATGGGGTTGATGAGCCTCTCTCTCTTCCTGGTGAAGCCTATGCGGTGGAGGTAACCCTGCGATGACATGTTAGGTTGAGGTTGAGGTGGTGGAAGAGTTTGTGGGGTTGTGTTGTGTTGTGGTGATCAGTGATGAGTGTTTATGTTGAGTCTGAGACTGTGTGTGTGTGTGTGTAAGACTAAGAGAGATGTTCATGTGGTGGTTGATGATGATGATGATGAATAAATTATTGATTGCTCGACTCTATTAAAGTAGTAACTCATAAGATGAAAACTGTTGCTGTTCGGTTCAATATACCACGACACGTTGCTGTTTTGGAATGACACTAGCGTGTGCTCAAGATAAAGAAGAGGAAAAAAACGAAAAAAGGAATCTATGACTTATTACACAAAAAAGTATTATAAAAGACACGTATAAGAGTGATATAATTCCTTTATTTTGGAAAATACTATCCAATACCTTAACATATTAGTTAAGTAATTAAAGGTAAAAAAAAATTACTAACGCACTATTAGTATTTTTTTTCCCGTATTTGATTATGTGTCACTATAATCAGAGAATCAAAGGATTTCCATGACTTACAAGACTAAAAGCTGCATATACAATTGCATATGCATATCAACAGAAGCATTTCTCTAGAGAGGATTTCTACCATGACTTCATCTCACCACCTCAATTTTCGCCTTTTCTTTTTTTCTTTTCTACTCCCACTTAGATACAGCTTTTGGTTGAGCTTCATCCACAAGATGTCTATGTGATGAACATCAGCGTTAACATTCTTATCATTAAGCCCCACACAGTCGTGCCACCACCGCATTCTTTCTGTTTTATTTGTTTATTTTTTTTATTCATTTGCCTTTCTTTCCTTCTCTGGATAAGATGACAGCAAGTTATGAATTCTATGAGTCACTCAAAAGTATAGCGAGGAAACGACAAGGCAAAAAATGAGAAAAATTCATTCTAGTAGCTTCTTCTATCATGATGTGGACAGTGCTTATGCACTGCATCGTTTCTAATCTACCCTATTTACTAATTAATAATTGTGTACTTAGTACAATATGCTACTCTGTAGCTCGTTTATTTGTCCCAACTTATCAATAATATCATCCACTATTGTAATGTTTATCATGAAGTTGTTGCATTTTTTTAACACCTTTTAAAATGACGTGACATAAACTTTGTTTTTTGAAGTAATCATGACTTGTTTGAAAACATATCATATAATGGCTTACAAAAATATCACTTAATTACTAGTGTTTCTGTGAAAGGTGCTAATGGGAATATTCCACTATATGGAACTGTTTAAAAAATTATAAAAATACAATTAGTTTATTATGGCATTTTTATGGACTAAGATAATCATAACAATCCACCTAAGAGGATGAACTAAAGAATAAAAAAAATATCTGTGGTGTTATTCAAACTCCCGCTCAATTGAAGCAATTAAGGGGAAAGAACTTGTACGGTGCAACCCAAAAATATTCGGTAGCTTGGAGTGGAGTAGAGTGTTACATATTTATAGTTAAGCAATCAACATCCAGCTCGTCTACTATGCATATCCCTTTGTAAACACACAATCACATCCTGTACATTAGAAATCTATCAAGTAGAGAACATCATACACATCATGACACTAATTTGTTTCACTGGAGTCGGTTAACAAAAAAACTGCCATGTACATGTTCTATTTTTATGTTTTACTAATACAGCAGGTCCAGAAATAATCTGACTAACTTATTAACACAATGAAAATAGTCATTCCAAATTTTCATCTAAACCGAAACTTTGCAAAGGAATATTAATCACATTATGAATACGTGTTGCACAGTGTTGCAACAAGGGCCCATGGTACTGTCGCATTATGAATATTGATTAAGTATTAATACAATTTAAGAAAACAATACTATACAAATAAAAACCAATATGAAAATATTAACTTACAATACTTAAAAGCTTAAAAACTTAACTGTGTCATTAACTCAACCTTCAAAACCATTTTTATTAACTATAAAACACAAGTATAATTAAACACTTATGGTGTGTTTGGAAACCTTTTTACATTATCAATGCAAATGGAAGTTCCCACTTTCCAAGGCACCAAAATAGGAAGCAACAATTTGTTGCTTTTTCCGTTGAACGGAAGTTTGAAGATTTGCAACTGCAAACCAAACACACACTTAAACCACCTCAATTCCATCAACAGGATTTGGACAATGACAATCCTTCCAAACTGTGTCTAAACTCCTAGACCTAATAGACCCAGAACCTCTTTAAGAACCTAAAAATTTACTAACAGTTATGCTACTTCTTGGTCAAAAGACTAGAAAAAAAAACAGACTGAATATAGGTTGCAGGATTGATATCCTCTTGGTCTTGGCTAGCCATCTGCCATCGCAGAAGCTTCTAGCAATTGCAACCACAAAAAACAATGCAGAGAAGAAAGGAAGATAGGAAAAAAAAACATATAAAAGAGACAAAGTACCTAAGCACAGCAGTCTGTGCTAGTTGAAAGTCTCGCCGGCATCTGGGCCTGTTTGATTGTGCTACTTATGCTGAGGGTATTTTAGGTGTGAGTTCCAACAACACTAAATCCCAGTAATCATCAGAAAAGCTTAACTGAACAACAAACTGAGAGAACATAATGATGTAACTAAAGACAATAAACAGAAAGTAATTATGAGCATAATAAATTGTGGTACGTTGGTAACCCTTATCGAACCTCAATTTACCAATTAATACTATTTTTAAAACGAACACCAGTTGCTAACATTCCCTGATAACCATTTCTAGCAAAATTGTAATAGATTTAGAAATATCTTTATGATCAAATGTCTAATCTCAACATTTGGGCTCTGTGTTGAAATTCTTGCATATCTAAATCTCCACTAGGCAGATCTTTCTCTATGTTCTACAAGGCAATTATCGTACAGTATAAATAAATGGGAATACCATAATATAATTGATTTTTCATATCTTCTTTCCTTGTCAAAAGATAATGGTCATACAGTCGAATTTAATCACAATTTTTACAGTTCCTTTGCCTTATTAGGTGTCTGGATTAACCAATTTGTCCATGACGAACTACATCCACCCACCTTTTGTTCTTCCACAGACAAAACTTAGGAATAACAATCATGACTGAAACCAATCCTAAAATGTAACAAAGCCAATATGACATTCAATTCAATCAGTGCATATTTTTCTCTAAGTGTCATTAAGGTAGTAGACAATGCCAATAACTAAATAGTCTAAATTCTTGCGGAAGATATGTTCCCAAAGTAAAAGAAGCAATTAACTGTAGCACTCAATAATTTGAAAACATCTATATATTTTAATGATCCAAAAGCCAACAAAATAAGCTCTCAAGAAGTTAGTATGAACTTGTAAAAAAATAAAAATATTACCAACTTCAATAACAGCAATATGCATGGTCAAATCCAATTTGTTTAGTTCATAATGTACTGTGTAAGATTTGAAGCAAACCTCATGAAATTTGTGTGGCAGTTAGCAAACATTTGAAGAAACAAGCTAGTGAGTTGACATAACATGTCCTAATTCATGATTGTGAATCTTATAAAACCAAACCACTAACCACCTAATACGATGCATGATTGTGAGCCATATATTTATTAACAATTTCTAAAGTTTCAGATTCCATTGATTATTTATTAACAATGATCCACAAGGTCACTAGCATTAGAACATAACATTCCTAACAAATGAAAACACATAATGTGCAGTTAGCAGACTCAACAACATCCTCACACCAGAGAAAAAGGTGATATCAAACTCTCAACATAGACAGCTGAGTCTGAGGTCATACACACAATGCTGTCTTGAATCTCACGGATATTAATAGTGCCATTTCTCGAATTGCAAACAATTAACTTTGACTGGATCTCCAGCAGCACTCGGTCATCCTCAGAAATACAAAGTGTATGGAGAGGATGTCCTTCCATGTTAGGAACTCTAAACAATTTGGTCCAAGACTCTACATTTCCATAATCCTCCATAAGCCAAACGTCAAAGATCGTCATGTAGTCAATGTTACAAATAACACCCAAGCACTCCCTCAACACACACACTCTCAAGGTATCCACAAACGGTCCATAATCAGGCAGCAAAACCTCTTCATAAGACTCCTTCTGTAAATCAAGAGCAACAACAACATAATCATCCAAGACAACATTAAATGCCACCCAATTAACAGAGCCACTCACGAATTTCCCCATTTCATGTATAGGAATCACAGAATCAGAATAAGGAAAGTCCTGAATCCTCCTCCAGGAATCGGTACCCAAGTTGAGAACATTCGCTTCAGTTTTGTAAGTATCATCAGATTCATAGCAAAAAACTGAGACCACCTTGTAACTGTCGGTGAGACGGTCGTGACCGAAGCCATATATGGTAAAACCATCGTCACTCGGATTATCGAGAGGCGGCAATCTCTTGGATTTTCCAGTGGAAGGGTTCCACAAAAGCGCGGGGCATTCGAAAACGTTGAGACAGATAATGCCGTCACACGAGTCAACGATCCAGTCAAAAGAACCTCGATTGGCCAAAGGGTACCTCAGCTCCGTCGGGCTAAGGGTAACGGCGTCAAACACGGAGGGGAGAGGGTAGGTTCGGACGATAATTGAGGGGGTCGTCAAGCATGAGATGACGCGCGTCGCCTTTGGTGAGCTACGAAGGTGGTTCTTCGCGAATTGGGGATCGGAAATTAGGGTTTTCCAGGACTTGCATACGCATTGGAGTTGCAGAAGGAACTTCACCGGGAGCCACTGGAGGATTTCCTCGATGAGCTCGAAAGGAAGGGTGGGCAGCAGCGGCGGCGCGTGAGGTACGTCGTCTGGGTTGGAGGAGGAAGGTAATGTGTGGACGAAGCGGCGTCGTTTTACGGGGTCGCCATCGTTACCTGGCGCCATTTCTGTCTGTGCAGTTAGATGCTCGAGTGTGTTTGGATACCAGTTGTTCTATCCGGCGAGGCTGGGTATTTAAATATATTTTGTATAACAAAATCTTTAAAATAATGTATCCGTTACTTTTTTGTCGGTGTATTTATTAGTATTTATTATTTTTTTACTTCAATATTTATTAGTATTTATTAGGTATAATTAAATAATATTTAATATTTATAATTTTTGTATAACAAAATCTTTAAAATAAGTGTATTCGTTACTTTTTTTTGTCGGTGTATTTATTAGTATTTATTAGATATAATTAAATACTAATATTTATTATTTATAACTTGGTACAGGTCAACATATAAAACTCGACTTTGACAAAACACTATAGTAATTAATAAATAATTTGTTGAGAATATATGTTAAATATGCAAAATAAATTTATATAAGTTTGTTTATAATATTTATTGATAAATATGATCTGATAAAATAAATTAAAAATAAAATATTTTTATATATTTTGAACAAAAAAAGGGCAACGCACATTACATAGCAATAGCATACAAAAAGAATTTGTTATATTTTATTAAACACTTCTTTATATACAATATTTTTAGTGGTTGAAATTTTTTTATTTTTCTCATCGTATATTAACACTTTTAAGCATGATTTCTTCTTGACACCTGATATTGTAAAATATAGTTGATCATGAGTAAAAATTGATCTTGATAGAAATATACCAACTTAAAACAAACTTTGATCTTGACTTTTATTTATAGTTATGGCAAAACAAACAATAAGAGAAAATTTACCTTGTCCATTACACGGCATGTTTTTATTAACTAATAAATATATAAGTTTTAATTGGCAAATCATTTCTCCATTAAGTATTAGGTGATATCATATAATAATAAAATTCCATTAGTATTTGATGAATAGTTTGATGACAGTGTTATGCACGGATAAATTGTTGCATTAATTAATATATATATATATATATAAAAGATGAAATGAGTTATAATTTTTTTCAAATATAAGATAATTGACAATTTGTCTAATGCGTGTTCAAGTACGTTAATTGAATTTTATTAAAAAAAATTGGTTATACTTTAAAATTATATAATTATATAACAATTATAGAATTATATAATTATATCATATAATAAAGATAAATTGAGCAATGATTTTTCTATTGTGCTAAATAAAATGAAAACATAATCTATATAATCAAATAAGTTACCCTTTCATATGATCAAACATGTTACATATAAATGAAAAGGAAAACTATTAAGTCAATTTTACTTGAGATAAAATTGACAAAAGATTAACAAAATCTTTATAGGAATCAAAAGTTTTATGAATAGTACATTCTACTTATGAAAGAGAAAAGAATGCAATCTATCCTCGTACCATTGAACACCCATTAGCCATTAGTGATCCGAGTAATATTATATCCTCCTACTATCTTTTATGATAAGTATTGAATAAAAAGTAAAAACATTTAATGTCTTGGAAGCATAAAACACATTTAAAACTTACCATAAAAAGGTAGTAGGAGGATGAAGTAGGAGGATTTAGAATTATTCTAGTGATCCATCCACCCATTAATTTAACCAAAGAATATGTCTCAAATAAAATGTAAATAAGCAAAGACAAAAATGGCCTTCATCGATTACTAGAAGAATAACAGCACATAAGAGAGCCAAAGATTACCAAACCATTCCAAAAGCCTAACAAGTTATGCAAGAACATACTCTTGGACTCAGTTCAGGTATGTATCATAATTTGCAATGGCCAAGAATTCTTCCATGCTAAAAGAAGAAAAACCCAACTCAGGAGAAGCCCTTCCCAAGCTTCTGAATTGCACAAAACATTCTTCTTCTCGACCCAACAACATTTATCCCCATATCCTTGAGATCCCCTAATTAACAAGGGCAAAACCTCATCATCAACCTCGTGAATTTAAAAGACAGGAGCATATTGATCTAACCCTAACCCATTTAGTCAAAATCCTTTACACAAAACTCAGGAGAAGCCTTTCCCAAGCTTCTGAATCGCACAAAATATTTTCCTTATTGACCCATACGCACTTAAGAGCATGGACAGACCAAAATGTTTTTAAAACAAACAACTTGAGCAGAGAATCCTTTACAGCAAAACTCACAGCCAAACAAGAAACAAAACACAAACACATAATATCCAATCACAATCAAAACTCAACAAAAAAAAAAAACGAGAAGATTGAGAGTCAATCGTTACAGCCTAAATAGGAACAAACACATATATACACACTAATTGAATCAACAAACCGAAAGACACACAAATTCAACTAAAATTGTTCACTGAAATGCAGAATTAAGACAAACACAAATCAGGACAATCGAGCTTCCAAAGGCCAAAACTGAATCAACAAACTCTAGGTTTGATTAGACAAGAAATGCAGAGATGAGAGAGCTCAAGAGAGAAAGACAAACCAACGAGAGTGCTTGAGGGTGAGAGAGAGAGCAAGAGAGTGAGGACGTTCAGAGAGAGGAACGAGTGCGGGAAGAATTCTAAAATTCCATGTTTTCAGATAGATTTTAGAATTCTTTATTTTAGTTAATTAAGATTTCCTATTACAATTCTCAAATTTTAAATTCTTTTTAATAAAATATTCAGACAAAAAGATTTTAGCTCAAGGAATTTCAAATCCACCGAAAAATTACTATCCCCTCTTAAAATACCTTATCCAAACACACCATAAAAGAAAGAGTATTCCAAGTAACCCAACACAATTTTTGCTAAATTGACCAAATTTTGGGATCAATCTCAAACTATATTTGATGTATTTCCTTTTTTTATGTAATTATCACTAATCCAACATTTATGCATAATTTTTCTATCTCAAATATGGAAGGCTGTTTTATATTCAAAACCGAAAAGAGGGGTGTTTAGCAACACATCATCTAATATGCACAGTATTCTGCAACATGCTAAACAAACAAAGCCAAAGCAATTAACTGTACCATTCAATAAACAGAAAACATCTATTTATTTTAATGATCCAAAAAGACAACAAAATAAGATCCAAAGAAGTTATTACGAACTTGTAAAAAGAAAACTCATTATGACTTTCATTAACAGCCACATGCATGGTAAAAATCGATTTGTTTGGATCATAATATACTGTGTAAGATTTGAAGCAAACATCATGAAATTTGTGCGGCAGTTAGCAAACATTTTATGAAACATAGGAAACAAGAATCATGACTGAAACTAATCCTAAAATGGAACAAAGCCAACATGATGTGATTTGGTTCAATCAGTGCATATTCTTCTCTAAATGTCAGTAATTCTTGTGGAAGATACGTTCCCAAAGTAAAAGAAGCAATTATCCAAAAGCCAACAAAATAAGCTGTCAAGAAGTTATTACAAACTTGTAAACAAATTATTATGAACTTCATTAACAGCCACATACATGCATGGTTAAATCCAATTTGTTTACTTCATAATGTACTGTGTAAGAATTAAGATTTGAAGCAAACATCATGAAATTTGTGCCGGCAGTTAGCAAACATTTTAAGAAACAAACATACTAGTGACTTGGCATAACATCTCCAAATTGCATTGGCCACTGAGGGCCTAACACAACTCTCTTCTTTTACTCGAGCTTGGGACCAACTATGAGACCAAAGGTGGAGTTTAACATCTCCTAATTCCAATCTTATAAAATTAAACCACTAACCATCAAATGCAATGCATGATTGTAAACCATATAAAGAGTAATGATTGGTGAACACTTCATTAACACTAATTATTTTTCTCTATCTCTCTTCCTATCACATCATATCAAATGTTATATATATACTTCTCTCTCTTTCTCTCACCAGGTGTCAAATAAGTTTTAGGTGACCAAAATCATTTTTGAAAATAAAATATATTTTGAATGAACTAATAAACTCTAATACGCAAATAACTGAAACTAACATTGCAACCAGTTATTAGAACAACATAGCATTCATGACAAATTTAAACATATTAAAGTGCAGTTAGTGGATTCAACAACAACCTCATGAACTAGTGACATAGCATATTAGCATAGCATGTACAACCTAATACTAAAAACAAGGTGATATCAAACTCTCATTGTAGACCTCTGGTGTCATACACTTGTCAATGTCTTGAATCTGTGGGATTTTAAAAGTGCCATTTCTTGAATCATAGACAACTAACTCTGACTGGAACTCCATCAGTACTTGGTCATCCTCAGAAATACAAAGTGCCTTGGTATACGGAAAAGACTCAGAAATTCCCGTGTAAGGAACTCTAAACACTTTGGTCCAAGACTCTTTATTTCCATAATCCTTCATAAGCCAAACATCCAAAAACGTGTCAGCGTGAGAAAGAACACACAAGCAATCCCTCAACACACCCAAAGTCAAGGTAACCACAGCCACTCCATAATCAGGCTGCAAAACCTCTTCATAAGACTCCTTCTGCAAATCGAGAGAAACAATAACACAAGAACTTGATTCATTAGATGCCAACCAATTAACCGTGCCACTAACGAATTTCCCCGATTCATCAAAAGGAACCACAGAAGGAAACTCCTGAATCCCCCTCCACGAGTCAGTACCCAATGTGAGAACCTTCACTTGAGTTTTGTATCCACCATCGTATTCATAGCAAAAAACTGCGACCACCTTGTACCTATCAGCGAAACGATCATAACCGAAGCCATATATCGTATAGCTACCTTTGCGCCGTTCATTATCCAGAGGGGGCAATTTGTTGAATTTCCCAATAGAAGGGTTCCATAAAAGGGTACGGCGTTGATCAACCGCGAAACAGAGAATGCCGTCACAGGAGCCAACGATCAAATCGAAACGCTTTCGATTATTGAAAGGGTACCTGAGCTCCGTGGCGGTGACGGAAACGGCGTCGAACACGTTGGAGAGAGGGTAGGCTCGGAGAATGAAATCGCGCGTGGGATTGGTGAAGCTCGCGATGAGGCGCGTGGGCGTTGGTGAACAGCGGATGTGCTTCTTGGCGAATTGGGGATGTGAAATTAGGGATTTCCAGGACTTGCATACGCATTGGAGTTGCGAAAGGAACTTCACTGGGAGCCACTGGAGGATTTCCTCGATGAGCTCGATGGGAAGGGTGTGAGGGTTGGAGGGGGAAGCTTGTGAAGAAGAAGATGATGTTAGGGTTTGTTGGCGTGTTTCGGTGGAGGCGGTGAATCGCCGCCTCTTGCTGGTGGTTGGTTTGGACGAACTGGCGTCGTTTATGTCAACCCCGTCACTACCTGGCGCCATTTCTGTGTTAGATGGGCCAAGACAGATTATAACTCTTCATTATATATCAAAGTCTTCAAAATGTGCTTCAAAATGTATTTTGTACTTCAAATATACTCGAATTTTGTTTTTATCCCTAATACAAATTTTCTTGTCTTTTTATTTTTTGAAAAAAAAAATATTTTTAGTCTTTGTAGTTAGACTGACTCTAATAAGTGTTGACATGTAGATTAAATTTTTAAAAGATGATTTCTGGCTATTTTAAAAATTATCATTTAAAAATTTAAATTACAATGTCTGACAGTTTAAAAATTATTAGAATTAATTAAAGAAAAAAAATAGAGAAATACTAGCAATAATTTCTCCAATCAATTTTAATTAATTATATAGAGAGTGTTAGTAAGAAAATATTGCTAGCATTGTTCAAAAAAAATGATGATCGATTGTGAAAACTCCTCGTTGACTCATCCCTTTTTCTTTTTTTTTCAAAATGGATCAAATTCAACATACTATAAAATTTATAATTAATTTTTATTAATTGATTAAATATAATTAATCTTACAATCCAAACATATAGGCTTACTTTTATCATATATGGGGGCATTTGTTTCAAGTCATCTTCTTTTATTCTTGAGAATGTGAGAGTGAGAATGAATATACCCATGTTTGTTAGAAGTCATGACAATATATTCCCGATTCCCAGGTATATTTTATTTCCAGGAAAGTTGTGCTCTCTTGTTGTAAGCAGTTTGTATTAGCATGATTAGGGGGTGGGTATCTATATTCCCATGGGAATAAATAGTAACTACCTATTCTCACTACTATCTTCTACCATTCTCTTTCACTTTTATTTTTTTTTAATTTTTAATTAAATAAATTTTAACTTTTTTTTTCAAAATAAATGAATGCCAACCAAACATATTAATGGGAATAGCATTCCCAGGTATAATATTCATGGGAATGTGATTCCTGGGAATGCAAAATTATACCATGAAACAAACGCCCTAGGTTTTCATAAATCATTGTAACATTACTTAACAAGAGTTACTATATCTTTTTTTCTTTCCTGTTCTATTAGCATATTTAAGCTTCATAATCTGAAGAGGCGTTCCTCTTACTTTTGCCATACATGCTTTCCTTACCAAAGGATGATTCTAATATTCTTTGGGGATCGAAGGAGGAAAATATCCTTCCTGGTCAAACGAGTATTAAGTCTTATTATATTTTGGGCTAAGTTATTTTATTGGTCTCTTATCTTTATTTTAGATTGTAATTTGGTTTTTTATTTTTTAAAAGTTACAAAATGGTTATTTATCTTTATTTTAAATTACAATTTGGTCTTTTATTTTTTTAAAGTTGCAAAGTTGTTCCTTAAGTAATTTTTTTTATAGCAAGTTTACCCTTGAAGTAATATATTTTTTTATTTATTTTGGATAAATATGCTATAAAAAAAATTACTTAAAGGCCATTTTGTAACTTTTAACAAATAAAGGATCAAATTACAACTTAAAATAAATATAAGAAACCATTTTGCAACTTTTAAAAAATAAATGACCAAATTACAACTTAAAATAAAGATGATGGTTAGATGGACCAAGACAGATTACAACTCTAATTTTATTTTTGTCTCTAATAATTTTTTTTGTCTTTTTATTCTTGAAAATTATTTGTTTTATTTTTAAACGACGTTGTTAAATTTTTAAAAGATAATTTCTAACAATTTTAAATACCATCATTAATCATTTAGAAATTTAAATTACAATTTCTAACCGATTAAAAAATTGACAGAATGAATCAACATATATAAAATTTACGAATTCAAGAACAGCTTCGGAAGACACGTGATGAAACAATGTTGTTTCTCAAACATTGAATGACACGTGTCATCATTTCATGCTTCGGAATTATTTGGTTCGGTTACGAATCAAATTCAAATTCAATATCTGGTTCGATTACAAACCATAATTATAATTACTATGATTATGATTATTACATTAATGAGACTTAAATAACTACATTTTAATTTTTAAATTTGAAAATTCTATTAAATAACTATCTTAATTATAATAATTATTGATTAAATTATATATTTGTGCCCTTGATTTTAGGGAAATTTAAATGTGATTAGTTAAATACTCAATTTTTTTTTAGGAAAAAGATTATTACTCAAATTAAGGTTATGCTTATAATTAGTAATTAATACTCAGATTTAAAAAAAAAAAAAAAAAAAAAGGGTTGCTTCTCTATAAATTAAGGATGTATTACAAAGAACTGTTGTGAAACAAGAACTTTTGAAGCAGGATTTTTCAACTTTGGAAATTCACAAGGCCAATACTTTAGTATATGGTACAATAACATATCACCAAGGACTATTGTGTGGATGATCAACACAGATGTCCACGTGAAAAACTCAACAACATTTCTCACACTAAGAGATAAACGAAATTCTATTATCCTTAATGGCTCAAGGAGTACTTGTGGTTCTCTAGATTGATATTTTTAGTCATTTCTTCTAATTTTGTTTGAGTTTGTTTATTGTTTATTTTCTCTAGGTTTTGCACTTTTAGAATTGACATTTTTTTGTATAGATAAGAAGAAAATTCATATATCAATAAAAAGGGTCATGATTTTGGTGAGAGATCAAAGGTGGAGATAAGAAATCACTACATTACATGGACATTACATAACAACATATTAGGCATATTAATGTTTTCGGCCTTATTATTTATTCTATTCTTTATGCAGATGTCTCATTTGTTCATCTTTTTTGGTTACTCATTTTACTTTTTTTTTTGCATTATAAATTTAAAATTATTACTTTGATTGAATAATAAATTAAAAAATATTATATTTTTTGCAATAAGGTACTCTGCTATAAACTAAAATCTTTTAATTTGAAAATCAATTAAAAATATTTTTAAAAAATAGTCTAAAGCAAACTTTTAGGCACAAATTAAAAAATTATTATATTAAAAAAAGTAGTCTAAAAATATATTCTTTCTTTCAACGTTGGTTATAAAATTTGAACCACTATTTTGAATTTCAAATTAATGTGCATATATGAGGAAGATTTCATTTTATAATTACTAAAATTTCATTATTCTATTATAATGATTTCCATATCTAAATACAAATTTCATTATCCTACTACTATAATAAAGGTAATTATATTATTTTACAATATAAAATTAAAGTAATTAATATAATAAATAAATAAATATAATTAAGGTAATTGTTTTCTATAATAAAAGACCTAATTATTTTCTATACATAAGAATGAAAATGTTATATCAAAGTCAAACTATAAATAAATAAATAAATAAGTAGAACTAGAAATAAACTAAACTAACTTGAAATCACTAGAGAAAAATTTATTGGTCTATCAGTTGTTATTAAGCATTAATTGAAACAAACCAAGATTAACAAAATCTCCTTATATGTATAAATGACTAAGAGATTCTCTCATCTCATTGCTTCACTCTCTTCACTCTCTCACATTCACTCTTATTTGAATACTCTCATGGAGCGGTGTAGTTCACTCTCGTGACATGCATTTGGTTTTTCTACTTTTCCTAAAATTTCTCCTATCAATTTTTGTAACTACCTCACATTCACAATATTTCTATAACTATCTTCATTCACTTCTTTATCTTATCTGATACTATATTTGTTATCAGTTTTTTTAACTTTATTTTTTAATTCCGAAGATTTCTCTCTTTCATAAATAATTTCAAATCCTTAATTCAGTTTACTTTTCAATTTTCAAAGTTATTTTAAAAAATTAAAGTTACATCATTATATCTTTCCTTATCATTTTTTTCTTTAAAAAAAAACTTATAGTTTCTAAATTCTTTTATAATTATCTCTTTTTCAAATTTTCTTTCGATGTACTATATTTTTCAAATTTTATACTCTCTAATCTTTTGGACTTTTTTTTTAATATTTCTTTTATTTGATTTTCTAACTCTATTTTTTAATTCCGAATATTTTTCTCTTTCATCAATAATTCCAAATCCTTGATTCAATTTACTTTTCAATTTTCAAATTTAATATTAAAAAATTGAAGTTACATCATTACATCTTTTTTTTTTCTTTAAAAAAATTATAGTTTCTAATTTCTTTTATAATTATCTCTTTTTCAAAATTTCTTTTGATGTACTATATAATTTTTTTTTTCAAATTTTATACTCTCAAATCTATTTTTTTTAATATTTTTTTATCAGGTTTTCTAACTCTATTTTTTAATTCCGAATATTTCTCTCTTTAGTCAATAATTCTAAATCCTTAATTCAATTTACTTTTCAATTTTCAAAGTTAATATTAAAAAAATTAAAGTTACATTGTTACATCTTCCCTTATATTTTTTTTTTAATTTTATAGTTTCTAATTTCTTTCAATGTGCTATATAATTTTTTTTTTCAAATTTCTTTCTATTGACTATATAAATAAGATAGTGAAAATTTTAATTAGTCCGTGCAACGCACGGGCTAAAACACTAGTTATTATACAAAGCATCATCTTATTTTGTATTCATCATTATTTTTTTATTGAAATATGTGACTTCAAATACTACTCACAAACCTACTTTTTTTCAGTAATTAATGTTAATAATTTAATAATTTTTTAAAAAATGTTAATAACTCAAATAGAAACTGTTGTTTTCAATATTAAAATTATAAGTACTTATATTAACACGAGAGAAAAAGAAAATATGAAAATACAATGAGATAATAATATTTATTGGAAATATAATTTCTTTAAGTGATGAATTAAATTTTAAAGAAAAAAGAAAAGAAAAGGCATAACAAAATTGTAGGTAGGGATGACAATGGATATTGGACCAGTGGGTACCCACAAAAATTACCCATGATGGATAGAGTAATTATCTAATTAATGGGTATGAGGTCGGGTACGGATAATTACCTGCAAATTTTAATAATTAATGATGCGAGTAGGGTACCTTAGTACCCAACCTTATCCATAGGCTCCACAATAATAATAATAATAATAATCATGTTCCCTAATTTACAAAAACAAAATCACCTTCCTTTTTTTTACGGAACAAAATCACATTCCTTAAACCTTATTTGCTAACAGATACATTACATTCCTTAATTTACAAAAAAAAAAAAAAAAAAAAAAAAAAAAAAAAACATGTTCCTTATTTGCTAAAAAAATTATGTTTTGTAAAAGACCTTTGAATAATATTTTAATTTTTGTGGCGTTTTATGTTTATGATTTTGTTTTTATTGAAAGATCTTTAAATGCAATTTTAATTTAATAACTATCATATTTTTAATTGTTTATTAATCAATTTTCATATTAATTAAAGTGTCAACAATGGATATGGGTATGGGCATTAAGGTACCCAACGGGGAAAATGATATGAATATTAAAGTTACTATCCATACGGTTATAGATTCGTGTATGAGAATTTTTTAAAAGTGTGTGTACAAAACTCTTATTAATTTTAGTTCATAACTCCTAATTTAAATTTTCACAAATCTTTAAATGTTTAAAATTTAAAATATTTTGCAGTAAATTTTTTTAAAAATATTTTATAGCATTGTCCGCAATAGATTTCATGCATAGCTTGAATCTAGATTTTAATTTAAAAATATATAGTTAAAAAAATCATTTCATAAAAATATTTTGTTTTCATTTATTTATTGTAACTAATAACTTTTACTTTAGATTGATTGAAATATTATTTCACAATAATTATTTAAATTACTGCATTACCTAACACATAATTAATTTTTTTACTTTTCTCATTTATTGTATTTTAAAAATCATAATCTACTATATATAATCAACTATATATGTATAATAGACAACAATAATTAATAATTAAAAATATTGTACTTTAATCGTAAATAATTCTTAATACAAATTTAAGAAAATATTTATATATTTAAAATATTTTTTAAAAATATTCATAAAATATATTTAACCCGTGCATGGCATGGGTCACTCTCACTCTAGTTAAAGAAAAAAAAATGATAACTGATTGCGAAAACTCCTCACTGACTCATCTCTTTTATTCAAAATGGGTTAGATTTAACGTATTATAAAATTTAGGGTTTGTTAATTTTTTTTCTCTCTCATCTTTTATGAATTTTTATTTTTAATTCCTCATAAATTCTTTGATTGATTTTAGTCTCTAAAAATAAATTCCATACATTTAAGTTTTTTAATCTATGAAAAAGAATTAATAATATTTAATTTAAGACTGAAATATATTTTAGGTCCACGATAAATTAGTGAATTTTATTTTTGATCCCTAATAAAAATTTTCTTTGAGTTCTTAATAAATCAAAAACTTTGTTTTTGATTCTTATTATTTTGTTTTAGTCCTTCTAATATATTTTTTTTTTTTATTTTGGTTCCTAAAATATGTAGATTATTTGTTATGAATCTCTATCAAATATTTTTCAAAGAGACTAAAAAAATAAACAAAATATTATAAGAATTCAAATGAAAAAATAGATATATTAAAAAAAACTAAAACAAAATAACAAGAACCAAAAATAAAATTTTTGTTTTATTAAGGATCTAACACAAAAATATATATATTGAGGATTCAAAATAAAATTCGCTAATTTTTTAAGATCTAAAATATATTTAAGCCTTAATTTAATTATATGTTTTTTTTAACTTAATTTAATTATATGAAATGTTGAGATTTGTGTGGATTACCTAATAATTTAGAGCAAATTATAGTAACACTTCTTGAGGTTTGTGTAATTACATAAATATTTTTTATTTTTTTAATCATTACATTTACCTCTGAGTGTTAATGGGAGGTTTGACGGGTGCCAATGTAATGTTTTTCAAGCATATAAGAGTTTAAGGAGTATTAGTAATTTGCTGAATAATTTATCGTTCGAGAAAGGCGCAGCCACATTCGATCGAATCTAATAATTTCACGTCCAAGAAAGGTGCTGCCACGCCCATATTCGTTTGAATCTAAGGTGGTGGCGTGAACATAGGGGATGACTCAACTCAATTAATTCTCAGTTGGATGAGGGGATGGTCTGGTGGCGAGGTTGATACAGAGAGGTGGTGCGATGGCTAGCGGGTTGGGTTTCAAATGGTGGTGTGCGTGAATCGTGATTGTTCGGTCGGGTTGGCCTATGAGTTTGGTGGTGGTCTTCAGGGGAATGGATCGACTAAGAAATATTTCTTTTTGTTTGTTTTTATTAGAGTTACTTTCATAAACAAGTAGGAACGATATTCCCAGCAAAGAGTTCGTATAGCATGCAAGAGGAATATTGATGCTACCAAAACGATGAGGTGCAAGTTCGCAATGTATACCTGAATTGAATTGAGCGTCCTCCGGTTCCTTCTTCGAGCAAAGTGCACCATAATTAAGATCGTTCTTTTTCTTGCGATGGATCCAAGAGAAGAAGCAAGTGGTCAGCTCTTCCGCTATGTATGACTGTATGAGTGTGCCTGTGCCCATAAAGTATATGGGCAGAGAAATATGTGAGAGGAGGACGGAACGTGTATGAGAGTTTTTTTTTTTTGTATGCGTAAGAGAGAATGTGAGAGTGAGGGTGAGTCCCCCTTATTGTGTAGTATTCATAGTTGTCCATTAATGGAATGTATTCAAGTAGCAGATTTGTAATGCCTATTAATGGAAGGAATGTGTTCTTAATTTGTTCATAAGGGGCAATTAGCCTTCTGAGGGAGGTGTCTCAGTTGGTGTTGCAAATTAGTCAATAAAGAATTGGAAGCTACACGCCACAGAAACAATTTTATTCTCTATGGACCCCTCCCCTCCAATTCCAAACGAGTTTAAAAATCAGATGCAGCTCATTCTTCAGGCGGGTTTGAATTATCAGCTTCAGCCTTCAAGTACGTTGCCCGAAAGGAAAAGCTACGTTACCATCAAATGTACCCATGCACCCATGCCAAGGAGTCTTCCTTACTCTACAAGGCATAATGGAATTAATCTTTATGTCAGATAGGGGGGAATTACGTACGTGAGAAATATCATCTAGCACCCAACGAACGACCATTGGGAGATAAATAGCTCGTGACAGTTCTTTGAAGCTCATGATTAGGGAAGGCCCACTGCATAATTTCTGAAGGAATAGGAACGTGGGGCAGCCAATGATCTAGCCAGAAACTAATATTGTTCCCATTGCCCACCCTCCACAAAATATTCCTTTTGACATTATGCCACTCATGATAAAGGCCTTTCCAAAAAAATTCGAAGACTGAGCTTGTTTGTGATAGTCGGGATGAAATCTAAGCCACATTTGTATTTAGCGCACGAATGGCCTCCACCTTAAGATCATTTGGATGAGTGTAAATGTGCCACCCAACTTTCATCATGAAAGCCCTATATATTAATTTCCATGGTTGTTCTTAAACTTAAACTACCTATTGCTCTTGGTTGGCAACTTGGCATATATCTTGCCAAGCCTTTAAGTGAATCCACATGAACATCCTACAATTCCTATCCAACTCATCCCAAATAGAAGTTGGGAGGAAAAGCAGTTTACATGACATAAGACGGGAAAGCTGTGAGAACTGATTTGGTGAGAGTTACTACAAAGGAGAGATTGTGGCCTTTTCAAGCATTGAGTCTTTGGTTAGCCTTGCCTAGAATACCTTGATAAGTACAGGAACTCTTAGTTATTTACCCAAATCAGAGGTTTTGTTAAAAATATGTTTCTTGCACATGTTTAATTTCTTTATATATATATATATATATATATATATAGAGAAGGGATCAAATTACACCGGTGTAACTTAAACAATTATTACACCATTCAATAACTTTCAACTGGATGATGTTTTCTTAAAACCCACTGTTGGATTGAAAGTTCCTTTCGCATAGATGATGTATACAAAATTTCATATTAATCCAAAATTATTTGCTACCTCATTCATGTAGATTAAAATCGACGTAATATAAATTTTTCAAAATATACTAAAATATGGACCATTTGATTACCTTCTTATTGTTGTTCAATTTTAACAAAATTTGGCACAGACAATCTTGGTAATATGTAGATATAATTCAACGGTTGGATCGATAAAAATTTTATTCTATATCAAGTTATTAAAATGGTATAACTCTTTTAGAGTTACACTGGTGTAATTTGATGCCTCCTCATATATATATATATATATATATATATATATATATATATATATAAATTAACTACAATTAATATTTCAATACTTTTTCTTTTTATTAGAAGATAAGGTTATATGTTCATGATAAGTATGCATTTGGATAATTTAATATTAGATGACATTGCTATATTTTATTTGTTATAAATTATTATTGCATAGATAATAATCAAATTATTAATAGGAATGTGAGTGGTTATATTGTTGCAAAAAAAAAAAGGAATGATTAAATTTTTAATGTGAAAATTATAAATATAGGAAGGCAAATAATTACATTGTTTATAAGATAATAATGATGTTTTATAATTAAATATTTATTATTATAAAATTAATGTATAAATATTTTAAACAAAAAATTGAAGAAAATATATAAAGAAAATAATTTAAAATGAAAAGTTAAATTAAAAATAATTTCATTAATAAAAGAGAAAAAAAATAAATTTATTATTTTTAATATTATTTAATAACTTAAATCATTTTATTCCAAAAATAAAAAACTTAAATCATTTAATTTTAAAACATGTCTATTTTAGTAATTTTAATCATATAAAAGTGCTTTTGCAATTTCATTCAAGCACCACTTTTTTTTTTTTTTATCCGTATTCAAACACCACTTATGATTTTGAATAAGCAAATTAGTCGGTTTAATCGAAACATAAAATTAACTTTTCTAGAAGCAGTTTTTCATATTAGGCCTTATTTGGATAAGCATAAATACTTGAAAAATAAAAAAATGCATTAAACTTCTCCAAATTATTTTTTTTTTCTCTTATAAATACTTATAAAAAAAATTATCTAAATGAAATCTAGAACTTTTAGGTAAACTTCCAAAGCCTATCCCAAGAAAGCCAAACTCAAGGGTCTCTTCAATTAGAAACCTCGATCACAATTCTTATTATTACTTTATGTCGTCTTGTATATCCCAACTAACTAACTTTCCCTTGCCTAACTCAACCAGCATTAGTTAGTTACAACCATGAATAAAACATGAATGTCATAAAACATTCAATAAATTATTTAAATTAGGAAAGAGATAATCATAAAAAAACATATTCAAATTAAATTTTTTATAAAAATACAATTTCACCATAATAATTTAGATATTAATGTGACTTTAGATAAATTGTTTATCCCCTTGAATTAAGTGAAAATTTTCTATTTGCTTTTATTAATAAAAAAAATTCATCCCTGTGTTACATTTTATATATAATTTTTATTTTAATATATTAGCATATATACATATCAATGTATATAAGAAAATTAAAATTTGTCATTGTAGAAAAAAATCATGAATAAGATTCTAGCATAAAACCCTGAAGGATTAAATGCATTGACCGCAAACACAATCCAGTTCAAATTGTCAAATTGTGCTTAAGTGAATTATATTTTTATTATTTTAAAAAATAAAATTAAATCTAAAAAGAATGATAAATGATAGATATATTTTTAATAAACTTTATATAAAAATTATTTTATTTTTCTTTGGTTAAGTAACCTTTACTTTTTTTTATTTAAGCTTTCCAATCAGCTTAAAAATTTCATAATATTATAGTAATTTTTAATGCCACACCGTGGTCAATAATGGTTGAGTTGCTTACTTTTTAGATAAATAGATGAATTCACAATTGTTGTAGAATATGATCAAAATAGATGAAATTTATTATATAAATTTTATTAATATATTACAATATTAATATTTCTAATTAGTAATAAACTTTATTATATAAATTTTTTATTTCTAATTAATATTCTTAATTAGTAATAAACTCTTTTCACTTTTTATCACATCTCTACTCATTTGAATTATTTCACCTCATAAAGTCATGCTCCTCACCCACTCTATATACACATCAACTTGCAACTTTCCCTAATATTCCTTTTATCAATTTTTGTAACGATTCATTATAGAAAAAATTATCAAGAAAAGACATAGCAAAAATAAAACTATCAAGAAAAGCATGACCAAGTATTCACATTTAATTAAAATGTCTTATGCATTCTATCCTAAATTCTAAAGATAATTTTTTCGGTATAAAATAAATATAACTTACAAAGATAATTTTTTATATAAAGATATTTTCAATTTCAAATAAAAATAAGTTCGGTCATTAAATATAAATATAATTTTAATTTTTTCTGGTTACAACTTTTATTAAATAATTACTGAAATTAAGTTATTTTTATGTTACCCAAATTGAATTGTCAATCAAAATTAATTTCAAAATATTTAAGAAGAATATTCTAAATGTATAGAATGTGCAATTCTCAGCTACAATTCTCCAACGAAAACCACACAGAAGAGGCGCCATCGTCCGTTGCCGCATACGTTGTGTTGCCCATCATGAATAGAATGTGCACTACAAATCATGAAATGGTGGAATAATGGGAAAAACAATAATGTCATTTAATAAAATCTACTAATTTTGAAATTACATCAGAATTAATGTCATTTAATGAAATCCACTAATTTAGTCTCAAATGAAAATTGATATAAAAAATTTACATGAATGTCATTCTTTTGGGTGGGAAAAAGAAAATTACATGAATGTCCATGACTACTACTTTTATATATATAAAGATTTTGTCATGTCTTTTTTTCATTAGGTATTTTCTTGTAATTTGTTTATTTCTTATTTTAATTCAACTATTTGGATCAGTTACGGACACGGCCCAACTTTAATTCTTATCCCAGTCAAGCTTCCCATTGGGGCCTAGGTTTTTTTTTTTTTTTAAATCCTCAGCATAATTAGATGGCTTTTGCTATATCCACTCCCCTTTTTTTGCTAAGTACACTCTCATTATTTTTTCTATTATTTTTTTTCCTTATATACCCTTTATACAAATAACATTTATATAAAATTATTATTCGGGAAAGTACTTTTCATAATACTATTTTTGTTCCGAAAAGTACTTTCTGGAATACTATTGTGTTCTAAAAAGTACTTTCAGGAATACAATTTTATTTTTTAACTTCCGGAAAGTATTTTCCTGAATATTATTTTGTGTTCTAAAAAGTACTTTCCTGAATACAATTTCAGAAAGTGCTTTCCGGAATGTTAAGAAAAACATCTTAAAAAATTCAAACAAAACACTAGAACCATTAAAAATCTCATATAAAGGAAAAATTGTACAATAATGAAGAAATTGAAGTAGAGAAAACATATAATTGATATTGGTCCTTTAATCTAAATGACTCAAAGAGGCGTGTCGTTGCAACAACTCAAAGTTTGGAGGATGAAAAACCCTAACACTAAAGCAAGAGACTAAGCAAGGGAAGAACAAAGGGAGATCAGAGTAAGAGATCAAAGGGACGAAGGGGGGAAAGAGATTAGGGAGTGTAATGAAAAAGAAGATAATGTGTTGTTACTATGAAAAAAGGGAGTGTGTTGTTGCGTTGAAAATGAGAGTATGCAAGGGAGAGAAGGTGGTTTGAAAGGGGAAGGTTATTTAAGTAATTGAATTTTAGAAAAAGTGAAGGGGAATGTGCATAGCAAAAAAGGGAAGTGGATATAGCAATAGCCTAATTAGATTTAGACAGTTGTAAAAACAACAACAACAACAACAACAATAATAATACTTTCTCCGTTTCAAAATAATAGTCTTTTAAGGTTATGGCACACTAATTAAGAAACATTCAATTGATACAAGTTTAGACAAAAATACCCTTACTTTTCAATTACCATTGTCGTAAATTATCCCACTATCCACCAATAACAGATACATCATGTTATCCACTAACTTATTTTTATGACAGGTGTCTCTTTCCAATGTAAGTATTAATTGATCTTCTTAATTATGTCTAGGGGCATTGTTGGAAAAAAATAGCTTAAAAAAGCTAAAAAGACTATTATTTTGGAATAAAAAAAAAGCTAAAAAGACTATTATTTTGGAACGGAGGGAGTAATATAAAACATAATAATAGAAATTACGAGTAATGACTTTTTTTTACACGAGTAATGACTTAGAATTACTTAAAGTTGATAATAATGTGTAATGATAAAATTCAATAAAATTAATAAAAAAATAAGTAATTCAAGAAAATAGGGAATACATTTACTAAAATATACATATTAATTCTCAATATTCACCTTTATAAAAAAAAAGATTAAAATCAACATTAATTATGAGTAAGCATAATTATTGAATTATTAATTAATAATTTAATTAAAATGTTAGATAATGATAAATAAAATTAGAGAAAAAGGGTTATACATTGATCGTGTAAAATTATTTTACAATGTCATCCAATCACAAATCATTTATGGTAAGTTTGTTGACTTTTACACAATTATCTTAAAAGTCATGCAAACTATGATTTATGATGGATGATAGTATAAAATTATTTTACACTGTTAGTACATCATTATTAAACTCATAAAAATTAAAATTTCATTTCAAGTGTAATTTTCTACAGATAACATTTATTAGGTTGTTTATCTTGTGGTTGAATTGATGTCTCATAGGAAACTTTAGTCAAATGTAAAAAGCGACATTCGATGTCTTAGCGTTTCTTAATTTCTCCAAAACAGGTATACACACAAAAATATATGTAATAATAAATAATAAATAAATAATAAATAAATAAAATACTTCTTCGAGAAAGTGATTTTTTATAGATATCTCACAATTGTTAGGTTGTTTATAATTGTAGTTGATGTTTTATGAGAGACTCTAGCTCCAGAATGGAATGTAGGAACAAGTCCACACTTTGTCAAGCTAAAAATAAATAAATAAAATTCCTCTTTTAATTAAAAATTATTTTATAAAATAAATATTATCATATTTAAAAAAAATCATGTGCAAATAAATAAAATTTAAGTACGAATAAGTTTTTTTTTAAGTGAAGGACGAATAAGTTTTAATAAATTTACAAGTAAAAGAGTAAGATAATTATTATTTTTACACATTAGGTTAAGAGTAATTATTTTTATAACGGACATCGTAAAGTACTAATATCTCATTTACACCTAATTGACTCTCAAATTCAATTTTTGGTTTGAGAGTACGTTTGATTTGAGAAAATATTTTCTATTTTCATTTCTTGTTTCCATTTTCTAAAAATAGTTTTCATTTTCAAATTTTTAAGATTTAAAAAATATGTTTGTTTTGACTTTTTATTTTCTATTTTCTAAAAACAAAAACATTGAAAATAAGTTTGGTTTGATCAATTTTGATTTAAAAAATCATAAACATTTTGTGTTATAATTTAAAATAATAAGAATATATTTATATTTTTTTATTAATGAGCATTTTGTAAATAAAAAAAATATTATAATGAACAAAAATTTATAATATATTTATTTTATAATATATTTGTAAATAATGAGAATATTTAAAATTTATTAATGAAAGATATATTTAAATTATATATATCATGAATAATATTAAATTAAATGAATTATTTAGTAAAAAATAAATGAAAAATACATGTGTTAATTAAAATCACCACTATAATACCACCACCGTGCACCTGTAGCTGGGACATTTCTAGCAACAAAAAAGGAGATTGATGGGGAAGATTGTCGGAAATGATGGTGGATTAAATAGAGAGATTATGGAAGAGGAAGGAGATGACCCGGTGATAGATTGAACGAAGAAATTGTGAGAGAGGATAGAAATGAACCTTCACGAGATACAGAGATAGAGGAGAAGCTTCGAAGTGAGAGAGAAAAAATAATGTGCTTATAATCTATCTATAACTATACAACAGCTCAAGAGCTAGCAAGTACATTATACTATTCATTCAATAGTGATTTTCCAATTTTGTTCATGACAATTCAATTTTCAACACCTTTCTTTTTTTTTGTCATCTCTCTCTCACGTGTACTTCTTCCCTTCCCTCCTTCTATATTTTTTTTCCCTTCATCTATCTCACTCTCTCTCACATAGTTATCAGACCCGGCTTGGACCGGCCGGGTCGACCCATTGACCCGGGAACCGGTTACCCAACCGGTCCGAGTCACCAATCGGATCGGTTATGCAATCGACCCGGTGTGACCCGGGTTGACTCGGCCGATTTTGAGGTTGACCCGGTGACTCGGTTGACTCGGCGGGTCATGAATTTTTTTTTTTTATAGGAGAACAATAATACTCATATAAGAAAATTTAATTTATATCTTACACTTATGTTATTTATATATTTGCTTACTTTTTTTTACCAAGTATAACCGCATGTTAGGATTTAAGATGATAAAATCATAAAACTATTGTCACTTCCAATTTTGCCTTTTCTCCTTGGCTTATATTGTTATCTACGAGTAAAACTTGTATTTATCTTATCTCATCCAATATAGTTACTGGTTTGAAAAATTATTATTTTTTATCAGAGCAATAATGGGATGAATGAAAAAATTGTATTGTCTAAATAAAATAGGTTTATATATATATATATATATATATATATATATATATATATATATATATATTAGATTATGTCTGCCGGTGTACAACAATGATAGTTTTAACTTTTAATAAATAGATGATAATGATATATTTTAAATTATAACTTAAGGTTGTGTATGTTGAATTTTAGAAAAAAATATACTGCTCAAGATTATTAAACAAGTTCATAACTATGCTTATAAATGTGTTGAATTTTGTTAAACTTTAAATATTTAAGGGTATAAGTTTATAAGCTATCTTTTCTGCACACAAAAAAAGTGTACAAGTTTACATGTTATGAAATTATTAAAAAAAATTTATTAAAAAGTTTACAGGTTATGAATTTTTTATTATTTTTTAATACTAGCCAAGTCATGCGGGTCAACTGTTGACTCACCGAGTTGACCCCTGATCCAGTGACCCAATACCCCGGCCGAGTCGATGACCGGGCCGGTCTGATAACACTGCTCTCTCACCTCACGTTCTCCCTCTTTCTTTCTTTTTTTTCTTTTTTCTTTTTTCTTTCTTCATCTCTCACTCTCTCACGTACTCCCATTTTTTTTTTTTTTTTTTTTTTTTCTTTTTTCCTTCTTCATTTCTTTCACTCTCACTACTCCTTCTTTCTTCTCTCTCTCTCTCTCTCTCTCTTTTCTTTTCTCTTTTTTCCTTCTTCATCTCTCTCCCTTTCTCTTTTTTTTTTTTAAACTCATGTTCCATTTTTTTCTTTTTTGAAACTAATTTGATATAAAATGTTTGAGTTAATACTTTATTATAAAAATCAATTACCATTGTTTTGTTTTTAAAATTTATTATCTCTATATTAATTACAGAATATAGATTTATTATCTATATTGTTTATTTATATTTACTCTCAATTTCTACCAAATGATAGAAATTCTTTTAAATTTATTTATAATAGTAATATAATTTTTTTTGTACAGATTTCATTATTTTATTATTCAATTTTTTTGTATACTTTATCTATTTAGTGTTATCCAAATTTTTCAACACCACCAGTAGCCTTCTTTGTGATTCCATCTATCTTATTATTTCATTATTTAGTGCTATTTGAGTTAATACTTTATTATAAAAAATCAATTACCATTGTTTTGTTTTTAAAATTAATTACAGAATATAGATTTATTGTCTATATTGTTTATTTATATTTACTCTCAATTTCTACCAAATGATAAAAATTCTTTTAAATTTATTTATAATAGTAATATAGTTTTTTGTACAGATTTCATTATTTTATTATTCAATTTTTTTTGTATACTTTATCTATTTAGTGTTATCCAAAATTTTCAACACCACCAGTAACCTTCTTCGTGATTTCATCTATCTTATTATTTCATTATTTAGTGCTATCCGAATTTACAAGTCTCACAATACCAATTACTATTATTTTATTATTCTTAACTAAGTTCATATTCCACATATCTCACACCAAAATTTGTTTTAATTTATATAATCTGTACCAAATAGGTGAAAAAATTAATTTTTCCAAAAAATGCGAAAAAATTAGAAAAATTATTTTAAACAGTGATACTCTGAAACACTTATAATAAACACTTCCAGTATTTTTATACCACTTTTGCATTGTTCAAATATTTTTTACCTGTTAAAAAGATAATAAAAAATTAGTATATATTAAAGTAATGCATCCATTTTTAACTATTAATAATATTGATATACATGTTAAAAATGTATTTAATTTTTTTATAATGTTTCTATATGATTATTACATGTTAAAACTATCTTCATTTTTTATTTACAGTAAACACTTGCAGTATTTTTATAGCACTTTTGCATATTTCAAATATTTTTTACCTGTTAAAATAATAATTACAAGGTAAGTATATAATAAAGTAATGCATCCATTTTAAACTATATCTTAATAATATGAGGAATGTTAGCAACACTCTTTCTAACACCCTCATAATCATTTAATGATTATCTCTCCCAATTAGGAGTGAGACCTACAAAATTGATGATTTCCAACAAATTTTCACCAATCACAATGAGAGTGTCAGATAAAGTGACGCTAGTTAAACTATTAATAATAGTGATATACATGTTAAAAATGTATTTGGATTTGTTTTATAACATTTCTATATGATTAATACATGTTAAAACTATCTTTATTTTTTTTATTTACGATAAACACTTGCAGTATCTTTATAGCACTTTTGTATATTTCAAATATTTTTTACCTATTAAAAAATAATAAGCATAATTTTTATTTTTAACCATATCTCACACCAAAATTTGTTTTGATTTATATAATCTTGGAAACATTTGCTTATTATTATTATTATTATTATTATTAAATTATTTTTTTTATACTTGGAGAACCTTATTAGTTAAATAATTCCTATACATTCAAACATGATATTTTTAATACTAGATGACCACAATTTTTTTTTAAAGAAAATCTACATTTTCTATTTTCAGTTCGTGATTATTATGTCTATTTTTTATTTAATTGATACAAAAATTAAAAATATAAGTACATTTATCAAAGGCATAAATGAAAAAAAAAAATAGTTAAAAACTGTGTATTTTCTGTTTTTATTAAAATTGTAGCTCTATTTAATAAATATGTATCTGATGATTTGAGATGATTCTTTGGAAAAAAAATATTTAGTTTTTATTTAATTGATAAAAAAAATAAGTACAATTATTAAAGGCATAAATGAAAAAAAACAAATAGTTAAAAAATTATATATTTTCTGTTTTTATAAAAATTATAGTTCTATCTAATAAATATGTATGTGTTTAATTGAGATGATTCTTTGGCAAAAAAAAAATCTCTATTTATATTTTACAAAATGTATTTTAAGTTAAATTAAATGATTTGTTAAAAAAATAAGTATAATTATTATTTTTAACCATTTCTTAAGAAATTCAAGATTTATCTGTTTATCTACCATTATTTTTAGATTAAAAGAAAATTTCTATCTCCAGTTCATGATTACTATGTTTATTTTTTTTAATTGATAAGTAAATTAAAAAAATAAGTATAATTATTGTTTACATAAATGTAAAAAATATAGTTAAAAAACTTATGTATTTTTCTATTTTATTAAAATTGTAGTTCAATTTAATAAGTATGTATGTGTTGATTTAAAATGATTCTTTGGCAAAACAAATATTCTCTATTTATAGTTTACAAAATGTATTTTAAGTTAAATTAAATGATTTATTAATAAAATAATAAGAATAATTTTTATTTTTAACCGTTTATTAAGAAATTGAAGGTTTATCTATTTATCTACCCATTATTTTTAGTTTAAAACAAAATCTATATTTTCTATTTCCAGATCATGATTACTATGTTTATTTTTTATTTAATTGATACATAAATTTAAAAAAAAAATACAATCATTAAAATCATAAATGAAAAAAATTATAGTTCAAAAACTTATGTATTTTCTGTTTTTATTAAAATGGCTGTTCTTTTTAATAAATATGTATGTGTTGATTTGAGATGATTTTTTGGCAAAAAAAAAAATCTATTTATAGTTTAGAAAATGTCTTTTTAAGTTAAATTAAATGATTTGTTAACAAAAAGAATAAGTATATTTTTATTTTTAACCGTTTATTTAGAAATTGAAGGTTTATCTATTTATCTATCCATTATTTTTAGTTTAAAAGAAATAAATATTTTTAGTTTATCTATTTATCTATCCATTATTTATTGCCCCATATAATATTTGTGTTTGAATTATAAAATAAATATTATGGACTAAAATGAGATGTGATACACATACAATAATTTATAAAACAATTTATACAATATTTTTTTTTTTTGTCTATCTCTCTCCACCATCCTATATCATTTATTTATTACATTTTAAATTCAAATTTCTCTCCCTTTTTTCTCTTTTGCTCTTTTGCTCTTTTGGTTCTACACTTTGTCGTACAATTTATTATTTAAGTATCAATTTTCTTTTTAATTTAAATTTTAACCTTTACTTAAACGCTATGTTTGTGTAAGTTTACGGCAAATTTTATTCAAATTATTTTCAACATTTTACGTTAATTTTATATAAAAAAATAAATTTAAAAGAGGTAAATCTTTAGAAGTAAAAATTATAGGATCAATCAATATTGAACCACTTTGGATTTAAACTTAATGTTTATTTACATAAGTGTTTACAAATTTATTACTCTCAGTATATATTAAGTTTAATATTTTATATTTAACCTTTTTTATTTTTAATAATTTCCATAATTATAACTTAAATACAAATAAAGTTACGTTCAACAACTTATATTATTTTGTAAATAAAACCGTTAGATGACAAAGAAAATTAATATATCTCTAAATTTCTTTTTTCTCAACGTCAACTTTTTTTGTTTGTTTTTGTTTTCAGTTATCTTTGTTTCCAGCATTAAAGAGAATATTGTCTATGTTGAGGATGAGAAAACAAATTACGAAATCAGAGTTGCACCTAAACTTGCTAATGTCTGCTAAGTTTTTACTTTAAATTTTCCCATGTGAGATCACAATTCAATGAGATGCCTTTCTATCTTATTAGTTTTGTAAAAGGTTTTTTTTTTTTTTATTCTGGTTTTGTAAAAGGTTTAACTACTCCTATGGGTTTCTGACTTTTACAAAAATTTTAATTTGGTCTCTAATTTTTTTTTCCAATTAGGTCCTAGAACTTCAATACATTTTTTAATTAGATCCCTATCAGACCTAATTAAAAAATAAATACAAGTTTAAGGACCCAATTGAAACAAAAAAGAAAGTTTAGAGACCTATTTAAAAATGACAAATTATTTAGCGACCTAATTAAAAAATTGTTAATCTATGCATACCACTGATACCATAGTCTCACCACTGGAGGTTCTAAATTAGTTAAAGAACCTAAGCATGTTGAGTTTATAACCTGCAAAAATTAGAATACTAGCTTGCGGAGGTCATAATACTAACATGCAGAGGTTAGTAATTTTAGGTCCTTATAAACTATTTGTCATTTTTACCAAATTTGTCATTTTTAAACTATCTTATTAGTTTTGTAAAAGTTTTTTTTTTTAATTCTGGTTTTGTAAAAGGTTTAATTACCTTTGTGGGTTTATGACTTTTACCAAATTTTAATTAGGTCTCTGATTTTTTTTTTCAATCAGGTCCTAGAACTTGAATATATTTTTTAATTAGGTTACTGTCGGACCTAATTAAAAAATAAATACAAGTTTAAGGACCCAATTGAAACAAAAGAAGTTCAAAGACCTATTTAAAAATGACAAATTATTTAGGAACCTAATTAAAAAATTGTGAATCTATGCATGGCAGTAGTCTCACGGCTGTAGGTAATTTGTGAATCTATGTAGAGGTTCATAATTTTTTAATTAGGTCTTAAACTATTTGTTGATAAAAAAAAAATTGTGAATCTATGTAGAAGTTGATAATTTTTTAATTAGGTCATTAAACTATTTGCCGATAAAAATAATTGTCATTTTTAAATAGATCCTTGAACTATTTTTCTTAATTGGGTCTCTCAACTTGCATTTATTTTTTAATTAGGTCTCTCTTGAACTTAATAGGGATCTAATTAAAAAATAAATACAAATTTAGAAATCTAATTGAAAAAAAATTCAAAAACCTAATTAAAAATTTGGTATAAGTTCGACTATTCACAAATTTATTAAACCTTTGTAAAATTACAAGTATATGGACTTGACATGTGAAATGTAAAGGATCACTCAATGTGAATCTAAATTATTGATTTGTATTAAAATTAAATTTAAAGTAAGAAATCTTAGAACACGTAATGCAGTAGTAAATATTTATTTTTAATGTATATTTTAACCTTTATTAAAAAATAGTGTTTGTGTAAGATTTTAAGATACATATTATTCAAATTAATTTTAATATATGAAATAAATTTTTAAAAAAATGATATATTTGCTTCAGATAAATATTTAGAAGTAAAATTTAGAGAATCAATATGTATTAAACCACTCTCGAATTAATTTTTATTTAATAAGGATTTAAATATAATGTTATTTACATGACTGTTTTTAAATTTATTATTTTCAGTATTCAGCGTTATATTTTTTATTTTAACCTACATACTAATCAAATCAAATTAATTTAAATAAATGAGTTAGATTTAAACAAAATTTTAATCACAGTTGATAAAAGTAATACTACAATATATCTTTGATAGTTTATTACGCATATTACTCTACTTTTTATAAAGAATTTTCATTTTGTTATTTTAATTATATTTTTAGTCAAATTATTTCAATATTTCTATTGTAAGTTAATTTAGTTGAATTATTTACTATTTTTTTTAAAAAAATTATTTATATATTTGCTTAATAATCAATTTTTTTGTAGTTATAAAATTGAATTAAAATTTATTTTATATATTATGCAATGTTAATGTTTTCTTATAATATAATTTATACAATTAGTAGTGTTAAAATTAATATATTTATTAATTTCCTATGATTTTTTAACAACGATTTAGCGAAAAACTAATATGTCAAATAAACATTATTCAACATTGTTTTGTTGTGAATTAAATTATTAAATTATTACTTTTTCACTTCAAGGGGGGAATTTGAAGAACTGAGTTGGATTTTTTTATGCCTAGAACTAGAACTGAGTTAGGTTATTTATTTTTCTATTTTTATATTAAAAACTGAAATGCCGTCAATTCAGACCATGTTGCAGGCTTTTTCTGAGAAAAGCTAATAGACTTTAATGCTTTGACACCAATATCCAACTAATTTTCGTCAAGTTATATTTTTTTTTTAGGTTTTTAATTTTGTGTACATTGTTATATCAGTGATTCGTACCAAAAAATGGTCTAGCTCATTTGGTTAAATATGGTGTATGAGTGTTATAAATTTTTTGGTACTGTCTTTAATTTCGATTGATAAAAAAAAATACTTTTGATTCGTAATCAACATATTAAATAGTTAGTTTTTTTTACTGGATATTAAATAGTTAGTTATTAGTTATCTTTTTTTTTACTGCAGTTAGTTATTAGTTATCAAGTATAATTTTTACATACAATTATTTTATGTTATTTACATATATCTTAACCTTCAGTTTATTTAGCTGTACGTTGCTATTAATAATGCTTCATTAAATAAAAACTCTAACTCAACTTTTTCAAATTTGAATGTTGGAGGCAATTTTCGCACTTCTAATAAATTTGCTTAATTAAATAAAAACCCTAACTCAACTTTTTTAAATTTGAATGTTGGAGGCAATTTTCCCGCTTCTAATCCCTAGGATTGCACATCTATAAATTAGCTTGATTTGTTCGGGTTCTTCATCAACCCTTCAGAGTTCAGAAGTTCTCCATAGTGAAACCTTTTTTTTTTCAATGGCTTTGGTGTTTGATGTTAACTCAGGTAAGCAAACTTGGAGGATCATGATTTGATTTATATGTTTGTGGGAAATGTCTACCTTACATGATCCCAATAAGCCATTTGCAATTTAATCTGCTCTGCCCGTAAACTCTTTCTTTTTTAATGTTATATTCATTCTCTTTATTATGTTATTGACAGGTTGAAATTTAATGTTCAGTGAGAGGCTTCTCTTTGTTCCCTAACCATATCTCCTGTAAGTTGCACTAGCTCTCCTCTTATGGACTTCAATTTCAGTCCTTTTTCGTGACCCACTTCTTATCTTTTACACTTCACAAGAACTCAAATTTGGTTTTACTGATTTCCTTTTCTGTTTTATTTTGATAAGATATTGTATCTCTTTGAGTGTATGTAAATCAAAATTTTATTTGAGTGTATGTTGATCTTAATTTTATCTTGCATTAGTAATCACTAATTAGATGTGCTGATAGAAATGAATGTGTTAAAAAAAAAAGGAATATAAGATTTATAAAATTAGGCACCGTATTCCTATACTATCCTAATAATATGTAATTAATCCATTCTTACAGTGTCAATAAAGTAGAAATGGAAGAGACATATATTCATTAAAAGGGTTTCTCTCTTATTTCTCATTTCTCATACTATTTATTAAGCAATGTTTGTTTGTCTTATTAAGTTTGGCTGTTTTCTTAAGGTCAGAAGTTAGAATTTGATGGAATAAAAAATGGGTAGTGTTTTCCTGTCTCTAGATAACTTATCTGTCTTATATGAGGTAGATATGACAAATATATTTGCAATGAGGTTAGTTATGTGATAATACGTTCAATTCAAATAAGATTTTAGCTAACTTATCATTTGCAAATTACTACAAGTCTGATCATGTTTTAAGAGTGATGGATCATGTTTTAAGAGTGATGGACAACCTGGATTTGTGTTTTTTTTTACCGCAGATGTGTTTATTTGCCTTGAAGAAATTTATGTGAATCTCATAAAAAAAAAGTAATATATTTTGACACTTTCATTTCATCTCAAGTGCATTAAGGTTGAAATTATATTTTCTTATTTTCAAGTAAAAAATTAATTTTAGAAGTATATACTTTTTTTCAACCTTATCCTAAAAGAATGCTACGATTTTCTGTTTCACAAGTTGCTTCAAAACCATAGCTCTTAAATTGATAGAACTCTACATTTCAGCTATATTTTGTTTCATTGTTTTTTATGCTGTGCAGCCACAATATTTGGTTATATATTAAGGAGCCTTGCAAGTTAACTCACCTTGCAACAATGTATTGCCAAATTGTTTGGTTGTATTCCCCGATAGCTATGAGAAAAGGCTCCTTGGCTTCATAAACGGTGTAAATTTGTAATGGTTATGTGGAGCCTTATTTTTTGGCAAGGTGTGATGTAGATGGTATTAATGTCAGTTGAGCTTGAAAATTACTTGCCTTCAAAAAATATCTTATCAAAAAGTCAAAAATCACTTCAGGAATCATAATCTTTTTTTTTTTTTTGAACAGAGGAATCATAATCTCAACTACATTGATTAAAGTGAATATCTTTTACTATAAGCTTCTGTCATTTCCTTATGCAAACTAATAATCAATATCATATTTGGTATTTTCTTTTGAAAGGGCATACTTATTATTAATAACAGGCGGATCAAAACACAAGCACAAGGAATGCTCACGGTTAGGCATAACCTATAATTGTTGCATCAGTTGATAAAAAAACACCAAGACCAAAAAACAAATCATATTCCCCTATAACCCCCAACATATAAAAACCCCTATATAAAATGTGTCATAGATGATGGCATGCATTCATAGCTTACCAAACCACTCTAAAGTAAATGCTCTAAGAGGTCATTCACTCGTAGAAAAATTGCCATACACTATGCAGCAGCCAAAGTTCTCCTATTTGAAATAAGAGTACACTTTTGATCACTTTCCTTTCCAAGGAGCACCAATTTTTTTCCAAAGCAATTTCTTCTAGAAAAAGTAGAGTAAATAAAACGAAACCGGTAAACAGAGTGTAACAGCCAACATTTCAAAAGTAGTTGGTGTAGCAACTGCTCTCAGTAAAGAAATGAAGGAATTACATTGCATAATCAAGGCAAATACTATTATGCCACAAATCCTTAAAATACAAAAGCATGAATAAAACCACATAAAGTCAAATACTCATTCTCATTTTTTCAATTATAATTATTTTGTTTTTAGTGTCTTATTATTATGTACTTGTGTTTCTTTGGTTCACGAGCGTCCTTCTTTAGATAAAGAGAAACGCATAATGAAAAGTAAGCTATTGTCCTTTTGATTTTTTTAATTTTAATCTAAAAAATTTGGTACATTAGTGGATTTGTTTAATGCTGAATTTTGTTCCTTCTCATCTCAAGCTTTTGCTGGCATTAAAATTTTGCACCAACACTTCAACTTTTTAGGGGGGTGAGTGGAAGATTGTATTGTAGGGTTTAATAAATAATTGATATGGGGAAAATTATTATAAATATCTTATCCTCCATTTTTTCACTTACAACATCCTGAGTTTATCCAAATGAAATATTATATGCTATGAAGTATGAACCTTATAATTTGCCTGAACAATTTACTTGACTTATTATTATTATTATGAGCATGTAATTAAGTCTTTTTACATATGATGTGTCATTTTATTTTGATACATCGAGATAAGAGCTCAAAGCATTTCCACTTGGCTCATAGGAGAATGAATTAGTATCCGATAGTCTTTTTCATGAGACCTGCTTTAGTGGATGTCATTGCAAGTTTATGACCTATAATATTATGAGTTAGGTGTTTTAGGCCCTAAAATTTAGGGTGCTGAATTGGTTTGCAGTATTGGATGCTTTTGGTTTTTTGAATAGGTGCAGGTCTGTACTTGATGGATTTATGAAATAATAATAATAATAATAATAATAATAATAATAATAATAATAATATAATAAACAATAAATAATAATTAAAAATTAATAATAAATATAAATATAATATAATAATAATAATATTTCATAATCCATAATCAATAATTAATAAATAATAATTAATCAATTAATAAATTATTAATTAATAATTAGTCAATTGTAATTGTACTAAAATTGTAGGATTGCGATTCAAGTCACCATTGAAAAATTCCTTATCAAATTAAGCATAATTATCAGAAAATATGCATTCCAACTTACCCCTACATATAAAATATGTTATGATAAATAAAAAATAAATATAAAAAAATTAAATATGTTGGAATACAAACGTCTTGTCTGCTACTTCTAAAAAAAGGTGTTCACTACTCTTTTATTACTATCTTTGGTCCTAATTATAAATAACATATGACAAATCATCAATACCAAGGAAAGTAATCAATACAACTTTTTTTAATTAATTCTACCATAAATTTAATTTTTATTCCAAAAATACCCTTTACTTTAAGTGGTTGTCATAAGAATAAGTGAATGCATAGGGAATAAAGTTAACAATAAAGTAAGGGTATTAAAGAAATTTAAGTGGTTGTTGCTTATAATTAGGACCAAAGAAAAAGTCAATTTGTTGTTTATAATTAGGACCAGAGATAGTATTACTTAAAGTTGGAAACATGTGAGGACTTTTTCCCCCTAATTTACCAGCAGAATGTATGAAGCAGCATGTGAGGACTTTTCCCCCGTATCAGAAGGTATGAAGCAACATGGTGGCTGAGGAAAATGGTTGGAGTTGTTGAAGCTAAAGCTTTACCAGCAGAGCCTTCTGAGGAAGAATTTAGGCTTGGTCTGAGAAGTGTGATAATTCTCTGTAATGTTTTTAATAAGGTTATGTATAATGGGAATTGCTTGGAATTATGGCATATCATGGTAGCAAAATATGGTATCATGGCATGATGACACTTGAATCCAAAATAAATGGAATGAATCCATCACGTAAAATTACATATCTTTTATGCACACAACTCATTATTTTAACATATTAATTAACCCGGTATTTAAGCAAATATCTTATAAAAATTACTAGGATAATAAACTATATGAAAAACAAATTTTATATTTTTAAATCTATAACTTATTTTCGGTTAAAAGTACCTCTAGTATTATAATTCATTGATTTACCTTTTTTTTTTTTAAAAATCCTTTTTAACTTATATGAGGTAATTGATCTAAACAAGTAAATCAACTAAAAAAATTTGGTAACGCCTGTGCTGACTTGCTTGCAAAGATGGGGAACCATAGTGGATTGTCTTTTCAGATTTTGGATATTCCTCCTCCTTCTCTTAGTCTGTTGCTGGACTTGGATGCTAGGGGAGTGAGCTACCAGAGATTGTAGTTTTTCCTGTTGTTTTCTTTTGTCTTTTGTTTTCGACATACACAAAAAAAAAATCAACTAAAATTGGAGTGATTATATTGTAAAGTGTCTCTAGCTATTAAATGTATTTCATCCTATGTCTTTTTTACTATTTGTCCTACTCGAATTCGGCACTCCACCGAGTTGTCCAGTTGGCCGAGTAGAAACTCTCACTCGGACTCGGAGGATAATAACGGAAAGAACAACTTTTACTATATGATAAGATAGAGAAAGATCAGGTAATGAGATAAAGATAGAAGATAGAATTATCTCTATCTTCATCACGAGATTTGATAGGAAAATAACCCTATCAAATCTATCTCTTTACATTCTATAAAAATAGAACAACCCATCCCAATCGAGGTATGAAAATTCTATTCCCAATTGTGATACCTGTCTCCTACCTCTGCACCTCTAACTTGAGCGTCGGAGTGTCTTTGCAGGTACACCCCCCACCAGTCACGGAGGAGATCCCGACGGAGCCATCGTATCGGAAGACTTACCAAAACTTGGTAAGAACATTTGGCGCCACCGTGGGACTCGGTGAAACTATTCCCAGCCACACCAATCGCAACAACATTATTCCAATGACGACAATCCAGAGTAAAACAGCGAACCACGAAAAGCGACCACAGGGGGTGGAAACCCAAATCTTGGGTGTACCACCTCCAAGGGATACCCAGGGAGGTAACCCCAACAACGTGGCGCCCTTCCCGCGTCAGACGCTTGAGAATCACCCGTTGATCCAAGCCCTGCAAAGGGAAGTCAACAAAGCAGAACAACGCTAAGGAGATAGAATACCTCTGCAAGGAGAACGCTACCCTCCGAGAGCAGTATCAAAAACTGCGAGAGGACCGGAACGGACTTTCGGCAGCCCACGCTGCTATCAACGGGCTCTCGGCAGCCCACGCCGCTACCAACGGACTATCGGCAACTCATGCAACCGCCAACAGACATCCTGACCGAACAGAGTAGGAAGATACCACTTGGAGCGAGGCAGACCGAGCAACAACCCATTTAGAGTCCAGACCCGCCTCAGGATCGTGAGCGCCCCCAAGACGAAGTATGATACCTGAGACAACGAGGCGACACCCGTTTGTAGATGGAATCATGGAGACTCCACTATCGGCCGGGTGGAAGCCCTTATCCATGGACAGATACGATGGGCTGACCGACCCCGATGAGCACATCGACGCATTCGTCACACAGGTGAACCTGTACACAAACGACGACGCCATCATGTGCCGGGTGTTCCCAACGACCTTGAAGGGAGCAGCGTTGAACTGGTACACACGACTCCCCCCCACTCGATCGACTCTTTTGCCACATTAGTCACTCGTTTCGGCGCCCAATACGCTACGAGTCGACCCCACCACCTGACGGCAGTAGCACTGGCCAACATACGGCAAGAAGACAACGAGTCTCTCAGGGATTTCATGGAAAGATTCGTCGAGATCTCCGTCAAGATCCGAGACTTGAATCCACAGGTGGCATTGACCACCATGCTTATGGCGCTAAAATCCAGACCTTTCTCGGACAGCCTCTGCAGGAAACCACCACATGACATGGACGAGCTCAGAGCCAGAGCAGCAGGATATATTCAGATGGAAGAAATGACCAAGTTCAGGGAACGGGTCAGGGGCGAATCCTATAAAAAACAGGAAGAACGAGAGAAACCAGGAGCAAACCGAGAGCGGAGTAGCAAACCTAGAAGCGACAGACCGCCCCGTGCAAGGTTTGCCCATTATACCCCTCTAACAGATAGCAGAGCACGAGTTCTGGAAGAAGCCTGCAGCGCCGAGCTGATAAGCCTGCCTACTCGAAACCGCTCCCCAGAGAAAGCAGATAGGTCCAAATTTTGCAGATACCATAGAGTACACGGACACACTATAGAGGAGTGCACCACCCTGAAGGATAAGATTGAAAAACTTATCCAACAAGGAAAATTACGACGCTTCGTCCGAGATGACAGCCGAAAGCCCGTGCGAGAACGAACCCGGGATAGGGAAGACGATCGCGATAGAAAAGACAGACGCACGGAAGAGCCCCGCCAGGAGCAACAAACCAAACCTCCCGAAGCTCAACTTCGAGGCATTATCAACACAATATCAGGAGGATTCGCTAGAGGAGGAAGTTCGAGCTCGGCAAGGAAGAGACACCTGCGCAGCCTCCGATCAATCAACTCGGCTTCAACAAACCCCAGAATACACAGGAAAATGCCCCCTATAACTTTCACAGACGCAGATTTCGAAGGCATAGAGCCCAATCATGATGACTCGGTGGTAGTCAAAGTTGAAGTCGCAAACTGGTTGGTGTGCAAAGTTTTAGTCGACCAAGGCAGCTCGGTGGATATCCTGTACTGGTCCACTTTCCAACAGCTAGACATCCCCGAAAATAAGGTACAACCATACACCGAGCAGTTAGTCGGTTTTGCAGGCGAAAAGGTTGATATCAGAGGCTATATTGACCTCCTCACCACTTTTGGAGATGAGATGGGGTCCAAGACTATCACAGTCAGGTACCTCTTAGTCAACGCCCTCACTTCATACAACATTCTTATAGGCAGGCCAACACTCAACAAACTAGGGGCAATAATCTCAACTCCACATCTGGCAATGAAATTCCCAAATTCAGAAGGGAAGATAGTGACAGTCAAAGCTGATCAGGAGGCAGCCCGCGAGTGCTACTTAGAAAGTCTAAAGATAGCCAGCGGCAAAAAGGTCCCAGAACTGACGATAAAACACGTAGCATGCGCCTCCCTCGCAACACCAATAGAGGAGGCCGACCTCGACCCCAGGGAGGTCGAGCCGAGAGCAGAACCCACAGAACAGGTAAAATCCTTCCAAATAGGAAGAGAATCAAGGCAATGCACAAAACTCGGGACTCAGCTAGCAAGCGAGACCGAAAAAGCAATTGCCAGAGTCCTGTTAGACAACGCTGACTTGTTCGCATGGTCAGCCACCGACATGCCCGGAATCGACCCGAGCTTCCATTGCCACAAGCTTACCATCTACCCAGAGGCCAAACCAATCTCCCAAAAGAAGAGGAAACTCGGGGCTGAAAGAGGAAAAGCGGTAAAAGAAGAAATTGAAAAACTACTCGGCGCCGGCTTCATAAGGGAAGTACAATACACCACATGGCTCGTAAATGTGGTGATGGTGAAGAAGGCAAACGGAAGATGGAGAATGTGTACTGACTACACAGACCTTAACAAAGCATGCCCAAAAGACTCATACCCGTTGCCAAGCATAGACAAGTTAGTAGATGGAGCAGCCGGCTATCCGATCCTGAGCTTTTTGGATGCATACTCCGGGTACAACCAGATACCAATGTACCCACCGGATGAGGAAAAAACGGCATTCATAACTGACATGGCCAATTACTGTTACACGGTAATGCCATTCGGACTGAAGAATGCAGGAGCAACATACCAGCGTCTGATGGACAAGATCTTTACAGAGCAACTCGGCAGAAACCTGGAAGTCTACGTCGACGACATGGTGGTTAAAAGCAGAGAACCAAAATCACATCCAGGAGACCAGGCCGAAATTTTTGACGAGATCAGAAAACATAATATGAGGCTAAACCCTGAGAAATGCGTGTTCGGGGTGCATGGCGGAAAATTCTTAGGATTCATGCTCACCCACAGGGGCATAGAAGCCAATCCGGAGAAATGTGCGGCTATCATAGGCATGAGAAGTCCGGGTAATATAAAAGAAGTACAACGGCTAACTGGAAGACTGGCATCCCTGTCCCGTTTCTTGCCAAAAGCAGCAGAAATAGCCAAACCCTTTTTTCAACTACTCAAGAAACAACAGGGCTTCGGATGGGATGAAAAGTGTGAAGCAAACTTTCTAAAGATAAAAACACTACTCTCATCACCACCAATTCTAACGAGACCTGAACCCGGCAAGGACTTAATACTATACCTAGCCGTCTCGGGAGACGCAATCAGTTCGGTCATCATTCAGGAAGAAAATCAGACGCAAAAGCCAGTCTACTACATAAGCCGAGTGTTGAAAGATGCCGAAACCAGATATCAAATGATAGAAAAGCTAGCACTAGCCCTGGTCACCTCAGCACGACGGCTACGACCATACTTTCAAAGCCACCCAATAGTGGTACGAACAGACCACCCAATACGACAGATACTGAGGAAACCAGAGCTAGCCGGAAGAATGATAGCATGGTCGGTTGAATTATCCGAGTTCGACATCAAGTATGAACCGAGAGAACCTATCAAAGCACAGTGCCTAGCCGACTTTATTGCTGAGCTAGCACCAGTAGCGGAGGCGCCCTTCCCATGTTGGACCCTTTATGTGGATGGCTCCTCGAACGAAAAAGGCAGCGGAGCAGGAGTCATAATTGAAAGCCCTGAAGGGATTATCCTGGAACAATCACTCAGGTTCGACTTCAACGCGTCCAACAACCAAGTCGAATATGAAGCCCTACTAGCAGGACTAAAACTCGCCAAGGAAGTGGGGGGCGAAACACCTTAGATGCTGGAGCGATTCAAAATTAGTCACTGGGCAAATGAATGGATCCTACCAAACAAAGGACCCCCAGATGACAAGATATTACCACTTGGCCTCCCAGTTGAAGAATGAGTTCATTAGTTTCGAGCTCGACCACATTTTGAGAGAACAAAATGAAAGGGCCAACCTGCTATCAAAATTGGCAAGTACAAAGAAGAAAGGCCAACACCGAACTGTCATACAGGAAACAATATCCGCTCCGAGCATCGATAAAATTATCTCTAACATCAACTCGACTGACAGAGAATAGATGACCGAGATATGGAACTTTCTGAAGAAAGGAGCCCTCCCAGAAAACCGAGAAGAAGCTAAAAAAATCAGAAGAAGGGCCAGTTACTATGTCATAGAAGGAGAAGACCTTTATAGGAGAGGCTTCACTGCACCACTGCTGAAATGTGTCACGTAGATTCAAGCCGAATACGTGGTAAATGAGATGCACAAAGGAATATGCGGAATGCACTCAGGAGGAAAGGCCATGGCTGCCCGAACTCTAAGAGCCGGGTACTACTGGCCAACAATGCGCCGCGACTGCGTCGAATACGTCAAAAAATGCGAAGAATGCCAAAAATATGGCAACTTATCCCATCTACCAGCAGAGGAATTGCACAATATCACAGCACCATGGCCCTTCGCCCTATGGGGAGTCGACATATTAGGCCCTTTTCCACTCGCTAAAGGACAAGTGAAGTTCCTCCTCGTCGGAATCGATTACTTCACAAAGTGGATTGAGGCCGAACCCTTGGCAACTATCACCGCCCACAATGTGCAAAAATTCATATGGAAAAATATCATATGTCGGTTCGGCATCCCTCACTCGGTAATATCCGACAACGGCAGACAGTTCACCGAAAAGAACCTGGAAGAGTTCTTCAAAAACCTAGGGATTCGGCACCGAGTGACCTCAGTGGAACATCCGCAGACCAACGGACAAACTGAAGCCGCAAATAAAGTGATACTCGGAGAACTGAAGAAACGAGTAGGTGACGCTAAAGGAAGTTGGGCCGAGGAACTTCCCGCAATCCTTTGGGCATATCGTTGCACACCACAATCAACAACGGGGGAAACCCCTTTCAGACTCTCATACGGATCAGACGCCATGATACCAGTAGAAGTCGGAGAACCCTCCCTACGAAGAACAAATTTCGTCCAGGAAAACAATGATCAATCACTAAGGCATGCACTCGACATGACCGAAGAGACGCTCAACGAGGTCCGAGTCAGAATAGAGGCCTGTAAAAGAAGAGCCGAGAGGAGGTATAACACCAAGGTCAAGCCAAGAAACTTCAAAGCTGGAGACCTGGTTTGGAGAAAATGCGGGGAAGCCAGAAAAGCTACAGGAGAGGGTAAATTGGCAGCCAACTGGGAAGGCCCCTTCAGAATAATCGAGTCACTGGGAAATGGAGCCTACCGATTGGAGCACCCATCCGGCAAAACCATCCCCCGAACTTGGAACGCGACACACCTAAAGTTTTACTACAGTTAGAAAAATTGTAAGTGGTGATGTACTCTTTTTCCTACTTTGACATTTTTTCCCAAGAGGTTTTTTGTCAAAGATGTTTTAACGAGGCACACCCAATTTCTCTCATTAATAAAACTCTTTTCTTCAAATTATCTATTTAGACTTAACCGCGTAGACCTTTACAAGGATACAAAAGGCGAGTTACAATTAACCGCGTAGACCTTTACAAGGATACAAAGGCGAGTTAGATTTAACCGCGTAGACCTTTACAAGGATACAAAAAAGTGAGTTAGACCTAACCGAGTAAACCTTAAGGATACAAAAGGCGAGTTACAATTAATCGCGTAGACCTTTACAAGGATACAAAAAAGCGAGTTAGACCTAACCGAGTAAACCTCAAGGATACAAAAGGCGAGTTAAAATTAACCGCGTAGACCTTTATAAGGATACAAAAAGCGAGCTACACTTAACCGCGCAGACCTCTTGCGAGTCAGCAAAAAACCGCGAAAAGGGACCACACAAATAACGAAGAAAATTCATTAAACACCCTATTCGGTAGGCCGGGTGCGACCCTTGCAAATAAATTTCATTAAGTACCCTATTCGATAGGCCGGGTACGAGCCTTACAAGAAGCAAGGAAAATTAAAAGACTAAGAAGCAGGAGCATCTCCCCCCTCCTGAGTAGAACAGCCGGGAGCATCCTCACCATCAAGAGTAGACTCCTCCACCAATTGCCCCTCTTTATTGACATCCTTATCAACATCAAAAAGAGAAGTGTCGGCATCCTTGAAGAAATAACGAACTTGGCGAAGTGCCTTGCTGAACCCGGCCTCATGGGTCTTAACAATCTCATCCAAGGCCTCACCCAGATCGGCTTTAAGCTTAGCCTCAGACTCGACAGCCTCAGTCTTCGCCTGAGCAAGCTCGAAAACGAGCCTATCCACCTCAGCCTGCAACTCCCGAGCTGAGTTCTCGGACGCAGCTAAGGAAAGTTTTAAATCCTCCTCACGACTCTCAACTTCCCTTAACTTAGCCTCCACCCCCTCCTGGGACCTTCGAGATTCTTCAGCAGATTGGAGAATAGTCTCGTTGGCCCGGGTAGCCTCCAACAGGGCCTGCTCGGCTTTAGCAGCAGCCTCTTTCACCATAGCTAACTCCCGGTGGCCACGGTCGAACTCCTCGACCTAATACTGAGTAATGGCCCATGACCGAGCTTGGAAGCGACAAACAGCCTCTATAGAGAGCACCGGCCCAGCATCCCTCAACATATCCCGATCGGCTTGACCGAGATTGTCGGCAGAAATGAGGACCCCGGGGTTGAAGTCCTTCCCCCAAAGCGAGGTCCGCCCATCTTTCATAGAAAGGAAAGCCGGATGCCTCTCAACAGCAGAACCCGCAGCTTGAGCACCGGGCGGACTCGGCTTCGACTTCTTGGAGGGGCCATCCCCCCCTTGAACAACCTCTCGCTGATCCCTCTTCAGAGAAGGAGGAGGAGGAGAAGGGGGAGGAACGGGCGGAGCAACTCGAACAGCCTCAGGAGCAGGCTCCTTATTCTTCAACTTCTCTAGCCTTTGCTTCTTGGCCGTCTTATAATCAAACTTTCCCATCACAGCTGCAAAAGATGCAAGCATTAGTAAAAAAACAAAGTAAAAAAAGAAAAACCGAATAAATAGAAGGTACTCACCGTCCCAATCCTCTCTCGGAGTCCGAGAAGTAGGAATTCCCACAACTGTCTTACAAGATAAAGAACGCGGCAACTTGCAGAGCGTAACCATGTCATCCTGATCCTCAGGAGACATGTCCACGACCTGCCAAGACAGTCGTTTGTTTGGGGAACGGGTCCAATAAAGAGGGAACCTCGGCTTCCCACGGCTATCAAAAAACTCGACCTCCCCTTCCGGACCCGGTCGGACACGAAAGAAACCACTCTTGAAATTTTTCCAAGAAGAGGTATATGGACTAAGGATTGACCGACCGGGAATCCCGGTCAGGGAGACCCAGCCCCCCTTCTGACTCTCTTTAACTTTATAGTGATACAAGAATTTAGGAGCAGTACGAGTAATAAAGAATTTACTGCAGAGCACCCGGAAAGCCTGTAGAGAAGCCCAGGAGTTCGGATGCAACTGCGTTGGAGCGACATTCAGTGCCCGAAGAACGTCAGCCTCGAACTGATCAAACGGCACTGTAATGCCGAGAACTGAGAATAAAGCTTCATACACAAAAGTAAAATGAGGTTGGTGCGGGACAGCAGACATAAAGACTCGGTCATCGGGCCCACAAGGCTCGGCATGGACCATACCCGACCCTTCCGAATGACACAAATCAATAGTTTTAAGAAGGGCAGACAAAGCCTCCTCGGTCTGATACCGAGAGGCATACGCACCCACCTCCCCATCTACCCAAATAACCGGAAGTAGTAACAGGAGGATATACCTTTTTGTTACCCCTAGACTCTATAGGCTGGGGATGGGAGGGAGGAAAGGGAAGACGACCACGCCGAGTCTCAAGAGGACGAACCTCAGTGGCCTCAGAATCGTCTAGGACCACCACCCCTCCGACAGGAACGACCAAAGGTACTTGTGCAAGATCGACGGATGGACGAACCACCTCGACACCCGCGACAACAACGTTTGTCGCTGACGCACCATCGCTAATTCCACCAGAACTAGAGTGGTGCAAAGGAGAACCACCATCGGAACCCTCTCCGATAAGGTGAACCTCCGGCGTAAGCATACGACCCCCGCCGGAATGCCCAGAATCCCCAGAAAAAGAAAACATTATAGGATCACAGAAGAAAGATGGAAAGGAGAAGGGCGTACCTGAACAAGGAAAAAGAAAAACCTAGAAGAAGGAGGACAAAATGGCAGAAGGGAGAGAAATCTCACAGGAGGATAAAACACGCAGAAATGAAAATGAACACCAGTGTCAACAGTACTTTTTATATAGGGCCCTAAGCGTCGCTAATACGAAAGGGCGAAACGGTCCGAACCGTTGGATCAAGACCCCTCCCTAGGCCAATCAACGGCTAGGAAGGCTTGAGACCTTTGGGAATCCCTAGACCGTTTCAAAATTCAAAAAAACAATCATTGTCGCCGCCCTTGGGAATCATTACGACTTCAATAAGTCTGAAACGACATCATCACCAAATGACGTGACGCTTCAAGAACCAAACTCGGACCCGTTCAAAACGAACGAATAAACTCGTCTCGGCCAAGTAAAAATCCGAAATTGGTATAACCATACTTAAGCTCCTACATTACTTCAGAGCTTGGGGGCATGTGTCCTACTCGAACTCGGCACTCCACCGAGTTGTCCAGTTGGCCGAGTAGAAACTCTCACTCGGACTCGGAGGATAATAACGAAAAGAACAGCTTTTACTATATGATAAGATAGAGAAAGATCAGGTCATGAGATAATGATAGAAGATAGAATTATCTCTATCTTCATCACGAGATTTGAGGAGATTTGATAGGAAAATAACCCTATCAAATCTATCTCTTTACATTCTATAAAAACAGAACAACCCATCCCAATCGAGGTATGAAAATTCTAATCCCAATTGTGATACCTGTCTCCTACCTCTGCACCTCTAACTTGAGCGTCGGAGTGTCTTTGCAGGTACACCCCCACCAGTCACGGAAGAGATCCCGACGGAGCGATCGTATCGGAAGACTTACCAAAACTTGGTAAGAACACTATTCATTCTACACATATATTAAAGGAGGAGTCTGGAGTATATTTATTGACTGGTGGTACTTTGTATGGTTCCACATGCAACTCATTTGATTTACCAATTTCTGAAGTTATTAGTTTCATGATAGTTTTATAGGCTTCATAGAAGGCAAACATTAAAGAAAAACCCCAAAAGCTAATTTTTTGTGATGCAATTAATCAAGCCCCCAGAGGGTACAATTGGCATGCAACTTTGGTTTAGATAAATTAAGTTGTTAAAATTTGCCTTTTTTTCTACATGCACACTCTACTGGTAAGATCTATTTTGAAGCTTTGTAATTTTATACTATTTAATATTATTCATCTCAATCAAATCTGTTGCACGTGGAACCTAATTTTTTGTGATGCAATTAATCAATCATGTGTTGCTATATCTTTATCTCTCAAGCTAGGCCATTTCATAGTGCAGAATAATTCAGACATACAACTCATAGAATTTTGTATTTTAAATGTTTTGTTTGTTTCTAATAAACATTTATGATTTGCATATGTTGTAAGTATAAAGAAAAAAAAAATTGACAGTGTACTTCTGAGACTTAATATTAGAGTCTGGGTTCTTCCATTTCATTTTTATTCTGAATATAACTTAGTTCATGACTTTCATAAGTTATTAGAGAATTTGGTAGTAGCTTACAAATTTAGGGAGGAAGTTTTTCTATAATGTATTTAAATTGTATTCACGTTAAGAAGCATTTTTATTAGAATTATAATTTTATATTTTTTTAACCAAATGAAAAACTGAATTTCTAAATTCATTTTTCTAAAAATTAGCAATCATTCTATATTTTTTTTAAAATTAATCCCGCAAATTTTTTTATAACAATACTTATAAATACTTCTTATATATTCATAAAAAAATATTTTTTATGTAATTAGGAAATCCATAAGAGATACAAGGAGTTGGGATTCAGGTTTAGGGAGAATGATTTATTGAGAAAATTATGAGCATTGCTTTTGTAGCATTTGATCATTGTGATTCACCACTCACCAGCATAAAGGGATACATTTACCATACTTGGTTTGTTGTATCTTCTCTTTTAAATATTTTTTTAATTAGTAATCTGTTTAATTTAATTATTTGTATATCCTCCTTTATTTCATGTACTAATCTGTTTTTTGCATAGTTTTTTTTAATAAAATAATATTAATCAATGTTTCACGATTCATGATATGATCATATACATGCTTTGTTTTTTTTTTAATCAGATATCAGATATTATAGAAAACATTTGTAACATTTATTTTATGGATTTTGAAAATTATTTTAAAGTAAATATATTAATATTGCGCTACTTTACATGAATCTATAAATAGATTTTGGGTAAAATTCAATATATTTTATATAAATATAATTTTATTTCATTGTTTAGATTTTATTCATAGTTGCTTTGTTATTTATATAATCACAATAAACTACTTTATTCCAGAAATCATTTATACAGAAAGTGACTTTCGAACAATAGTAGCCTCTCCTATTAATTTAAAAAAAAAAAAACATTTTCAAACAGATTTTTTTTATTCGGTTACTAAACATTTTCAAACAGATGGTATTACATTTAAAATTAATTAATAAATACTCCATGCTTTGACTAAGTTAAGCAATATTGTTATTTATGAATGTATATTAATTATTATTATTATCTCTTTACGTTGTGGGGGAAAAAATGACTTTAAACCAATATGTCGTTAGTTAAAGTGAAATTAATGGATTTGGGTTTCTTAAGTAAGACCCATGTTTTGAGTTATGTGGATGAAAAAAATGTTTAAAGACTCTATTGAAGGTGGTCAACCAAGTTTACCATTTGAGATTAGTCAATAACAAAGCTAATGAATATTTTCTACCAATATCAAGGTGAACTAAAAATAATTATGTTTGAATATTGCTCCATTTTGTCATAAGAATAGTGATCTCATTTATCTGATAACAAATATGTCACATATATACATATTCACCTTTTATATACAATTTAAGGACAAAATAGTATAAAGTATTGTCCAAATTTTAGAACATATCATTTTGATATAATATGATTTTTTATTTTAACAATAATATGTTACTGTTAATCAAAATTTGTTGCCTTAAAATATTGAATTTTGCATCATATTAGATTTTGTTTTTATATTTTAAAAATAAAGGGTTAAATTAATTGATAGGCCCCTATACTTTTAGAAAATTTTCAATTTGGCCTCTTAACTTTTTTTTTTCTTTTAATTTGATCCCTGAACCTTTATTATGTTTTCAATTGGGTCTTTTCGTCTAATTGTCGTTATGAAAAATTAATTGCAAACACCTAATTAGAAGTGCAAACAATGAACCGGTGCTTATGAATTGGGTTGTAAGTACAAATGAGTCAATTGTGAGAGTTTTCTGCAGAATTTCAATATTCTATAGAGCCAAACAATTTTGAGAGACTTCTAAAAGAATATTTGGGTTGAATAAACCTGCAAACTCGTGAATTGTGAAAAAAAAAATAACATCAAACTACTTTTAACAATAATTTTAATTTATTATTTTGGTTTAAATATATTTTTAGTTCCTCAAATTCGCGAAATGCTTTTTTAGTTCCTCTTGCAGTAAAAAATCGTCACAAATTGTGCATTCAAATAGTCAAAAATCAGTCAAAAGATAGACTTAAAAAAGCATTTCGCAAGTTTGAGGGACTAAAAAAAATGCAAATTTTAATTTAGGGACTAAAAATAACTCTTAAATTTGAGGGATCAAAAACATACTTATTATTTTATTAATGTAAACAAAAATGTGACATTCATACTATACTTAATAGTTATCATACTTATCATTTTTTATGTCTCTATGCGTTGCACGGGTATTTAAAAATGTTTGTTTCACTAGCAATATTTTTATGTTAGGGTTAAGATATCCATGAGATATATTTGGTTATATAGACTCACAAATATTTCTTATTTTATTTAAAATACTTATAAAATAATATGAGAAATTTATGTTTAAAATTTTTTAAAAGATAAAAATTATGTTAAATTATATGTTTTCATAATTTTCAAATGTGAAATAATTTAATTATTTTATAATATGAGAAATTCTATTAATTTTATAATATTTAATGTTTATAACATTATTTTGAATAATTTAAAATATAAAAAAATACTTAAAATAGATGCAAATTATTAAAATCCAATATTAAAATAATCATGAATATAAAACTTTTTCTTGTGATTTAATTAGTAAGTATAACAAAACTATAGATTTAAGGGGATTGCTAATGCACACACATTCATTTTTTAGTATGAGTGCATTAGCACACTACACAAAACATTTAGGACAAAAAAACCATCTCTTTTCTCTCTTTTAGTTTAATTTCTTCAGGGATATTACTGTAATTTAATGTTTAACTTTAAAAAAAAAACACATTTCTCTCTCCTCTTTCTCATCTCACTCACGTAACCTTTTAATGTTCAGTTGATGACATAGCATTTTAAGTTTTTAACCGTCTGTTCCTCTTCCCCTTTTAATTATCTGAAATTGATCTGTTTAAGCTTAAGAAACTGAGTTTGCATCTATGAGGTTGAAGGGAGATCAAATTAAAAGTTTACCAGCTGAATTTTTTTTAGTTCTACATATGTGCTACACGGGTTCCTTTTTCAGCTTTACTTACAGGGATAATTGAAATTTTGAAATGCCAAATTCAAAAAAATTGCATAATACTAAGTATTTGAGTCGGTATTATCAAGTGTACAAAAAATTTCATAATACAAAGTATTTGAATTTTTGTTGTGGATGAAAGAAGATGAACGCTTATGAAAAAAAAAAGGAGAAACTGGAAGTATTTTGTGGAACCAGGTAATTGAAAGGGGAAGTGGAGCAGACGGTTAAAGGCTACAAGAGAAGGATGAGAGAGGAGAGAGAAATGTGTTTTTTGATTTTTAAAAATTTAAATATTAAATTACAATAATATCCCTAAAGAAATTAAACTAAAAGAGAGAAAAGAGATGGTTTTTTTGTCCTAAATTTTTTGTGTAGTGTGCTAATGCACTCATACTAAAAAATGAGTGTGTGTGCATTAGCAATCCCCTATATTTAAATATTGTAAGTTAGGAAAATATAAAGATATTGTTTCATTTAAAGTATTTAGCATTCTTTAGTAGTAAGTCTGGCAAAACCCAAACATTTGTTCAAGCATAGAAACTTTTCATTTTCATCCATTAAATCTCTCTCTACCAAGAAATGTATTTTCTTTTATGGTCAACTATATATAACAGTTTCATGAGTAAAGAGTATATAAGATTTAAAAGTGTTACTTTGTGATGAAGAAAATTGAAAAATCTCAACCAATAAAAACATTGTACAGAAAAGTGTTTAAAAAAATAAATTTAATATGTTGAAAAAGATATTTAAAGTAATAGTAAAAAAAAAACTTAAGCTCACCTGGTAGTTCTTTTATTTGCGTTAATTATTGTCATTTTAAGTACATAATAAATCAAATACTCTTTCTGTCCCAAAATGAGTGTCGTCCTAGCTAGGTTTTTTTACACAGACCAAGAAAAATTATTAAATAGATGAAAGAGATAAGTAATTTTACAAAACTAACATTATTATTAATATTGTATTGAAAAGCTAAAGTGACACTTATTATGGGTATTAGTGGAAAAAAGTAATTAATATTACATTGAAAAATCAAATACGACACTCATTTTGGACATTTTTTTTCTTCCAAATACGACATTCATTTTGTGACGGAGGGAGTAGTAGATACTATATCTTTTTGTAACATGCAACCAATAAACTTAATGAATAATGTGTGTGTTATATGTATGATTTCATGTTATCTAAAAAAATAAAATTTAAATTTATGACATGAAAAATAAATTTGTTTCTACTAATACAAAGGTATATGGAAAAAATAAGTTTCGGGCATCGCTGGGCAGAGTAACTAGTTATAATACATGCCACCGCATTTTCGATTTGGTTGAAAATGTTGAAAACGGCTTTTTCTTGTTTTCAATTTTAGGCACATTTCCGAAAATGTTTTTAAGGAAAGAATTTAATGGTAATGCACTAACAATGTAAAATAGTTTTATATTGTCGTCTAATCATAAATCACCGTTGATATGACTTTCAATATAATTTTATAAAAGTCAACAAACTTACCATACATAATGAGTTGTGATTGAATGACGGTGTAAAACTATTTTACACTATTAATACATAACTTTTTTTTTCTTAAAGAATTTTTTTTTCTAAAAGATAGACAAACATACTTTGAGTCTTGTTTTTTGTTTTTACAGAAAATGAAAATAGAAAACGAGTAAAGTAAACAGCCCCTAAAGTTTTCTAAATATTTTTTTTAATAAAAACAAACTTTGATGACGATTCCCCTTTTCATAATTTAAAATTTTCGTTGTTCTAGTGCAATCCCAATTTTAGAAGAAAAAATAAAATTGTTCATGCTATCTTATTGGTCCTAGTGAATCAGGATTTACAAAAAAATAACTGATGTAGCTTTTAGAAAGAAAAAAAAAAAACAAAAAACTACATACTCTGCCTCCCTCTTTCATTCTCATCTTATTCATGCTATCAGTCTATGTTTTTCTTGGATCCGGATCCTCTGCAGCACCACCTTCTCTACAGCTCTCTCCTGCTCTCTCCAGCTCTTTTATCTCTGTCTACTATCTCCTAATTTCTCTTTCATCTGTTTTATTTTTTTTTATTTTTTTGAGCTTCTGTTTTCAATTTTTTTTGGCTGCAGAGGCAGTAGAGGCAGTAGAGGATCTGAATCCGTTTTTCTTATGCTCAAGTCTCGAGTTCCTTTCTCTTCTCTCTCCTCTTTGTGTTAGTTGGATTATAATTGTATAAAAGTATTGTTTAGTTGGTCTTGTAACCATACAATTTTAATATATAACAGAACTCATAATTGTATAAACCTCCATTCCTAAAGTCAATCTTGTTGTCGAACCTTATTTACCTACAAACTCTCGAGTCAAACATGCAACCTGAAATTAGTGTTCACACCATCACCACCGGCTTCCCAAATCTTCGAACTAAATGTTATTGTTTGCTTCATTTTGTTCAAGGAATCAACAATTCTTGTTCTACTTTTTTGTTGCATTTATTTTAACCTATTGTTACTTTTATTAAAACACAAGTAAGGTGTACACCCAAAAAAAAAAAAAAATACAAGTCAGGAGGTGTATAAGTTACCTGCCTAAGGTCGTAAAGGATTTGAAAAAAAAAAAAAATCACTAATTCTTATATGGAATCCAAAAAGGTAGTATTTAATTAAAGCAAAGGAAAGAACAATAAAGTTGATGATCAAGTTTTTAATTAAGGATTCATCTTCAATAATTCAGTCTAACATGCACAGGTCCACCAATAACATTTTGAAATTAATTGTAACCATTTACTTTATAGTTTCATCTCATCTTGAACAGTGCTTTGTGCTTTATATAATAGTATAATATTCATTTAAGCTAAACTCAAGTCCTTCAAATTGGATAAGTCCATGCTAGAGTCAACGTATGGACGGTATTCAAAAGCTGGCTTGCATGTATTAACATGAGATTTTATAAACATACTAAGAGCATCTTTACCGCTTACCGATTGTGGTGTACCGCTAGCCAAGCGCCGATGCTTGGATAACTTTTCCCATTGCAGGTACATACTGGACAATTACACAGAAGCATCGGTTGCTTCACCAAGCACCGGTGCTTCAGCTTTTAAAAATAATAAAATATATATATTTTAATATTATTTTTGCTTTTTAACTGTTGCAGATGAAAATAGCCGTTGCCGATAAAAATCATCTAGCCGTTAACGATTTTTTTTTGACAGTTGCTTAACGTTAAAGTTTTGGGAAATTACAATTTTTTTTTTATTTTGACCATGTATATAAATAGGGGTACTTCATTTTTTTTTTTACACGACTAAACCTATCAAATTTCTCTCATTCTTAGTCTCATAAAATTCTCAACTACCTCTTTGATTTGTTTTGATTCAATGGAACCAAACCAAAATCAATTCAATATGAATCCCTATTTTAATTTCATGCCAAATTATCAATTTCCCACAAATCCAAATTTTCAAAATTCCCCACAATTACCAAACCCACAAAATAATCCAAATATGGCCAATTTTCAATTTCATACATTCCCATTTTCATATCAATTTTCTATGTTTCAATCACCACCAACTAACATTCACACCATGGATCAAGGGTCTTCAATGGGTACTAGTGGCGACCAATGTAATGAAAGAGAGCATGGCACACCATCCAAATATTGTTTTAATTATGTAATTTCTATTATTTTAATTATTGTCTTTTATATTGTGTTATTTGTGTGAGCTTAGCCATTTTCATCATTTTAAATAAAATATAATTTATTTTTATTTTTATTTTGTTATTATAAAAAAATATTTTACATAATAATAGTCTAAAAATTTATTAATCTCTAAAATTTAATTAATATATAAATAAGATAACCATAATGTAATAAATAAGTTATTAATATAATATAATGATGTAAGCATTTGGGTGGATCCCATTGGAAGCACCCAAGGAGAGTTGCTCTATTGGAGGGAATTAAGTGCTTAGAGGTGCTTATATTGGGAAGAGTAAATATGAGTGATGTGTACAAGTGGGTCTCATTGAAAGCACTTATATTGGATTGCTCCATTAAAGATGCTCTAAATGAACACCTGTGCTCTGCACAGTGAAAAAAAGTAGACAGCGGGAGAGAGAGAGTAAAAAAAAAAGTGAAAAATGGAAAAAAAAAATTATGGGACCACAATGTACTGTACAATGACATTTGATAAAAGTTGGACAGATTTTATAATAATATAGATAAACATATGTATATATCCATTTTTTTTTCTCTTTATTTCTCATCCCAATACTTATCACATCTGTCATTTTTTTTTTCGTTTTATTTCTCTTTTTCTTTCATTTCTATGCAACCAGGTGTCTGTCTATTCTCATTTTCCTTAAGGATTTGCCAATTTAATGAAATCGACATTTTTTTCAACTGTGAAACAGTTGGCTCTAATTATTGCTATATGCACAATTATTTAACGGCTTAAGACCTTGTGTCCATGCGGTTTAACTGTATCTAAATTTTCTCCTTTTTTCAACTGTGAAACAGTGGGCTCTAATTATTGCTATATGTGATACAATTATTTAACGGCTTAAGACCAGGTGTCCATCGTGCGGTTTAATTATTGAGAAGACTTTTTAAACATTTTTAAATATGATTTGATATTATTGAATTCTATCTTTTTGGTAGTTGGGAGATAGCAAAGAGAAAACAGAAAAGCAAAACCAAAATTACACCGGCATATAAACAACTCCTCTAGCGTCAGCATCTAGAAGAGGTTGCACCTTAGGGTAAAAAGAGGCCAGGCACTTGGACAGAGGTATATGGCCTAACCTACGTTAGATCCAGGTTAGGTCAGGCTTTTTTGGAAAATAGATCAGATCAAGATTTTTAATAAAGTTTATTTAGTTAAACAGATCAGATTTTAGGCCATTCAAAAAGTTTTTTAGACCTAGTAGGCTGACCTATTTAAAAAATCATAAATAAATATTAATTATTAGTGTTATTATTATATCAAATTTGTTATGATACATTAAAATCTTACATGTATTTGTCTTTTTAAATGATAATCATGTTGATCTACATAAAAAATGAAACTAAAGCTTATAATTAAGTTTATTGAAAAATAAATTTGTCTTGTTTCAAAATATATTTTTAAATAAGTTACATGAATGTTATATTAAACCTTAAAAATATGTTTAAATATGTTAAATTTGATTCTTATAAAGCCTGACATACATATTTTTACTTCTATCTTGGTGTTAAATTATCGTAAACTAGGCCCCTTAAATAGGCTTATAGGCCAGGTCAGGCTTTTATGTAGGTCAGGCCTAGGCCCTTAAAAGAGTCTTTGACGGGTAAACAGGCCAAACTCAGGCCATATACTTTTAACTAAGAACAGACTCAAGCTTAGTAAAACATAGCTCGACTCGGCCTATTTCCACCTCTAGTTGCAACAAGGGAGGTGCAGTACTTTTTTAATACTATCTGAAGCTTGGAGTTACTTTTGGTTACCCATCTTAGCTAACGAGATCTCCCATTGTCTGGTAGACAAATCAGCACATCAATTCTATCTAAATAAATTATACTTTATATTTTAAAAATATTATTCAACAATATTATAAAAATTTTAAACATTTTTTTATTTTTTAATTAATATTCAAATTTTTATTATTAATATTATATAAGAAGGAATAAAATAACTTCAGTATAACTTTGATCAATTATTATATTATTTAACAATTTTTAATTGGATAATTTTATCTCAAATCTCATGATTGGATTGAAAGTTTCTTTCACATGGATTATATTTACAAATTTTTATATTAAATCAAAATTATTTAATACCTCGTTCATATTAATATACATTAAAATTGGTGTAATATATACTTTCAAAATATATTAAAATATGATTAATTTGATTACTTTTTTATTGTTATTCAATTTTCACAAAATTTGACACAAACAATCAATGTCATATATGAATATAATTTAGTGGTTGGATAGATAAAATTCATATTCTGCATAAAGTTATTGAGGATGTAATACTTAGTATAGATTACACCAGTATAATTTGATCTCTTCCCTAATTTCCTAATATTAGGCTAAAATACAACTATGGCCCTCCTTATTTTGACTAATCTGAAATTTCGGTTCCCCATTTTAAAATAAAGACATTTAGTCCCTCAGTTTTCAAAAATAAGTAATTTTGGTTCAATATTCAATTTTGCATATGTTTTATTTCTTTTATTTTTGAATATTGCCAACCTAAATATTCATTATGTACCTTTGAAAAATGAGGGACTTAATGTCATTTATATTAAAAATAGAGGGAACGAAAATTACGGATTTGACAAAATAAGAGGACCATAGTTGTATTTTAGCCTATTATATATGATAACTTATTTGTAAATCACTAATATAACAATTTTTTATTTGTTAAAATATTTTTAAAAATTTAATGTTTTAATAATTTTATTTTTATATTATTATTAAAATAATTTGTGTCAATTAAATTAATTTACATAATTTTTTTTATATAAATATACTCTTCCATTGAACTAGATAACTAATTTTAAATAATATTAAATATTTTAACATTCTTTTTATCAAATAAATTTTCAATAAAATGATTTTTTATTCATTAAAATATTTAGATATTTTAAAAAATTAAAAATCTTAAATATATGTTTTTAAATAAGTTTATTTATTTTACATCATAATTTTTTATTTATTTTTATAAACATATTCTTCCATTGGACAAGATAAGTTATTTTAAATAATATTAAAGATTTTAAATTTTTTATAAAATAATTTTTAACATAAAATAAGCTTTTAAGATAAAAAAAGAATCATCAAATATTTTTATTTAAATTTTTAAAACTTTTATTTTAAACTTTAAATTTAAATTAATTCTTTATAGATTTCCCAATTTAATGAGATCGGTCTTGTTTCAACGGTCAAACAATCGGTTCTAATTATTGCTAACTGTGCAATTGTCCCAATGTCCAAAGGGCTAATTATTTTGAGACAACTACTTTTAACCACTTTTTTTAATTTGACATTGCTTTTTTGGTAACGCTAATTTGACATTACTTAATTTTATTTAAATAATAAATTATTTTTATCTTTTAAAAATATTATTGACTAACAGTATGGAAAATTTTAAATATTTATCTTTTATAATGAATACTTATTTTTTTTCAATTAATTTTATTTAATATATTTAATATATTATTTACAAATCATTAGTAAAATAAATTTTTATTCATCAAAATAATTTTGACATTTTTAAAAATTAAAAGTTTTAACGTATTATTTTAGTATTTTTATTATCATTAAAATAATTTTATGTCAATAAAATTAATTTTATATAATATATATATATATATATATATATATAATTTAATTGGAGGAGGTTTTTAAATATTTGGAGAGAAAAATTTGTAATATGTAGTGGTCTTACTTAGTTTGAACAAGATTATTTTTCACAGAAAATATTATCTTTGTTTTTAAATATAAGACTCTCTTTTTTAATTTTATTTGTTTCTAAATATAAGACTCTTTTCAAGTTGTCTTTTACATTAATTATTTTCTGACCAAAATATCCTTAATTAAAAAGATAAATGCATTCTTTCTCTTATAAGGATTGGAAAAGAAGACTAGCACACATTAATTAATTAGGTAGAAGGTAATTAAGTGGAAAGAAAGATGATGAGTTTCAATAGTTTTAAGGATAATTTTGAAAAAATAATACAAATTGCTAACAAATTTAATGTGACTAACTAACTTTTTTAACGGGTGTGAATTAGTTAAAAAAATGCCTTATATTTAGATATGGAAGTAGTATTTGTACTCTCTAAAAAAAGCACTTTTTATTTTAATCTTTAAATTTAAAATAAATTATAGAAAGAAAAAAAGTCAATGTTATCATACTCGGACCGGTTATCAATTCGGTCGGAGTACTGGATCATTGGGTCAGGAATTAACTCAATGAGTCACTAATTGACCAACATTAACCGGTGTAAATAAAATAAAATTTAAAATATATAATATATATTATATTTTGCATATAGTAATACAACTCGTTGAATAGCCTAGTGGTAAGTTGGTTTCCTAGAGTCTTATATGTCACTGTCTTCGATTCTCTGTAGGACCAATGCAGCTCTTCCTTGGGTTGCGTGAAAGCATGCCTGCTGTAACAATAGATAAAAACACACACACCAACGCAACTCCTTGGATCGCGTAAGCAAAATCAGCCAATAAAAATCGGTTCAACTGGCTCCGAGAGATGAAAATGAAATGAAAAAAAATAGAGAAAAAAAAACACAGATTACAATATTTTTTCCTTTTGTTTGTTTTGAGAGAAAATGAAAGAAAAATAAGAGAGATAATTAACTTCAAGAAACAAAATTTAAACTTTTCTTTTCTTCTACTTTTCCTCTCATTTGAATTTTAAATTTTTTTTTCTTCCTTCTTTTCTTTCCTCTCTTCCAAACGTAGGGTAAATGTTGAGCCAACTTTTTGAAAACTATTTTTAATCCAACAGTGTTATTCAGCATGAATGAATGAATGCATGAAACATGGGAATTCTTATACTGCCCCCAATATAAGATTCTTATTTTAAATTGATTTATATATCATTTTAATCATTGTAATTTAACATTTTTTTTACTTTCATCTTTGTAATTTTCTTATTGTAGTCCTTACAAATTATATTTATTTTGTTTTTTTCCTTAAAGTGGTTTTGATAGCGCTTTAAACAGTGAAAAAAGTACTATCTAAAATGTTTTAAGGATGAAAAATAAAACTAACATAATTTGCAAGGACTAAAATAAAAAAAATTGTAAGGACGAAAAATAAAAAAATGCTAAATTGCAATGACTAAAAAAGTATTTAAACCTTTTAAATTTATTTGTTCCTTTTTATAACATTCTTTTCAAATTGTCTTTTGTATTAATTATTTTTGTCCAAAATATCCTTAATTAATTTACAATAAATACTTTAAATCAATAAGATAAATTCATCTTCTCTTATGAGGAGTGGAGAAGATAAGTATGTGAGATGATGATTAGGTAGAAAGTAATTAAATGGAAAGAGTGAGATGATGAGTCCCAATAGTTTTAAGGATAATTTTGAAAACTAATACAAATTGTTAACAAATTTAATGCTACTAACTAAGGCCCGTTCAGGGTGATTTTCCGTTTTTAGTTTTGAAATTTTTAAAGACTAAAACCAATTTTAGTTTTGAGTTTTTAGTTTAAGTTCTTTGTTGTTTTTAGTTTTTAAAAAGTTGTTACAAATTGAAGATTGATAAACGACTCAACCATTTTATCTTATCTTGCTTCACTATTTAATAATACAATATAAAAAAATATTGACACATAAAAAATAATTCAAAATAAAAAATAATTAAACCCGTGGTGGTGGTGACGGAGGTGATGGTGGTGGTGGCGGCGGTGACGGTGACGACGACGACAGTGGCGGAGGTGGAGGTGGAGGTGGCGGTGGAGGAACGGTGGTGGTGACAGTGACGAAGGTGGTGGCAGTGGTGGAGGTGACGATGACAGTAATGGTGGTGGGGGGTGACGATGGTGGTAGCGGCGACAGTGGTGGTGGTGGCGACGATGATGATAATGGTGGTGGTGACGGCGACAATGGTGGTGGTGGTGGTGGTGAAATGGTGGCGACGGTGACGGTGGTGGCGGTGGCAGCAATGGTGGCGGCGGCGGTGGTGGTGGTAGTTGTGGTGGTCAAATGATGGTGGTGGTGGTAATGAGAATGTTTTTTAAAATTAAAAACCAAATTTACAAAACCTTTTTTGTTGGTTTTCAAAATGAATGTAAAAGTGTTTTGAACTTAAGTTAAAAACCATTTCAACTCTATTTTTGCCAAAGGCATTTTGTTTTGAAATTTGCATTTAAAAACCAAAAACTGGCAACCACCCCGAATTGGCCCTAAATTAATTAACTTTCTTAAAGGGTGTGAATTAGTTAGAAGAATCTTATATTTAGGGACAAAGGTAGTATATAATGTTTTAAAAACTGGACCGATCATCGACTTGGTTAGGACACTGGGTCAATGGTCAAATCAGCTTACTAATTGAACTGTATAACCTAATCTTTATCAAAAAGTTTGAAAATTTCACACCCTACCTTAAAAAAATCATATTACTATTATTATTTATTATATTATATTATATTATATTATATATTTTAAATAATTTATTATATTTTTATTACTATTATTATTAGTTTATTGTATTTTAATATTACTGTTATTATTTAGCTTATTATATTTTAGTTTATTATTATTATATTTAGTAAGTTTATGATTGTGTAAGTGTTTAAGTAAAGTTTATAAATACGATGCATCCATGAGGTATTTATGCACATTGTTGCATGTTCTAGCACTCAGAGACATTGTCTCATTAGTTTAGTTTTCATGTTCCATATTGAACATGTTACGAAGGAGGAAACATGATGCACTTGAAGATACTGATTTTTTGAAGATTCTATATCTTTTGGCTAACTTTTGAAAAACAACACATATGTTTGGTTTATATATATTTTTTTGTATAAGGTCCCTATGTATGGAGAATGCTTGATGATATGTATGTGATAATGTTACTTAGGAACCATGCATGACTTTCAAAAATAAACTCTTGAGTAATGTGATCATATATGTTTTTGGCATAAATATGTTTTAGGTCCATGATAAATGAATGATTTTTATTTTGGGTCCCTAATAAATTTTTCCATTGCATTGGATCCTTGATATATCAAAACTTTTGTTTTGAGTCCCTGCCGTCAAGTTTGGTGACAACAACATCTCCATGGGTGATGATCTTCCAAATGTTGTACTAGGTAGACTTTGTGTACATCTTCATATAATCTCTCTAATATGGGTAGTCTTCTCCGATAAAAGCTGGTGGCCTTGATAGAGAGGCTCCTTCAGGATTAAATTGTCCTTTTAGATTTGCCATCTCAAATCTCTATCTTTTTTTTTAAATTATTATAATTATTTTATTAATATCGGTTCAATCATTGTTCAATCATTGTTGAACCAATGAACCTGTGTCTTCATGAGTTTAATGACTAGTTCGATTTTAAAAATATTGGCATAGATAACTTTACCCCCTATTCGATAAAGCTGAAAGTTGGGTGTGAAAGTGAAAGACAAATGAAAAGAGGTGAAAGTGAAAAAATGTGTTTGTTTCAGTTGAAAGATAGATGAAATATTTAAAATTTTTGTGAAACCCACCGTTTTAACTTTGGTTGCAAAAATGGTGTGAAAGGTCGCTAAAATGAACAGTACCGATGGTGCAGCATACTCCTTGTTTTTCATTTTTATTAGCACCATAATAATAACAACAACAACAACAACAACAACAACAACAATAATAATAATAATAATAATAATAATAATAATGTATTTTTATTTAATATTAATTTTTCTTCTTCTTTTTTTTTTTACCTTCCTTACCACTTTAATTTAAATATTTCATCTCTTTTTCATTCTCTTTCATCTAAACCAAACAATCTTAGATTTTCAGTCTTTTTCATCTACTTTCATTCCTTTTATTTTTCTCACACTTTCATTCCCCTTTTTTTTTTTTTCCACTCTACTAAATACAAGCTTAGTTCCACAAATGTTATAAATCTCTTTTGAGTGGATTTAGGAACCCACTCGAGGGACAAAAACACTTTTTAGAATTAATTACCTATGAGGAATCACTCAATTACCTCATTCGGGGTGGTTTTTCATTTTTTGTTTTAAAATTTTTAAAAACCAAAATCAATTTTAGTTTTGAGTTTTGAGTTTCAATTTTTTTTTAGTTTTAAAAAGTTGTTGCAAATTGAAGATAAATAAAATGAATTAATTGTTCTATCTTATCTCACTCCATTATGAAATAATGCAATATAAAAAATATTGACACATAAAAATAATTAAACCTTCTAAAAAATAATAAAAAATAGTAAAAAGTTTGAAAAAAAATATAAATTTTCACAACAAAAATAAATATATTAAAAAAATAACACAACCATGACAACAACAACAACAACAGCAATAATAATAATAATAATAATAATAATAATAATAATAATAATAATAATAAAGATATATAACGTTAATGGTGGCGGTGATAGAGGTGGTGGTGGTGGTGGCGGTAGCAAAATGGTGGTGGTGGTGGAATGGTGGTTGCGGTGGCAGTGAAGTGTGTTTTTTAAAATTAAAATAAAATTTAAAAATACTTTTTCTTGATTTTGAAAATAAATATAAAAGTGTTTCGAAATTGAGTTAAAAATTATTTCAGCTCAATTTTTGCTAAACACATTTTTTTAATTGCATTTGAAAAACAAAAAATAAAAAATTTGCAGTCACTCTAAACGGATCCTTAGCTATTAACCGTTTCAAAAGGATAACCAGTCGAGAATTCAACATCAACAATACATAATAAAATTAATTTATTGATATAAAATTATTTTAATAATAAAAATAAATAAAAATGTTAAATACATATATTTTTTAAAAAGTTAATTTTTGAAAATATAAAAAGTGTTTTAATAAATAAATATTTATTTTAATAATGGCTTGTAAATAATATATTATATATAAATTAACTGAAAAACGTTTAAAAGATAAAAAAAATACTCCGTACATTGAGACTACGTACTATTATTTATTGAGACAAAATTCAGTAACGTTAAATTATACTACGTACTATTATTTAAAAGTAGCTAAAAGAAGTTGTTTGTCTGTAATTGCATAGATAGCAATAATAAGGATCAATTGTTTGTCGGTAAAGAATCAGTTGTTGTTTTTTCGTGGTCACATATTATGGGTGTCTATAACCCACAGATATTAATTTCGCTCATCGTTCATGGTGTGTGATTGTTATTGATCCAAAAAGATTTTATACACAGAAAAAATCGAACATAATTCTATCACTAAATAAATTGTTCGTCACGTAAGAAGAATGAACTGTCCTAATTAGTACGAAAACCATAAGTACGAACTCACACGAATTTAAAATTAACCAATCACAGTATTGCATAATAATTCAGGTAAGAAAGAGAGTAAAATATGTTCCAATAAAATTATGCCATTTAAGATTCGTGTGAATTCGTTTATTTACCTTTCGTAATAAATATCATTTTCCGTGAAGAGCAAGTTGTTTGATTCAGTTTTTTAATTTTTTAAGTTTGTTTATATTTAAAGATTAAAATTAAAATTTTGAAAGTAAAATAAAAATATGTTTCATAATTTTTCTTCTTTTTTTTAATCTTAAAAGTTTATTTTAACTTTTTTTTGTCTCTTAAAAAAAAACTTAATTTTTATGTTGTAAAAAGAGTTTTTCTAAAATGTATATATTAAAAAAACTATTTAAAAACAGTTGTGTCAATCTAGTTAGCATTGTCTTAATACCGTACATACTAGTAGTTGCACAAGTGGCAATAATTATAGCCATTTGTTCAACGGTTGGAACAACTTCCATTTCATTGAATACCGTCCCTACATAGACTCATCTCATTATATAAAGGACGAAGCGCTACTTCATTGATCAAGATGAGATCAATCTGAATCAAATGATTATAATTTCAAAATGTTAAGAGTACTAGTGGACCTGTGCATGTTAGAGTGAGTTGTTGAAGATTTATCCTTGACAACTTGACTAACAGGTTCCTGCTCCTTCTTTTTGTTGTATTTGAATATTAGTACCTTTTTCGATTCTACACTGTAATATTTGTTATTTTTTAGATCTTTTGAGATGTGTTATTTATATAACAAATTCTATAATAATATTTTTTTGTGTTTATCTTTTTCTGTCATATTATTTATTATATGTCCTATCTCTCTCTTTTTCTCTCTTTTTCTCTCTTAATTATATTTTTTTTATTACAAGGAGGGCTAAAGCCCACTTAATTATATAATTTGTTGTATAATGTGTTAAAGAAATAACATTATGGATTAAATAAGATTTTGGTCCCTCTTAAAATTTTTGTCCATTTTTAGTTTTTGTCAAATTTCAGATGAGTAATTTTAGTCTTTCTAAAAAATTTTGTTTATTTTTCATCTCTCATTTATTTTTATTGTTCAAAATTAGTCTTAATTATAAAATAAACAAAAGACTAAAAATGGATAAAATAAAAATTAATTTTGAGCAATAAAAATAATTAAGAGACTAAAAATGAACAAACATTTTTAGAAGAACTAAAATTTGTCATCTAAAGTACGTCAGAGATTTAAAATGGACAAAATTTTTAAAAAAGACTAAAAATCAAAATATGAAATAGTTAAGAGACCAAAATCTTATTCCTAACATTATTCATCTTCTTTTATGATTTCAGTAGGTAGCTTTGTGTATTTTGATAAAAGTAACCATGGGCTAAAACTAATGAACAAAGAGTAGAATAGGAACTACTGGTTCTTTTGAATAAAATCTAGTTCAAATAATTGAGACGGTGGTAGCAAGTTGACGACATTCCAGTGGTAGCATGGACACACTAGTTTCAGGTTGCATTTAGCATGGACATTAGTTTCAGGTTGCATGTCAGACTCGAGAGCTAAGAGCTTGTAGGTAAATAAAACTCGGAAACAAGATTGACAGATAGAGAAGAGAGAAGAGAGAGGGACTCGAGACTTGAGTTGAGCACAACGGAAACAAAGACTGAGACGGAGGCTGGGATGAGAACCTTCCATAAACAGCATAGATACTACAGGATGAGAGAAAGAGGGAGGCAGGGGACGCAGTTTGTTTTTTAAAATTAAGTTCATTATTTTAATTTTTTTTTTCTTTTTTTAACAAACTTTTTAAGAGACTTTTTTTTATTATTTAAATGTTTGATCCAGTTTCTTCTTTTAAGAAGATAAACCAAAACAAACTGAGCCAAACAATAAATTATAAGACTAAAAAGAATATCTTTAATGAGTTTTTTATTTCTATTTTGCAAAGTACATATTATGTCAAATAAGAATGCTCAAATTAATTAGTTATAAAATCAGTTAGCTATAACTGTACATAACTGATTATAAAATATCTAATTAAATAAAACTAGTTATAAAATATAACTGTTTTATTGGTTAAATTAAAATTTAGTTATTTGGTTTTTTTAACTAGTTAAAAATGGCTCAAATATATTTGATAACTAGTTATTATAACCGGTTATGCATCTTTTGGGAAATTATGCATCGTGCTGGACAATTTTCTTATACCATATCAGTGAGTGTGTGTCCTTCTAAACACAAATCTTTGTTGGTGTATGAGTGCCGCAAGTATAAATATTGTGAAGTCAGAGGTAATTCTAATAATTCGAATAGTTATTTTGCACTAGGATCCTGTTTGGCACAACAACTAGTGAATGACTGTAGTTAATATATAGCCAATGTAATGTTAACTCCATGTTTAGATAAAGTATTTTAAACCAGATTGTAATTTTATAAAGGATTTAAAATGATTTGAGATAAAATAACTTGTTTCGGGTGTTTTAGAAAAGAATTTTATCAGGTGATTTCCTTATATATATATAAATGAATAAGTCTATCTGTACTTTCATTATTCTATTCTCCCTACTCCCCCCTTACATTCACTTTCATTTGAATACTCTCATCTCATTGAGTGGTGTAGTTCACTCTCCTAACATGCATATGATTCTTTTATTTTTCCTAAAATTTCTCTTTATCAATTTCTGTAACTACTCACATGCACAATATTTTTATAACTACCTTCATTCACTTCTTTATCTGATACTATTTTTTTAATATTTCTTTTATCAGTTTTTCTAACTCGTTTTTTAATTTCGAAGATTTCTCTCTTTCATCAGTAATTTCAAATCCTTAATTCAATTTACTTTTCAATTTTCAAAATTAATATTAAAAAAATTAAAATTACATCGTTACATCTTCCTTTATTTTTTAAATTTTTTTATAATTTCTAATTTTTTTTATAATTATCTTTTTTTTTAAATTTCTTTCGTATGATAACAAATTTTTTTAAGACTTTTGTATTACAAAGTCTTATCAACATATGAATTAAATTACAGAAAAAATAAGAATTAAATTAAGTGTCTATTTAGTTTCACATCTATTCTATCTTCGATGTAAATTCATCTTAAAACTATTATCAGTACATGTTTGTTTGTTTTGGTGTCACATCTATCTTGAGAGGATCTATCTAGCGTGGCTGCGTGGGGGACCTACACATGTCTCCCACGATGGAAAGTAATTTTAGCCAATAAATATGTATTTTTCTCGAGATAAGTGTGTGACTATGGTAAAATTTTCTACACTGAATTTTCTTTTTACAAAAAAAGTGCTCCTCCCTTCTTTCCGGTAGTTGCTTTGCTTCTATTCCGTTTTGCCATTATCATATCTGCTTCGTTCATTCAATCAATTTTGAATAACCCACATTTTATTCACTAGATTCCAAATTTAAATTACAAACATCACTATAAAATAAATTGAAATATATAAAAACTAAATTGAAATAAAAAAAAATACATTTACGATCTTGGTGTGGCGAAGCTTGCTGAGGATTCCCATCTCCGCCCATTCTCGACCCGCCCGTTGCCTTGCCTACGTGCGTGTGTTTTACTATTAAAAAAATAATACTCCTATTTTCTAATAAAAAAAACACATGTTTTAATAATACTAATTTTGACATACATCTTAATTATGTTTAATGGTTCAAATTAATTTTACTTATCTTTAAAATAAATGAATACTTACATTATACATATATCATGCAGGAGCAACTAGCTATCAATTTAAATTGGACTAGAAATTCATTTAAAGGATCAAAGACAAAATCTACCAATTAAAGCATACTTAAATTGAAGAGGAGTGTTCACATTGTGCACCAAAAAAGAAAAAAAAATGTGGAGGCTAAAGATAGCAGATGGGGGGAAGGACCCACACATATTTAGCACAAATAATTTCACAGGGAGACAAATATGGGAGTTTGATCCTGAGGCAGACACTACTGAGGAGAGAGCCCAAGTTGAAGCAGCTCGTCAAAATTTCTATGAAAATCGCTTCAAGGTCAAGGCTTGTGGTGATCGACTTTGGCGGTTTCAGGTACCTATTTATTACTATAACAAAATGAAGAGTGGTACTATCATTAAGGAAGTACTAAAATAATATTCTTATGTGGTATTTTGAAAAAGAAAAGATATTCCAGAAATTTAAAAATAAATACTGTGCATATAAGAATTAACAATAAAAAAATTGAGTTCTCAAAACTCATTCACAAGTAATTGGAGAAATAAAATTAAAAAAATTATAAAACAAAAGTGTGAATATATACACCTGCTTGCAGGGGAAGGGGAAGAATAGTGGGTTGAGGAAAATAAAATCTAAAAATTGGGATTATACATGGGAGATATGTGTACGTGTTTGTTTTTAGATACCCTGCTAATGAGAAAAGGTAAATAGTTTTGTTATGTAATTTTGTTTCCTTCTTTTAAAAAAATAACTTTTATATACCATTTTTGTTTTGGGGGCTTCTGCAGATTCTTAGGGAGAATAATTTCAAACAAACAATAACTAATGTGAAGATACAAGATGCTGAGAAGATTACATTTAAGGAAGCTACGATCACCCTGAAGAGGGCTTCCCATTACCTATCATCACTACAAACTAGTGATGGTCATTGGCCTGCTCACTTTTCGGGTTCCCTCTTTTTTACTCCTGCATTGGTAAGTTCAGTTTATTCAAAAAATAGATAATATATTTTTTATAAGAAGATTATATTTTAAATTAAATAGTTATTAAGTAAAAATTATAATCATGAAAATAATATATTTTAATTAAATTAGTTTATCCGACTTACGAATTACTCAATAAATGTGTTGATTTAGAATTGCTTCATTACCTCATATGTTTTCAAGTCGGACTTGTGCTATTAAAAAAAAAAAAAATTGGACTTGTTGGTTAGACTGATTCAAAGGGATGAAACTTTCTCAATATTTAATTTTTCATGAAACACTCAAATCAAAATCATTTAAAGATTATTGAATGTGTTGGTTTCTAAATTTAATTTGAATAAATAGTACATTTTAATGGTTGAAAAATTGGAAAAAATTATCATTCCAAAACTGAATTGCATATTCTCATTGTTGGCTATCGTATGCATAGTAGATAATTAAGGAGTTAAAGATGCAATATGAAATATTATACACTTCTAGTTCTACCTTTAATTGCTAATAATTTTTGTTGGTTTCGGGCGCAGTAGATGAGCAAATTTGTCTTTCTCTAAGACTCTAAGTTTTTCAACAAAAAATCATGACCATATTATATGGGATTTCAATTAGAATTTAACTAGAACTAAAATAGACTAAAAAGGCTCTTTTAGTGACCATATACGAGATTTCAACTATAATTTAATTAGAGTGTGCTAAAAATGTAAACTTTTTTTACACTGTCATAAGTCATAGATTATCATGTATGATAAAATTGTTAACTTTGTAATAATTACATTAAATGACAAATCTAAGGTCATCTCTGGTTAATGAAAGTATAGAAGTCTTTACACAAATTGTGTATGAAAACTAAACTCTTTCAATCAATAAAGAGTAAATTCATAACTTAATTTTTCTAAAAATATAAGCAGCTTTTTAAACATTGTTTTTAATTTAACCTTTCAATAGCTAAAAATGACATAAAAAAACCTAATTTTGTATAGTAAACATAAGTTTGAAAGAGTAAATTGACTTTTTCCCCCTCTATAATTTGGGGGGGGGGGGGGGGGGGGGGGGGGGGGGGGGGGGGGGTGTATCATCGATGGATTATGGATTAAGTTATTTTCAATTTACAAAATTAGTGTCTTTTATTAATAAGTCTATTATTTTATGATTGTGAACTAAATTAATATTAATATTTTTAGAATAAAAAAATAATAATACATGCCTATTCATTAATAAAATGACTCAATTAATTTTTTTATCTTATATTGGACCATTAATCTTAGGAAATATACATAGAATTTTAAAATTTGTAAATTTTATTTAATTATTTTTGGAACTAAAAAAGAAATAGCAAATACTACTAAGTAAGTAAGAACACAAATTATTTTGAATGTTAGTTTAGCATAAGTACTTAATTTCCTAAATAATAACGAAACTATGACCTCCTAAGATGCATTGAAAACACTATAGAGTATAGAGAGAAAAAGAATGAGAAAGACAAGGTTTTATAAGGAAAGGAAGAAAGGTAATAAAGAAATAGGAAAAGGGGTGTGAATTACATTACATGAAATCAAACTCGTGCATTCATAATTCATGTCCAGCAAGTTAATCAATTGAACTAGGTCTTGTTAACTATTGTCCTAAGAGCATTGATTAAGGAATTAAAAAGAGAAAGTATTTATTGTGGAATTATAGGAGAATGCAAAAAAAAATCACTTTTACGCCTCCTAATAAAAATCTTTCTCCTTTTAGTTCTTTAAACAGTACCCTTAGGACACTAGTTAGCATTTGGCATTGAATTAATTCAAAAGAACTATATTGATGATAGCAGTGTTGTGCTACTACCAAAAATGCTAGATTCTCTGTACTTGTAGTATAAGAATTTGTATATCAATATGAATTCAATTAGATGACCATTTAACATATAATTAACAAAATTGAATCACAATGGCAATCCCTAAGTGATGTTAATTTATGCACAAATTGACTTAGGTTATCAATCAATTACCTAGCCTTAATTAGATTCAAATTAACCACCCTTAACCTAATTTCACTTCAATCATAAAAATGCAACCTATAACCATGAAAAACAAATTCACAATTGAAGAGGAGAGGAAAAGATGCATACAAAATTAAGAATTTAAAACAGGAACTCAAACCTTAACTGCACTCACTGGAACCCTTAAATTGATTAAAGCCTCAGCCTTCCATGGTCACCGCCATTGAAGGGTTAAAGAAAGAACGCAACAAGACTCGAAGAGAGCAAGAATATAGAAATTTGTATAATCAAATAGGTGTGTGTTTCTCAATTACAATGCTTCCTATTTGAATAGAAACAAGTAATAGAGATCAAGTCCTAATTAAAATTTAATGAAATCCTAATGATAGAAAATCTTGTTGAAAAAAAATAAAAATTTTCATCCTAATGATGAGACAAGATAATATAAGATAAGATAAAATCTAAATATCAAATCCTAATAAGATAAAATCTTCAAATCATGTAAGTTTTTATCTTTACTTATTTGAGACTTTAGATAGATGAATTTGCCCTCGGGGTCTTCATGAAAGTTGTATACAATTCTATCCTTGAAATTTAGGCACAAATTTTATGTTGTTTCGATCTCTACAGTTCAAGATATCGTTAAAATACTACACCTATGTTAGGTTGCCAATGAGAACAAAGTCTACAACTTCGTGTCCCTTTTTCTCCTTGACTCCATCAAAATTAGCCAAAACCTTGTGACATTTGACGTTGTAGGTCTCTATTTTAGCTTTTTCAAGGACACCTAGATAATCAAAATCTAACCTGTATAGCTCCATATATGTCCTATGGAACATAAAAAGGTCAAAATGAGGAAAAAATAAAAAAATTAATGATGACTAACAATTAAGTTCAATGAAGCTCACAAATATAAAACTCAGTCAAAACATCAATATTAAGCCCAAATAAAAGTCAATTAGGTAAGGTATAAATTACAAATGAATGTCTCAAAATTGATCTATCAATCGACAAATTGGCATTTATAAGATTCTTTATATAACATTACTCTTTTACCTGCTTAAAACATTGCAGGTCATTTGTATGTACGTCACAAGACACCCTAATTCTATATTCTCTATATAACATTACTCTTCTACCTGCTAAAAACATTGCAGATCATTTGTATGTACATCACAGGACACCTTAATTCTATATTTTCAGAAGAGTATCGCAAAGAGATTCTTCGTTATATATATTGTCACCAGGTACACTTATTAAATTTCAATATATCAAATTGATCCTGATGCTGAAGAAAGAAAAGTAAACTATATATAATGTTAATTTTTACTCTTTCTTTTCCTTTTGTGAAAATTATTGTATCTTTAAGTTATATATAATTTTCTCATCATTTTTCTTAATCATGAAATTTAAAAGTTTTTCTTGACAACAAGCAATTAATACTATTTGGTAAATATTTGAAGAACAAAGATGGAGGTTGGGGATTACACATAGAGGGTCATAGCACCATGTTTTGTACTACGCTCAATTACATATGTATGCGAATTCTTGGAGAAGGACCCAATGGAGGTCTTAACGATTCTTGTGCTAAAGCAAGGAAGTGGATTCATGATCATGGTGGTGTAATACATATACCTTCATGGGGAAAATTTTGGCTTTCGGTATGAATTTTTTTATATAACATTAAACTGCACAAATATATGTATTTTACTAATTTAAATAGTCTTATACTTGCAGATACTTGGTATAGTTGATTGGTGTGGAAGCAACCCAATGCCCCCTGAATTTTGGATCCTTCCTAATTTTCTCCCTATGCATCCAGGTTAAATTAATTAATTTTGATATGTTACTCTTTGTGGAATATATATATGGCCTAAATATGTTTTAGATCCCTGACAAATTAACAAATTTTGTTTTGGGCCCTAATAATTTTTTTCTTTGCGTTGAGTTTTTAATAAAATAAAAATTTTGTTTTTGGTCCTTGTTATTTTTGTTTTAGTCTTTCTAATATATCTACTTTTTTGTTTTCGTCCCTAAAATATGTAGATAATTTGTTATGGGTCCCTATCAAATATTTTTCTAAGAGACTAATACAAAATAAACAAAATATTTTAAGGACTCAAATGAAAAAAATACATATATATTAGAAGGACTAAAACAAAATAACAAGGACCAAAAATAATTTTTTTATTAGGAACACCAAACAAAATTCGCTAATTTATCAGAGATCTAAAACATATTTAAGCCTATATGTGTGTATAACTAAATTAGTGAATATATAATATTTGATTACTAAATTGGGTATTTATTTATCTTATTTTCACCTTAAATAATGCAGCTAAAATGTGGTGTTATTGTCGATTTGTATACATGCCCATGTCTTATTTATATGGGAAAAAATTTGTGGGTCCAATCACTCCATTAATCATAAATTTGAGAGAAGAACTCTTTATTCAACCTTATGATGAAAATAGTTGGAAGAAAGCACGTCACAAATGTGCAAAGGTAAGAGATACTCGATCATTAACTAACAAATGTCATGTGCACATATACTTTTAAATTTAGGAAAAATATGATTTTAAAAAAGAATATTTTAAAAAAATATATTTTAAATTATAAAAAAATGTACATACTTAATTCAAGTAAATTTTATAAAATAGACTAAAAGGGAAAAATACATTTAATATTATAAAGGAAATACATTAACATAATTAATTTTAAAAAATGAAAACCACATGTTTCATTATAAGTGACCATTTGAAAAGGAATGGACTCTAATTTAATACATATGAATAAATTAATTATTAGTTATAATGTCTATATATGTGTAAACTCTTTACGACATAAAGGATAATTGTTCATTTTATGCATCACAGGAAGATCTTTATTATCCCCATCATTGGATACAAGATTTAATATGGGATAGTGCTCATTTATTTACCGAGCCATTTCTTACTCGTTGGCCTTTCAATAAGTTAGTTAGAGAAAAGGCACTTCAAGAAACAATGAAGCGTATCCATTATGAAGATGAAAATAGTCGATATATAAATGGTGGGTGTGTGGATAAGGTAGGCATCATAGTATTAAAACATATGTATTTTTTTTCTAGTATGCATTAATTGAAATGAATTGAAATTTTTAGTTTTCTCTACAAAGGGAATTCATTCAAATATGCAATTATCATATTTGTATTTTCCAGGTTTTATGTATGCTTGCTTGTTGGGCAGAAGATTCAAATGGAGATGCTTTCAAGAAGCATCTTGCAAGGGTCCCAGATTATTTATGGGTTTCAGAAGATGGAATGTCCATGCAGGTACATATATTGGATTGTATTTTTTTGTCCAGTAAATGCATTCTCACATTTGAATATAAATTAATTAATACCATATTATTTATAATCACTAATAATAATCAATAACCATAAAAAATAATAACTTGTAAGATAAATTAATTAATGCACTTATCTATATATATAATGCAGGGTATTGGTACTCAATCATGGGATATTGGTTTCATTGTTCAAGCGTTGCTCGCTACTAACCTAATTGATGATCTTGGTCCCACACTTGCAAAAGGACATGATTTCCTCAAGAAATCTCAGGTTAAGTTTCATTATGAATATTTTTTTTAGTCCTGGGTCACAGATCACAAGTGTCCCCTAATCCACTGGGTACTAATCCCGCTCGCGGTGCGTGGCTGCCTCTGGCTCAAGAGAATTTTTGCATAGGAGGGAATCAAACATGGGTTCTTCCGCTAAATAGATTGTTCCCCCACATGTGAACGCATCGAGACTTTACACCATCATTATGATAAAATCATAATTCTCTTTCCTAAATTAAGAAACTCTCATGTGAACTAACTTCATCTAAATTATACAATTCACCTAATAAATTATTTTGGACCCATAGATCTCATTTACACAATGACTTAAGCAACTAAATAATGAAGTCTAAGTAACTAATTACCTAATCAACTTATATATTAACTATAATAGTTAAAATTGTAACAATTAAATTAGGAAAATCATTTTTAATCAGTGTTCAATAGATTAATAACAATATATGTACTAGTTTTATCAAGCAGAAATAAATTGACATTCTAATTTTATAGGTCATAGACAATCGTTCGGGAGATTTTAAGAGTATGTGTCATCACATTTCTAAAGGTTCATGGACCCTTGCTGACAGAGACCATGCATTACAAGTTTCTGATAGCACTGCAGAATGTTTGAAGGTAATTAACTACTTAGGTTACAAACATTTTAATTTGTTAAAAAACTTCATGAACAACAACATATATATATACCTAACTAATTAATCATCTTATGTTTCAGTGTTGTATGCTCTTATCAATGTTGCCACAAGAGATTGTGGGAGAAAAAATGGAACCTGAAAAGTTATATGATTCAGTCAATTTCATATTGTCACTTCAGGTGATTATTGTTAAACTTATGGTGGCATACTTTTAACTAATTAATTAGGTAATCAATGGTTTATCTTCTTAATTATTGCTTAATTTTTGTTTATATCACACATACTTTGTACTATGGAAATGGAAAGTAAAAAGGTTGTATAAAGCACATGGTCATCCATCTTTACATAATTAAAAAAATAAAATATTTATTATTGAGAGTAAGATAATTTCTTATTATACTTTCTTCTTCTACGACACATGACATTTCATCTTTATTTTACTTCTTTTCTGAGTTTTATTATATAACTTTTAAATTTTTTTCAAATGTTTTTTTATGTTAAGATTTCCCTTTTTACTTTATTTTTTTACATTGAATTTATTTTTTACTCCTTAAATTTCAGTTGGATATACTCTTAAATAATTTATTTCAAATATTCTCTTTCTTTTCCATATCTTAGTTATTGTACTCTAATATATTAAATTAGAGTATAATATCTTGAGAGAAATTTAATTTATTAGTCTCTTATTTCTTATGTCATTCTTAGGTTCTTTCCATTTAATTTTTAATTTTTTTAATTAAGCACATATTTCTCTATAATTAAAATTCTTTAATAATTTAATTTAAAAACTCTCATTTTATCGAAGTTTTCTATATATTTAATTTGCATGTATATGATTCTTTTTTACACAACTTCAAGTTTGATTACTACAGAGTAAAAATGGAGGTATGACTGCATGGGAGCTAGCAGGAGCTCAAAAATGGTTGGAAGTAAGTGTTAAATTAATTATTACTACAGTGTGCATAAATTTATTATTGACAAAAAGATTTGTTTACCTAATGTTAATGATTTAATTATCTATCATTAACTTCTAGCTACTCAATCCCACGGAATTCTTTGCTGACATAGTAGTTGAGCACGAATATGTTGAGTGTACTGCATCAGCAATTCAAGCTTTAGTGTTGTTCAAAAACCTATATCCAGAGCATAGGAAGGAAGAGATAGAGAATTTCATTGTCAAAGCAGTACAATTCATTGAAGATACACAATTAGCGGATGGTTCTTGGTATGGGAACTGGGCAGTTTGTTTCACTTATAGCTCTTGGTTTGCACTTGGTGGTCTAGTTGGTGTTGGCAAGACTTACACCAATTGTGTTACCATTCGCAAAGCCGTGAAATTTCTACTCAAAATACAGAATGATGATGGTGGATGGGGAGAGAGCTATCTTTCATGCCCAAAGAAGGTTTGTAATTAAATGATTTTTATGGTCATAGTTTCATTCAACTTCAATGTTAATTATAAATAATATTGTTAATAATGTCTTAAAGAATGTTTGTGTATAATGAAGATGTACATACCTCTTGAAGGAAGTCGATCAAATGTTGTACAAACAGCTTGGGCTCTAATGGCTCTAATTCATGCTGGCCAGGTATTCTCCTTATGTGCACTTGTGTGAGAGACTATGGGTCTATTTCATTATATCTTGTATTTCAACAAGTGTTCTTCTTCTTCCTTTTCTAAACTTTGTATGTAGGCTAAGAGAGACCCAATTCCTCTTCACCGTGCAGCAAAGTTACTCATTAATTCTCAATTAGAAGATGGCGATTGGCCCCAACAAGTACCTCTTAAATCTCAATCCTTTGAATTTGATAGCATGGCTCTTATTAATGTATATGCTTAGGTCATAGTGGTAAAAATTAATTATTTAACAAATATGAATACATGTCAATGCTATGTAATGAAAAACCAAAACTTTGTGACTAAGTCATGTACATTATTAGGAAACCTACTTGTACACACACACACACACAAAATATAAGAAGTGATAGTAACACTCTCTTTCTAACACTCCTACTATTGGCTTAAATTTATTGGAAATCACAAATTTTGATGGATCACATTTTTAAATCAAGAGAGAAACTCATTGTAAGAGAAGTGAGACCCATCAAGAGAGATAAATGAAAAAATGAGTTGTAAAAAAAATGAGGGAGATAACATTGTCCAAATTTAATACCAATGAGCATGTAACAATCAAAGTCTATAAAATCTCAATTTGTTGTTAACATGGGAACTTGTATGCTTGCACTTTTATGTAATCAAAACTAGAAATATAAATTTATAATTTTTAATATATATGTTTTTTTTTGTAATATTACATTCTATTTGTGTTTTGTATTTTATTTGTAATAATTCTTGTTTGTGACTTATTTATGGCAGGAAGCCTTAGGAGTGTACATGAGAAATTGCTTGATTCATTACTCGTTGTACAGAAATATTTTTCCAATGTGGGCTTTGGCTGAATATCGTAAGAATTTTCTATTGTCTTCCATTACTATTTAACTTGAGAAGTTACGAGCTCAAACAGACAATGTCATACCAATAGAAGAATCAAGCAAATAAAACTAAGTTGGTAATCAAGTTTAATAAGTTTATTCCTATTCTCATTTTTTTTTTAATTCTGAAATAAATATTTTGTATTAAAGATTACAACAAGAAAAAGGCTATTATATGAAATGAAATATTTGAAATATTTTGGTAATTGGTGCCTTTATTTGGTATCATGGTTTTGTAGCGGCGTGTATCACAATACAATATTATCATTTGATTTTATGTTATTCCAATAATTATGCTACAATTTTTTACTTGTCTTTAAGTGTTTATTTTGTATGCAGTAAAAAAAAAGTGTTTATTTTGTATGTTATCTCTTTTTTGTATGGTGTAAAATTTACATGCCTTTTTGTAATCAAATTAAATAATCTTTTCTTAAATTTGGAATTCATTCCACATTTATCGATACTTAAAAATGACGTTACCAGACGTTATAAATCATAAAATCACCATTAATAAGTTGGTAAGAAAAAAGAATCCTACAAATAATAATCCATTATGAAAAATATAAGAGTCCATACTCCATATATAACCAATGTCCGCAAAAAGTGCCGTAAATAAATCATATCCGTTATTTAGCCGTATACATTTGAAATGAAATTAACATTTTAATTTTCTTCTACACAAATAATTCATTCAAATATGCAATCAATATGCTTGTTTTTTCAGAGGAAGTTATCATATATTATAGGTGGAAAGTATTTACCATTTTTACTTATGACTAATCTTTATCGAAAAACTTCATTGACCACTTAAGCCTTTAGTGAAATCTCCCCTTGTAATCATATTTTTTTTTATCTACAAAACTCAAATCCAAGACTTTACTTACGGAATTTGAGTTCCATTTCACTCAGTCCAACAACTTGTTAATATTAACACGCTTCTATCGTTAAACCATTTTTTTACATTATTAAAAAAAGACTTAAATACCTTTTTAGTCCTTACAATTTAAGACTTTTTTGCTTTTCGTCCTTGCAAAATATTTTTTTTGTTTTGGTCCTTACAAATTATGTTTGTTTTGTTTTTCGTCCTTAAAGTGATTTAGATAGCGCTTTTTTTTACTGTTCAAAGTGCTATCTAAACCGCTTTAAGGACGAAAAACAAAAACATAATTTGCAAAGACTAAAACAAAAAAAAAAAATTTTACAAGGACGAAAAACAAAAAATCACTAAATTGCAAGGACTAAAAACATATTTAAACATTAAAAAAATTTAACTATGATAACAATTATTAAGCTCAAGAATATTACTGATGAACAACGCACATGTATAAAGAACTTGGTTCATCTCCGTAAGAGGGAGTGTAGGCGAAATGTAGCTCGAAAGACCGCAATATGATGAGTAAGCGCATGCAAGAAAATACTGCTATACGAAACGCAAGAAATAAACAGATGGACCTTTATAAAAAGCTTTGAAACAGGTAAGGAAGAATGTCAACAAAAGTGCCAATCCACTCAATCTCTGATAAAAGATAACATCAGAAACCACCCAAACATTCCTCACTTCATCTTTCAGATTTTTTTTCCGATGTATCGTATCGTCCCCTTCGTATCTTCATGGGAGAACTGCATAATTTGCTTAAATCCACTTTGCCCTTGAACATTCAAGTGATTCTAATGATTTTTCACATGCTAAACGAAAGATTAGAAATTAACTGAATGATGAAAATACCTACAAAAATCACTACAGAATGCTCTTACAGATGCAGGAGTGGCATATATTGTTAGACAAGGTAGTACTCAGACAGAAGAGCAGCTCCTATGACAACTGTCAAGCACAGCAGGCATATAACATCTACCATCCCAAAAGATGATTCTGACAAAAAGTAAATTTTATGACTGCCACTGTCCCCTTTAAAACCTCTGACTATCATAGCCTGCAGTATTTTATGTTAAACTATCAGAAAAGACAATCTTCGGATTTCTTATGATGACTACAATGATAACAGCATATTAGCGTTGACAGGTCACTTTATCAGAGGTCCAGGGAAATTGAGTAAAGTAACATGTAAGTAAGGCTAATTTAATAAAAGTACATTTGTTTTGAACTCAGCATCGTTAATGAAATCAACATGTAGTTCAAACTAGACTTAATTACCAAATTGATCCCCAAATTATTTAAAATACTTCAATTTGGTATCCAAATTTTAAAACGCATCAATTTGACCCCCAAATTTTTAAAACTGCATCAATTTGGTCATTTCCGTCCAATTGGAGTTGACGCCGTTAATAATGCAATTATAAAACACGTCAATTTGGTCCCAAATTATTAACGACGTCAACTCCAATTGGACGGAAAAGGACCAAATTGATGCATTTTTAAAAAGTTGGAGACCAAATTGACGCGTTTTAAAATTTGGGGACCAAATTGAAGTATTTTAAATAATTTGAGGACCAATTTGGTAATTAAGCCTTCAAACTATGAAATAAACACAAGGACACATTTCTAACAGTTTTACTTTTCATGTGTTGGAACTGAAAGTAACACTTTGTCGAAGGAATTTAAACCTTCAAAATGTTAAGGAATTTAAAACAAATCATCTGGTTATTCAACAGTTCTGGAATGAGTTGCAAATATGATCAATTTGAAGAACTTAAAAAAAATACATTGACAGAGCAGAAGACAGTGTGAATTTAAGATATACCTGAGAAATTTGCTCTGCATGGCTGAAAATATTTTTGAAGATGCGACGGAAGTAGTTAAAGAAAACTGCAGAGTCATATAAGGAAAAAAGAAAAGAATCATGACGATGAAGAAATGTCTTCAAGTAAAAGCTTTTAAGTCTAATGACTGGAAATTCGATCAGCTAGTTAGTTGGAAATTCGATAAGTGACTAGAAAACAGAACAGTATTTTTTTGTTAATGACTGGAAACAAGAGGAAGAGGTAGCAAATAGCAATATTTACTTACTATCAATTGTCTCCATAACAGTCAGCTGCTTCCAATTTACCCTACGAGATACAATCCCCAAAGCAATGTTCCGGACCTGCAACAAAACAATATGAAAATATGGATTTTAATGAGTACAGTAAAGGAAAATGAATAGGTTAAGCTTAATAGTTTAAGTTGAATTGGGTTATAAAGGTCGATTGAAGTTGTTGATGGAGTGTCCAATTTTACTTCCAATTGTCAAAGAAGTTTTATTGATTCACATGTTTACTACTATCATCTAGTTATGTGTTGCACTTGCCTAATATCTAGGCCAATCTTCCCACCATATTATGTTAAATTGCTAATATCTGGTCTTTCTGAAAACTATTTATTGCCTTTGCTAAATCTAATCCAATTATCAGCAACAACTGAAAACTTTACTAAACAAGACATTATCTCATTCGTGTTTGGATGTAATTCAAAATTGTAGAAACCAGGAAGATATCATTTACAGCATTGTTTACTTTCCCATAATATCCATAAATTTGATCTCTTTGCATTCCTTCTTCAATGAAGAGCATCCAATTCACAAATAAAATCAGCAATGCTTCTATTTTCTAGTTCATTACCATTCACATAACAAACCCAACATCCAAAACCCTAAACCCTAAACCTTAATTTCTTGCAACATGATGCAGTGTTGGTTACACTGATTTAAACACATTACTCATGCTAGTAAAAAATCATCATCAATAGTTAAAACAACAAAAATAGACTTCATCAATGATCAGCCATATCTATCAGAACAACAACCCCACCCTCACATGCCTGTGTGTGGTCGTTTTAGTAATCATGAAAGGTATAACTTTGGAACAATTAAATCAAGCTGTGTATTTATCAAATTCAGATCAAAGCTATGTTTATCAAATTCATACATTTGTATGTAAAACCACTTACTTTCCTTACCTCATCAAAAACAAGACTGATAAACCTCAATGACAGTAAAAGTGTAAGCACAATTTCTGACACAGAAACACCTATGTATTTCAGAGGGAGCATAAACCATCGCAATGCAAATGCTAGTTGTTCAGGCGTTGTAGTTGTGAGGCAGAGACTTGCACTTTGAAATACCTTCCAAAGAAATGCAGACCAAATTCTCAGAAGACAGAATCATAAAAAATTCTGTTGTTTTAGGAAGCTTACAAGATATGGTTCTACCAAATGTCCAAAAACACCAGTAAATGAAAAGAGAAGGCAGATATGCAGAAAGCAACTTACTGTAAAAGTCAAACATGCAACAGTACTTGCTACAGATAAGCCTTTCCTGGTAAAGGTTAATGGACCTAACTTCATGATTGTATATGCATAACCTGTTAAAGATACTGGAAGATTAGGAAGCCCCGTCATTGCAGGTGGTGGTGTTCTCAACTGAACAAGCGCGGGTACACCATCTGAACCCAGCCCTAATGTTATGAATAATAATCCAGATAGCAAATAAACTCTTCCCAGTTGATCCTACAAATGAAATTATCAGGATATTTCCCAAATCAACACATCACTTCAAGATAAAAACAACTGAATAAATAGCCAACAGCCAAGTAGATTTGACTTAATATAAAGGAAAATCCAACTTATTTATAATAAGGTACAAGCTAGCTCAAATCTTAATTAAATAAGCATTAAGAATGAGAAATGTCATTTGCTGAATTGTGAAAAGAGGGGAGAGGAAAAAGCAATTAACACAATGATTAAAAAACAATAGCGAAGATCAGATGAAACACAACGCAAACCTATAAGTGACAGATTAAACACCCTTGGACTATTAAATCCCAACCAGACCCTTAAATTAATGATCAACAACCAAATATAATTAAGTCAACAATCCATCTATATATGAATATGATCCCACTTCCTGTGGTAGATAAGTTAAGGATTAACAATTATTTACCGTCCAAGCATTTCTCGGTAGAACCCAAATTGAAAGCAAAGTCAGGTATATTACTAATCCAAGTCGCATAATTATGTGTGACCTTGCTGGTAGAACAACCAGAGCTAAAAGCCATACCTGTAAAATCAGACTGATTGATCACAAAAAATCACAAACACACATAAACCAAGAAGCCAAAATTAATAATTCAAAATGAATCTACTAACGACTGCCGAAATATCCATCATGATTTTATATTTGACAAGAACTCTGACATTAAGCACCACAAGTGATTTTACTTGACTGACCAATTTGACTCGAGGGTCGATGGAGTGAAGAAACGTGGTGGGGGACGCAACAAACTGGCCAATGGGACTGGCGGTGGCACCCGCGATTAACCTGAAAACTTTATCGGCGGCGAAAGAGCCCGCGGGGATCCACTGGGACCAGTTTGCTGGTTTAACGTTGTTATCACCATTTGAAGCTCTGACTCTGACTCCGAGCCTGGCGTTCCTGGCCAAAAGGGTTTGGTTGGGCCTGAGGATTGGGGAAGGGCGTTTTGGGAAAAGCGCGGAACTTGGTGGTGGTGGGAGAGGGAGCGAAAGGAAGGTGGTGGCGGCATGGTTACAGTTCATGGGTGGGTGGGTGGGCTGAGAGGCAATTCGGTTTTGCTTGAATTGCCTCTCAATCTCGCTGACTATAGTCCAATCTCTGTGGAGTTGTAACAATGGGATATTCAGAATGGTAGAGAGATTGATAACAAGTGTAGCTCAATGGAAAGTAGTGTAGTGCTACTCTTGGTTCATGTCCACTGTCAGTCACATTGAGCCTCCTTGTAAACAGATAATAACCAATTAACCATTAACGATTAAATGAAAATGTTACGGATGGTTTTTCAAACTTAACTTTGAAGACTAAAATGATTAATTCGAAAGTACATAAATTAATATTAAATTTTTTTGAAAATATAAAGAATAAAAATTATTTCTCATTATTGTTATTGTTTATATATTCTAGAAACTATTAATGTTAATGGATTTGAATCCTATAAAACTACATACCCTAAAGCATTGATAACAATAAAAAGTAGATATGGTTACAACTCATTTAAATAATAACCCCCTTCATTTAAAATAAACAATTATAAAGTTCAAAATAAAAATAAAAAACAATGCAACGTATTGTAATGACTTCGTTCTTTTTAGAATATTAACGTGCTTAAATTTACATTAAATGATTTAGAATCATTGAAATATTAGTTAATGTGATTTTAGATAAATATTCACCTATTTTATTTTACATTAAAAAATTGATTCGAGGACCACAATTAATTCTCAATTGAAGTAGAATTCAAGAAAAATAAATTATACTGAATTTTATTACTAACTTATTTTTAGAATAAAAACATCCAAATATAAATTACATCATTTTAAAATTAATTTTACATATTCATCCAAACCCACAATGTTGTTGAACCCATATGCCACCATTGATGCCATTGTTGAACCCTTCGCAACAACAACACTTCACCGTATAGTTATGGCATCACAACCACTCATTTATCTAACTTTAGAGTCCCCTTCTCAATAGGTAATGACAATTTTTGTAGGAGTAAAAGATATTCAATCAAACCCAGTACCCCAATGGAAAAATAATCCACGGTTGTTACAACCAAATGAAGATTTTACATTCAACTCAATTTTGCAATAGTGTTAATCTCTATCCTAAGGTTTTTTTTTTTATCATCTTTCATTGATATTTCTATATTATGGTGGTTGCCTGGTTGGATTAACCACACTTTTTCTTAAGAAATCTAGCATGCCTTGTTAATCAATACCGACCAATGCAATTTCTTATATTCTGTCACATGTAGCATGTGCACTTCATATGTCTTAGCATTATCTTCTACGTTAATGTAATTTATTTTTACTGTTAATTATTGTTAATGTGTAGAAAATAAAATCACTGTGATACGTAGTTCACAAGACAGAGGCTCAGTGTCAGTGTAAGAGAATTATCCTACATAACTAGACAACATTTCTCCCTATTATTTTGTCAGAATATTACCAGCAAAGGTTACCAAAAGAAAAAAAAAAAAGGAATGGCTTGTATTCTCTTCCACCATTATCCGGTTTGCCTCGTGAAAGGAACTATAAATCCTTTCACACAAATTTAATTAATGTTCCATGTAAAAGGAATGGCTTGTATTCTCTTCCAGCAAATATTATCTTATAAGGTTATCAATATTATTGAGCTTAGTCCCACACCCCCCACTCCCCAATAAAAAAAGTTGTAATGTAAGTGAAAATTTGAATGCCTGCAATTCTGAGCTATATAAGCGCAGTTATTTCTTTTGACCAAAAAAGAAAGCTCAGATATTTCTAGGAAAAGAAAATCCGGGGGGACACTGAATGTAACCAAGCATCAATGAAAATTTGTCCCGAAGCAAATAGTACCAACCAAACTTCTGATACACAATGTGCATTTCATATGACAACCAATATAACTGGGCATGGCAACCTCTTTAGTCCAAACAAGATCATTAGAATATAGACAATCTAAAAGGAAAGTGAAAGAGCTTTCCAGCCCCTCACAAACTACTGGTTCCATCCAGAATGCCATCAATCAATCGATTTAGACCTTCAATGATAACTTCTGAGCTGCAAGAGCTTCAGCCTCCAGAGTTGGCTCCCATAATAGTGTAGTCTCTGCAAGTAATGATGTCACAACATATGGATCCATGTTTGAAGCTGGGCGCCTGTCTTCCAAGTAACCTACAATCAAGAGAGGATTGACGAGGTTAAGAATTAATATATGGTAATGCTTGAGGATTTTAGATATTATATTATATTATATGACTTTGGTAGTAATTTGTTGGTATAAAAAATGGTTGGAATAGAAAAAGAAATGAATAAAGATATTAGAATGAGATCAGTGATAACAGAGAACATTGACAATTTGCTAAGAACACATCAATTAGGAAAGAAAGGCATGTGATTTTGCAACATATGAAGGAGAACAATAAAATAAAAAAATAAAATGGGACCAAAGTGACACAGCAAGAATATCCAATCCATAAGCCTAATGGTAAGCTGAAGTTGTTGCATTGGCAATTAGCAATTATTCAAAAAGTTTGAAATACTAAAATTTTCAGCTAGCAACTTCAGTCAAGCACAATATGCTAAAGAAGTCAGATAATGTTTTTTAGTCCCCCATTAGAAATCTAAATCTTTGTACTTTTCATTCATCTAGAGCCACTATAAAGTGGCCTGGCCATAAAATTCTTGTTGGATGACTTACCTTTGCCATTCTTCTCTGTGTCTCTTCCCACACGGATTGAGCATCCACGGTTAGCCACTCCCTGCAAGTTCAATTTTATTAGTATGTTTCACACAAGAAGAAAAACTTCATGCTTGATTACCCTGTCCTTAACAATAATAGGTATTGGCAATTTTGAAACCATACCCAAGAAAATGTGTTAATGCTTGCTGTCTCATGCTTTCCTGTCAACCTTCTCTCATTTCCTTCTCCATATGCACTAATGTGCTCCTTGTGGCGAAGCGATAGATTCAAAATTGCCTTCTTTATTACCTCAAAGCCTCCATCTTCCCTCATGCTCTTTGTACTAAAAGGAAAATGTTTTTTTACCAACTTAGTAATTTAGTAAATCAAAAAGACACATGCAAAGAGGCATGGACAAAAAAACCTGTAATTGGTGTGGCATCCTGCTCCATTCCAGTCACCCTATGTTTAACCAAAACAATTAGCATAATTAACATAGGATAAGCAATACTGTCAATTAAAGCATTACAGTATGTACCTCTATTGGTTTTGGATCAAGAGAGAGCACAACACCAGCTTGCTCAGTAATTCTCTGTCAGGTCAGACCAAAATTGGATAAGGGACAAGAGAACAAACACAAAGTTTTGTCATCAACAATTCAGTTACAAGCAATGGCATGAACCTTTAACCTTAAGAATGCTGAATTACCTTTCATGATCTAAAAACTTTAGAGATACTAAAGAATTGTATAAAAATAGAATAGATGAAAAAAAAAAAAAATTCAGGGTCTATTCTCTTTGGCCTTTGACTTATCCACCTCTAAAATAAGAGGAAAGAGTTAAAAGAAGAAGATATATGGGCAATAATTATCTGTTGAAAATGACGCATAGCTACAAGCAAATGGAGCAATTCCAGGTAAGCACACACAAATAATAACAATGTATCAAGCTTTTAGTGCAAACAACCACTTCTTAATATTCAGCTGAACATGAAGTCATGAAAAAGAACCACACAAAAGCCAAAGCCTTAGTAAGACATTATATTGAACCAAAAACCTCTACAGAATTAAGATACTGTACATTCTTTAATAACTGATTCTTTCAAAAGTTTAACCTTTTTGTATCAAATGGTCCAACGGGGCGTGTGATTATAAAAACCAAAAAAGTAGGCAAAATGAATTACCTCGAGGATGTATCTTGAAGCCCAGATATGATCACCAGCCTCAATACCTACACTAGGACCAACTTGATACTCCCACTGCAATATATATAGCAGAAATAATGAGGAAAAAGGAATATTCATAGGCCTTAAAACAAAGGGAACTGCAAGAGATATACCTGCCCAGGCATAACCTCCCCATTGGTGCCACTGATGTTAATTCCAGCATATAAGCAAGCCTTGTAATGAGCATCAGATATATCACGTCCAAATGACTTATCTGCCCCAGCACTGCAATAATAAGGACCCTGAAATATGAAGGAATAACTAATTAAATACACATTAGGAAATTGACATATTCCAGGGAACTGTGAATAAAAACCAAAAGAAAACTACAGGAAGTGACATTACCTGAGGACCAGGATAGCCACCAACAGGCCAACCTAAAGGCCATTTCACATCTGTTTGAAGTAAGGTGTATTCTTGTTCTATTCCATACCTTTGAACAATTAACATACAACAACATTAGCATGTTTTCTGTTAAGATTGTAATTCAACGCCAAAAAGTTCAGTTATCTTCTATTTGACTAAGTGATCAAATAAAGGAAAAATATCATGCCATATAGGCTTCACTAGATAAGAAATACTATACAAGTCAGAATTTTAATTGGCATTACTCACCATATATCCTTCTTTTTTGTCATAAATCATCATAATGGATGTGGTGTGTGTATCAAATTTCTAGCATTCAACAATCATTTGTAGCATTAAGTGTCTGTTTGGTAAATGTGATTTTAAGATGACGGACGCAGACGGAAATAACTTGTCATGTTTGGTGAATGTGATTTAGAGCAGAGTTAAAGTTAAAATCAGTGGGACCAACGTTTTTTATCTCTCTCCTAGATGTTAGTTATCTCACATGACAAAAAAGCTAATGACTCTTATGTCCCTTTTTTGTCTGTTTTTATCCTGGAGCTAGTGCCCATGTGCCCATTTTTTGTCTTTTTTGAAGGATAGTAGTGTCATTTTATAATTATTTACGCTATATTTCTCACCTATTTCTCTTAAACCAAACAACTCAACATTCAACTTTATTTCAACTATATTTCTCTTTTTACAAATTATTTCTCTTCAATTTTCATCTATTCCATTTCTCTTCTCACAACCAAACAGAGCATAAACCAAAAATGAATAAATTCTTGAATCATGCCATTTATTAACACAAAATTGTATTTGTTGAAAGATAAGAAGTATTATATATACCATGGAACTTCAGCTATGACCTTCTGGTTACTGAAAATTTCAGCAGCTCTGTGTCGCTTGTTTGTAGGGATAGGCTCACCTTGTGGTGTGTAAGAATCGCAAATGACCTTGGCAAAACAAAATATATCAAGTTAACTTCATTATATCTGTATTTTAATTTCAATCAACATGCCATGAGACCTCTTTCAAGTATAACAGCCCTTACCAAAATATTGTTACCACCACGGAAAGGATCTTTGAAAATTGCTTGAGGACTGGGAGATAAAAAACAGATTAAAATTAAAACTGCAATGTTGTGGAGTTAGTAACATTAACAGAAGTATCAGTGCCAAAATTCTTACTATAGGATTACTTCACTATCATCACCCGGTGCCTGTCCAGTGCTAGATCCATCATAGTTCCATTTAGGGAGCTCAGAGGGATGTTCAACAGGCCTTGATATTGTCTGAGAAATGAAAGTATACGTAAAGGATTATCATGAATAGCATGAGATAATTCAAATGACAACAATGGTAGGAAAATTTTCTCTTGGCCTGTTTACAACATTATAAATAACATACTCTTGATTTACTGCGCACATCAATTCCTGTCCCTCCAATCCTGTTTCAAAATAAAAATCACAGTTATAAATACCTTGCATCCTCACCCAGAAGCAGGAAAAAGGAAATAGTTGTCATAATTGGATCCAGTGAACCATGAGATACAAACAGAAGCAGAATAGAATGAATACCAAATGTACTCAGCAATTATCTTGTCAGTGAATGGAGTGATATCCAAATTAAGTAGACCCTCTAGCCTGTTGATGGTGCTATTGTCAGACTTAACTGCCAGCACTCTAAATTTAGCAGAACTGGTAGGTGCAACTTTCTTATTTTGTTTCCACAATAAGGAACTCCACATGTTTGATGTAAAGGGACTTGCATTGGGAGAGGATTTTGTGATTCTCATCTGCCATTGCGTAGAGGGAGCCAAAATCTGTGCCATGTTCTGCAGTTCTTCTCTTTAGTACATAAAGTAGTCATGAGAACCACCACTTAGAAATGAATCAAATTATAATATACATAATACAAACTTTATGTCTAATATTAAACAAAAATTATACTAAGCAGCATTATAATTTAATGCATAAAGTTTATCAGCTATTCTGCAACCACTATCAGATGATGACTAATCAAGCCACACATAAAATCATTCTAAAGAAATTGTGTCAAATCCTTCTGAAACTAACTTTAGTGTGCCAAAAAAATGCCCAAATTTGTGCCATTCTCTGATCATGAGTCATGAAAACTTCCCCTCCCTGAGGGAAAAGAATCAGTGTTGACTAGATATCATCATTGTGATAAAACACGAGCATTATAATCTAGAAAGTAACATTTATCTACATCAACCGTACTCAAATGATGACTACTTAAGATCATACTGAAAACTTAACAAGTTACTTTTTGAAAACCTGACATTCCAATCTGAGTCATCACCACACTCGTGCACATTGCATAGCATCAGATTAGATGCAAAAGACCACAGAGAAATAATCATTGAAGAAAATGTGCAAGGATGCTCTGATAGTCAAATCAAATATGTTTATCTAACCAACATAGAAAGGAGTATAATTGACTAAGAATTTGATTTGGAGATCAGACTTAGATCAACATATATCCATAGTTACCACACAACCAAACTTTGTCTTTAATCAAATCCTGTTTCCCCTTTGAACCATTATAGTGCCCCGTTTTTCACTGCTACTTTAGCTTGTTCTTGTAGCACATTTTTAGTTTCTTCTCCCTCCTCACACACACTAAACATGTATCTGGGAAAATTTATATTAGACATAAAAAGGAACCTGATGATCCTACAATTATAGGCTAATTTAACGAGTAACCACAATATGGGAATTAAAATATGCCTGGTTTGGTTGTATATAATACTACCTTTGGTCCTAATTATAAGCAATAAATTGATTTTTTCTTTCGTCCTAATTATAAGTAATAATTACTACTTTTTAAAGTTACTCAAGATTAAATTTCTTTTATACCCTTACTTCCTTACTTTATTGTTAACTTTATTTCCTATGCATTCACTTATTTCTATGACAACCACTTAAAGCAAATGATATTTTTGGAATAAAAATTGAATTTATAGTAGAATTAATTAAAAAAAACTGTATTAATTACTTTTCTTGATATTGATGATTTGTCCTATGTTGCTTATAATTAGGACTAGAGGTAGTATGAAATTTCAATTTGCTTGAATAGAAAAATGGCAACTTTTTAGTCATTAGATGAAGGCAAATGCTAACCAGTGCCCTAAGGGCACCGGTTAAGGCAAAGGAGAAAGGTTTTTATTGGGAGGCGGAAAATTGCGCTGTCCATGATTTTTTTTGCGCTCTCCTATGAATTTCACATTAAATACTTTCTCTTTTTATTTCCTTAACCAGTGCCCAGACACTGGTTAGCAAGACCCTTAGATAAAAGCCATACAATGACGAAAAAGTGAGTTATGCAGATAACTAAAGCCACGTGTCAGGCCTAAAAGAGTGTACTTCCAGGTTTATGAGAATAAAAACTACGAGCTATTCACTACCCTAGTTCATAGATATGTGATACCATCATGCCACATTTGAAGCAACCCTCTTGTAAACCAGATCTCCGAAAGCATCGCCAAATAACAAAACAAGCCACGTCCTTTTTTTTTCATTTAATAGAATAAGAAGCATTACAATTACTTGACCAAAAACAAAATTTGGGATTTACTGAAAGAGCAGTGAATATCACATTCTGCAGTTGTTCAGCACTCAACAAACCTGGCTTTTGAAGCCTCATACATTTTCATTATTTACCAAAAACACTGAAAATTTCCCTTTTGAAGTAAAACAACAATAATAACAGAAATGGTGATGGAAATGAGATGATGGGTTAAACTTCACAGAGGGACTATTACCACAGCCACAAACTCCTTACCACACTGTCAAAAAAGCAAGCATGAATAAGCAGAATCACAGCCACGGAACAAAAAAAAATACTAAATGGCACCACCCTTTTGGCTTTTTGCCTCTCACAAAAGAGTTTGCACGCAATGACACAGAGGAACTCACCAATACACAGTAGAATAATGGCTAAAGCTGGGAACTTGAAGTGGGATGAAGTGAGTCTGCGCGTGTCACAGACCCTGAGACACAGTGGGAAGTGTAGCTATAGTATGAGAGACTGTTGTAAAATAGGGGTTGGTGGACACAAACTTTCTTGGCTTTTCTAAAACCGATAGGGGTGTGTTACGAGTGGATGAAATTGGTTTTTGGTCCCTTAAAGAGCACCAAGAGAAGCTTGGACTCATAATGTTACAGATAAGGTTCTCATGTTACCCTTTTTTTTTTTTCATCCAACATATTATTTTGCAAATATTTTTTTTTATAATCATAATAACATGTTGTCAAGGGCAATGAGTTTTTTTAGCTTGATGTATAGTAATCACAATTGATTAAGATTTTTTTTGTGGACAATATTTTTGTCTTTGGGTTTGGTAGCTTGTTCTTGGTTTGGATTCACTTCATCACCCGTGATATGGCAGTTTGAGTATGGAAAACAAATATTTAAAGCATATTATATATCCTTGGACTTTTGTATTTTTAATATGTATATGTATTCATTTTCGAAGGTTACTATGGATTGTCCCATTAAAGGCTATTATATTTATACTAATTAAAGTCAATTTGATTAGTATAATAAGGAAGCATTTTATATGTTTTAAAAAATTAAGAGCGGCTTTTGTTTGGTAAGCGTTGTCCTGCTCTTGCTACGCAATGGAGAGATTACATCTTTTTGAAACTGCATTAAGTAAGCATTTACATCCTTTCTCTGTTTTAGTGGAATAAAAGACAAGTTAGCCAGAAATTTGAGCTTAGGCTTTAACTGAATAGATTTCAAAATCAGATTTTAAAAATTGAATTAAATTCTGTCAAAAAAAAAAATTGAATTAAATTTGGAAAGCACATTAAACTGGGACGTTATCCAACGGGAGGTTGGTAAATATAATACGTTTAAAAGTTCAAATTTGTATATGAAAAAGCTTCTCTTTTTTTTTAATCAAAAGGGTAAGGCTCCCACAGCAACGGGTGGTGGGTAAATATATTTTATAATATTTAAAAAAGAGTTTAACGGTGATGCTAATATTTAAAAAAGAGTTTAATGGTGATGCACTAACAGTGTAAAATAGTTTTACACTATCATCCAATCACAAATAACAGTTTGAATGACTTTTAAAATATTTTTATAAAAGTCAACAAACTTATCATAAATTGTGAATTGTAATTGGATGACACTGTATAATATTTTACATTTTTAATTGCAGGGAAGTGACAAATAAATTTACGGGCGTTACACTATCGACACAAAAAAAAAAAAACATAACCATGTGGAAAAATAGTTAATTTAGGTGATTCACTGTCACTTTAGTCTTAAAATTAAAAAAAAATAAAAAAAAGTCATCAAAAATATGTTCGGGACAAAAAAAATAGACAGGTTAAATTTATAAACTTAAATGAAATTATCAATTACAGCTTCAGGAACTTTTTTTAATTCCGTTAAAACAATCTAAGGACTAAAGTCACATCAAATCACAGAATCAAAAACTAGATTAACTATTTTTACTCTAACCATGTACTCTCTGCCCTCTTTACGTTGTCTCGTGCAACTAGGAAGATTTATTCAGCTTTTGCTAAATGCTGCAGAAAAACAAAACATTAACGGTAACGTTAATACACCATTTTGTTATAAATTTGATCCTGTCCTTTAAAATTGCCATTTGAAGAGAATGGGGCATTCTAAAGCTAGAAAATATGCCAGTTATGGGCATATAGGAGCTGAGCAACAAAATAGGAGCTAGAAAGTAGAAACTATATAGTATGGTATGGGCACACAAGCGTTTCAAAGATGCAGGTCCCCCAAACGACTAGTTGCACTTGCACATACCCACACTAGTGTTATGTACTTGTGTTCTTTCATTATATTTCTTGCAAAATATAAATTATTAAAATGAAGAGTAAAGAAGACTCTCTTTGACAATAATGATTGACATGAGTAGTTAAATCTTATCTTTCTCACAGATGTAGGTTGAATTCTCTCTCAAATCACTAAAATCTTATTTTGTAGACAAGGAGATCCCAATACCTAGAGACTAGTTGAGTAACTACTAAAATTATTTACAATTTACTGTGGGTTTAGTTTCGCATTGCGTAACATTGATACTTGCACCGTATAACACTGACAGACATTTCTTCAGAAACAATGAGGAGCAATTTTTAAGTTTTTGACGTGAACTTGATCATAAATGTAGTGTCTGTTTAGATTAGTGTTGACAAAGACACAAAGTATATGTTTGGGTACACAGTGATTTGTACTCACTGTAATTACATGAAGCAACAAGTTGCTATTTTTGAGTTGATTCCATTATGATTTTTCACTTATTATGATTTTTTATCACCAAATCAAACACTAAAAATTGATTTTGAAGTAACGTAATTTTTATTTAGATGTTTTTATTATAAAAGCTAATAGTAAAACTCAATATTAAAATTTTGATCCAACACAAAAATTATCTAAAGTTGTTTTAACTCAATATTATTTTTGAACTTAGTATCAATTCCTCAAAGTGAAACTAAACATATGAAAATTTACCTAAAATTATATGTTAATTGGTATTTCAATATGATTTTAAAGAATCTAGTGTGAAACTAAACACGTGTAGATAACCAACATTTAACCAAATTTTTGTTTTTTTTTTATAAACCACATGTATTTTTCACTAAAGACAATCTTATTCAAGCCGAGTAGGACTATTATGGACAACAAATTTCTTTCTCTAAGTATTTAATACAGCTATATGCCCATAATTCGAACTCAAGACTGATTAAACTAGAATAATCCCGTATCAATTTATCTATGCGCTTGGTAGTTTGATTTGCTTTATTATTATTAGTATCGATTATTACATGATCCTACTTGACATCTCATTCATAATTTCACACACACTGACACATATATGTTTAGAACATATACAAAGTAATGGAATTTTATGTACCAAATATATATGCAAAATATTACCTTAACATATAAATTATTTTATGAAAGATAAAACTAGTATTTTAGTTCTTTAATTTTTATTTTTTTTACTTTGGTTTTTATCTATTTTATTTTATTTAAATTTTTTATTTCTTTTTTAAATTTAATATTGTCCTTTTTGTCAATTATGATATATTTTAATAATTGTCTAAATCTATGATTTTTATTATCAAGGTGACACTTTCTGACCATTACTAAAATTTAATAATTTGACAAAAAAATAAAAGACCGAAATACAACGAAATAATTAGAAGATTAGACTAAAAAAATTATCAAATCATGTGCAAAACCGGAATACATACAATTTATCTATAGCTAAATTTTGAAAGGGTGCAGGACCACTCAACAGAGTCAGATTGTTTTGCAATGATGCAGGACCACTTCAAATTTACACATGGGTAATATTGTCTAATTTCGTCTTTCACCTTCTAATGTTGATAATATCATGAATCAAATGTCATTTTTAACCATCATAGCATACATCGGAGAGAATCTCAGCACATGACGAAGAACAAATTAATTGCGTGGATTCATATTTTGGTACACATCAGCAAAATACTACTTCATCCAAACACATCATTTATTATTAGGTCCTGCTAACTGGTGCGTTTAGACCAATGGTTAAGAAATTCACAATACAGAGTGTTTTTTTATTTATTTATTATTGGAATCCACAAATGTATTAGAAATCACAATAAAAATTACATTAGTAACATTTTTTAACGAAAATTTCCTATTTTGAATTTTTTAACCGTGTCCGGTTAGCATTTGTCTTTACTATTAACTGAAATTAATTATAGGTTCCGTTCTTTATTCAACAAGTGACATTTATAATTTCATTATTCTAAAAAATTTCCAATGAATAACAAAGCTTTATTGAAAACTACCGAGCGCCTAGATAAATTAGAATAAGATTGTTTCAATTTAAACTGTAATTTCAAGTTCAAGTTTTGATATACAACTGTATTAAATATTTGGAAGAAGAATTTTACCGCTTATAATAATCTTACTGAATTCGAATAAAATTGTCTCATGAAAAATATTTGTAGTCTCTAAAAAAAAATTATTGAAAGAGTATATATTAAAAATGTATTATTAACACTACTTAAGTTCCACAGTGAGGTTTTCATGGCTTTTCTCTCGGCATTGGCCAAAGAGTTATTGATAAATGGTTGCTGGTGGTGGTGGGCAAGACCTTATGCTTTGGATTATGGGGACCAGCATTGGATAAGGAGCACTATCTCAGATATATACCCTTGCGTGTATGAAATACCCTTTAAAGTATGGATCCTTAACAACCACAAGGTTGAGAATCCATCTCACATTCTCAATCTCACATATAACACTTCCACTTTGTCCTACCATCATTATTTATTTCTTTGATTTTGATCTCTAACCCACCATATCATATCTTTTCTTTTCTCATGTGAAGTCAAATTGGTATGGAGAAATCCCTTTTTTTGGTATGGCTTGAAAGTTAAAACATTCGTAGTGATAAATAAACATATATACTATAATACTAACGATTGATGAGTCAAACTCACTTTCTTTATTCTTCATATGTCCTAAAAAGAAGTTCTGAAAAAGCTGGGAAGTGCCTCTTGATAATTACTCGAGACTGATAAAACTGCTTTGTCTGTTGGAGTTAGATCAAACGGGGATAGTTCATTAGGAAGAAGTTCCAAAAAGAAAAAACCTCCTTGGCTTTCTAACCCAATATTTCATTTTTAAGGTAGAAATGTTACTTAAAATGAAAAAAAAAATTGTTGTATAAAGTTTACGGCCATTTAAAAATAATAAATGTTAGACATGAAATTCAGAACAGCTTTTTTGTATAAACGAACACGTAAATTGTTCATTTTTTTTCAACTACTTGTCAGCCTTCGTATTTTCTTTTGGTGTGTGTTTGATTTTTTTTTAAAAAAACATCATCCTATTTTTAAAAAAAAAACCTTCTGTTTCTATTTTGTTTCTGTTCTGTATATTATTTTTCCCTGCTCAGACCCTTTCTTTAGTACGTTTTATTGTTTCAAAAATAATGGCCATTGGCCCAGTTCTTACTAATGATACATAGACCGCTTTTTGTTGGTGTGAGGCCTTTTTGCTCGCTCCCTTTCAAGTCCAATATGAAGAGTTACTGTTCTCTGCCCCCTCTCCCTCCCTCCTTTCTTTTTTTTTTTTAAAAAATTTTTGTCTAGACTACAAGTATTTTTCACTTAGACAATCTTGTTCAAGCAGGATAGGACCACTATGAACAACAAAACTCTTCCTCCGAATATTTAACACAACTGCATACCCAGAATGTGAACTTGAGACCTCTTATTAAGTTAGAACAATTCCCTCACAATTGATGTCTTTACTTTGATCAATTTGCAGTTTTAATTTTTTAAACAATTAATGTTGTCTTAAAATTTTAAAATAATATCTAATGCTGTCTTAAAATTTGAAAATGATAGACAAATAGATATACAAATCCTCTTTAAAAATTACAAATAAAAAGAAATGGAAAAAGTGTTTTAAATCAAGCTTAATTTTTTTTTTGAAATTTCTAATTCATGATTTTTTTTTTAATAATTTTCATTCAAACGATGTTTTTCGATTTTTTTTTTACTGCATGTTTTTCAAATTTTAAACAATAAAATAATTGTGCTTGAAAACATAGTAGGAACTAGGAAAGATATTGTTTACTACTCCCTCCATTCCAGTTTATATGATGTTTAAGATTTTGGCATAGGTATTAAGGAATGCAATTAATTTGTTAAATTTCTTAGAAAATATTAGGTAATTTTCTAATATACCCTTTATCTCTCTAATTAATTATTCATACTACACTACTCCCACTAAATATTAATTAAGGGTAGTCTTGGAAAAAGATATTTAATGCAGCATTAATTTTGTAAAACGTCATCTATTTTGGAACAAATTTTTTTCTCTAAAACGTCATATAATCTAGAACGGAGGGAGTATATTTAAGAGGAAATATTAAAATAAAAAAGGTATGATTGTTGATTGAAACCAAACCTCAATCATGATTAGCACTTTTATGATTTCTCACATGCCATGTTTATTTTACTTTCATGATGTTAAAGTCACGGTTTCCTAGATAACTTGAACATCAATAATTAATTACCATAATTTGACAAATGGCTATATTCTGAAAGCAGCGGGAGGTTGTTACAACTTACAACCTTTTAAGATATGTTTGGATTTTTTTGTAAGAGTGTTTCACAAATATATTTGAAAGTAAAATTAGTTTAAAATCATATTTATTTATTGTTAAAAATATGTTTAAAAATAAAATTTTACCTAAAAATTCAATTTTAAAAAATAAAACTTGAAATACTTTTAAAAATTTAGTTTATAAAATTTAATTCAAATATACACTAAATCTAGAATCATTTACTATGTCTTACGAACACATAAAATGCAACACAAGTGGTAGAACCACACGTTGTTTATTGGGTAAGCCCATATATTTTGTTTTCGAATTGACCAAAAAATATCTTTTTTTATAGACAAATGTTAGTTGTTAAATGCAGTGTTGCGAAAACCAGCCTGGTCATCAACTCGGTCGAGGAACTGGATCGATGGATCAGTGGTTGAACTGGTGGGTCACTTATTGAACCGGTTGGCCCGGTGTATATTAAAAAAATAAAAAATATATATATAATATAACTAATCCATATAATAAAAATTAGAATATATATATATATATTAGTTTTTGCATCTTTATACTAACTGAGAACATTGGCTTAGTGGTTTACCCTCTTGCAACCAGTGCATTGGGCTACACGCACAACAGGAATTGCAGTAACCTGTCACCATCTTGCATTGGGCCATGCGCACCCAGTCACCATCACTTTTGGCCACGAGTTTCAATTGGTCCGTCCGGGCCGAATTTCGCTGGTTTAACCCGGTCCAATCGCGGTTCGATGATGTCACCAACGAGTCGACTGCATGTCCGGTCTGAAGTGCAGCTCGGTGTGGTGTCTGGTTCTCGATTCGATCGACCGGTCCGAGCTGAGTTTCACAACTATGGTTAAATGTTAGTTTTTATTAGTTTGGGGGATTCGAACCCACGACATCTCCCCCTTTCCCTTCTCCCTTAATCACCAGACCAACTTTATACTCCTACCAAAAAATATTTATGGCTTTGGGTCCTCTTAATATTTGTGACATCATGACTAATACTAGAGCATATTAAGTGGTGAGAAAAGTATACGATCACAAACAATCATTTACACCGACTCTCCCATTATATTTTGTTAATTTTCCCATTTGACATTTTATATTAATTAATTTGTTTACTTTCTTTTTTTAGATACTATATTATTTGTTTTAAAATGAGGAATAACAAAACAAGTTGAGTCCGACAGACTAGCCTGCCTAATTAGTAAAAAATGACAGGACAGACTGAGTGACTCAACCCGCTAGCTTGTACTAACCCGCCTTGCCTAACCCACCAATCCGGTGGGGTGAGGGCGGGTTGGCCTGCTAGGCCACTATGTATACATTTAAAAAAAATGTAAATATTATTAGGTGTTTAGACTTAGGTTTTTACTATGTATTTTTTTTTATATGTTCTTGGTGTTTTTCAAAAATTAAAATACACACTTGCTATTGTTCTTATCTTATTTTATAGACTCAATTCCTCTAATGCTAATAGGAAAATTTATATTTAAATCAAATTTAAGCTAAGTTATTAATATACTTTAGGTTCTTTAGTTAATTTGTCAATTTAGGTTAATTATATGAAATAAGAAACTAGAACTTTCTATTTTTTCTTCTTTTGTCATTTCTAGCGCGGTAGCCTACTAACCCACCCCCTAAGTGGGACAAACCATGAATTTCCAGCCCACCATTAGAAGGCGAGTTTGCTTGCCTCTACCCGTTTTTGGCAGGATGATGGTAGGTAAGTCAAAATAGGCCATACTAGCTCACTTTGTCACATCTATTTAAAATAACCATAGGAAGTGATTCATAAGAGGATGGAAGTTATTTGTAGTGCAGCACAACATATTTCATAGAAATATCTTGAGATTATACTTAAACTAACTTCTGACTGACAAAAAAAAAATTGAAATAAGTTTTTTAAAGTATCTATGATAATAGAGTGACATATATTTTTTTTTACGACAACAAGAATCCAACTTAAATTTTCATGCATATACTTTAACCTTTCACCATCAAGCATACTCTAGCTAAATACTTAGAAAATTTTTCATCTCAACTAAATACTCCATCCGACTTCGAATATAAACAAAAAAATGACTTGAGTTTTGGATTTAAATAGAAACAAATTTCAACTAACTTTAGTTCATTTAATAAGATCATCTTCAAAATATCCTTCATTTAATAGGTGTTTTAATTTCAATATCTCCTCCTTATTATTGATATCAAATTCCAATGAAAGACAATTTAAGAAAATAACTTATTTTTTAATTGAGATTGGTGCAATTAAATATTGTTAACCAACTTTCTTAATTAGTGTGAAACAATTTTTTTTTTTTGCATATATTTAGATGAGTACTAACAAAATGCAGACACACCTCAAGGACCAATGCAGAAGACACGTAAGAGATGGATAAAAACAAATACTTTAACATGCATTGTTATTTTATTTTTAATGTAAGTAAAATTTAAAAGATATAAATTAAAATAAAAATATTTAAAACCAGCAAAAAAAATATTAATTTTCTTCAAAGGACTAAATGATTCAATACAATATTTTTTATTCATGCATTGTGCTGTGGCGGATGACACACTATTTTCCAGTGCATTTGGCCAGCAGCACCAGCTTCGGTACTGTCCGTATTCGGTTGGAAGTTTGGCATCAGCAAGGTGACGACGAGACTTGATTGACAACAACAACATTTCCATTATTATCATTTTTATTTTGGTTTGTTATTTCCAACAAAAGAAAAAGAAGCATAGTTGGAAGCAAACAAAAGACCAACCAAATCAAAAGCCTGCTCCCTCCGGTCCCTTTCTTTCTGTTACATTCTTCTTTGTCTCACAGTTGTCTTTGTCTAACTAAGTCCTCTCTCTCTCCTTCCACACCTTTTTCTTTCTTCTCTTCTCTTCTCTTTCTCTTCCTTGCAAATTCAAATGTTTTATATGTTAGTTTTAGTTTGCTTGAATAGCTGAAACATAGCATCTCTGATCGTTTTTCAAAATATGGAACAGCTTGTCAACTTCATCATTCGGCCACCCAGGTACACCATCTTTTCTCATTCTTCCTCTCTCTGTGTTGGGATCAACTTTTTCAATCAAAGTTCTTTTTTTTGTTCACATTCTCATCTGGGTGTTTGCTTATGCTTCTTATTGATTTTTAGTATAATTGTAATCACCCCTGTCCTCTTTTTCCACAAGGAATGAGCTTGAGCAAGATATAAGTATATTCAATGCTTTCATTTCCTTTGCATCTCCATGAGAATCATGGAGTTATCTTTATATGTTGGTGGGGTGTGCAGTGTGCTCATCCTGTTAACTTGGTCTGTTATTTGTTTGGTTGGAAATTTGAGATCTATTCTTAAGCTACCTTAAAAGCCTTACTTTTCTGTAATGTGAGTATCCTGTAAGTCTGTAATCCTTTTCATGGTACCTATACTGTAATGTAAACACTGATAGCTAGGGCAAGCTTGTTCTGCAAATTTCTTCCTTTTTCTACACAAACATATGGAAATAGTTTTTATTTTATTATTTATGCCTACTATTACTATAACAAGTTCCTATTGTTCTGAAAATGAGATCTGCAAACCATGTATCTGAATCTCGAGACTAGACTTTTTATTTGTTCTTCTTTAGGCCTTTTGGGTGAATGAAGAGAATCAATGAACAACCACCCCCCCCCCCCCCCCCCCCCCCCCAAATTATGCAGTTATATGTGATATGCCCTTCACAAAATAGCCACATACTTGAGATCATCTTTCTGCAATTATGTCATAAGATGAACTGACATTGAGTTCTGTTATTTGCATGGCTCATTAATTTTTTTGCACCATTTTTGTTTCAAATTTAACATAAACTATTGTGATATTATGTTATGACTGTATCCGTTACTGGTATGCAGAGCTGAATATGATCCAAAAAGTGATTTATTGGATCATGAGTTCATGCTAAAAGGGAAATGGTTTCAACGGAAGGACGTGGAGGTATAGTTAAAAATAAATTATGTTGGTAAAAGCATTGGATCCAGGGAAATGCACTAAATGATTGATTTTATCTTATTTCATAGTTAATAACTAAATTGTCAACCATATGCTAGAAAAGGATTCTACTTTTGAAGCCATAACTTTTACCCTGAAAGAAATTCAGTTTCATAATTTGTTCCAATTCCAAGTTATGTGATTGCTCTTTTGGAGAATTAACTGTCACAAGAAGTATTTCTTATCTAGGATGCCAGCATGGAAGGATTGGTTAGTCACATTTAAAAACATTAGTATGGTGATTCCTTTTTTGCATAGTACTTCTATTTAAGTTATAAATAAAACGTATGCATGAGATGTTCTAATTCATTTGCAAAGTTTTTGTTGATGTCATTCTTTGTTTTCATCATAAGCATTATAAGTTATAATCAATTTAGTTGAGTTGATGACCTGAATTATCAGTGTCATGTAACATTTGATATTCTGCAGATAAAAAACAGCCGTGGGGATGTTCTTCAATGCAGTCATTACATGCCTATAGTCAGTCCTGATGGAAAGCCTCTGCCATGTGTAATATATTGCCATGGAAACAGGTGACTATGGGACAAATATGCATTTCTTTGTTGGTTAACATGCAAGTTGATGCTTCAAACTTCAAAGAGTTTTATTCAAACAATAAATATACATTTCAGACTTTGCTTTGAAGATGTGTGTGTTTTCTTTTTATTTTCTCTCGTTTTAAAAATATTCTTTTTAATTTAGAACAGAGCACTATAATGGTTTAATGTAAATAATATATGTTATTTGTCTTACTCATTATTAGAAAACGTGGTTGATCGTTTTTAACTTGCAATTTGATCAATTTCAAAAGTTGGTTTGAATGCACCTTTCTTACCAGCTTACTACTATAAAACGTATAACTAGAAGTTAACACATAGTCCCAGTCCCATTTTAAAACGTTTCTTTTTCAATTTTTTATGTATCTGTATAAATGTATACATGCAATTAGTTTGGTATGATGCTGCATTTTCAAAATAAAATGCTAATTTGAAAGCTTTGCTTTTTTAAATATTTGTTGTTGACTAAAAGTATATTGTCTTACATTTCTCTGTGCTTCCCCCCCCCCCCCCCCCCCCCCCCGATTTCAAACAGTAGAGTCTACATTACAATTCACTTTTCTGGATTTGATTATGAAATTTCAGATATTTGTAATTCTAATATCTTTTATGAGGTTCTTTGTGGGCGGTTGCTTGTTTAGTGTTGCACTTTTAATAGATTCCAAAATATGTTCTTGCTTATTTTGTGCAATGTTTATGGCAGTGGATGCAGGGTTGATGCCAGTGAAGCTGCTCTAATTTTACTTCCTTCAAATATTACAGTTTTTACTCTGGATTTCTCAGGATCGGGAATCTCTGGAGGAGAGCATGTCACTCTAGGTTGGAATGAAGTAAGTGCTTGCTCATTAACTGTTTGAAACATATGATATTTAATAAATTTCTTACATCACAGTAGAAATGAAACGTTTGTGTTTGTACTTCATTGTGAGTTTGCATATGCATTACTACCATTTGCTTTGTTGCTATTTTTTTTATTATGAAGATTATTTAACATTCTATGCTGTTTTCAGAAGGATGATCTGAGGGCAGTGGTCAACTATCTGCGGGCAGATGGAAATGTCTCTCTGATTGGCTTATGGGGACGCTCAATGGGTGCTGTGACTAGGTAATTTTTCATCATTCACTTCTTCATTCGACCTTACATTGTCAATAAGGTTGAAGAAAGGTCTCCTAGGTAGGGGTCGTACATAGGGTGGTAACATGATATTGTAATATGGTCCATTATTACTCAGATCTTATAGTTAATTGTCAATAAGTTGATTAGTTTGTTAAAGAATGGAAACTACATACTTGACCTTATTGTTGTGATCCTCTTCTAATAAGAGCCAGTGTGGCTTGAGAAGAATATATGAAGAAAGACTTCATTAAGATTTTTTGTAATTGTTAATAATGATCAATTGATCATAGCATTGGAAACGACAATGAAGGGATCACAGTCCTTAAGATGGTACCTGAACACGACCTTAACTTGTAAAAGAAGGTGTATGGCATATCTATGATTATCATTCTTGAATAATGGGTTGTCTGCAGAGTACGACCTTAACTTGAGGATGAAGCATTTCATAGTACATTCATGTATGTTTGTTAGAACTTTGGAAGTTATTTAAAGTTCTATTTTTTTTATAGACTTGTGGAAATGATCTGCTTTTCATGTATGTATTTACACCTTTCTGCATTGAATATTTCATACCATTTCCTACCAAAAACACATTCTCCTCATTAATAATGTATACCACTTTCCTTCTTTCCATTAATGATGTCATTCCTTGCAGCCTTATGTATGGAGCTGGGGATCCTTCAATTGCAGGAATGGTTTTAGACAGTCCCTTCTCTGATTTGGTTGATTTAATGATGGAACTTGTAGATACATATAGAGTCCGTCTGCCAAAATTCACTGTGAGTGCATTATATTTTTGGACGGAAATGAGAATACTTTTTATAGAAGTAATCTAACCAAAACTATTAATCTATAATCTCATTTCATATTTTAATGCTTCTTTACGTTGAGGTTATTAAAATCACCTTCAGGCTTAGGCTATGGTGTCTTACCAACCACATTTTATGATCAAAAGTTTGATGAGGTTTCATTTTAATACCAATGAAGGTCCCTATCCATCGAGGCTGGAATTTAATAGCTTTTCTAGACATTTGCTTTTTCTTTGAATTCGTAAAAAGTAGTCTATTGGGTTTTTATACAGATGGCTAGCATCTGATTTCATGGCACTCGTTTCTCTCATATGAGAATAGATTGTCATTGCCATACGATTTTTCCATTTATATTTGGTTCTTCTTGTTACAGGTGAAGTTTGCAATTCAATACATGCGAAAAACAATCCTGAAGAAGGCAAAATTTGACATAACGGACTTGAACACCGTTAAGGTTATTTTTCCTTTTGATTTTTTTTGTTTAATGAAAAAACTTACTTTTATTTGCCTATCTGTATGTAATGATTGAATAATTTGACAGAAAAATAATTAGTGAACTTTCTTCCTTTGCTTTTCCTCATTATTTGTTTGATATAACTTCAGTTCAAATCCAGCATCTGTACCTGAGCTTGGTTAAGAAACATTTTATTTTTTATCTTGAACTTGAGAAATGGGTACACTTGTGGAAACATGATTCTCTCTTTGTTTTGGAAATAGTGTACACTTATTTGTTTGTCAATCATATGATTGTAATTTTACTCAGGAACTCTTAAATATATTACTAACATATTTGTGCTGAACTTTTTTTTAAGTTAATTAATTATCATGTGTGGAGGAAACTTTCCCAGTCAAGAAATCAAATGCTATATGATTTAAGTCAAATAAGTTTGAACTAGTTAAAAGTTTGGAAGTAAAAACTGAACTTAGAGGAATTTTTCTCTGGTAGGGACGTAGGGTAGAGGGATACGATTTGGCTGGTTCTGATTTTGTCAAACTTTGTGGCTTACCATGTGCATCACGATTCATTTTGATTATTGACAGTGATGACTGAACTTTTCGTGGAACTGGTGAACTTCTTTAACTTTAATTAAATGGTAGGAATTAGGATGATTCATTGTTTACAATCTTCTTTCTACATTGGGTGCTTGTGATCATTCATGAAGTAGAGGAGGACAGAGGCAAAACAACCAAAAAGTAAAATAGTATACAATTTTTTGTCCTCCTGAACATATAAAATAATGACTTTATGAGCATTCAAAAGTGTAGAAAATTTCTCTCCTGTATTTTCCCCTGCTTATGTAATAATATTTCTTTTTCTATCTAAAAAAAAGAGATCTTTAGTGGGGAAAAAAATCTGAACGAAATGCAAGACTATAGAAAAAAATTATTTGGGGGAAAATTTACCATATTGAATTTCTTTTGGTTTTTCACACTTTCATATTCTTCATTGTATTCATTTATTATTTGTTTGCATTGCAGGTAGCAAAATCTTGTTTTGTTCCTGCTCTACTAGGGCATGCCATTGATGATGATTTTATTCGTCCTCATCACTCAGATCGTATACTTGAGGCTTACATGGTAAATATGTTTGCAAGAATTTGGGTTAAATATGTTTTTTTGTAGAGCAATGTTTGCTTTTAGTCCCTAATTTTTTTTCCTCCTTTTATTCCCTTATTTATGGAAATGTGTAATGTGTAGTCCCTATTTTCATGAACAGGGACCAAAAGGAGACGGTTTTGTGAAGGATACCACACCTGGCACATTTCCATAAACAAGGACTAAAAATAGACAATTTTTTTAGAAACTAAAAATGAACTTTTCTATATTTATAGGACTACAAACATATTCCAGTTCCACCCTAAGAATTCTTTTTTTCTCCTTCCTTTTTCTTTTTTTAAATTAAACTGATTTACATAACTGAACTTCTTTTCTTCCAGTTCTGTTGGGTTAAACCAAGTCTTCTTGTCATTTTGTAAACCTCTATTACTTCATAGCATGCTTGCTGCTTTAGAATTATAAAATATCTTCTAGATAGTTTCTCGGATAGGACATGTTATGGGTCTTCTGCAAATTATCATTTATATATACCACATGTTCTCCTTCTTTTATTTTCTCAGTTACTCATTCTTGTATGCCTGGCCTTTTGGATCTATAATATGGTTGTTTATGCCTTGCAGGGAGACAAAAACGTAATTAAATTTGAGGGAGATCACAACTCTTCGCGTCCTCGGTATTATTTTGATTCCGTAAACATCTTTTTTCACGATGTTTTACAACCTCCAGAAGATGAGCTTGGGGAATCATTTTTTGACATTATGAGTGATTACTTTGGTAAGGTAAATTCACCATGCATCTCTTTGGTTCCATTTTGGTCAAAATGCAAAGTTCCTTTCTTTAACATTATTTTAAATGTTAAATGTTTCTACACAGGATGTCTGGAGATCTGTGCATGAATTTGACTTTGGCAATGAACCACCATTTCGAAACAAAGGCATGACTCAAGTACCCTGTGTCTCTTAACTATTCCTTTTGCATTTGGTAACCTCACTACTAATGCAAATCTCTTACTTGTTTTTTGTTAGTTGCAGAATCATCAACAAGCAGTACTGTGGATGACATTAAGCAAGTTCGTTCAAAAAGACCAATGAGTAGGATGGAGGTTTGTATTTATTTGCTCTTAGTTTACTGTCAGAACTAAGAATAGCATGCAAACAGCTTGCTGAGAAAATATTCACACGATAAATAACTGCAAAATCCTTGCATTGCCATATAGAACAACGTGTTCCTTATGTCTGAAAACCTTGAAAATGCTCCAAGCTTGCAGAACAGACCCCTAGATTCACCAAACTTTTCAAAATCTGTACTACAAATATATCTAGCAGCTCAACAGAATTCTGATGCTACTAATCATGGAATTAAAGAACTGTATAATGCAAACTCTCAAGGACCGACATCTACAAAAGCTTAAGCTATTAAGTAAAAGCTCATGAATGATTAATCTCGCAAGAGCCCAAAGGCTTGAAGTGTGTGGACAATGTATGTGCCCACCTTACATTATATTGAAATTTAACTTATGTTTAGAAGAATGGAGTTGGCAAGGATCAAAATCCTGGCTACTTGGTCATAGAAGTTCTCTGATACCATGTCAAGGACCATTTCTACCATAAATGGTTTTTATATCTAAAACATAAGGACAGTGTCCTTTCTGTTAACACTGTAAAATTTTTATTGCATGGTCCTGGAAGATGTGGTAATTTGAGCTGTTATGACATGAATTTTTTTAAAATTTTTTGAATGATGTGGTTCTTGGTTTTTTAAGATTTTTATTTCTTGAATAATTATTGTTTTGATTTTCTCAGGTTCCATCACATACTTTTTCAAAAGATGGACGTCGTGACAGTGAGGTATGGATTTATCTTTTTTCATGTCTTTGTACTGAATTATATTTTGTTCTTTCTCCATATTAATACTCCCTCTAGTCCTATTTATAAGGCATAGTTTTAGAAGGAATTGATGATCCTTTTTATAAGGCATTTTACAATTCCCATAAATTATTTAATTTTTTTTTCCACTAGTTGCCCTTATTAAATACTCTAAATTATTAATAAGAGTAAAATTGGTACATTAGTAACATTTTTTTTTTTCAAAATTCAAGAAAATCAATTGAATTAACTACTTTTATTAGTATGTGTGATTGTTATCCAAAGTTCCTTATAAAAAGGACCAGAGGGAGTAGTAAATTAATGCTGTACATTATGGAATTTATGCCATGGCATATTGTGGTCCAACATTCTCAGCATTCATGCATTGAGTGAGACGGTGGTGGGTGGTAAGACTTTAAGAGCTAAGACTTAAGAGTGGGAATGCTATAATGGGCAGTTGAGACTTAAAGAGTGTCACTAGCCCTGTATGGCTGTATCTCATCTTTCATTTAATAATTAAAGTTTAAAAAGGGGGAGCTTGTGTTCAGATAAATTTTCATTTCTATATTTATACCGAACGTGATTTTATTTATTTTTTGCATGTGCATGGTGGGTAACCATTGCTAGTGCAACAAGAAGGCCCCAATACTCGAGTTTCAACTCTCAAGATTCAATAATGTAATTTATTCAAATGTCTAGCTTCAGATAAAGACAAGAACAATAATCTGTAAAGGGTAGTAATAAACAACATGTTTAATCAGGGGCCTAACTTGAACGGGGTTGGTTAGGTGATCAAACTCAAATGAACTATAGTCACTAATTTTGCACGATATTTTTGCACAACAGGCACAGAAATGTGATGATCTTTCCTCATCATCTTCTACAATGATTAGTTTTGAATTATCAAATGGTCGTCTCTATAGTCCCCTCGTTCCAACCGATCTAGATGATGACCACTACGTGGAATATCAACTTGATGACTTTACAGGCCGTCCATCTAGTGCAAAGAAAGAACAAAAAGTGAGTCAACTTGTTGGTTATCACATAACATAAATTGAAATTTTGAATGCATGATGTTATATATACACTGAAAGTTGTATAATTGTTTTTTTATGGATTTGTCCATATTATTCAGATGTTCATGGAAGCAGTGATAGATTCATTGAAAGACATTGAAATACGAATTCCAGAGGTAGAACAACCACCTGTTAGCAGTGCTAGTACCATGTCTACAGAGCCATTGGATAAGAATGACTCACATGCTTCTTCACATGAGATTTCCAAACCTATGGAGACAGAATCTTCTTTACTCAACCACAGTGTTAAAACAATTTCCACTGCATCTGATGATGCATTGGAGCCCTTGAAAACTGAGTCAAATTCCATTTCAGTGATTCCAAGTCCAGTACCAAGTCTTTCATCAACACCATTGGACACTTCATGGGTTGCTGAGTCTGGCAATACAGAAAGTGCTTCTACTAGTAATGATAGTTCTGCTAGCTTACAAAGTTCATCAGACACTGACATATCACACAATACAAAAGCCACATTAACTGTTATTAAGAATCCAGCAGGCCATGTCTTGAACGGCTTACTGCGACGTTGGGATTTCAACTTTTTCAGAAACAGTCACAGTCGATAAGATTAGAGAGTCATTGTTTTTGTAACTACAAAATATACTACATAGTTTGTAAAATGCTCCACAGAAGAAAAAGGTTGCTTGTGATTAAGTTCTGTGTATGTTTAGATTATCATCTAGCATTCATCTAATATTCTTTCACCGTATGAGAGAATTGTTGTGTTTTTACCCCGTAACTAGAATTTCTGCAAGTCCCCATTATGGGCCATGCTTATGCATGATTTATTGATTTTCCCTTGAATGTTTTTTCATTTTTCTTATCAGAGATTGATGTAATTGTATCCAACTACTGTGTGGTGGCTTTCAAGTTCTTTTTGTTAGGCCCTGTATTTATAATACCTGTAAATGGTTTTTTTTTTTTATCTTTCTATTATCTATTTATAATATATAAATTCTGAAACGTGAAGCTATATAGACAATATTTAATAGGCTTAAATACCTTTTTAGTTCTTGCAATTTAGTATTTTTTTTGCTTTTCGTCATTGTAATTTTTTTTTTGTTTTAGTCATTGCAAATTATGTTTTTGTTTTGTTTTTTTTGTTTTACTATTCAAAGAGCTATCTAAACCGTTTTAAGGACGAAAAATAAAACAAACATAATTTGCAACGACTAAAACAAAAAAAATTACAAGGATGAAAAACAAAAAAAAGGCTAAGGACTAAAAATGTATTTAAACCTATTTAATAACACAATATTGCCACACCAACATTTTAGCTTAGTTGATATTCTACTTTTAAAAGACAACTTTTGATATACATATACTATCTCCTTTGACCCTAGTAATAACACTATTTTAATTTTCATTAATCTTAATAACCATCAATTTTTATAGCTATCAATTTTCAATAATCTTAAGTGATTTTCTCAATCTCAATAAATTTATATTATATTCGTTTAAATTGAAAATAAAATTCTTATGTTCAAGTGCAAGGTATGTTTGATTTTTTGTAAATTATAAAATTGAAATAAATATAAAATACAAAATATTTCTAGAGATCAACTTTCATGCATTGTTAATGTAAAAATTATTATACTATCAACCAATTATAAATCATCTTAGATATGACTCTTAAAATAATTGTTATAAAAATTAGAATGGTTAGGTGAACAAATGAAGATCAATAACAAATGCATATTAAGGGTCCGTTTGATTTGAAAAGGAATTATGAGACAACATAAATTGAACAAATGAAGACAGGATAAAAACTCAACTTTTTGTTACTCATAAAATCATGAGATAACTTTTTGTCTCAGATACAAAGTATTCAAAAGACATACATACCTCTATTATCTGCATTTGAATTTGAATCATTCCATTTGAATTCCCATTAATTATCTGCTAGCTACCACAACCTTATCATGCCATGTATTTTGAATTCACATTATCTACTAGCTGCAACAACCTTATCATGTCATTTATTTTGAATTCACATTATCTACTAGCTAGCTTACTTGTATATATTTTGTATTTTGAATTCACATAATATATAATGATAATGCAAATTATATTAAGATAATTAATATTAAAAAAAGTATTTTAGTAAATTTGATATTATTTTACTTGTGCTATCCATTGTTCATCAAACAATGTACATGATAAAAAATTGTCAAGTAACTTCAATATTTATTTTGTATTGTGCTGTCCAGTACCATAATTTTAACAAATCAAACTGACCCTAAAATACAAAAGAAACAACATTATCAATTAAACAAAAACATTTAGTCATAATAAGCAATTTGAAAAATATGACATTCAAACAAATACTTTAAAGATATTTAAAATGATGGATAGAAAGAGATTTAAAAAAATCCCTAAAATCACTCTTATTGAAGAAATTTTTTAAAAAAACGCTTTAATTAAAAAATTTAAAGAATTAAAGAATAACAACTAAAAACGTTTTCATTCAAAATAACTATTTGAATTTATATATAAAAAGATTTTATTATCTTTAATCAAATTATACAAAATACATGTTTTCGAGACTTATCAAGCAAATAATAAGAGTTATACTATTTATAACAGTTTTTTATAATATTTTTACAATAGTATTTTTTTTCTATATCTTTCTGAATCACGTCCAATTAGCACGTACTTTTCTTTTTTGTTACTATCTCTCTCAAGGTTACAAAAAAATAAATTAAATTATACACATTTATCGTAGTATGTTTCCCAAACATAAATCAGGGTACTTTTTCATTGTACTATGTTTTTTGTTGCGCCCACAAATCAAAATGAACCAATAGGCATCATATTCATGGCTGTGAGTGAATTTGGATTTTGTGGCTTTACTAGCGAATATTTTTGCGGATTCTGTTGACGACGTGTCAGCTAAACACAGCGCCAAGTATATGAAGAACAAACAAAGTAACAAACTTCGACTATTCACACTATCAGTTCAGTTCGGTTTTTATCACTTATCATTCTCTCTCTCTTTTAATTTGTTCCTTCCTTCTTCAGTGTGGAGTGTGTGTAATCCATTCATTCCCATGGCTTCCGTTGCTTTCAGAAACCTAAATTCTAAGCGCCTCCTTTTCTCTTTGCATTTCACAAATGCTTACCATTCACTCTCTCGTGGAACTTGCACCACCATATTCCAAAACTACTGCAATGCACCTCCTTTGGATCTCGTTTCTCTACGGAGATCCTTGGCCACTTTTGCTCGAACGTAAGACCCTCGTTTTCTAAGGACAACATTGCTCTTTCTTTCTTCTTTTCCCTCACTGATGTTAGTGGAAGATTTTCTTATGTGCTTCTTGTGGTGGCTAAGGCTTTTTATGTTATTTTATTGGTGTTGCTTACTTGATATATGACAATACCTGTCCATGCATGTGGTAATTCATTTACGTACATGTGATCATGCACATGAAGAAAAATGCAACCTTTAAGCATTTGAAATAGAAGTGGTAATTGTGTATGAGCAAAATATTAATTGACTTGAGTTCGCTGGCCCAAATAACCAGTTTGAGCACTTGTCTATCCTTCATGATAAATATCTATATATATTTTTTAATGAAATTCTCCTTCAATCAATCCTTAATTGTAGAGGCACTGGGAATGTGTGTGGATATAGAAATACAGATAGCAGATAGAGATATCTATTGCTTGTTCCACATAAAGAAGGGCCTTTGCATGCTATTGTTATGAGGGTTGTTTAAAGTGTGTTTCATTTTCGTTGTTAAAGTTGTTCTTTTTTGCAGAAAGCCCCACCTTAACGTGGGCACAATTGGGCATGTTGATCATGGGAAAACCACACTAACTGCTGCAATTACCAAGGTTTGGATTGATTTCCGTGTCCTGATTCTTAAATAGTGGAATTCTACCTTTAATTTTAATTTCTTTTTGGCATAAACATTTTGTGATTCAGGTCTTGTGTTTGACAATATTTATATACGTGAATTGATTTTCTGGAACAGGTGCTATCTGAAGAAGGTAAAGCCAAGGCCATTGCCTTTGAGGACATAGACAAGGCTCCAGAGGAAAAGAAGAGAGGAATTACTATTGCTACTGTGAGAGATAGATCACTGTTTTTTTCAAAATCCATACTCCAATTATGCATGTTGTGAATGATACAGAACTAAATGTTCTAGTAATAAAATTTTGTAAACTTCTCTTGAGATTCTTATCTTGATCTTACAGGCTCATGTAGAGTATGAGACAGCAAAGAGGCACTATGCGCATGTTGATTGCCCAGGACATGCAGACTATGTTAAGGTAAGGTTAGTTGGAAATGGTAACAGACTTTGTTAAAGTATCTCCATGAACAGGCATATATATATATATATATATATATTTTAATTTCTATGGATCAATTTTCTTGGTGTGAATTATCACCCTTATGCTTTTCCTTCTATATTGAATTGAATGAATGTAGATATTACTTTGAAGAATGCATGATCTTAGTTGTGCATGATTGATTTGATGCTTTTGAATGTGCTCGTGTTTGTACTGACTCCATCTTCACTTAATTCATTTGGCGAAATTACAGAACATGATAACTGGAGCTGCACAAATGGATGGTGGAATTCTTGTGGTTTCTGCTCCAGATGGGCCAATGCCTCAAACAAAGGAACATATACTGCTTGCTCGTCAGGTTGGTAGTTCATTGTGTCAATATGTAAAAGTAAAACTCAGTTTTTATAAAAACTAATTACATTCCAAAACCATAAGACCATAACATACAAGGGGTGTTTTTCTTGTTTCCTGTGTCAGGTTGGTGTGCCATCATTGGTTTGCTTTCTAAATAAGGTTGATGCTGTTGATGATCCAGAGTTGCTTGAACTTGTGGAAATGGAGCTTCGTGGTATGAAGTGCTAGCTTATAGTTTTATTTTTATTTGAACGGGAAGGAAAAATTATCTACAACTCATCAATTATCAGAATGTTTCTTTCATATGCTCTACTAATTGGATGTACATCCTTTGATAAACTACATTTTTGCAGAACTGCTTAATTTCTACAAATTTCCTGGGGATGAGATCCCAATTGTTCGAGGTTCAGCCCTGTCTGCATTGCAGGGGACTAATGAAGAACTTGGAAAGAAGGCTATCTTAAAACTAATGGATGCTGTGGATGAATACATTTCTGATCCTGTGCGGCAACTAGACAAGCCTTTCTTAATGCCAATAGAAGATGTTTTCTCAATTCAGGTAAGCGTGAAGATCATAACTCGTGTATCAATTCTTATTGAAATATGATATTCATATTTCATAATACGAGGCAATTTTCTGGACATTGGTGTCACCCATACTTCCTCCTCCATGAACATGGATCAGGATGAAAAGGAGGGAAAAAATATAACCACCCCAAAAAGTCACTAACAATGTACATTTCTATCTACTATTTTCAAGTCTTTTTTGCAAGAGACATCAGCTTTTAACACGGTAAAAAATTGATTAACCAGGATTTGTAGTCCTTGTATAATTCCTAGGAATTACAATAATTCAGTTCAAACACTTTCCTTATTATGATAATCTAATAAAATGATCTTTCTTCAACCTTACTGTATTCTTTTCTGTATTTCTTAAATAATTTGTTTACACTTACTCTACATATGTTGTCAACTGCTTGACGTGTTCCTTCCGCCATGTTTGGTTTATGTGAAGGGGCGCGGAACTGTTGTGACTGGTCGTGTTGAACAAGGCACCATCAAAATAGGTGAGGAGGTTGAAGTATTGGGACTAACACAGGTAGACATGGAAGTTAAATATGTATTATCATGTCATGTTAATGAGTGTTTGCTTTATGCTATATGCTTTTGTATTTATCAGTCTTTGTGTACAGAGTGGACCTTTGAAGACTACTGTAACTGGTGTGGAAATGTTCAAGAAAATTTTGGATCGAGGGGAAGTAAGTAAAATCATATAACTAATCCCTCTTTCTCCTTCCTTTTCCTGGGATTTGGATTGATGGATAATTAAATTTCTGTATCCATTTCAAGGCTGGTGATAATGTGGGACTTCTTCTACGTGGTCTGAAGCGTGATGATGTACAGCGAGGAATGGTGAGTGGAACTAATTCAAAGTGTAAAGTAATGTTAATATATATGAAATATATGTTCAACATTGATCTAAAACCTCACATGGTAGTGAAGATCTTGTAATTTTTTTTTTTTATCAGCAAATGTTAGTTGTTAATTTGTTAGTTTTTGTTAGTGGAAGGGATTCGAACCCACGACCTCTCCCTCCCCCGTTCTCCCTTCAACTACCAAACCAACCTTATAACTCCTGTGAAGATCTTGTAATTGTCTCACTCTTTGATGTGAAAAGTTGAGTTGTTACCATGGTTTTCAGAACCGAACCGGACCGGACCGGCCGGTTCAACCGGGAACCGGTTGCTTGTCCAGTCCGTTTGTTCCTTAAAACCGGCCTGCAGTTGAACCGGTCAAGAACCAGTCAAACCGGTATAAAACCGGTCAAAACCGGTCAAGAACCGGTGCTAAAAACCGGTTTGAACCGGTAATATTTTAAAAACTTTTATTTTTTTTTATTTTCTTTGAAAATTTTAAATTTAATATAAAATATTTTAAAGATAAATAAAACACATTTTTAATAAATATTTTAAATAGATACAAATTATTTTTTATCAATTATTATTAAATTTTTTCTTGTAAAACATATAATTTGCTCATTTATATTTATTTAAAAAAACTTTATATCTTGATTTTTGATAATTTTATATTTTATTAATTTGTTATTTTTTTGTTAATGTTAATGAAACATTATTGTATTTTATTAAAATTTGAGCTTAAGTATTATGGTATATGTGATTAGACTTTTATATATATATTGAATCTTAAAAACATGTAAAATGGTTTTTTAGGTTTTAATTTAGTTTTTAATGTTTTAAAGTTATGTGATATTATATTTACTTAATATTATTATATAAATTATTTAATTATTATTATTTTATTAATACCGGTTCGACCACGGTTCAACCACGGTTGAACCATTGAACCTTAAACCAGTGCCTTCACCGGTTCAATGACCAGTCCGGTTTTAAAAACATTGGTTGCTACTGAATTTGTAATTAAAGTACTCAAACATTGCAAATAAGAAAATTTCTGGAATAGAAGGAGAGATCATATGAAAAACAGCAACACTATTTCATTAAGTTTTATGAGGGTCATTCATTTTATGAAAATGAACCATTTTTTTTTTCTTTTCCTGTTTCTAAACTTTCTATTGGTGAAAATTACAGGTTGTGACCAAGCCTGGTGCATTAAAAACGTATAAGAAGTTCGAAGCAGAGATTTATGTCCTCTCAAAGGATGAAGGTGGCCGTCATACTGCTTTTTTCTCTAACTATAAGCCGCAGTTTTACTTGAGGACTGCAGATGTTACCGGAAAGGTGGAATTACCCGAAAGTGTTAAGATGGTTATGCCTGGTGATAACGTGACTGCAACATTTGAGCTGATATCACCTGTTCCTCTTGAAATAGGTAGGTTGAATCCTAGATGTGACAGATCATAAAAATGCTGCATTATCTACAATAGGTCACGTATATATTATTTTTTCATTTTTTTCTCTAGCTTTTTTATAATCAATTATTCGATCATTGTTAATTGATGTCCGACTATATCGGAAATTGATTAAGCATCTTTAAACTTTAGTAATTAGTACTAACTACAGACTACAGGGCCAGCTACTCTAAGTGGATTCAACTAATAATCTATATGTATTTAAGTAGTCTTTATGTTCTTTTATTTCTGTGTAACTAAGTTTTTTTCAGTTATATATCCCCTAAAAATTAATGTGTGGCAATTGCTTTTTGATGAATTTGGAAGGTCTAGAATTTAATTTATAATTGTCTCTGCATTGTCTTTGTTTCATACTTGCAACTTTTGTTTGTGACTACATTCAACAATATGATCTGACAGTAGTCACTTTATTTATAAACAGGACAAAGATTTGCTTTGAGAGAGGGAGGCAGAACAGTTGGTGCAGGAGTTGTCTCCAAAGTGATGGCCTAGGATGTTGGTCTAAATTCTACAACTTCTTTTGTCCAGTAATTTGTAAATAAGTCGCTAATAGGGACTGAGAGCAGCGTTCTAGTAGGATTCTATGATGTGACCATTTTTTGACACTTGATGCGGTGGTTCCGTTTCAATGTGTTTTGTTTTGTTTATTTTGTTCAGAGAATTATACTAGTTCATTTAGATGTTTTTCATGGACCAGAGGGAAAGTGGTCCAAATTTTTTGGTTCGGATAATAATGTCAATTTCTTCAAGATGCCTTTCTCTTTTTTCTTGGTTGGTATAATGTTAAAATAACTTCGTTGGCTGCCACCACTAAAGCCTCAAAACATCCGGTTCCTATATAACTATGAACCTTTGTTAGACATCTGAGCAAGGATAGAAACAGCAATCAAAAGATTATTCCCAAGTCAGTTTGGCCTAAAGAAGAAAAGCCTAGGATTATATGGATTTTTTTTTCTTTTAATTTCAAGGCAGGAAGGAATGAATTTAATCATAAAAGGAAATATGGATAATTCAATTCAAATAATAACATTGAATCTGAAAAAATAATAATGAATAAATAATTGAGTCAGGCTATCTTTCCAGCCCCAGCAAACATGGCAGCCTTCCTAGAGAATTTACTACAATTACTAGTTTACACACACATATGTACAAGTATACTATTACAGTGATTGCTCTGGACCAACATGGTTTACTGATTGTGCTTGATTATTTTACCTATCTTCCAACCACTTCAATGCTGTCTCAACCAGTGTATGAATTGTTAGATTGTGCCGGTTCAGTCCCACGGTACCAGAGAAAACATTAAAGCTTTCTAGCTCTGAAGTGGTCTCCAAGACACCCTCCAGCACCTCCTCCATTCCCAGATCCTTGAAAGTGCGAATGTTATCTTCTCTTTCTTTCATCATCCAAATTGCCAGCTCTATCACAAACCTCCTTATCCTTGGGACCTTAGTTGGAGGATATCGGTGTTTCTTGAGAATATGAATTAATTTATTTGCCAGTTCAGCCTCGGTGATCCCAGATTCTTCAAATACAGTGCTTGATTCAGAGGAAGTCATGAATGTGAAAACACTTGCTGCTAGACCAATCATCACTTCCTGTAGCTTGTTTTCTTGTGACATGATTGCCTGAAGTATCTGCAGGGTTGTGCAATGGTTAAAAATTGAGTTTGAAACATACAACAAAACATAGTATATAGTACACATGTTGGTAGCCCAAAATTATAACGTTAGAGTAACACTTACTGTGGGTGCTGCAGCTGTAACCCCCCTTAACTGTTTGAAGAATTCTGATCCACTGTAAGTGCATAAATTTCTTAGAATTCTAGCAGCATTGACACGAAGCAGCGGAACTTTCAATGCCTCTATCAGCCTTTCCAATACTTTCAACTTCAAAACCCTATGACAATTGCTCTTGCTTTCCAATGCCAGCATTGCTAAGGCCTCCCCAGCAACAGTGGTTACATCTTTCTGATTTTCAGCCATGCAATCTTGGAAAAATATGTTGAACAATTCTTTAAGTACTCCACCTGTGCCTCCAATCCTTTCTGTTGCCTCCTCTTCCAATGCCAGACTGGTTAAAATTTCTATGCTCAGTTTCTGTAGCAAGGGGTGTTTCTCTCCATGCCTTAAAATATCTCTGATGTTGCTGATTGTGAAAACTATCTCCGAAATCTCCCTTCGAAGATGTTTCCCATAGGTGCCTGATGTGCTAGCCAGCATCTTCACCAGCTGCAGAGATCTCTTCACTGTCAGTATTTGAGATGGTGTAACATTCTCATTCTTCAGCAACCTCTCTTCAGCATGTGTGAAGTCTATGATCTTTGGGAGCAGGCCTCTTGTGTTTCCAATCTTTCCACAGTTGTCATGATCACGGGCAAGTTTCTTCAGAATGAGGAGTCCCAAATGGTTAAATGTCCAGTAGCCATAATTAGGATGATCAAATATGAGTTTCTTTTCTCCAATTTCATCAGCTGCAGGTATGCAATTCCTGTTAGTTTGGAGAAGAGATGATATTGATTCCATAGCGCCCGGTATCCCAGCTATGCGGAGAGAGTTCTGCTTCTTGCCAGCTAGTGCTGATAAAATCTCTGCAGCTGAGAGCCTAATCTCTTCCTCCTTGTGGTCTGTCCAATTCAACATCTCAACTAGCCTCTCCACCACAGATATGGAAATTCCAAGCTTCTGAAGGGTATCATCAGAAAACCGTTCACTCACCGCGAATTGGCGAAGAATTCTTCCTCCAATGAGCTGCTCATCAGGTGAATTTGAGGCCAAGAGATCTATAGCAAAACAGACTATGTCCATTTTCAACCCATCAAATATGCTCCCATTGACACACTTTGAATAGGCATCATAAAAGAACCTTCTAATTGACACCATCCCTGATGGCCCCAACTCGCACTCCTTGTTAACCTCATCCAACAGTTTGCAGTAGCCGATCTTCCATTCCCAGTAAGCCTTTTCCATCAAGAAAAGCAAAGCCTCAGCCAAAGCCAAGGCATAGAAGATATTCAAAGCAGACTCCCGGTTCCTCTTGTCCGTGTCTCCCTTGGCAACCTCCCCATAGTTATGCTTGATGAGCTTCATCGACGAAAGAACCACGCAAGCCGTTGCAGAAAAAAGCTGAAGCCAATGCAGAAGCTTGCTGATATGCCTTGAAAGGAAAAACCATCTAGCATATGGTAGAAGTGGAACATCTGAACTAACCCACGTGCGAGTTGGTGTCGTTATGCTAATGGTATTATCCCTATACCTGGGGGTAACATTAGCCTCCACCATATCTCTCCTATGCTTCTTGATTACAATTGGCCTGAAAAGGCTCTTGATACTTTGAAGAATCAAGTTTTGGGAGGACCTTAGCATCCTGAAACTGTTGATTCCAGCATCAGTTATAGACCATGTGGCTTGGTGCTGCCACTCAAGCTCATGGCTCCTGCTGAAAATCCTTGTCCCTTCAATCAATAATATGATGGTGATGAACCAGAAATCGGTTTTGTCCAAAGTGATGGCAAAACCACCAAGAAGGACAACGGTTGCCCATATGAAACCAAGAGTTCCAAGGCTAGTGGCTGCTTTTTCAAGCACTGCAAGACGCAGTGCAAAGAGGGTCAGCTTCTTTTCTGGTGCTCTAACTGTTGCTGAAGAGCAAGAGTTATCTGCATCACTGTCTCTCTTCTCAATGCCGCTGAGTCCACGAGGCTCAAACATTGTGCTGGTTTTGCTTGTCTCGCTTAGCCTGCAGAGTTCAGCAACTTGTAGGTGAACACTTCCCTCTCCTTCTATCTTCACAGAAAGCCTATGATCCATGAAATGATGAAAATATTATATGTTATTATGTTGCAACTTTGGAGTGAATGTTTCTAACTTTGTTGTGTCTATCAAAGGGTGAAGGGTGAGAGGGTTTTATACAAGAATGGAATGAAGGAGAATGAGGAGCTTAGAGGGCACGTTTATATTGAGGCGTGTTGGGGAAAGAGTGACGCCAAGCTTCACTCTCTTGCCGTCTATTTTCGAAGATGTCGTTGGTTATGCTTTGGTAGCAATCCTAGTAACGTGTGGAAGGGTTAACTTATTTCTCTATCTCTTGTAAAGTTTGTATTGTTTTGTTTTCTCTTTCTAGAAAGTTTCTTGGAAGTGTCAATCTAGGAGGAGTACGTAGTATAACGCCGAAGCGGATATCTCACGTTTTTTTGGAAGTGTCAGCTTCAAAGGTTCACACCCTTTTAATTGGTGGAGGATACTGTAATGAAAGGAGTATTTTGTTGGTGGATTAATTATGTTTTTAGTTCTTGAATTTTTTTGAGTTTTTATTTTTAGTTTTTAAATAAAATTTTGACTGGTCTTTGTCTTTGAACTTTTTTTTCTTCAATGTTTTTAGTCCCCTAAACTTTTTTTCAATTTTTGTTTTCAGTCCCTAAATAAATATTTGACCGGTCTTAGTCTCTGAACTTTTTTCTGTCAATGTTTTTAGTCCTTCAGGAACTTTTTATGATAGGGACTAAAAACATTGAAAGAAAAAAAGTTTAGGGACCAAGACCGGTCAAATATTTGTTTATGGACTAAAAACAAAAATTGAAAAAAAGTTTAGGGACTAAAAACATTGAAGGAAAAAAGTTCAGAGACTAAGACCGGTCAAATATTTGTTTAGAGATTAAAAGTGAAAATTGAGAAAAGTTGAGGGACTAAAAATATTGAAGGAAAAAAAGTTGAGGGACTAAAAATATTGAAGGAAAAAAAGTTCAGGGACTAAGACCGGTCAAAATTTTGTTTAAGGACTAAAAATGAAAATTCGAAAAAGTTGATGGATCAAAAACATAATTAACCCTTTGTTCGTTAACCAGCTCGGTCTTTTTCTACTTTTTACTTTGACATCCACAGAAATAGAAATTCAGGCACGGGCAGTACCAAAATTAAGGAAAAGTAAAATTAGTATACCTTTCTCTTATTTGTGTTTTGAAAAAGGTTATTCATACAATAAAATTATACTATAAGTGTACACAAGGTCTCTCAACATGATTTTTTCTATACCCAAAGTGATATTACTAGGAATTGAATCCTAGAACATTTAATTAAGAGATACAGGTTACTATCACTTGTGTTAACCAATGTTGGTACAAAGCATAAATGTAAAACAATAGACATGTTTGCATGAATAGAATTTCTCTTTTGGTTTTTGGTAATTTAAACTATGAGAAATTATCATTATTACGAATTTAACTGCACGAGAACCATGAATGAATAACCTGGCGTGATTCCGTCACAATAATTACATCAATCACTTTTTTACAAAACAAAAATGAAATCGTACGAAATAACAATTTTGTTATACTTTGATGTCTTTGATCGTGGTGAACATGCCTGGTTTGATGGAGGTTGGACCATTTGTAGGGTTGGGGCAAAAGTTAGTCACACATAGGTAACTTGAGCTACCTTTAGTAGGAGGAGTCGCAATATTATGTGTTTGATCTCAGTTTTATATGTGATTTTTACACATTTATTGAGAAATTAATAGTTATAAAGTATTTTTAGTAAAATTGACAATTTACATTGAATGGCCGGGTTTCGTGATGCCCAACCAAACATGTAGTACAGTAAAAAAAAAAAACTTTTCATATAAGTTATTTTAAACTATTTTAAATCAGTTTCAAGTGATGTAGAATCAATCAATATAGTATGTGTTTGATTTCTTATTAGAAATCATTAGAAATCAATGAATATACTTTAGTACATATTTGATTCTGATAAAAATACAGTAATTATATTAATTTATTTAAAAAATAATAATAATAATAATAATAATAACATATTCTTTAATATACTTTTCATATTAAAAATTACCAAATCATGTGTATTTCTCTATCTACAATTTGGCAGTAGTCCACCTCATTTTTACACTTAAATACTACCCATGCCATGCGTGATTAATTCTCCGTTCAAAAGTATTGGTTGACTTGGCAAAAGTAAAAAATACGAGTTGTAGTTTGTCAGCTGATAATTTTATCTCCATTTTTTTATGGGTTTATCTCCAAATGTTTTGTTGAACACACGTGAGATGTTATTGTTATTTATTATTAGTCTATGTTCAACTTACGGTTAAGATCTAAAAATGATAACAAGTAGACATTTTGGTATCTGTTGGAATTAAGTTAATTCCATTGTACTAGCAAAACTTTTTCTTTCACACAAACTGTAGTCTAATTTTTAAAAACAAATTAAGTGGGCTACTTAAGCCTATGTATAGAGTAACACAATATTTACACGTTTGAAAACTTATATTAAGCTTATGAAGCTTTTTTGTTTCCTTTTAAATCCTTCTAAAATAATAATAACATAAAGTATATACATTTCAATATATTTTCCATCTTTCTTTACTCAGAAAAAGGAAAATGTAAAAATCAAGTAGAGATTTTCATTGGTACATATTTTTTTTCGTAAGTGGTTTATATAAAAAGAAATTATTCTCGCATATTATTTTTTATTTACTCCATATTTTACATTAAAAAAAAAAGTGTATACAAGAACTGATTCATGTGTAGAATCCATGTAGATGAGAGTCTTCCCCACAAGAATTGCATGAAGCTTTATGCAAAAATTAGAGCATGTGAATGTAATGTAACAGAAAATTACGCACAAAAATCAGCTTCCTTATGATTGGTTTCTCCACATTTTTTAAAAGCTATACCACACAGGAAAACTCTTCTGTTGTCGCTAGGAGTTGGAGTGCACGGATAGATCATTATCAGTTATCACACTCTAACATGACTCACAATTTTTCATTAAAAACGAGTTACTTTCGAAACCCGTAGCTTATGGCTTTTTTTTTTTGGACGTAGCTTGTGGCTAATTACGTTGCTCATGCGTGCTGCCCATCTTGTACAATAAAAAAAAAATGCAAATATTGGTTGTAATGATTCATAAGATTGAGCCTCAAGCATTTAATTCAAATATGCAGAGCATACACTGCATTATTTAGCTACCATTGTTGCTTTATTGGAATGGGTCTGATGACCATTTGTTCTTATCCCATAGTGTTTGAGATTTCATATTAGTTAGTAGTATGATTAAAATAGTGCAAATAATTCAGAGATCATTTTTATTTCATGAACTAACTTTTGTGTTGAATAAGTCTAAACTAAAAATATAAGATAGTTTGTGGAGTATTAAAGACTATTCTTGTAGTTATTGTTGAGTCTATCAAATCACTTGTTTTCGAATCACATGAAAATGTTTAACTTGAAAATTTTATGCTCAAGATATCGAGTCTTCAATATTAAAAAGATGTATTAGAATTAAATAAAATATATAAGTAGAGCAACCTTCATCCCCCACAAACTAACTTTTGAGAATTAGGCCCAAAACTAACTACATAACAATTGGGACTAGCCAGTGGTCCAAAAATTAGTGACAAAAGTTGTTTATGTTCATAAATGATAATATATGTTGTTTCATTCCTTGATCAAAAGGGAGAGATAGAGATAGCTCAGTATTAATGCAACGAGTCCCTGTGAGGAACAATATGCTGTTCTGTAACAAATTAGGGTCTTCGTCAAGTCTTCTTTCATTTTCTTTTTTGGGTCCCAGAAAGCGTAGGCAAAAAGGGAAAAATAAAAGAAAGTGAAGCAGAGGCCAAAAAAGAAAGCAAAAAAAGAGAAAAATAATAAGGACCTTACAATAATCAAATCTAGATTCTTTGAGTTCCTTAAAAGAACCTAGGCCATAAATTTTTGCTTGTGGAATATCTTGGTTTTATTTTACACGTACACGTAAAACAGAGCTGCGATATATGCTACAAGCTTAACCTAATGGAGATATTTTTATTCATTTATTTATTTATTTTTGCATAGAGGATGGGGCAATCTAGTATGAATTGTTCCTTTCTCTTCTGTTTCAATTTTCATTATTACCGTATAAAATATATTTTAATTTTCTCTTTTTAAAAAAATTCATAATTGTTTTTTATTTTTATGAAAAAAATGCTATTCTTTTGATTTTTTTTCGCCCTAAATTTCGATGATAAGATTAACCTCTCGTCGTGCTACTGTTACAGTAAAAAAAATTAATAATGATCGTTTTCGAGATTTAAAGGTAAATTCTACGGTGGAGAAGTCCATCAAATGGTCCATGGGTGGATCACTATTATTAACCCTTGGATTTATTATTAAAAAACTTCAATGGTTGAGATTAAAATTAGATATTTTTTTAACAAATCAGCAAAATGTCAACTTTATCCTTATCTTCTTCACACCGTCCCAACTTCACCGTCTGGAAATCTTTTTGTCAGAAACTGGAAAATAAGTGTTCTAAGAAAAAAAAAAAAAAAAGATCTCATACATAAGAAATTGATAAAACAAGCAAGATTTCATTTTGTCCTCAACAATATGCTACCATGTGTGTAGAACAACAGAACAATTTGAATTTGAGTGAAGCTTCCATCACCATATACCAATGTTTTCTTTTTTTCCTCAAAAGTTTTTTCTTTCATTGGAGTGTACAAAAACTGAACATAAATTAAAATTTAAGCAATCCATAAACCAACAGTACGAAACAAAAAAATGGCATTATAGTTGCCGTTACTATGCAGCGTTGAAGAGGTTCTCGGCGGCGGCCATATCCAATGGCATTTACAGATCCATCGACGGCAAAACTCTTCATCACCGTTTCAACTCCGGAATCCTTCCTCTTTTGGCGCAAACCCAAAAAAGCTCAGAATCATGTTTGGGTCTGGTTCGAATCTCGTTTGCCTCAATCAGATCAAAGTGCGTTTGAGATCAGCGAGAAAGATTTGAATCCAAAGAGCAACGTTTCGCACGCGAACTCGTAGAGAGATGTGGGATCTGTTGTGTGCAGACATTAACAAGCGATTTTGCTCACTGACCAGGGACGTCGTGGTTGTGAAGGCTTAGTCAAGACTAGAATTGAAGCTACCATAGAATTCATAAGAGATGGCAAAGAATAGAGGATAAATTTGTGGTAATTAGATTTTTTTTAAGGATAAAATTGATTTTTCATAGAATAAAAAATTAAAAAAAGTGGTGGTGCACCGTGACCACCTATTTGATGGTTCACAGTAGAATTTGCCAGATTTAAATTGGTTTTTGCACCGCGGACCTAATTTTAAAATTATAGGAATTCAAAACAAACCAAAAAGTATAAAGATTAAAATCAAAATTTAAAAATTTATAATGACTTAGACAATATTTAAATTTTCCTTTATGTACATTTGCCACAATAGTCAACGGATTTAAATTACCTACAATCAGAGAAAGGAAGCTTTTTTTGTGTGTAAGAGAAAGGAAGTTTAATCTCTATCCTTAATTTTAATTTCTAACCCTTACAAATTTAATAAAATATAAGAAAAAATTACAGCACTTGGATCATGATTGCAGGGTAACAGTGTGAAAGTTAAGCAAACCAGAGGCAGGAGGGGGTGATCCACAGGGGCATAGTCACCCCCAAACTTTTAAGTACGTTTATATTGTTAAATATTTTTTTTTGTCCTCCTAACTATCTACTGTAATAATAATAATAATAATAAAATTACATGTCCTGTCCTGTCTGGTCTATTCTATTCCTTCTCATACTTGCTATTCTATTTTATCTCTACTCTGCTTCCACATACTTCACATATCCTTTTAATTTGTAAAGAAATAGTACTAAAATACAAGTAAAACCCAAAATAAATAAAATCAAGAAATAAATTGCAAATTTCAAACAAAATGTACTGATTTGTTTAAAAACTTTAAAACAAGGGTAAAATATGTTTTTAGTCTATGTATTTTCAGAAAAACTTAGTTTTAGTCCCTGTACTTTTGAATCAACCATTTTAGTCATTGTACTTTCAAAAAAAATTGGTTTTAGTCCCTCTCCTCTAATGATGTTAATACTGTTAATGAAAATACAGTTTTCGGTGGCTATAAACTGACACAAAATACATATTTCTCATATATTTAAACTCAACATCATTGGCGGCTAAAAACCGTCACAGATTATTAAAAAAAAATAAACTCAAACTAGAAACCTGTCTCTTTCATTACCAACAACACATTATGTGTCTATTATTTTTAATAATCTATGACGGTTTTTAGCCGCCAATGATATTGAGTTTAAATACATGAGAAATATGTATTTTATGCTAGTTTATAGCCACTGAGAACTATATTTCCGTTAACAGTATTAACACCAGTAGAGAAAATGGACTAAAATCAAGTTTTTCTGAAAGTACAGAGACTAAAATGGTTGATTCGAAAATACAGGAACTAAAATCAAATTTTTCTGAAAATACATGGACAAAAAACATATTTTACCCTTAAAACAATGATAGATTTAAATGGTGATGTACTCGCACGGTATGTTCAATACCTCTTGTACTTAATCTAGTTATGTATTTATTTTACTCAAAAAAATTTCAATTATATGTATTGAATTTCTTATGTGTTGTACATGTGAAAACTTTATATAAAAAAAATACTAAATTTTGTTTTTGTTGTACTCCCCCTTAAATTAAACTTCTGGCTCCGCCCTGAAGCAAACAATTCGGGTCCATAGTCAACCCTTATTGACACATCAGTGCAACTTGCAATAAGCCTCATTTATCCAATACTTTAGGAATATGCAATGAGATACAGTTCTTTAAAATTAGGATGTAATCATGATATAATTTTAATCTTTTACCAACCCACCTATCCCTCTCCGCCAATTTTTTTTTTTTTGGTGAATATGAAGAGGGAAGTAGGTAACAACACGACACGCAGACACTGAGACCCAGCCAAATCGCAAGTCAAATTTGCCCACCATCACTTGGAGGGGATTCCAAATTTCGAATATGTGGAGAAGACTCACTTGCATGAGCAAAGTTTTCGATCCGATCCATTCCTCTAATAGCTTTGAATTTCAACAAAATTCATCTTCTACCATGTCAATTTAATATGAAGACATGACTTTCACGGCAAAAATTTCTTAACAAAGTGAAAACGGTGAGGAAAAAATAATAAAAATAGCAGCATTCTTTAAGTACAATAATGATACAAAGATTTAGGCCTATAAACTATAGGCAAAATACTCAAATTTTACATCGCTAACACGTTTTTAGTAACTTCAAAAATTATATATAAAAGAAAAGATACATTACATCAAATCCATGTCAGTAAACGAAAAAATACGGATTGGATCTTCATATATGACTCAGTTAATTAACGGATTAGAAAAACACAAAAACTTAACATGGAATGTGATAAATCAAGAACATGTTGATGAGAGCAAAATTATATCATTTAAATATAAAATTGAAGAGGTAATAACAAAAGTGACCTAAGAAAGACTAGGATCGTTATTTCATTGTTCACACACCCTAGTTGTAAATACACAAAAAAGATGGAAACAACTTGTAACCATCTAATTTTTTCCACTTTCTTTATTGCATTTATTAGAACTTGTTCTCCACGCATGCCTAAGTATCGCAGTTAAACCAAAAAAATAAAAGAGAGCAGAGAAAGAGAGGAAGTGGAAACCAGTATGTGCATAAAAATCTATTGCGATTAGGTTTGAGCCACAGGCTTTTTGAATCAGTTCATTAGAAGGATTACATGAGGTATCAATGCTATCTGTGTCAGTTCAGTTCACTGTTTCATCCACTAAATTCAATTTGCTGCTTACATACATAACTATTTCCAACCAGATCACCAAATAAAATAAACAAATGATATCAGGCATTCTAAATTTCTAATTAAACTCCTATTCACCAAGAACAAACACTGTACTTCATTTAAGGCAGTATTGGAAGAACCACCACAAGCATTACCCCCAACATGTCTTTCCATGATGACATCAGTTGTAGGAAAGGGACAAAGGAACATCGAGCTCGTCACTGGCAATAAGCAGAGCTCACAAATTAAAATTTTACTATCATCCCCAGTTTATCATCCGTCATAAAATCTACAGGGAAAAGACAATAATAACAATACAGTCAGTTATGCCTTGCAGGTTGCAAGTTAGAAAGCACAGATACAACATGATGATGACACTGAAATATGGCAATTCTTAAAATTACAGGACAAATAAAACTAAAATACAACAAATAATATAGTATAAATTCAATTAAAAACGCAAATCTTAAATCAAAAGAGATAATTGATGCTTTAATAGTTAGCATAAATCATGGAAACATAATAAAATACTATCATTTGTCTTATTATTGTTGTAGTCCCGTCTATATTGATATAAAAGTTCAAAATATAGAACTGAAAAAACTGTGAAATGAAACTAGGAGTATCCAAGTATCTGTGAAGTGTCCAACATGAATACTGGCACAGATTTTGCTACTATTTTAAAGTATTGGTGCTTTCCTTTCGTTACAAGTACCAGAAACAAGAGCTTAAAGTCACTTGTGTTAGCCAAGAAAATAAAAGGAAATAGTAATTCATGAAAATTAATTATTAAGCATTCAAGTGAGTTCTTCATAATACAAGGAGCTACAACATACTGCCACATGGCATATGTGATGTATCAGTATCACAGTTGATATCAATCCATATAATCAAAATGCAAGGAAAAGTTCTTATTAAAATAAATAAATAAATACAGAAATACTGTTACTTATAATCAAGATAAAGCAGATCCAGCGAAAATAAAATCAGCCATGTAGCATCTCCATAATAAAAAAGAATCTCACACTCAAACTAAGACAATCTCAACTTTGAAATCATAATCCCAGCATTTCACTGTGCAAAATGTGTTTCTGACATTTAATGAAGTGACCTTCTCCATTCACAAACTATGTGCAACTTATAACAAAATCCAATTTTAGTGAATGTAGCAGGCCCCAATTTTAACCTAAGCCTCACAAGTGCCAACTATCTAAACTTTACCCTTGTCCAAGAGGCGTAAGCAAATATGATATGCATTACCAGGCAGGCAGGTACAAACGAGTACATACCTAATACCTTTTTCTTTTCCAAAGTTCACTATCAAATACCTTTGGGCACATCTCAACCAAGCATTGCAATAAGCTGATATCACTCAAGTACAAGCTAGTCCATGCAAAATACTGGATTCCGTTATTACATCGTATGGATAACTAACTACTAAATGAATGAAACAGCTACTTCATATTTTCGACTTCACATGTTGTATGGATATCCCTCTTTAGACGCTTTTGCTTACTTGAGATATTTCATGAGTTTGTGGAGAACTTGGAACATAACAAACATTGGATTGGATATATCCTCTGATTCAATTCATTGTCAATGTCCTACATATTTCTATACAATAATATATCCTGCAGTACCTATATCCTAGTTTTTAAAACCTAGTATGTCAATCTCAACAAAATTCAATTTTGAGGACAAACTACATCTTGGAATCAATATGAACATTTTAATCCAGAGTGATAAAAACAAATTACCATGTGCGTGTTTGTTATATGAGAGGAGTCCTTTGAGAAACCCTAGCTTTCTCAGCATCAATAATAGACTCCATCAACTTCACCGCATTATCAAGCTTCCCTTTCGCATTCACCACAACATAATCAAAATTCTTAACATGCTTCATCTCCTCCCTCGCAGTACCAATCCTCACCAACAACGATTCCGCGGTCTCCGTCTTGCGGTCCACGAGCCTCTCCACCAGCGCCATCTCGCTCTCCGCGGCGACGAAAACGAACACCGCGGACTTCCCGAGCACCTTCTTCAGCGTGGCGGCGCCCTGAATGTCCACCCTCAGAACGGCGTCGCAGCCCTTCGCGAGACACTCCCTAATCTGCTGCTTCGGCACGCCCTTGTAGTCACCGTAGACCAGCGCGTATTCCAATAGCTCCTCTTTCTCGACCATCCCGAGGAACTCGTCCTTGGAGACGAAGAGGTAGTCCTTGCCGTGGACCTCGGAGGGGCGGCGGGGGCGCGTGGTGGCGGTGACGACGAAATGGAGGCCGCGGCGGGACTCGCGGAGGCGCGCGATGAGGGCATCCTTGCCGACGCCGCTGGGGCCGCTGATGACGATGATGAGAGGGTTGGGGTTTGGGGAGAGAGGCTCGGAGCTGAAGGGGGAGCCTAAGGAAGCTTCTAGAGCGCGGAGGAGGTCGGAGCGTTCGGCTTTTTCCAAAGTGGGGATTGGGACGGATAAGGATCTTCGCGCGTCCCCCATTTTGGAAGAGGAGAAGGATTTGATGGTGTGGGAAGGGGGTTTTTGGGTGAGAGAATTGAGAATGGTTAAGGAGGAAACGTTGTTGTGTGGTTTTGGTGGGATTATTGGAAGACGGGGAACAGAGGTGCACAGGAACCTGCGGAGCATGGAGCACTCGCTGCTCATCCACATGAGATAGATTGATCAGATGACAAGAGGTTTAGTCAAAATTAATTAAAAACAATACCAATTACCATGTACATCTTATTGCTATACTCTGCTGATATTTATTTATAGTTATACTCAGACCGCCATTCCGGTCTACTCGCTCACTCTTGTTGACTAAGGTTTGGCCTCTTCTTGCTTCTAATTTCTTTTTATTTTTCAGAATAAAAAGAAAAAAAAAAATCTCTTCATTAGATTTTATTTCTTAGAAATATCCTTCTTTAGATGCATTGCAATACTGTTTGAGATAATGTGAAACCTTAAACTAACACATCTTACTGAGAAACTAACACCTTCTGCTAAATTTAATATCAGTTGATAGAACTCCATTAAATGGAAATGGGAAAAGAAAAGTGTGATTTTGATACGTACATACAGGGTAAAAGGTTTTGTCATCAATCATTAAGAAATCATCTTAGATAATTATGCTGAAATTCAATAATAAAGTTGGAAAAAAAAAATGCCATTAGACCAGTCAAAATGTGTATGTTTTGAACTTAAATGCGTGAAAAATATCTATTGCTTGCTACAGGGCAACGAATAAAATGAAAAGTTCTATTATTGTTCTTGATTTGTTTAAGACCCTCTTGGTCTCTTGGCGAATAGTCTGGTTGAAAAAGATGTCATGAATGATATTGATGAGTTAGTGTTTTGTATCTCCATCCCCCAAATAGGGCCTGCAAAGAAACCGTCTCCTTATCTCTTGAATAAATTAGTGTGTTGTTTTCTGTATAACGGCATGAAAGTGTGCACCCACGTTCACCAATAATAAGATACGACAAGCGCTTATGATTCATAGGCTGAGGAAAAGACTTGCAGGGAAATATCAGAGTGCACACGTGGAATTCAGTAAGCAAACGTGTGAAACAAGGAGTTAACATTCATCGGGGACCAACATATCGTTTCTTTTGTTACACCAATTTAAGTTACTAACACCAAAGATACCCCCGTAGAGAAAGAGACAAGAGGATATGACTTTGGCAGTTTGGCTATAAGTTTTTTTTTAAAAAATAAAAATACATTATCTTGGTAATGGTACCCAAGTATTGCTAGGGTAAAAGTAACAACTTCCATTCTGCAATGAAGCAACCGGTCTGCCTTCAAGTTCATGGCTTTTCAGATCTTTCGTGTACTTTGTGATTAACAATTTAGAGTGCAAGAAAATCATCAATTGGACCATAAGAACCCTTCAAATTGACCATGCAAATTGCGTGAATTAGAAATCATCCTCTAGATACTTCAACATTAGGACTTGAGTCCCTTAAGCTCTCCCCTATGTTTGATACTTCAAATGTGAAATTTCAGTTCTCAAGATTATGTGTAGCACATGAAACTCAGGTATTATCAGAGCTTCATGGCACAACACAGGGCAATTGTTGGCCACATTAGATTCAATATAGTTCAATATCAATACCACTGACCACCAGGTCCACCTTGAGCAGCAGCCACTTTTCTTGCCATGTATTGAGGCTTTGGCTGCAGTCCATTTGAACCTTCAATCCCATCATCCTCTGCCCCCCTCTCATTTTTATAGCCTGGGTTTCTCCTAGGATATGAACAGCTTGACGCTGCGTACTGAGCTGAAACAGATGGATTCCTGACCACCCTCCGTTGTTCAGCCTCTGCCGTCACTGCTACCCCACAGTTGTTGTAACGCATTACCGAACCAACAACCTTTCCGGGCCTTGCAGCAACACCTACAGACAGTGAGCCACAAATGTACATTGTATGAGAATTAGAATAGCATCATGGTACTTTAAATCTATATGTAATACTACCATACTCTATAAGACAGTTTTTTTCTTTTTTGGAAATAACAAAGTATTTATATTCTGCCAGACATTTTGCAGCCAATTCTCGTGAATGTGCATGTGTATGGATACGTTAAGGTGCAGCTACAATAAAGAATATGATGACAAAAAAAATCATCAAAAAAATTTAAAGAACTCCACAGCTCTATTTCAGCATTTCTTCTATACAAACTTGTTACTATCAGCTATTCACACACAATTGCCACCGTGTGGCTGAAGAAACAAGTGCATGTTTGCAAATATGAAAAAATAACTCTCATTGATTAAAAGAGATGAATTAAAATGAAACAAGTTTCAGGAAAGCACAACACTCTTATCAGATAATGCCAGCCATGTGTGTACCATAGATAGGAAGAACGAAAGGGAGACAGAGAAGGGGCAAAATGTATACTAAAGTTGATCATCACACCTTGAATATTTTGGGGTGCTTGTAAAGGAAGCCGAGACATAGGGATAGCACTACTCCTATCTACGGGCTGTTTCTCAACTTCTTTGATGCAACATTTGGATAGATCATCTGCAACCTCAGACGTATTCTGCATTGCCATTGAGTTGTCTGAATACAATACGCAAGGTCTGCATGTACAGCAACAAATCAGTGGAGTTGGCAATTCCAAAGCAGATAAAGGGGTGTATTCTATATTGGAATTTGACAAGATAAAAGAACAAATGCCAAATAAGAAAGCAACAATTTCAAAAATTAGGATACCTGGGTAATGATGCATGTTGCCTCTCAGGTGGAGCAACAGTTCCCCCTTTGCCGTAATGCTCCTCAAGATATGCAAATTGTTTCTTGAAGTGGTCCACAGCACTATTCAAAATAGATTTTAGGAAAAGAAACAAGGGGGAAAAATGAAAATTGTAAAACTGAATAGTGTCCAAATTTATGAACTGTGATGCAATAATATCAGGTAAAAGCAACACCCAAATATGTTGCTCATGAAGTACTAATGAGGTGCAATGCAAAACGAAAATTTGGGCAGAGGTTTAGACAATACCTTGGATACATGAAACCTGTTGGCTCTGCTCCCTCAAGAAATTCCTTCAACATCTTCGGATGGTACTCCAGAATCTCTCGGTATATAAGCTCTCGTACATCTTCCTTTGTTATTCGGCGTCTCTCAAATTCAAATTCTATCTTGGTAACTGGCTGAGCAGATGGTTCTCTCTCAACCTTGGCCAAGCCTTTAAAATATGGATCCGCTAGAGCCTAACATTATTATACACACGATAACCTATTAACCAGATATAACAGAGAAAGTGAACTACAAATAGATGGGTATCAAGATCTAACCTCTTCAGCAGTAGGTCGATCCTTAGGCTCAAATGCCAACATTCTTTCTAACAAACGAAGAGCAAGGGGGTCTGCATTAGGAAACTTCTGTGAGAAAGGAACTGGCTTCTTCTTACGCATGCTGCTCAAATATCTCCGAGCTTTCTCATTTCGTACCTATTAGTATAATACCAATGTTGCATTAAGTAACATAGAACAAACAAAATTGCTAAAAAGGAAGGGAAACTGAACAACAGACCCTAGCAATGGCTTCAGGAGATGGAGTTCCAAGAAGATCAGTCATAAGGTCTAGTTGATGGACAACATTCTTCCCAGGGAAAAGAGGTTTTCCAGTCAAAAGTTCTGCAAAAATGCAGCCAATGCTCCATATGTCTATAGCTGGTGTATACTGAAAAACAAAAGTTTATGACCAAATATATTTACTAAGTCCAGGATAAGATAATAAATCATTAAGATACACAGAAGCATAGAAACACTATCCATCTTCATTTTACAAACATGATCAACTTACTGCTTTAGAATATGAAACAAACAATGATAGGCACTAATTCCTTTTGTATATTTAAATCATACAACTATCCAGAATAGACCTTATAATGTAATTAAAAGTAAAAAGTGACCCTAAATCAGGTTGTTGATGTCTAAAGCATCCTAAATGAAATAAAAACCTAACAGAAATTTGATGAAAATACTATTCTCCTACACGAGTACCCCGGTGAAAACCAGAGAGCATGAGAGAGTAAAGAAGAATACAGTTGAGAGTTGACCACAAGACATCAAAACACCTTGTTAAAACATACTTGATGAAAACAGCAAAATATCCAGAAGACAAAATGAGTACTTTTACTACACTCATGCAAATGGCAACACGGATGTGGGGGAATAATATGGAATTTTGTTTTATTTTCTACCTTTCTACTTATTTTCAAATTAATTATACTCAACATGAATTGGAATGTTGGTTTTGTATTAGAGAGAATGTTCACGAAGCACCTATTGTAGAAAAGATGATAAAATCTTGCCCTAGGTAATTTAGGTATGTGTGGAGAAGACCTATAGAAGCCCTAGTACAGTGAGTAAGGCATATAGAAGGTAGCCCTATTAGATATCACTAGAGGTAGAGGGAGACTCAGAAAAAACTATAATGGAAACCATTAAGAAGGATATAAAGATCAATGGCTTGTCTATAGACACGACCCATAATAGAACATTATGGCATCATTTGATCTATGTAACTGACCTACTTGCGGGAAAAAGTTGTTGTACATATATTATTTAGTACAGTTAAAACTTAAAATTGCTATTTGACACAATCATGAAAAATAAACTTTTTGACCAAGTAAATCAACAACCACTACATAAATAATTGAACATATGTAGTACTCCCTCTAGACCTTAATATAAGGCACTATTTAGAAGGTATTGATAGTCCTTTTTATAAGGCATTTTACAATTTCTATAAAATTGATCAATGATCTTAAATAATAGTATATATTGTACCTTGGAAAAAAAGGATCCACACAACTCAGGAGCCCTATACCACCTTGTTGCAACATAATCCTGCAAGCAAACAAACAGAATTAAGAGGTGATGAACTGAAAAGGAGAGTTATGTTCAATTGAAGGTGATAGTTTCAGGGAAAAAGATTCATACTGTCCAGAAAATAGCAGTGGGAGTATCATTGAAAGCCACTCTGGCAAGACCAAAGTCGCAAATCTTCAGTTTGCAGTCAGCATTTGCTAAAATGTTTTTTGGCTTTAGATCACGGTGAAAAACATTTGCTACAAGTCCAATTAAGAAGTTTAAAATCAGCCACAATGATCATATAATTTAGCAACTAGTTTTATGCAATAACAAAAATATATATGCTACAGCAAGCAATCTAAGAAAGATCCCCTAACTAACCTGTGTGTATATACTTCAAGCCTCGAAGAAGCTGATACAGGAAAAACTGGTAATGCTCTGGTGTCAGATCATCATTAGCTTTGATGACCTGATGTAAATCAGATTCCATGAGTTCAAAGACAACATATATATCTTTGAATTCCCTTCTAGAAGGAGGTAACAGAATATGTTTGATCTCCACAATATCTGGATGGCGTAAAAGTCTAAGAAGCTTAATCTCGCGAAGAATGCGAGTGGCATCAGAAACATGTTCAAATATGTCATTGATTTTCTTTATTGCAACCTTTTCTCCAGTGTGTGTATCATATGCAGAGCAGACAACACCATAGCTTCCTTTACCAATTACTTCCTCTATTCTGTATCTGCTCCCTTCACCATACTCAGTGAAGAAGTCCACATCCACAGATGACTGCATAAACATCACAAACCAAACTATTTTAATGAGCAAACTCAAAGCCATACATATGGTTTAAATGACCCACGACATCCCTATTTTAATGAAGGGAAACAGAATTATGTTCCATATTTTATACCAGAAAGTTGCAATTGTAGTGTCTAAAGTTTGCATCCAAGTATCCAACCATGAACCATGGAGGATAAAAGTAGCTCCAAAGTTTTTAAAGATGGATATCAAAATAGTTAATTTACAGTTACACATAAGATATGGTTTAAATGACCCACGACATCCCTATTTTAATGAAGGGAAACAGAATTATGTTCCATATTTTATACCAGAAAGTTGCAATTGTAGTGTCTAAAGTTTGCATCCAAGTATCCAACCATGAACCATGGAGGATAAAAGTAGCTCCAAAGTTTTTAAAGATGGATATCAAAATAGTTAATTTACAGTTACACATAAGATATGATTTATATTACAAAAACCACAGAGTGTGCATTAGATTTGATCCTCTTTAAAACTAATGAAATAAACATATTTTTTGGAGGTTTTAAATCCGACATGTGGAATTTACTTGGTATAATTAAATTTTACAGGGATAAAAGATGAATTATGAAAATAATACAAATATCCGTTATTAGTACTTTTGTAATATTAAAATGAACAATGAAACATAAAGGGGGAGAGGTGGGGGCTAAAACAATCCATTGCAATAGTCTGCAGATACCATAGAAACCAAAACAGTAGAAACCAAATCTTAAATGATGGAAAACTTTCTGCAGGATCTGTCACAAACCAACACTACAGACTTAGGCATATGGCAGAGAAATATAGACATTTGCTAGACACGTTATTGCTTCTCAACTAGAAATGGTTGTCATATCCACAAACAAGAGAAGAGAAAAAAGTTGTGCCAGGGAAGAGTCAGAGCCCCACACTAGATGGTATAAAAAAACAAAACATTTTTTTTTTCAATAATACAAACTCTATCCATATACTATATATGCAGAACTCACAACACAAAGAGCACCCCCTCCCCTCAAAACCCACTCAATTTCTCCCCGAATAATACAAAACAACAACAGAGAATAAGCTACATACATATACATCTACTTGTACATCAGTTAAGTAACTTTACCTTTTTTCTCTGATCAGGAAGCATCTTTCCAAGCCAATAGGTGCATCCAACAAACCCCCTCACCTCAACTCAAACCAGATCACACCAACTCCCACTTCCACTTCAAAATCCCAGAAAAAGAAAAGAGATAACCCCACCAGCACCAGAACGCCCCAGATCAAAATGAGGTGTTCAAAATGCAACCCAAAAAATTAAAGCAAATAAAAAAGAAGAAGTAAAGGAGAGAACTTTCAATTCAAACTTGAACGGAGCTCAACAAGAAATAGAACCCAGAAAAGTTTAGCAGCGAATACGACAACTGCGATTAAAAAAACAGGAACATGAACTAGAACACCACTGTATTAGAATAAAAAAAAATAGGGAATAACAAACCTCAAAAACAAAAACAAAATAGAGAAAGTCTCGAAATGTAGCTGAAAAGGCCAAGGTCACGGATCACGTTTGGGTGTGAATTGTTACAAAGCGTCAAGCTAAGAATCAGCGGAAAAAACTAATCTTGGAGGATCTGCTGCGGCGATAATCGCTAACTCAGCTAAAGAAAACGAATAAATAGAGACATAGAACAAAGGATAGAGCTTAGGATTTCAAAGCAGAATAAGAATCTCGAAATTGGGGAATTGAAGAAGTAGATTGTTATGGAAAATTGAGAGTGAATAAAGGAACATAGACTTTTGGATCTCACACAGACCGCGTACTCCGAGTTCAAGTTGAAGAAGGTTGTGGTGCAGAGCTTTAAGAAAGTGTAAGAGACATAAAGGGCTGAATATGGAGGAAAAATAATAGAAATATAATAACAATATAATAATATATAATAATAATAATAATAATAATAATAATAATAATACATTTTGAAAATGAGTGTGATTTTAAAGAAAGAGTATTATTGCAGTAAAGTATAAGTGTGCCTTTGCCACTCAATTTCTCTTTTCTTTAATTTATTTTTTAATTTTTAGTTTCCTCCTTCTTTTAATAACCAAAGATGTTAGATAAGATATTATGTGGAAGAGGGTGTTTGGAGCTTGTGGTTTCCTACCTTGTCTTACAAAAAGTCAATAATTCTTGGTTAACTGGCTTGTGATTGATTCATATAAAGAAAACATGTCGCCTGTGATTGTTTATTAATAAATGATGTAAAAGAGAAGGTAATCCACACAAATTAAAAATAATGTCTTGGTCTAATATGTAATAAAAAAATAATTGCAGTGATGTTAAGATAATTATTCCCTCCGTCCTAAAATAAGTGTCGTCGGTTATTTTACACAGATAAAAAAAAACTAATAAATAGATGAAAAAGAATAATAATTTTACAAAATTAATCTTAATATTAATATTGCATTGAAAAACTAAAGTGACACTTATTAAAGATATTAGTGAAAAAAGATAATTAATATTATATTAAAAAATTAAATGCGATACTCATTTTAGGACAAATTTTTTTTCAAATGCGATATTCATTTGGGACAGAGGGAGTAACTTTTAAGAGTTGTGAAGTTTTAATATAATTTTTTTTTAATTAGCTTTGAATTTCAATTTTAGTGTATACATGTGTGGTTATTATATATAAAAAAACTAATTAACTGGGAAATTTTTAAATAATATAAAAAAATAGAGTTGATCTCACTATTAACTTGATTTTATACCATTAATTATAGGACCATTTTTTTTCCTAGAACAACAGCATCCCTCTCCTTTTGGATGTCTTCATCAAGGTCATTTTCAATTTCATGTTGCAACATTATGAAATAAAATAATCATAAACCCACTTATTAGAAGTCAAATGAGCCAGCATAAATTTATGTTAAATGTTATTTTTTTTTTTCATAAAAAGGTATAACAAACAAGTTATAAATATTATTGAATGTCCAAAAAAAGTCCCAACAAGGTAGAGTTGTATTAGTGTATTTTTGGCATGTTCAATGTTTAAAGTCATATTTTCCTCATAGCCTATTTTGTTAGGCAAAATTTATTTACTCGTTAATCATTTTATATATATTGGGTAAGGCAAGTTTTTATCCATTTGATCGATATTCATGTCAAAAACAATGTTAGGATTTACTAATTCCAAATGGCATGTGCGTCACATGGGTTGAATAGTTCTCTAACTGCGAATCGGTGCTTTTAAGTATAAAATAATATGGAGACACTCAGTTCTGCCAAACTTTATCTTTTAAACTCAGTTAAATGCCTAAATCCAATTAATAAATAGAATTATTACTTCTTCTTTTTTATTCTTGTGTATGCTTTAACCGAACTTGGGTGACATTTTTCGCCAAAGTATTGTCTTGGATCCAAGTAGCTGATAAGTGTGATCCTAAAGTCTGAGTGATGGTTTATAATAGTAGAAAAAGACTTATTTATTTCTACATAATTAATAAATGTGTACTATTACCTTAAGTGTGTTTGTAACTTATTTAATTAGTTTAAATTTTTTTTGATAAAATAAAACCGTTTAATAATATAATTTATTTCAATATCTTATAATATGTTCTCTTGAAACATTACTTTATGCACTGCTTTTTTGTTTCTATAGAAATAAAAAGAAAAGATATGAAAATGAGAGAAATAAATAATGAGTAAGATATATATATATATTTTGAGGAGAAGTTAAAAACCTTTCTTCAAGCAAAGGATACGTTGCTTCTGAATGTTGAAAATAAATAAAGACCGACTATCAGAGTATCACTAGGTATCATCAACATTAGGTTGGTTTTTTTTTTTTTCTTTTTTGAGGAAACATTATGTTGGTTAGTTTGGGTGAAATTCAGTTTATAAATTTAAAAGCTTGAAACCAAAAGCCACCCCAAACAGGTCCTAATATGGTTTGAGTTTTGTGGGTAAAAAAAAAATTAGTTAGAAAGAGAAAATTCACTTAAGAAAATGTAGTACTCCTTCTCCCTTTGAATATAAACAAAAAAGTGAGTTTGATTTTGGATTTAAATATAAGCAAATCTCAACTAATTTTAGTTCATTTAATGAGACCATCTCCAAAATACCCTTCATTTAATAGGGTTTTAATTCCAATAACTCTTTCTTATTCTTGATATCAAATTTCAATTAAGGGCAATTTAGGAAATCAACTTTTTTTTTAATTGAGATTTGTGTTATTAAATGTTGTTAACCAACTTTCTTAGTCAGAGTGAAATAGTTTTTTTTTTTTTTTCGGAGTCGAAGGGAGTATTCCGATAAGTTTTCTAACAGTGTGTGATAACATGGTAGTAGGTGATCAAGAAGAGATGTTTTGTTTATTCTACCCAAAAATTTGTGTCATGTTCGGCCGTTAGTTCCCAAAGCACCAAAAATCTTTGCGGAATCATAATGGCTATCAATTCATTTAAAGTGTGTTTGGAAGCATTGAAAGCCGACGAATGAAAGTCTGAGTACAGTGAAAGTCGACGAAAGTGTTTCGATGCATCTGTTTGGAACAAGTGAAAGCATGCTGAAAAGGGATGAAAACATGTGGGTCTCACTTGAGAAACTTTCACTTAAAAAATGAGGTGAAAGAGAATGAAAGGAACAGTGGAGTGCGTGACTTTGCTTTGAGTTCCCATCATGTCCTTCATATTTTTAAACAACTTGTGACTGTGCTCTTCACTATACACTTGTGCCTTTCATATTTTTAAAACATAATCGATTATGGCCTTAAAATTGTTAAAAAAACAAAACATAATCAATTATGATGGGTAGATAATCGATTATGGCATTTTAGTTGTAAAAAAATTGAACATAATTGATTATGGTTGTAACCATAATCGATTATGCTAATTTAATTTAAAAAAAGGTTTTTGTCGTCCCAATTTTTATTTTCAGGGTTAGGGTAAATTTGGAATTTCATAATTTTTTAATTTTAATTTTTTTCTTTTATTATCCACCTAACCACTTTAATTTAAATTTTTTATCTCTTTTCAACTCTCTTTCATTTATACCAAACAACTTCACTTTATACTCTCTTTCATCTCTTTTCATTTTTCACATTTTCATTCATTTCTACCAAACACAACATTAGTCAAGATTTTTTATCACCGCAATCCTTAAGAAATAGTACTAAAAAAAGAAAAGAAAAAAAGACGGCCAGAAATAATTTTCTGACAAGAAAAATTTTCTGGTGGGGACGAAAATATGGGTTGCTTCTTACGCACTATGGTTGCAAGAGATGCCATGGTAGCAATGCCCTAGGGAGAGGTCAACGGATTAGAGAGTTAGTTAGAGCCATAGAGGGATTCCACGATTCGTACAATCAGGTCCACCATCACTATATTTTTTTTTTCTTACTGTTTTGAAATTTAGTATATTAGATTAGATTAGAAGCATTGTGTCTTGCATGATAAAGTTCAACAAAATCAATTTAATGCAAAAGAGAGAGAGATGAGAAAGAAGTTCATTAAACGGTGATACTTGTCCAAAACTTGGACAGATTTAATATATGTAGAGATAGATAAGATCTCTCTTGTAACTAAAAGTCAATCATATTAATTTAAGAGCGGTTCCTTTAACAATGATAATTGTTTGTATTTCCGTTTGTTTCCACATCATCTTATTTCTTTTATGTTCAACTATTTTGGAAAGTCAACTAACAACAGAAATCAAACACGTTATGAATGTGTTCGGAAAACTGTTGAAACCAACATAAACGTTAGTTTTCTTCATCCACTGATATTTCTTCTTTGTTTGCTGTTTTGGAATGTGCAAACAGATGTTTTTTTTTTTGTTTTTTAAACAGTAATCTACACAAACTCTATATATACAATTGTTTATATATAATATTTTTTTTAAAAAAATTGTCTTTTCATTTATACTACCACCTTAAGTTTTGCTAACTTTTATTTAATTTTTAATTTATACTTAAATAAAATTTTAGTCATTATAGATATGATTTTTTTTGTTTCTGTGTTTACAAAATTTTATTTATTCTCAGTCCTTAGAATTTATAAAAACCATTCATTTTTAATTTCTTGCAAAGAACTGTAGAACTTTTGTTAAATGTAAGAATTAAAACTAAGTACATTTTTAATATAAAGAAAAAAGCATTAAAAATTTATTTTCAAATACCAAAAACATATTTATGTCTTTTATGAGGAACATATTGACGCCCTTAAAATTTTCATCTATGTTCAGTCCCATTGGTTAAAAAAAATTACTACATCTCCCCTGTAATAATGTTGGTTATTTTGTTTGGTCAGAGTATTAATGTTTTTTTAAATTTGCCAAACTGGCTTCAGATTTATGTGTACAATGGAACGTTGTGATCGTCAAGTCCCCACAATTGTAGACTTTGTAGTTCAAAAAAAAAAAAAAACTTATATTATTTTTCTCTATTCATGATAACTCTCACGTGCTCTCAAATCTTTTTTCGACCAAATACTCAAGATCCCTGTCCCATGCACAATGAAAACTATAATTATTATTAGTTCCCAACTTGCTGGGAATATATATATATATATATATATATATATGTCAAACTTTTGATTAAGGCCAGAATAATAATAAAAGAAAATAAAAAGGAAATGCTTTTCAGTTAGACGTTGAAACATCAAAACTCAATGTTTGTTTCATCTGTTTGTTTTGTTTTGATTCTTCTGTTCTTGTTTTTGTTTTTGCCGAAGCCAAACAACGGGATAACTAATATGCACGGTTTTGTATGAAATGAATCCTTGTAGATTCCTTAGGCATATTTTTGTGAATTGAGATATCATATTGTATGACCATAGTTTAAAGAGAATTTCTCGAAATTAGCATTAAAGATTAAAATGCAAAGCCTTTATATGTCCCCATTCGACTCCTCATTTGCATACTGTGCTCCTCTCTACACGTGAAGAAATATACTACAAGATTTGAGCTTTGTACGAGAAATCAATTGAACAAGGACGCAAAGCTATATTACCACTTAAAAAGTATACATGCACATATTACACCATTAAAGTAAGTTATAGTTAGAGCATCAATGCAGAACTCAATTTGAGTTTTTAATTCTTTATTAGTGATTTCTTATTGTCACATAGGATTTAAAAATATTTGTTAATTTTTATTCAAATGTTAAAATCTAACTTAAGTTTTTAACTTATTTTTACTTTATCTCATTTATTGTTCTACTTACAAAATAACTCTCATTTTGATTTTAAAAAATAATAATTTTAATAGTTAAGCTACTTTGATTGGTGGTTAAATAATAGTTAAGCAACTTCTATAAAAAAAATTAAAAACTAATTTGCTTCAATAGTATTTTCAAGTTACTTAATTTTAAGAACTAACTTATGCATCTTTATCGAAGATGCTTTAAGATCACAGTATTGTCCATCCACTTGCATGAGAAGGTTAAATAATGTGTGAATATAATTTCTGAAGATCAATAATTCAATATTGTGGTTTGCATGATTTAGATGTAAAACAAATTTTAAAAAAGAAAGAAAGAAAAGTAGAGTAGGGTAAAAGAATCAAAATAAGAGAAAATAAATATATTTTAGATTATTTAGAATAAAGGAAATAAAAGACTAAAGAATTGTTATAAATATATTTTTGTTCTTCTGAGAAATAAATATAAATGAAGAATAATATGAGAGAAATGAAACATGGAAAATTTCCTTAATTCTCTTGACAAGATTTTTCAATTACAGAGCAGACCAATTATTTTAGGCTAAAATATATTTTTAATTCTTTATTTTTTTTTTACTAAAAATTGTTTTGATCCTTTATCTTTTAAAAAATTTATTTTGATCTTTTAACTCTCAAATTTGAGTTAATGTTATTTTTCTAAAACTATAAGACTCATTTCATGTTCGAATCAAAAGGTCATAAACTGATAAACAAGATGAAGGTTAAGAAATCTTTTTCAAACCGGCCCATACTTCTCTAATATTCAGAAGTATAAAGCATTTCCCATACTTCAATTCATCTCGATGTGAAATAATTTTCAGAAACAAAAATGAGACAACTTCTAATGTTCAGAAAACATTTCCCATACTTCTAATAATTTTCAAAACAATTTATTAGGGAACACCAATTAGATAAAAATTCAATTCAATCAATGCAATATCATTTGAAATAACATTAGATGAATTCAATCAATGCAATATTATGATTCTCGTTGGTATAATTTTTAGAAATTAAGTTTAAACCTAATTTAATCTCAAAAATTAACTCATGAAGTGAAGATTAATTCCTACTTTATACACTATTTTAATTATATCACTGGTCAATGAGTTCTAATACTATCTTAAAATTTAAATTTAAACCTACCTTAACTCCAATACCAATTCAATCATAATAATAGTAATGACAATACCGATTCAACAATCCTAATATTGCCACCTAGATAATTTCAGCCAATACATCTTGGCAAAAGAAAAATAACGATGAAGAACTCTGATAAATTATAGCGACCAATTTGGTTTTGCAAACAAAACAAAGCACATCAGAAAAACATATCCTGCTATGCTATACTTGATAAACTACGGGTCTAACACATTGATCATTACAACCGGTAAGTTCAAAAAACTGAAATCAGTGCAAAATCTTAAGAAAACTAACTAAACTAGTAAAAGAAACCCAGCACTTTCCCACCAACATTCTTTCTCCTAGCTTCTTCATGATCCATGATGCCAGCAGAGGTAGTCAACACAATATACCCAAACTGCAACATTTGTGTAACCAAAGGTTAGGAATCAACAATAGAAACTGTATACAAATTCTATACGTGTTCCCGTACGAATAAAAATTTTAGGTACAGGCACAGCATGTTATATCATATGACTGAAATCTAAAACAGAAGAAACATTATACCAGAAAATTGTATCATAACATGAATCTATTGGCAAGTTGCCATCACATTACAGACAAATTTGAGACAGAAACATGAAAGAGAGGATTGCAAAACTAGAGGCAAAACAAGCTACGGTTTTTATCTTGATTTAGGATCCTACAAAGGCTCTTTTTGTATTTTGGGAGGAGAATTTGAAGTGAAAACACAATTTTCGTTGGAGAATTTGTGCCCTTTCAGCTGGGCCAAAATACCAGGCTGCAAACAACTGTTTGGTTTGAAAAAACATTTTCTGTTTTCATTTTCTATACTTTTAATTACAAAAATATCACCTTGTTTTCACTTCTCTGTTTTCAAAAGTTTACATAAGAAATAGTGAAAACAACTTTTGGTTGTTATCTGTTTTCATCTTCTGTTTTTACTAATACATATACAAATTGAAAACAGAAATTATTTTCTCAAACCAAACAGCACATAAGTACCTGACTCTTACTGTACTGGATGCCTATATTATGACACAATTTCTGAAGTACCCAACCTTCTATGCATACTAGGTGACATTTTTTAACAAAGAATGAACTCGACCATCTCAACAATTTTTTCATAATTCAGAATTTTATTAGCTGAAATAATGATGCCATTTAAATTCTCAAATTCCTGATGTTAAAGCCTTAAGTCAAAAATTGACCAACAATCAAAGTTGGGATGATAGTAGTAAAACTCAAAGATGTTTTTTTCAAAAACAGTTTATGGCCTTTTACAACAAGTACAAAGAACAAAAAGATCTCTGAAGTTTGAAAAAAGAGAAGGCTTCTGAGCAGACCTGTCTTGAGGGGAGCAGCCTAGCAGTCCAACCTTCAATCTCTTTGACACCGACATCAAAACGGGGACTAATAACCCCACATTTGTTCAGTCTACCATTCAATTCAACAACAATTTTTCCAGCTCTGTGATCATCAACGTACTCGAACTCTCCAATGTACCCTAGAAAGCACCAAATCAAGGCAAATAAACACAATAATTATGAACCCAGTGGTAATCAAATTGAGCTATAGTTAAAAAAAAAAAAAGATATTAACAAATACCGTGCTTCTGCATCACCAAAAGGAATTTAATAATCACTTTTGAGGATGGCCTAATCATGACCTGGCGCTTCCCCCGCTTCTCAGCATTGTACATGCTCTTGAGAGCATCATTCAAGACACTAACCCTCACCATTGTCACTGTCACAAATTTCACAAGAATTAACCACACTGACATAAACCAGGATTATGCCAATCAAATGTAAGCTCAAAGAACCAACAAACAATATTTTCCATTTTCAAAAGCCTAAAACTCCACAATCCAATAATACAACCGTATAGAACCCCCCTTGAATTGGGAGACACGTCAGATAAGAATATGAACAAAAGCTGCAGCTTCACCTTAGCTATTACCAAGGTCCCTTAATACTCATAACATGTCACACTACAAAAACATCATTCTAAGCAGCACAAAATAATTGCAATAAATTTATGTATGCATTTCATGATCATAATAGAAAAAACAAAATAGCCAACAATTCCTACGAAAGGTAAAATTTTGTAAAAAGGGTGTCTTCTAATTGGCTACCACAAGATAAAATACAATACTCAAGGATCACAACATCAATCTAAACACCAAAAAGGCTTCAGAGTCCATTTTTGCATCATGAAAAGTAAGAAAAGAAGGATAATAAAGCAAATCCAGGAAACCCCAGAACCAAATTTCGTAGTAGGAACCAACACACGAACATGGGAGAGGAATCAGATCTTACCGAGGTAGCACAGTGAAAGCTCAGAAACGGCGCGGGTGCAGAAGAAGGCTAAAAACGCTCGAGGACACGATTATAAAACGACCATGTGTACGTGTGTTTAGGGTTTGGAAGCGATCCAAGTTTTTGGGCCCACAACAGTTTCTCCTTGTTGGACTTTCTTCTCTTCCTTTCATGGCCCATATCTGTGCGGCCGTTCATGAACAAAACAATTCTTTTGACCAAAAAATAAATTTCTGAAGAGCTTTGGATTCTTCTTCTTTTCCCTCCTTCTTCCATGAATATCTTATTGTTATTTTATGAAATCGAATTATTTTTGAACATTTAATCAAAATGTTTTTTTTTAATAGAAGACATAATACTACTTGTTTTAAATATACAATGATACTTTATGAAAATTGTACTTCATTTAAAAATAGTTTTTGTAATTTAAATATATAAGGCTCAAAGTAAGTTAATACATGCTTGTATTGTATTCACTTATTTCGACTAAAATATTTTGTGAAAGGGCTTTTTTTTAACCAAAAAAATATTTAGTTTTTTTTTCCAATTATGACAATAAATTTCCATATTCAAGTCTTCAAACACTTCATAATTATTTTTGAAAAAATTGTTTTAATGTCTTTAGTAAAAAGAAATTAATTAAAATGTATTGACAATGTACAAGACTTTTACACTGTTATTTAATTATGGATTGAAAAGTATCATAAGAACATTGATTTTAGAATAATTTTAAATTAATTAATAGTATAAAAATCTATCGATAATACATAAAAGTTAAACTCTTTACAAAAATAAAGATTATTAAAATATTTTTAATATAATATTATTAATATTATGTTAAAAAAAACTTTTAAAATAAAATCAATGAACCAAACACTATACAATTAAAAATTTTAAATTTTAGTATAAAGATCATTATAACTCAAATTACCTCAAGAGAAATTATACCAAAACGTTTGTCTATTATTATGAGTAGTTTCGTATATCTTAAATATGTTTTTAGTCCTTATAAAATGAATGTGTTTTGATTTTGATCCCTACAAAAAAATTTCTTTATTTTTTGTCCTCTAAAATTTAAAAATATTAGTTTTAATCCCTATAAAATGGGCAAATTTTGATTTTGGTCCCTGTAAAATATTTTTCTTTGATTTTAATCCTTTCAAAATATTTTTATTTTGTCCCAATAAAAATATTAGTGGCGACTCAACTTTTTCAAAGCTTGTTGTTTTGAATTTTCGTCATCCCATCAGGACCTCAGTTGTGACGCATATGATGACTACATGGCATATGATGATGTAATTGTTGTTAGCTATGTTAGCAACAAGTGTAACATCATTTATGATGAGGGACAAAAAGAGTTATATCCCAATTTTCAGGGATGGAAAAATCACTTTTTAATTTAGGAGACCAAAAATAAACTTGTCTCACATTTGAGAAATAAAAAGTTATTTAAGCCATTATTATATCTCTATTTAATTATATATATTGGTTAAATATGAACATATAATAGTCTCTTTATTGCTGAAATCTCTTATACAAAATATTTGCTTCAGGATTACAAAATATGAGTATAGGAATAAATTTATTAAACTTTGTTGATTTTATTTGTTGGATTCTTTATTGGCATGACATTGTCTTTTTTAGCTCAAATTTTCAAGTTAAACAGTAGTAGAAAGTAATAGAACTTTCTTATGATATTCACCCAGAGCCCACATTGGAAAGATATTTCTATAGAGTGGGTAATGCACCATGCAATTCTTCACAAATGCTCCCACGACTTCCTGTCATAAATAAGTTACGAATTAAATAAGAATTAAAAATAGAAACTTGATACTTATATATCAATTTCAAAAAAATTAAAATACACATAATTAAAATTTATTATTACGATAGATTAAAAAATATATTAAATATTCAAAATATACATATACATACATAAACATAAATATTGGTTTCCTCACAATGTAGATGGCTTAGTCACGAAGTTTTGATATTTTGTTGTATATTATTGACTTGTATATGTATTTAATTGATCATTAAAAAATATTTTTTTGCTAATGTGGCCTAAGTTATACATTAATAACAAACATACTATCAAATTTAAAGCATTTAAATTTGTGAGGTACCTGTTGGGGCCAATCGCCATCTTCTAACTGAGAATTGATGAGTAACTTTGCTGCACGGTGAAGGGGAGTTGGATCTCTCTCAACCTATATACAAAATTTAGAAAAGGAAGAAGAAAAAACAATTATTTTGGATGCGATAATAAATAAACATGTTGAAATCTAAGATAAAATAAAATGGACCTATAGTTTCAAACACACATGAACATTAGAACAATACCTGCCCAGCATAAATTAGACCCATAAGAGCCCAAGCGGTTTGTACAATATTTGATCGATTTCCTTCAAGAGGTATGTACATCTACATTATACACATTAAGAAATTATTAATAATATTATTTTTAATGAACATTAAATTTAAAGGAAACTATAATCATAAATAAACATTCGATTACAAACCTTCCTTGGGCATGAAAGATAGCTTTCTCCCCACCCACCGTCCTCATTTTGTATTGTGAGTAGAAATTTCACAGCTTTGCGAATGGCGACACAATTTGTGTAAGTATTGCCAGCAGCAACTAGACCTCCAAGTGCGAACCATGAACTGTAAGTGAAGCAAACTCCCCAACTACCATACCAAGAGCCATCGATTGTTTGTGTATCTTCAAGGAATCGTATTGCTTTGGCAATGAAGTTGTCTATCTCATCCTTCCTATGCTTTGGATAAAGATTTGTGAATAACACTAAAGCCTGAATCGCCGATCCAGTGCATTCAACATGTTCGTGCTCAATTACTATATTAGCAAATAATTCCGTGGGATTGAGTAGCTATAAATTAATGACAAAAGCCATAAACATTAGGTAACAAATATTTTTCATCAATTAATAAATTTATACATATTTCATTATTAATTAATGTAACACTTACTTCCAACCACTTTTGACTTCTTGCTGGCTCCCAAGCAGCTACACCTCCATTTTTGCTCTGGAGTAATCAAAATTGAAGTTGTGCCAAAAGTGAATATAAAAAGCAAATTAAATGTAAAATAAACATTGGTAAAAGTAAAAATATTAATGATTTAAAATTTCAAAGAAAAATATACTTAGTTAATTAAAAAATATTTAAATGAAAAGAATCTAAGAATGACATAAAAGAGAATAGACTAAAAAAAATCTCTTAATATATTATAATCTAATTTAATATATACTCATAAAAAAGTCTAATGTAATATATTCAAGTACAATAACTAAGATTTATAGGAGAAAGGAAAGATTTGAAATAAATTATTTTAAGAACATATGCAACTAAAATTTAAAGAGTAAAAAAATGAATTGTGTGAAAAAAAAGTAAAAAAGGAAATTGTAACATAAAAAAAAGGTTCAAAAGTATATACAATTAAGAGTTTTATAATAAAATAAAAAATAAAAATAAAGATATGTCATGTCTTGTGAAAAAATAAAGTATAATGGGATATTATTTTACTCTCAATAATAAATATTCTATTTTATTAATTATGCAAAGATGAATGATTGTGAACAACCCTTTACTTTCATTTCCACAATACAAAGTATTTGTTATATAAGCAAAAATTTAATAATAATCAAAGAAGAAGGTCCATTGATTACTAATTAATCAATTGAAAGATATTACCATATATTTAACGATACTTACTTGGAGTGACAATATGACATTGACAGAATCATATAATTTTCCAAGCTCCAATTTTTCTCCTACAATCTCTTGTGGTAACATTGATAAAAGTATACAACACTAAAACATAGGTTAATTAATTAGAAAGGTTAACATATATATGTTGTTGTTTATGAAGTTTATTAATAAATTAAAATGTTTGGGACCTTAATAGATAGTTACCTTCAAAGATTCTGCAGTGGTGTCAGATACTTGCCATCCATGGTCTTTATCAGAAAAAGGCCATGACCCTTTGGCAATGTGACGATACATACTCTTAAAATCTCCTGAAGGATTGTTCATGATCTATGAAATCAAGATGTCAATTCATTACTACTTAATAAAACTAACACAATTTTTTATTAATGTATCAAACACTAATTAAAAATCTTTCCTAATTTGATGCTTACATTTGTAATAGTAACAGTATAGCATTTAAGTTGATTAGGTAATTAGTTATTAAGTAATTATCATGAAACTTAAACTGACCTGAGATTTCTTAATGAAACCGTGTGCTTTTAAAAGTGTGGGACCAAATTTCTCAATTAGGTTAGTAGCAAGTAGAGCTTGAATGATGAAGCTAATATCCCATGATTGACTACCAGTAGTACCCTGCATTATATAAACAAGTGAATTGGCTAATTTATCTTACAATTTATTGTATTTTTAGTGGTCCCTAGTAATTATTATTAATAATAATAATATGATATTAATTAATTTGAATTTAAATATGACAATTTTTTACTTTCAAAATTTTTAATCCTATATATTTACCTGCAAGGTCATTCCTTCTTCTGAAATCCATAAATAATCTGGGATCCTTGCAAGATGCTTTTTGAAAGCATCTCCATTCGAATCTTCCACCCAACAAGCAAGCATACATAAAATCTAAAAAATATACACATATTAGTGGCTTATTTGAATCCTTTGTAGAGAAAAACAAAAAAAGTTAATTTCATTTCAATTTAGGCATACTAATAAGTTTGATACACACACACATATATGTTTTAATATTTATGATGCCTACCTTTTCCACGCACCCGATGTTTATATATCTACTATTTTCATCTTCATAATGGATGTGTTTCATTGTTACTTGAAGTGCCTTTTCTCTAATCAACTTGTTGAAAGGCCAATGTGTAAGAAGTGGCTCAACAAATACATACAAAGTATCCCATATTAAATCTTGTATCAAAGGATGAGGATAGTAAAGATCTTCCTGTGATGCATAAAATGGACAATTATCCTTTGTTGTCATATAAAGAGTTTACACATATATGCATATTTTAATTAATTTGTTTATATTTATTTAATCATGTGTGTTTTTCTATAATTTCAATTTTTTATTTGTTAAATTCTGTATTTATATTTTACTTGGATTTAGAAATATCTATGCAATGTACCTGACATTTGCTAGTGAAAGATTCAGTATCTTTTACCTTTGCACATTTGTGACGTGCTTTCTTCCAATTGTTTTTATCATAAGGTTGGATAAAGAGTTCTTCTCTCAAGTTTAGGATTAATGGTGTGATTGGACCCACAAATTTCTTTCCATATAAGTAAGACATGGGCATTATACCAATCGACAATAACACCACATTTTAGCTGCATTATTTAAGGTGAAAATGAGATACAATAAATGCTCAATTTAATAATTAAATATTGTATATTCACTAATCCAATTATGTATTATTCTACAAAAAGTAACAAATCAAATTTAATTCAACCTGGATGCACAGGGAGTAAAGGAGGAAGGATCCAAAATTCAGGGGGCATTGGGTTGCTTCCACACCAATCAACTACACCAAGTATCTATAAGTAAAAGATTATTTAAAGTACTATCATGCATATACACACATGTTCATGCATGTAAATTTTATATAAAAATAATCATACCGAAAGCCAAAATTTTCCCCACGAAGGTATATGTGTTACATCACCGTGATCATGAATCCATCTTCTAGCCTTAGCACAAGCATTGTTCTGACCTCCATTGGGTCCTTCTCCAAGAATTCGCATACATATCTAATTGAGTGCAGTACAAAACATGGTGCTATGGCTCTCTATGTGTAGTCCCCAACCTCCATCTTCATTCTTCACATGAAAGTATTGGTTAGTATTAATAGTTCATTGTTGTCATGAATTTTTTTTCTTCCAAATTTCATGGTTAAGTAAAATGATGAGCATGTTATATGTAAATTAAGGATACAATAATTTTGACAATAGGAAAAGAAATGATAAAAATTAACGTAATATATAATTCTTTTTTTTTTTCATCATCAAAATCAATCTGGCATTACATATTGAAATTTAACAAGTATACCTGGTGACAATATATGTAACGAAGAATCTCTTTGCGATGCTCTTCTGATAATACAAAATCAAGATATCCTGTAATGTACATACAAATGACCTACAATGTTTCAAGCAAGTATAAAAGTAATGTTAAGTAGTGTTTCAACATTATAAACTAAATTTTATATAGAATATTTTAAAAACTAATTTGTGGGTAGTAATATATTATTCACAGTTCTTTTGCAATGTATTTAGTCTCTTTCCTTATTTTTTTATTACTTCTCTAACTCTCTTATTTTCTTGGCAAGGCCTTCTCTTATCTCTCACTCTTTCACTCTATGGTGCTCACATTTAATACATCCTAGAAGATCTTAATTTAAGGATAGGCCTTGTTTGGAAGAGTTTATAAACATTTTATTTAGACTTATCTTATACTATAAGTGCTTATGAGAGTGTTTGACATAACTTATAAATATATGTGTGTGTGTGTCAACATTAAAGTCAATATTTTATTTATTATTTTTTTAATATTTTTGTGATATATGCTATTTGTTATCAATCATTTGTTACTTTTATTTTTTAATTTATAAAATAAGAAAAATATTTTATAAGAGCTTATGTAGTAATGTATCAAAATACTTCAAAATTGTGTAAGAACTTTTCAATAATCATATTCAAATGCAGTCAACTAACCCATAGGATTGGGGCAATGGTGTAAGGTCCCGCTGCATTTACATGTGGGGAATGATCTATTTTGCGGGAGAACCCGTGTTCAATTTCCTTTGTGTGCAAAATTTTCTTGGGTCAGCGGCAGTCACCCACCGCGAGCGGGATTAGTCTCTGACCCAAGACCAAAATACGCAATCAACTTATTAAATTTGATGCACTTATAGCATAAGTTCTTACATAATAAGAGCTTATTGAATAAAATCTTAATTAAATTGTTTATCCAAATGGATCCTATATAGAAAGTTAAGTACTTATGCTAAAATAATATTGAAAATAATTTGAATTCTAAAATTATTAGTAATTTTTATTCCTTTTTAGTTTAATCAGTTTAATAAACAATCAAATAAATTTTACAAAATATAATTTCCATGTTAATTTCTTAATATTAATGGTCAAATATGATTTTATTAATAAATTGAATCTTTTTTTTTATTAATGAATGAACCTGTACTATTATTTTGTTCGTTCTAGTAATTAGTTCATAATCATAAATAATAAATATTTGTTCATCCAAAAAATTGACACTATTTTAGTAAAAAAATTAATTTAATCGTCCATCAATCAAACAAAATTATTGATGGTTTAATTTTTTAATTATAGAGGGAAGAAGTCAATTATATTTTCAAACTCATGTTTCCTATACAAATGATGGGGTTTTATGTCATAATTAGCGTTTTCAAAATTAATAACAATGATTTTTTTTGTTTTATTTTTTTTTTTTAAATTTCGTTGCAAAAGTCAAGGAAAAACAGTTTTGCCTATATATCGCGCCTGAAACAAGCAAGAATTATTGGAAACTTGGTTGTGCATCTCCTTAATTATTTTCTATACATTATAATTTTCCCCCAAATTTTCAGCCATAAAAAATAATATTATTTATTCAAATTAAAATTAGTGACCAACACACATTTAATTATTTAAAGTGAATTTAATTTGAGTTTTTCATAAAAAAAATTGAGAAATTTTATTCATTTAAATAAGTCTAACCATCTAGTATAGCTTGAAAACATGATAAGATAATGAAGCAAATCTAAATTAACATATTTATTGAGTAATTGGTAAGTTTAATAAATTAATTTCATTAAAGTACGTTAATTTTATGATTATATTTTTTAATAACTAATTTAAAATATAATTTCATATATCTTATTATATTAAGTGAGTTGTACTTACAAAAGGAGGAACATAAAAGAGAGGACCCCCAGTCTGAGCAGGCCAATGACCATCAATAGTCTGTAGTGCTGATAGATAATAGGCAGCCCTTTTCAATGTGATTATAATTTTGTCACATGTAATCTCCTCCTCATCTTGTATCTTTACGCGAGTTATTGTTTGTTTAAAATTATTTTCCCTGAGAATCTGTAAAAGTGGGAATAAAGAATGACAAAAAAGTTATATTTATAAACGACGAAAACAAAATTACATAACAAAACTTAAATAAATTTTAATTTACTTATATATTTTTAAATAAATTTTATATTAAGTTATTAATTATATATTAATTCAATCAATATATAAAAATAATAAATAACAAAGAAGTTAAAAATTAAATTTATTTTTAATTAAAGGTATAATTTTAAGTTTTTTATTTAATTATTATTATAATTTTAATTACTTAACTATTAAACTAATTAAGTTATATTTTTAAAAATTATAAAAAATAAAATTATAACAATAAGATCTTTAATACACACATATATATACTCCTATTTTTAGTTGAAGTGCATTAGTCATCTTTAACCAAAATTTGAAGACAAATAAAATCATTGATATTTTTCTTTCCAATTAATTCATTTTAAGAACAGAGTGGTAATTTAATATTTAATTTTTTAAAATAAATAAAAATTTCTCACTAATGTTCACTTATTGTCCATTTCTTTCTTCTTCTCTCTTCCTTCCCCTAGAACCCATGCCATTTTATACTCCTCCTCGGTTCACAGAATCACAGTTCTTCTTCCTTTTCCAACTTCAAATCAAATGACTGAGGGCGCGTCAACACCGACAATCGGAAGTGTCGTAGCAGTGGAGACTCATCTTGAACCTCTAGAGGACGGTGAAGTTGTGCCTCTAACTTCTTGAGACCGAGAAGTTCAATGGAGATGCGCTTGACCTTTTAAGTAGGCACCTCTGATTATAACGTGCATGAGGTTGAGAAGCCTAATGGGTATATAGTGAGATTTATTTTATATTCCTTGAGTGAAGATCGTCACCACACCAAGGTTTTTCCGATGTATCCAACCAACACAAACTTCATCACAAAAATCAAATTGCACCCTTTTGATAAAATAACAAATGAAAGGTTTTAGAATAATAAAAAAAAAACAATGTGTCAGAATTTTAATTTTAATTTACTCTAAAAGTTTGGTACAGTCATGAACGAGTGGTGGCAAGGTTGATCAATTGTCTCGCCCGCAGACGATGACATTTGACTTGATGTTGGAGATTGGAGAAGGAAGAAGAATCATGATAATTTTGAAGTTCTGTGAATCAGAACACTGGTTTGAGAATGCTATCCGAGAGACGGAGAAGTGCCTGCGTGAAAATGGGTTCCAGGTGAAAGAGGAGAGAAAAATGGACAATAAATGAGCATCAGTGGGAAATTTTTATTTCTTTTAAAAAATTAAATATTAACTTATCACATTATTCCTAAGCGACCTTTGTTTTAAGTATGAAATTTCATTCCCGAAATTATGCCTGGAAATATTATTCTCATAAGCATGTTTGTTTGATCATAGGAATTTAAAAAAAAATGATATTTATTTAATTAAAAAATAAAAAGTAAAAAAAAAAAGGAAATATGAGAGAAAGAGGTGGGGATAAGTAGTTATTGTAGAAAATAACTTTTATTTCCACCGGAATCCAAGATACCAATGGGAATAAGAAGCAACACAATTGTGAGTAATTTACATTCCTGATAATCAATTATTCTTGGGAATATTTTTACAAAACTTGTACCAAACATGAGAATGTGATAATCTCAAGTTCATATTCCTGGGAATCTTGCTTGATACCTTAAAACAAACACCTCCTAAAATGAATTAATTGAAAAGGAAAAGATGAATGGTTTTTTTGTCTTAAAATTTTGGTGGAGATTAATACACTTTAATTAAAAAATAGGAGTGTGTATATTAGCAAACCCACACACACACACACACACACACATATATATATATATATATATATATATAGTTAAATTGGATCTTTGAACTTGTATTTATTTTTTAATTAGGTCCTTATCGTTAACGACAAGAACCTAATTAAAAATTGTCAAATAGTTCACACAAATTTAAGTTAAATTTGTGTGAACTATTTGGCAATTTCGTATATGTCTTCTTAATCTTCTATTTAAAATTCAACTTGTTGGATTATGAAGAATTAAAAAATTCATGGTGAGTAGTAGCATATGAAAAAACAAAATCAAATTATTACATTTATTCTTTTTTTTGTCCTGGGTCAAAGACCACTGGTGTCCCCCAATCCACTGGATCAGAGAATAATCCCGTTCGCGGTGTGGTTACCGTTGGCCCAAGGGAATTTTACATACAATGGAAATCAAACACGGGTTCTTTCGCTAAATAGATCGTTCCCCCTTTAGGTTAATTATTACATTTATTCTAATTATTCATATTTTGTGCGAATGTTTTATTTTTATTTTAATAAATATCTGCTGCACTGTCACGTTAGATTTTTGTTAAATATTTGATGTTAAGTTAATGAATAAACCAAAGTTTTTTTTTTTTTGAAAGGGAAAAAACCAAAGTTACACGATTAAAATAATAGAGAATAAATTTAAGAAAAAAAAATTAGAGTAGCGAAATTTGTGAAATTCAAAAATTAAAATAGAAAAATCAAAAGTGTAATTAAGTTAAAAATAAAAGAAGGCCTATATTTGTTATTAAATTAATTAACGATAAAATTCTGGATGGATAAAGTGCAATATCAGGTATATGATGACATTAATTTTGTTATAGTAATAATGATTACCTGAAATCGCCAAAGTCGATCACCACAAGCCTTCATCTTGAAGCGATTTTGATAGAAATTTTGACGAGTTTCTTCAACTTGAGCTCGCTCCTCTGCACTGCCTGCCCTAGGATCGAATTCCCATATTTGTCTTCCTAAGAAATTGTTTGTACTAAATATGTGTGGATCATTTCCTCCATCTCCTATCTTAAGCCTCCACATTTTTCTTCTCTTTTAATGTACAATGTGAATTTCCCTCTTTAATTAGCAGATTTCGTTTCAGATTTTCTAAATTAATTTAGAGTCCAACGTGATTTGCTAGCTGAATGCCCTGCATGAAAAACACATATAATTAAAGGAATAATTTATTTTAAAGTTGAGTAGAATTAATTTTGAACCACTAAAGGTAATTTAAATGAATGCCAAAATTACTGATAAAAAAAATGAATGCCAAAATTACTGATAAAAAAAATGAATGCCAAAATTGATCTTAGGCATAAAATATTTTTTTTTTACTGCAGTCATAAAATTTATTAAAACATGTGTTTTTTATTAGAAAATGTGATGGTAAAATAAACAAAGCTGGGCTGTTAAAATAAGATGAGTTCCTTCGTGAATTAAAATTAGCTTATGCACAAACTAATGGTTAATTTGTAGAAACTCTCCCATATTTTAGAGAAACTATTTAAGAGAATTTTTACAAATTAACTTATATATAAGTTAATTTTAATTTATGGACAAGTTCATCTCATTTTTCTTTTTTTAGAAGAGCTTTTAAATAAATTTACTCAAATATATCCTTATTTGCACAACTATTTCCAACGGTAAATACGGAAAACTCAAAACTGCAAAGTTTGAGTTAGATGCAAGCAATTATTCCAACGATTTCTAAGATTTCAGAGAACCACTTCAATAGAACGAAATGCCTTAATTTATTATTTTTGCAAAATTAGGTATTAAAAATTACTTGCAGCTAAACTTTGGTTCACGGCAAGTGAAAGCAACAAAATTCTAATTTTTTTTTTGAAGAAACTGATGTTTTATTTATTTGTTTGCATAAAAAAAGTTTTTTTAATTAATTTTATTTTACTTTTAGTTAGGAGTGTTTACTGATCCTCCTATATCTGTCTTCGATTCTTAAAAATAAAAAAAAAAAGTATGAATACAAAAGGCTATAGTGTTTTGCTAATTTTTAACAACCCATGATTTTTTATTTTTGTTTATGTTTTCTCATGTTAATATGGTAGTTTATTTATATCTTAAATAAAATAATGTATTAGTATTGAAACTATTCATTCTATTAATCAACAATTTAGTCTTTTTTAAGAATATTTAGTCATTATATATTTACAAAATTCTAGACAAAAATAATTATTGTTCTAAAATATTTTAATTTTTATAAAATAAAAAAATAAATTTTAAATAAAATTGTATAAATCCAACCCAATTCAATCGAAGAATTTTGATCAAGATAGGTTACAAACCCGGCCATCGACTCGTGAATACCTATGTTTTTAGTTATTATATTATTATTAAGCATGACTGAATTGACGAACTATTAGTATTAGGCATTTTCTATTTACATTCCTCATTTTTGCTAAGTAGACGCCTTCTCTTCTCTTAATTTTTTTATTGCTGATCATACCCTTCTAACATTATTTTTACACCCCTAGGTTCATCATGCTTTTAAACTGTTACACCCCGTCCTTTGAACCCCCATTTTCGCTTTTGTAAACCCCATCTTCCTTTACACACAGGTTCTACCTTATATCACGGTCATATATAATTACAATTTAACAAAATCAATTGATGATTCAATTACCTTTGTAGTGTTGAATGCATATATTTCATGTTCACATATAAATAAATAAAAAATTAGAAAAGACATAAAGTTGTGAAGAGATAAAACAAAATAAAAACGTACTAAAAATGTCTTTATGGAATAACATATAACAATTCTGGAAAGTTATTTCCAGAACTATAACACAGTTCTGGAAATGACTTTCTAGAATTGTTATATATTATTGTAGAAAGACATTTCTGGTAGTCATAAACGAAAACTGAATTCAAATTAACTGAATTACCTTAACGAGTCACACTAATCATTAACGTGCACACTTATTTGAAAGCTGGAGTTGAGAGGCACACTAGTTGAGAAGCTAAAAACGCAGATTCAAAATTATCGATGGTCAAAACAATGTGAGGAGCCACCGTCAAAAGCTTTGCTTTGCAATTACGGTATGTTTTCTTATTTTATTAGTTTCTCTTATTTTTATTGTGTAAAAAAAATTGAAGTTTCATTTACACTATATAGTAGATGAAGTTAGTGATGAACGTACCTTGAAACCTAATGCCATGTGGAGGAAAGCGCATAGTATTATGTATAATTTTGATGAAAATGCAGTATTATATAATGAATATGGGTGAAAATGAGGTTCAAGATTAGGGTATAAAGAACAATAAAGATAGGATGAAAAATGAGATTTTAAAGAATAACAAACATAGGGGTGTAAATATTAGGTTTAAAAGGGTATATTTGGTAATAAAAATATAAAAAGGTAAGGGTTGTTCTTAGCAACAATGGGGGTGTAAATAGCAAGTGCCATAGTATTTCAGAGATAGGGCCATGCCCTTCCTTGCTTTTGCTTCCAAAATGATCACTAGGTTGCAGCAAAATAACACTAGTAATAGCACGCAGAGAACGAAACCGTACCTGGATCAAGTCTGTGATTGTTAAGAACTAAGCAAAATGCATAGAATAAGTGAAATAAAAGGAAGATCTAACTTGTTTCCATTGGATTCACTGGATGGCTTGGTGCATGGTTCGTGACTCAGTACTAGTGGCGTTCCTGTGGAGGCTGAGTGCTTAAGTGGTGTGTGACGAGTCAGTGGTGCCTTAGCTTATAGCAGGAGGCGAGTTCATGGGTTAGACCATGGCAAAAGTGATGATACGATCGAGGTTGCTAATTTTATGGTATTTGAGTGAGAGAGAACCAGGGAAAGAAAGGGAAGAGGGTGATGAGAGGCTTTAATTTCCAACAGAATAGAAAGTGACGGTCGTTGGGTGGGACCGCCCCCCTGACATGAGAGCGATTTGTGAGTGTGTACATAAAATGAGAGGATGACGTGCTTGGCCGGCGATGGATAGGATTTGGATAGGATTCTATAGTGTTTATTTTTTATATCTGTGTTTAAAAAAAATATTCGTATCCGGTTTCATATTTGTACGGGTAACAACTTTAATCTCATTCTCGTACCTGCTGGGTACCTATATACCCATACCCGCATCTGCTACCCGTATTTTATTTATGTATGAAGTTAATAAATCAATAAAAAATAGGCTTAAATGTAATTTTGATCCCCTATTTTGTACAATTCACAATTTTAGTTATCCTATTTTTAAATAGAGACATTTAGTCCTCCTATTTTGTACAATCAGCAATCTTGGTCCCTCTATAGAGACATTTAGTCTTCCAACTTTATAAAATCCGTAATTTTGGTCATTTCATCAAATTGAAAACATTGACAGTTAAGAGATTAATGTTGACCTTGACGTGACCCAAATATAGTGATGTGAAACGAGATTATTTATTTATTTTTTAATTATTTTAAATAATGAGTAATAATTATTTGTTTATCTACGTCACTAAAGCACATGTCACATCGATTTTAATGGTTGAGATAATCGTGAGTCCTAAAATAGAAATCATAAGTCTTAATCATTTATTTTAAACTAGTTCTACATTGTTGAAATACATGGCACATCGTAGTCAAATAAATGATATTACATTTTTATAAAATATATTTTTCATCAATTATTCTACTCAGTATTTAAAATAATTAAAAACTAAATAAATAATCTCGTGTCACGTCATTATATTTGGACCACGTTAAGGTTAACGTTAATCTTTTAACAGTCAACGCTTTCAATTTGATGGAAGAACCAAAATTATATATTTTACAAAATTAGGAGACTAAACGTCTCTATTTTAAAATAGGAGGACCAAAATTGCGGATTATGCAAAATAGATGAACCAAAATTGTATTTTAGCTATAAAAATATTAATTAAGAAAATTATTACAAATAAATTAAAAATTCACGCTTAAATAATTCAAACTTAACATTAAAAACATTCACACATAATATTAAAAATATAAAATATAAAATTATTGTAAGTTATAACATAAATCTTTTACTATTAGTATTAGTTTATGGAAAATATAAAATTATTTTTTTTACAAAAAAAAAATATATATATAACATAATTATTTATTTAAGTTATTTTAATTATATATATATATGGTAGGTGCGGGGTGGGTACTATAGTACCCGTACCCGCACCCGCAAAAAATTGCGGGTAAATACCCGGCCTCGGCCCCAGCCCCAGTCCCAATAAACGGGTATTTACCCGACCCGCTTGCGGATATTTTTACGAATATCCGTAGGATCCGGGTACACTTTGCCATTCCTATGCTTGGCTGCCCCTCAATGAGAAAGTGTGGATTGAGATTTTTCTCGAGAAACATGTGTGGGAAAGTTTTGGTGATGTTTTATGCCAAGGGAGGGAGGGGGGAGTTTGTGAGAGTAATGTTTGTTGAGGAAAATTGCTGCGTGAGAGAATGTGTGGTGACGATAAATTATATTACATGCTCGATTATGGTTTCCATTCATCTTTATGTAATATAAATTTTTAATTTACAAGAAAAAATAATAACATTCACCATGTATCACGTGAAAATTGGTAGGGATTGATAATCTTGGATCATGTAATAGTTTCTCATGTAGTGAGATGTAAATTGTTGTGTTTATTAGGTGATTTTTTAGTGTGAGAAAATCCAATTTATGAAGTGTGGAATTTTATTAACAAAAATGATTTGTAGACACTAAAAAAGTAGTAGCAACCTATTAAGAGAAAGAAAGTGTGTAGATATGATGGATAATATAATATGATGGAAAGAGAAATAAAAGATTAATAGGTGTTGATTAAGTGTTTGTAAAAAGAAGATCTTCATAAATCACAACTCTTTTATGATTGGTGTGCTACGTTTGTGATTTGTGGCTACACAGTAGGCAAGTTTCATTTCCGTTCATAAAAAAGAAAATTATTTCTCCCAACACACCCTTTTCTGTTTGTTCCTGCAAATCTACTTCTATTCTCTTTTTTTCTTTTGTGTTATGGTAATGATTCATTCATCTCTTTCTCACTATTTTCTATTTTAAAAGTTAACATCTTTAAATTTTTAATATCATGTTCACGCTTGTTCACATTCCATGAGTGATGAGTCTGCATTATAGGTACATTATTGAAACTTCTTCTTTTCTAGATACCTAGATATATATGAAGTAAGGCGGTGTCTCCAGTGGATCACCCTCCTTTATAGGTGATCTACTATGGACCACTTTTAACAACCTTTGGATCTATCTTAGACTTACAATAATATCATGCTCCCTATACACCGGATCCCTTTCTCCCCTTCTTCTACTGCCATCTCTGTCGTGCACCACCGCGCCACTTCCTTTTTTTTTTTCTACTTCTTCTCTCCCCGCCCTGCATCGGTGATTTTTTCTACTTCTTTTCCTCCTCTTCTCTTCTCTCTCACCCTCCCCCAGCACTGCATTAGCGTCACCTACTCCACCCCCAACACCCCTCCTTGGAAGAGAAGCACATCATAAGAATCATCGCACCGTAAAACCAATAAGCACACTGGAGATGACGTGATGAGTGATTTGAGCGAGATCTAGAAGATTTGGAGATCTGGACACCATGGGCAAGGCCTTCCCCGACATGTACCTCGAAGCCATCAATGACCTTCTCCCCGCCATCGCAACCTCGACGTTCGGAAGATCAAGGTTCCCACTTTGCTATCTCAAGCTACGAGACCGATCTCATCATTGTCACCGAGACGGACGCCACAAAAAAAAAGGGAGGAAACGTCAATTTTGGAAAACTCACACTTTTACACTTTATTTTAATTCAAAATTTTTATCTTAATTCACTTTCATTTCTTTTCATTTTACTCTACCAATCACAATACTCCCTCCGGTCCTTTATATAATAAACAAATAATTAAATTGTCAAGACCAATAAAAATAGTTAAGTTAGTTAGTTATAATTAATAATATCATAAATTTTAATTTTATTCCAAAAGTACCCCTTAAATTGATTGGTTTAAGTAGTGATTACATTAATGACATTGCACCTCCATCAATAAGTTTAACTTGTATGGTTAATAGACCAATAAATGCATGAGAAATAAGTAGGTGTCTCATTAATGGATTTCAAGGGATGAAGAATAAAAAAAAAAATTACTAATTAATACAGCTTAAAATAAATTTATATTTCTTATAATTAGAAAAAAAAATAACACTATTTTATTTCTTATAAAAAAAGGATAAGTGGGAGTATAAAGTAATCTTTCTTGATTCGCTGAGGCTCAAACTAAACCTTTTCGAATTGTGTAGTCAAGTCAGGATTTGTCGGCTTTGTTTTTTTCCTTGCTTTCTTTATAAAATCTAAGGCGCAGGATGTGCCGTATGAAAAGTGGGACCTATGTTTTAAGTTTTATCCCCCCCGCCCCAAAAAAACTTGAATTTGCCCCCCGCCCCGCCCAAAAAATTATTTGGATAGATAAAAGAAAAAAAAACAGAGAGAATTTCTCCCCATTTGTTTACGTGGATGAAAAAGAAAGTGTAACGAAATAAATAAATTACAACAAAAAATATTTAATAATTAAAATATAATTTTTAATCTAATATTTTTTCTTAACATAAACTGATCTATTAGTTTTAAATTTTTTAAATTATTTTTTTTATAAAATAAAAAAAAAAATGAAAGAGATCTCTTATTTCATTCCAAAATGAAAGGGAGGGAGGAGATGTTCTCTAGTGGCTCTTATCGAAATAACTTACTTTTTTTTTTTTTTTAATTTCTCCTCTCAAATAAATAATTTAACTATCTTCTTTCTTTTTTATTTCTTTTTCATTCTATTTCAACCAAAACAAACAAAGAATAAAAGTCAAAGACTGATTCCAAGTGATACTTGTTTCTTACACTTTGCTTGGTTAGCAAAAAAAAGTGAAAGAAAAAAAAATGAGATAAATTTGTTTGGTATAAAAAATAAAAATAAAAAAGATAAATATTTTTTCTTTCTTGTTTGATTGAAAAGAAAGTAAAATAAAAAAAATGTGTATGTAATATTTTAAAAGGCAAAAATACACTTTTAGTCGTTTATGTTTTAAATTATATTCAATTTGGTCATTTATGTTTTAAAAAGTTCAATTTAATCTTTTATGTCTTGAAATTGAGTTAAAATGATCCTTCTATAACAATAATCATTTTCGATTTTGGATTGTGATTTTGAATCTTTTTTTACTAATTCGAGACGTGAAACTTGTTCTATTAAATTCACTCACATGAAAACTATGAGACTCAACCGATGTTCGAATAAAAAAGGGCCAAATATGGTAAAAATCGCATGAAAATGAGCCTCACAAGCAACTAACAAAAAAAAAATATTAGATTTTTTAATTTTTCGATTACTCATTAGATTCACTTTTTAGGTGATTTCCACTATGTTTATCACCTTTTTTTATTCAAACAACAGTTGAGTTGAGTTATATAGTTTTCATTTAAGTGAATTTAATGAGACAAATTTCATGTTCTGAACCACTCACGATAGGGTTCAAAATCGTGTTCCTAGATAAAAAAAAAAAAACAATCATTATTCAAAATGACCATTTTGACTCACTTTAAAAACATAAAGAAATAAATTGAATTTTTAAAATATAAATGACCAAATTGAATATAATCTAAAACATAAATAACTAAAAATGTATTTTAACCATTTTAAAATGACATAAATATTCTTGAACAATAAATTGACATTCTCTCTTATTCTTTCTCTCCAAAACAAGTGGAAAGCTTTTTTGAATAGGATCTACCGTATTGTTATTTTTTTTTCTCCTTTTTCTTTTTGTAACCATCAAGTATCTCATACCTCTATTTGACATTCAATTAAATTTTTAAACTGGATCAACACATTTTAGAATAAAATGATATTTCTAGTTGTGATTCCATGTCCAAATTAAATATCGAACTCCAAATCTTAATTAAGAGACCTAAATACTACCTAAAATTGTTAGCACAAGTGGTTCAACACTTGGACCCCTTAACCAAGGTCTGTGGTTCAATTTCCAGCTTGGGCACAAAGTTAGAACTGAATGTACCACTTTACCCAAAAAATGGGCCAACTTGGTGGGAGGGGAATACCTCCTTTTTATACAAAATAAAAGAGACATAAATACTGAACTAATTTGTTTTCTCCTTTATATTTCAAAGTTTCAAACCAAATGAAAAAATCTGTACATAATCCATTATTTTCTTTTTATTTTCAGTACAACCTAACAAAGGTTAAGCTAATTCTTATATACCAAAAAAAAAAAAAAAAAACCTGAATACTGAACTACTTTGTTTTCTCCTTTATATTTAAAAGTTTCAAACCAAATGAAAAAAGCTGTACATAATCCATTCTTTTCTTTTTATTTTCACTACAACCTAACAAAGGTTAAGCTAATTCTTATTGGCTATGTTAGGTAAGTCATTTCAGTTAGCTTCTAACTTTTTTTACTAGCTGAAAAACTTGTTTGACTGTTCGATAAGCAAGTTTTTTTTAGTAGTTTCTAGCGTTTTTTAAAATGCTAGCTTCTAATTTTTTTATATTTTATTCCCTTTTTATCTTTTAAATATTTATTAAATTTTCTTATTACCATTTTTAAATCAAACATAGTTTTATTATTTATTTGTTTTATTTTATTTTTGTTATTATATTTTATATTTTTTATATTACATTATTTATTTTAACCATTGTATTATTTATAATATTTAATTTATTATTTCAACATTATACTTCACGAAATTGACAATGATAAATGTTAGATTTTTTATTTTTATTTTTTGAATAATTTTATATTAGATAATTTATTTTAACTATTACGCTAATTAACATAATAAAAGTATAATGTCTACTTAAGTGTATGTTCTTTATTTTAAACTTGATTAAAAATATCTCAAGATATAGTATAAGATTATTAGTAGAATACTCTTTCTAGTCCTCTAAATAAAACTCATCAAAACTAGTTGTGTCATATGTTTCTTATCTAGAGATATTAAAATGGGACAATCAAACTCAATTCATCCTTAACCTGTTAAAAAATAGAGCGCCAACTTTTTTAATAAAATAAAAAGGTTATATTAATGGATGACTCAGACTATGTTCGGCAAGTCATTTCAGCTAGTTTCTAGCTTTTTTTACTAGCTGAAAAACTTGTTTGACTGTTCGGTAAGCAAACTTTTTTTAGTAGCTTCTAGCGTTTTTTTAAACGCTACTTGAAGTAGCATTTTTTAAAACGCTAGCTTCTAGCTTCTAGCTTTTTATATTTTATTCCCTATTTATCCTTGAAATGTTTATTAAACTTCCTTATTACCCTTTTTAAATAAATGAGGATTCTATTATTTATTTATTTATTTTCCACTCATTCACATGTATCACCTGCTCATCACTCTTTTTTTCTTCTTCCAATCTTCTTGCTCACTCTTTTTTTTCTCCATGTAAACTATTTTTAATTTTTTTATCAATTATTTTTTATTCTTTATTGTGTTCTACTTGAGTATCTACTTAAGTGTATGTTTTTTTTACTTTATTTTAAACTTGATTAAAAATATTTTAAGATATAGTATAAGATTAATAGTAGAATACTAAATATGAAAAAAATGCAATAATTGAAACTAAAAATGTAATGGAAATAATTTATCTATGAATAAAAATTTACAAGAGTTTAAAATTAATTAAAAACTAAAATTATAACACCTCAAAATATATTTTTATCAATAAAATAAAATTAAAATTATATAAAAATATCATATAAATATGCCCATTTTTGTCATTTTACATTTTTCAGCTACTTTAATAGATAGTTTTACCGAATACTTATGATTTAATAAGCTAGCTTAACAGCTTTCAGCTACCAGCTTTCAGCTTTCAGCTACCAACTAGCTTTTCAGCTTTCAGCTAGCTTTTCAGCTAGTTTTGCGGAACATAGCCTTATAAGTTAACTCATCATTAAATAAATATAAATAATTTAAACATAATGTCACCATTATAAAAATATTATCCTAGTAAGTTATCTAAACACAAATACTCTTCAAAAGCTATAATTACGAGTTAAATAAATATAGTACAAGTCAACAAAATAACATGAAAATCATAATAGTCTAAAAAGCATTATGTGCAACAAAAAATATTTCACCAAAACATTAAAAGAAACTCAATCCTGACGGGTGAACTCAACCCAAGCTAGGTCCTTAATCTATTGATTGACAAGTTATGTAACATCCTGTCATTTTTTTCTTAATTTTTCCCACTGCAAGAAATAAAATAAATATGTTTATATTTGATATTATTTACCCTCGCAATTATAAATGGAATTTTTTATTTCCAGTTAAACAAAATTTGAAAAAACATTTTCGATCTATCCAATTTTAAGAAAAAAGATCATGAACTTATTAAGTAATTTTATCTTGGACATAAAGTAAATTTTATCGTAGAGATACTGCTGCTGGGAAAAAATATTTTGTTAAAAATTACGTAAATATTATCAGTGTGATTCCTAATGTCTTTAAGATTTTTTTTTCTAGACCACAAGTATCCTCCACGGGTTAAGTGGCATACCCAAGATTACTATGAACAATAAAACTCTTTCTCAAAATATTTAACACAGTTGCATATCCAGGATTCAAACCGAAAACTTCTGATTAAGATGGAACAATTTCATGCTACTTTTTTTTTTTTGAAAAGAAAAACGTGCTTTCATTAAGAAAAAGGAGAAACTTGAATGTCTCCAATGTCACGTTCTACATGAAGAGAAACTTGGACTGGAAAATCCTCCACCCAGACCTGTTCTAAAGTAGTAAAAGCTAGCTTAGCTAAGCTATCTGCAACAAAATTTCCCCTCCTTTTTGTATGTAATAAGACAGTATTGTTTATATCTCTAATCATCTCTCTACAATCATGCAAAATAGCATCCAGATATGTACAGCTCTGGTTTTTCCTCTTTGACCAAGCATTATGCAGCTCCATACAATCTGTTTCAAACAAAACATTGTGCATTAGCAACTGGTTTGCCATGTGTATACTCCATCTGAAAGCTAAACTTTCTGCAATGTTAGCCTTATAGCATTGATTCTCCATGTATGTAGCTGTTGCAAGCACTTCCCCTAGGTGATTCCGGAAGACAAGTCCCATCCCTGTACCTGCCCCTTTTCTCACTGAAGCATCAAAGTTTGCCTTTATCTTTCCCATTGGTGGTGGGCACCAAGTGACAGAGTTCTGAGTTATATCAGCATGATTGAAAAGATTATGGGAATGCATAGCATTTGCACGAACCAAAATCTGATTCAGAGATGTGGCCTTGTGCTAAAAAAATAGTAAATTTCTAGCTTGCCATATTGTGTATAAGAACTCACAGACCATTGCTGCAATCTCCTCATCTCCAATATTCAGAATTTTCCCAAACCATTCCATAAAGTGAGTCTCCTCTGTAACGTCAATCCTGAGCACCATTGGAGAGGCAAACCACCATCTCTTGACTTCTTCACAAGTTAAGAGAGCATGAGTGACTGATTCATTGAAAACCCCACACCTTGGGCACTTTATATCAACCAAAATTCCCCTGCTAACCAGATTTTGACATGTAGGTAAGGCATTCTGACCTGCTCTCCAAACTAGATTGGTGCATCTAGGTGGTGATTTAATCTTCCATAATTTTTTCCACATATCTCCTGAGATGACATTGGTGCTAGCTGGCTGTGATTCAATGATTGATTTTGCAATCTTGTATCTTGTCTTTACTGTATAACAGCCATGAGGAGTCTCCTTCCAGAAAAGCTTGTCCCAAAGTGATGTGTTACGCAGTGGTATAGCTTTTATAAGGCTTTGTTCCCTTGGAGTGAAACATTCATTCAGCTTTTGAGGATCCCATCTGCCTGAATGTGGATCAATCAGCTCTGCCACCAACATATCTTCATTTACAACTCTGTTTGGGTGTTTATGCAGTCTATTATCAGCAGTATCAGGAATCCATTTGTCCTTCCACACTTTTACTTGTTGCCCATTCCCTATCCGCCACATTATACCTTTTTCAAAAATCTCCTTCACAGACATAGTACTAGACCAAACAAAACTAGGATTATGACCTTTTGTTGCTTGTAACGGATGACGAGTATGGAGGTATTTAGCCCTCATAACCCGGGCCATGAGAGACTGCTCCAGATGGATTATCCGCCACCATTGCCGAGCTAAAAGGGCCTGGTTAAAAGCCTTCGTCATCCTGAAACCCAATCCCCCCTCACTTTTTGAAAAAGTCAGTTTCCTCCAATTGAGCCAATGCACCTTTCTTTCTTCCAGTGAGCCTCCCCAATAAAATTTTGCAGTCAAGCTCTCAATATGATTGTTTCCTGTGGAAAAAGCTTGTGTTTTTGTCTCCAGATTTTAGCCACACAACCCTTGATCTATGTTCCCAAAACTCCTCTTCCAGTTTGAGCAGATCATCCAACTCCTTTTCCACTCTCAAAATCTTCTCAATTACCTCTTCTGATTGGCTCATCTGCTGTAATTTATTGAGATTCTATCTCAGCTCTTTTATCTTCTTCGGAATGTGACCAAAATGCTTTGCACCCCATTCCTCCAAGTTCATACTTGTTCTGGACAGATTAGAGAGGGTATAATCACCCCTGACCCAGGACTTTGTTATAATCTCCTCACAACCTCCATTGTCATTAAGCCAGACTTTCTCAAACCTGTACATTTTTTCCTTTTTCCTTCTTCCAGTCTCCCTCCCAACCTGCTTACAAAAATCCAGAAGAATTGGGTTGTGGTCTGAACGGTGTCTTGCTAGAGTACAAACAACTTATTCTTTCCAAAATCTTTTCCACGTCAAAATAGCAAGTGCCCTGTCAAGCCTTTCCTCCTCTGTGTGTGGTTCCTTTCTTTTGTTGGACCAAGTAAAACGATAACCCTCATAGCCCAGGTCCTGTAACCCACACCATTGAATAAGATCTTGAAACTGATTCATGCTCTGAAAATTCACATTACCCCCACCTCTCTTGTCTTCCGGGTTTAGAATTTCGTTGAAGTCCCCTATGCACAGCCAAGCCTCACCCCCTTGAGGTTTTTGGCTCTCAATGAGAGGCCATGTTTTGTATTTGTTTTGTGCTTCTGGGAAACCATAAACTAGAGTAGCATAGAAAGACTCCTTTGGTTTACCACCCTTCACTTCAAAATTGACATGGTTTTGAGACCATGATTGAAGACTGACCTCAACGTGATTTCTCCACAACACCATAAGACCTCCTGCTCTTTCTCTACCGGATCCCATGCAATCAACAGCAAAACCTTGGGATAATCCTCCTGTCCCCTTTATACAACTCATCTCTGAACTCTTTTTTTTTTGTTTCCATTAGTAACACTATATCGGGTCCTTCAAAAGAAATGAGCTTTCTCAAAGCTCGAACTGCCCGTGGGTTCCCAAGCCCACGACAGTTCCAGCTCAAGATTTTCATGGTTCCCGGCAAGGCTGGCTCCCAGCCTCCGCCGTTGTGTCGATATAGAACCTTTTGGGACTCCTGCAGACCTCTACCGCCATCTCCTTTTCTTTATTTTCATCCCCTCTGCTTGGCCATTTTTGGCCCACATTGCAGTCTTGATTGCTGTCTCCTATTTTTTCCCGAGCCATTCTCTTCCATGTCTTTTCTTTTTTGTTGTTTTTTTGAACCTTGTCCTCAGAGACCAAGGTTGACTCCCCAATGACCTTTTCTGTTATCCCCTCCACCTCTCTTTGCCCCTTGGTTGGATCTTGGATGATTCCTTCTTGCTCCAGCCTTTCCGCCTTTGACAAGTCAAACTCTTTCAGCGTTGGTCCCTCCAAAGTCATGTCAAGATTACCCTTGTTTGGTAGGTTTTCAATGTGACACCCCTGTAAACCTTGGACCACCTCTGCCACTCCTTCAGGCTGTTTGCTAGTATTATCCCCTTTTTCATTGTTTGTGTTCTGCGGTTGCCTCATAAGCTTCAGACTTTGTGCTCCCTTTGTTGTCTCTTCATCTTTTCCCACCCTTCTCTCCACAACAACAATATTGAGTAATTTCCTTCTAACGCTCCCAAGCACCACCTCTTGTTTTACACCCGTAACCACTGTCGTCTTGATAGGGGACTCTCTCAGCCACGTTCCATATGGTAGTTCATTCATGTCCTCCCTCTCCTTTGTTTCATCCCTCTTCTCACAGTCTCTCATGATATGGTCCAGACAACCACATACGAAGCAGAAGTTACCGAGGCGCTCGTATTTGAGGTAGATTTTTTTTTATTCCTTCCCCTCATGCCTTAGTGTTAATCCTCTTCTAAGTGGCTTTGTGACATCCACTTCGATCCTTACACAAAAGGATATCCCCAACCTACTCTCATCTCCTTCATCCCACTCCATGAAGCTTCCAATCGAGTTGCCGATTCTCTCCGCCATCTCCTTTGAGCGAAACCCCAGCGGCAAATCGTGTATCCGTACCCAAAACGAGCATCTGGTTAGAGCTACCTCCTGTGGATTTTCGTCCCTGTCCAGTTCTTTTAAGACCACTAATTTCCTGTCAAAACACCAAGGGCTTCCTTTGACTACAAACTCCTTGTCCCCCGTGTGTAGAAAGCGAAAGGTGTACAAGTTCCTTCTCACCTCCCTTATCTCAACCCCCATTTTTTCCTTCCAGACTTGTGCTATTGTTGTCATAAAAGCTTTACTATTGAAAGATCCCTGTGTGAGGACCTTTCCTACCAGCCACGCCTCTGTGGTAGATCCTTCCCCTTCCCCTTTCAAATCCAAAGGGATCTGCAGTTCCACATCCTCCTCTTTCGTAAACTCTATGTCCCTCCACGGTTCCAACGAGCTCATCGTGACCAGATATTCTGGGAAAGGTAAGGTATAAAGCCTAAGAATGCCAATAATGAGGGTCTTGGGAAAAAGAAACCCTTACAGCGCTATTGGGATAAAACCCTAGCACAGTGCAAACGAAGGGACATTGAGAGCGTCTCAGTAACACCTCCATGCCACTTGATAGTATGTCTTTAAGAAAAATAATATTAATATTTTATTCATACAATCAAGTCCTAATTTAATTGATACTACTGAACATTGGATATACACACCGAACATTGTAAGTTGTAACCCAATTTCAGCCTCACATCTGTGCGTGTGTGAGAGTGTCATTTGAAAAAGAGAGAAGTTGGTGGCAGTTGTACTTGTACCCACGGTATTAACGTCTTCTGCACATGGGGAAGGAAAGCACCATCGTCTTTCCCATTATTATTATTATTATTATTATTATTATTATTATTATTATTATTATTATTATTATTATTAGAGTAAATTACATCGAGTTTCTGATGTTGGCTTTTATTACACTCTATTTTTTACATTACTTTAAATCTCCTTATGGGAGGTTGGTGTAACATTTTTTTACGCTTAAGAGGGGGGTCGAGGGAGAATTGGTAACGAAAGTAAAAAAATTCAAGAGTTTTTTTTATATGATTAAAAAATTAAAGAGATATCGAGTGTAATAAGAGCAAACTTTAAGAGAAGTTTATGTGATTTACTCTTATTATTATTGGTGTTGTTGTTGTCCTTTTCATTATTATCATTTTCTTCATCATGAATATCTTTAATTGATGCTAACCTTTTATCCAACTTGTTATTGACATCTCACCAATCTCCCTTTAGAGATTATTGTCTTACAACCAGCCAAAGTAATACTCGTAAAGGAAATAATTTTTCTCTCTAGTTATTAGAAAATTTTTCCAGTACTGGAAAGGAGTTGAACTACTCATAATGAGAATAATAATGACAAATCAATAATAATGATGATGATGATGATTTGTCCAAACTTTTACCACAACAATAAAGAATGTCACGTGATGACATTCAAAAAGGAGGTTTTCAACCATAGTAATTAGATCAACTACGGATGATTCAATTTTAGCAATAGATGACAATCCCATTATAAAACTCACTTTTTTTTATCAGTAGAAATAAAAGACAAATGTTAGAGAGTTTACAATAACTCACTATAAAACTCATTAAAAGAACACTTTTATATTATTATATTTTTACTATTATTTCTTCAATCATTTAGATCTCACAAATCCATCTCTCTTTCTCTCTCTCTGTATATAGGGAATTGCTAACATTAGTGTTGTGAAAACCGGTCCGGTCATCAATCCGGTCGAGATACCGGGTCAATGGATCAATGATCGAACCGGAGGGTCACTTATTGAATCGGTTGACCTGGTATATATTAAAAATAAAAAAAATATTTATATAATATATATTGTTGAATATTATTATTAAATTATTAAGGAAATGTTAATATATAATATATATTATATTTGTCACTTACTTATATAACAAACAATCAACTTGGCTTAGTGGTAGCACCTATTTCACATAACTACAGGGACTAAGCTTCAATTTCTGGTAGCTACATTTTGAAGGTTTATTTTTAATTAGCATTTGAATTTAAATGGTTAACATGTGCAGTGCAGCCAGTGCATGGGAGAACGTGTTAGTCATAAAGCAGTGTGCAGCAGCCTCATAAAGCAGTGTGTAGCCAGCAAATAAAAAGCCCACAAACCCAGAATTTCGGACGGTTTAACCCGAATAAAAGGTCCACAAAATCAAAAAATTCGGTCGGTTTAACCCGGTTTGACACCGAGCGAATGACGTCAGCACCGATTTAAGTGCAAGTCCGATCTGATAAGCTAACCGGACCAGCCATATGTCCAGTTTCCGGTCTAACCGGTGTCCGGTCCGATTTTAATAACTATGGCTAACATACTCACCACTTTTTTTAGTTATAGTATATTAGTAGTCACTACTACGAAAATTAGTTTTAGTGACTATTGTTTAGTGGCAATAGACTAATTGTCAGTATCCAATTATTTAAACCAAGTTTTTTTCGACTAATAAATATTAAATGAGTCTTGGCAGTTATAATAAATCACCAGAAAATGTTACAAAATGTTCTTTGACACTCGTTCATACGTGTGTTACCTTACACCAAAAGACAACACCGCGTGTCACCTAACATATATTAAAACAAAAAAATTAATAGCAAATTACATTGACCTCCCCTATGTTTAAGACTTATTGCACTTGCACCCCCTCATTGTTAGACCCCTACACAAATCTCCCTTGATTTTTGCAATTCCTTAACAAATGCACCCCCTACACATTAACAGTAGTGTTACTTCCATTAACCCCAAATCCATCACATGTTTAGCACATGCTTGTTTAATGAAATTTTAAGATAAAAATGTCATTGTCTTCCTTATCTCCATCATTAACAACACAACCCCTTTTTAATGACGACTCCATGAACAACAATGGCATCACTAACAACGATAATATTACTCATCAGATTGATACCAAGATTGCACAAAGGAAGTTCTCAGATTCAACATTTTTATCAAACCCATTTTAAAATTTTACTCATCAAATTAATAATATTACTCATCAAATTCATACAAAGATTGCACAAAGAAAAAAAATCAAATCTTTCAAACAATAATATCTAAAAAAACCAAAAATAAAATAGAGGACAAACGGCAGATTGTCATTATTAGATTTGGTTGTTAGTGGCGGAGTCTTTGAGGGCCTTCTGCGGCGTCAGATCTGGATTTGGTTGTTGAAGAAGAGGACGAACGACAACGAGCGAGGATTGTTTCTGACGAAGTCAGCGATGTCGAGCGCGTGGTGCACCTGCCTATCGCTCTCGTCTCCGATTGCTTCCTTCTGTGCCAAAATGACGGAGAAGAAGACGTCGTTGTCGGGAGTGGGGTGGAAGGAAAGGCACATGAGGCAGTAGAGCGAAACCACGTGGGAGTGGTTATCATGGAGGAAGTAGGCGCGGATCATGACTTTGAAGGTGTAGAGGTCGCGCGTGGGGAGGAGATCGAAGAGGAAGCACGTGTGGCAAAGACGATTGAGGGAGACGTAGAGGCTGAGGAGTTTTGTGGATAGGAGGTCGTAGGTGAAGCCCATGGTGGCAGGGAGTGACGACGGCGGTGGTTGTTGTCCATGGTGGTGGTGGTGGAGGGAGTCCCATGAGGTTTTGGATCTAGTGTTGAAGATTAGGGATGAAGAGAGGGCGGAAAAAACATAGAAAGGGTTTTCTTGACCTTTCACTAAAAAATTAACACCATTATAGTTAACAGTGAGGATCCGGGGGTGCAAATGTAATGGATTTTAACGGAGGGGTGCAAGCGTAATAAGTCCTAAACATAGGGGGACTGGGTATAATTTGCTAAAAAATTAAACTAAAAAATATCACTCGGATTCATATGCACTATTTCAAACCCTTACACACACTCTCTCACGCTCGCGTTTGTCTCTCTCAGTCACAACGCAATGACTCAAGCCACCACTCCTTCTGCTGAATGGCACCGTCTTCACCACAACCTACACCCTCTCCCTCCACTGCAACTCGCCCTGGCTGGACTCCGTCACCGCTCTCATCAACGACCCCGCCACCGGCCACTGCCTCTCCTACGACGAGCTCATCCTCTGCGTCGAAACCCTAACCTCCAACCTCGCCTCCATACTCAAACTCTCCAAAGGCGACATAGCACTCGCTTTCTCCTCAACGTTCTAATTCTGGATACTTTTAGCGACCCTGGATACACCAGCTGTACTTTAATTGCTGTAAATACTTTAACGGCTATTTATATTGCCGCTAAAAGTGAAAACAATTGCCGCTAAAAGTCACTTCTGGTGTAGTGAATGTACACCAAAATAAAATTTAGGTGATCGACAATGCCATTATCTATTTTTATATTTAAAAAATAAAATAAAGTTGACAATAATATTATTGACTTTCAAAATTAAAATAAAAAATTGAAATAGAATTTTTTAAGAGTTAATTAAGTTTTAGTCCTTCAACTTTTTCAAATTCTAATTTTTAATCCCTCAATTTTTTTGACAACTTTTTATTAGTTAGTCTAATCGCTAATTTTACCAAGTTCTTCAAATTAATTAAATCAACTAATTTATTCGATATCCATCCATTGTTGTATTAGTTATTGTTGTCGCGTGAATAACCAACCATTAGATCGGCTAACTGCTCAAACAAAATTCCAAAATAAAATCAAGCTATTGATGCTAAGAAGGGAAATCTGCTTCTCATTAATGGGTTCCCAAACTACTTCAGTAAGTACTTAGTGTAGGTGAAAAGAAGAAGAAGGGAAAAGATAGGATTGGTTGAAAAGTAAAGGTTGAAAAACTGCAAAAGAAAGCGGTAAATGAAAGCGACAAAAGAAAACTTTAAATGAAAGTGATAAAAAAAACAAAAACGGTAAAGATAAAATGCTGAGTAAATTATGTTTGATTTGGATTTTTTTTTATTTTTAAAAATTGAAGTATAGGACCTATTCAGTAACTGCCTAAACATGGCTTTAAGGCGCTACTCAGCAAATACTGTACTAATTATGCTAACTAGAAGTTGGTTTCAGCTGATTATCAAATCATACTTGCAACTGTTACTAATTTTCTGGCATGATTTGCAACCTCCAACCAACAACTCCCCACTATGCATTTTGAATTTCAAACTACTGCAAAACCTTCCGCTTCAACTTATACTAGCTAGCTACTGATCTTTACCAAATTGGACACTAGAAGTCTAGGCTACTGAAATTGCAAAATTCGATTGCCAACAGATATATATTAATTCTATGTCTTGTCATCGAAAAAAATATTGAATTTGTTGCTATTTAATTACTCATTTGAATTTTGTACTTGAAAGTTTGTTATTTCTTTTGATCATGCACGGGTAATTTTACCCTTTTTTAGATGATGAAGATTTTAACTAACCTTGCGGAGCAACAGAGCATCTATCCAAAACCTATATGACCTGCAGCAGACTTAACAAAATCCGATGGTTTACCACATGAATATACTTATATACAGATACAATACAAAGGCTAAAAAAATATGTACTCTTTGACAATAGAGTCATTGTAAGAGTTTTCATACAATACATAAAAAAAGTTTGAATAATTGACCAAGTTCCGAAATGATAATAATATCATATTGATATACTTAAAGCAAAAATAAATAAAACAACACTTCAATCAAACTTAAAATAGAAAATTACCATCTGAATTCCAAAATCACATGGTGGAAAAGACTTAGATTCAGAAACAAATTCACTATTGAGAAACAAAAGCAATCACTAGGTAACTATATATGCAGAGATTATTAGATAATCTCATATATAGTATCACATAATTCCAACTAATTTCTACGATGTGTTAAAGTCAAGACATGTTATCCTCATTAATTCTTCGTAACCTGTCTGCAGAGACCCATATAGGTAGAATATGATGAAAAATTATAAAATAACACATATAGATACAAATTATAGCATGCTATGAGTATAGCGATAATCTTTGAAAGGTTATTGAAACACTAATCTGAATTCGCATTGCATTTATCTCCATGAGAGTTGTTTGATGAGAGAAAATCCTTTATTACTCTTGAGAAGATTTCTGTCCACTTTCTAAGGGATTGTTTAAGAGAATGTGAGTGTCACCGAGGGAGTGTAAATTTGTTTAATGAGATATCAAATTTATAATCCCTTAACAGTAGGTAGGGATATTTCAATGAGCTATCTACTAAATGATTGACCAAACCCATCACAAGGTCAATCTTATCATAATCACATCTAAAATATATGTAATCTACACATGATAATTATCTCATCTTTAATTAATTGTCGATCGATAATAATAAAAGATAATATAATAATTATTGATTTATACTAATCCATTAACAGAATAAAGAACCCGATCTTTGTTGCCAGTAGTTGGAGGGATGTTGGCGTGCTTGAGAAAATATTTGAGTTGTTTAAGAGTGCAGCAACCCAGCATTTGACCTAGCAACAAGAACAACCAATTAATTTCCTTTTTCTTTGTACCCTTAAGGAAGGGCTTGGCACAATTATATTGCCCGCAATGCTGGCAACTTGGCAGATTTGGATTCAGCCAAACCTTGGGTGCCCTATCATGCATGCTCTCTTTTTCCTCCTTAATGAAATTCCATAAGTGGCACAGCTTGCACTCCAGATCAAGAGTCATCTCGAACTTCTTCTTGCACCTCTTGCACTGGACGGTCCCCATGATGCCATAAAGCTTGTTTTCTACGAGGTATTTGGTGTGGACGCTGGCTCGGCGGTTTGTGGGCCAAGGAAAGGGTGGAGGGATGGTTTCACTCTTTCCTTTGGATGCGGCGCGACGAGAACGTGATAAAGTGGGTACATGGGCACTGTACTGGAGCATTCACATTGACATGCACATCAGCAGCACCCTATGTTATTACGGTTGGATGCTGTGTATGCATGGAACCAACATGGGATTAGTGAGTGGGATTTGTAAGAATGAACAGGATCTATATCAAAAGTCAAAACACCAAAATAGAATCACAGAATAACAGCAAGTATTCTATCATAAATTGCATATTTCTTGCAGACATATTTAGAGCAAATACTTTATTTCACAAAGAACGTGCATACAAATGTATACGTAAGAAGTATATAATTGACTCTTGAATGAAGCAATAACCCTATCACACAACAGTGAAGTCAAGTGGAATCTTATCCTCTTTAAACATATAGGTAACCTACTAGAGGTAACTTAATATTTAACCATCATGATATATTAGGTTTATTAAGCTCTACACACAAAATAAGCACTTTTACTTATTGGGCTTTAGCCAATCAATCAATTAAAAAAGGTTTTTTCACGTGTAGATGTTACGTGTAATCACTATATTCATTTTTTTGCTTAAATTTGATTGATTTTTCATTTTTTAATTCATAAAAACACAATATTATAATGTAATTGTAGTAATTAATGTGATTATAATAAATATATATTCTGGTTAAATTAATCAAATACATCATTAAAAATGAATTTTGATTAATCATTAAATATTATTATAATGTAATCAATCAAGTATCAATTATATTATATTATTATAAAAGAAAGTTTTGCCATATAAGTAGTATCACATTGATTTTTTTTTTTTGCCAAAATGTCACTGAAATTTTGTATAATTTGTTCAATAAAAAACAAGCCTAAAGACAATTTCTTTCTGTAGTGTGTCAATTTTGACTCCATTACAAATATTGATGTCCAAAATGATTAAAAGGTATAAAAATTATGAATCATAATATTTTAAATCAGCTTTTTCACTGCTGCAGGACTTTTTTGAAAGGGTAAAATCATCATATAGCTATATTTTTTATATCATTTTATATTTATCAATTAATTAGTCTAACCATTAAATTTACAAAAATACTTCATATTAAATCAGCTAGTTAATTTATTCGCTATCCGCAAAAAACAGAACCTAAATTCCATTGTTTGTTTGTATTAGTTATATTTATTTTCTCTGTGTCGTCATCCAAAACAAATATTCAGTTTGTTGCTATTTACTTATTTGAATTTTGTACTTGGAAGTTTCTTATTTCTTTCGATAATGCATGGATAATTTTACCCTTTTTTTAGATGAAGATTTTTACTAAACATGTAAATGAGCAACGCAGCTCTACAACCTGCAGCAGACTTAACAAAATCCTACGAGATTTACCACACATGAATATGAATATACAGATACAAAAGTTAAAAATCAAACTAGTCTTTCACAATAGAGTCATTATAGCAGCAGTTTTCATACACATAAAAATAGTTTGAACTTACCAAGTTTTGAAATGATAACAATATCATATTGTTACGTACTTAAAGCAAAAATAAATAAAATAACACTTCAAATTTCAATCAAACTTCAAATAGAACATTAACATCTGAATTCAAAAATTACATTGTGGAAATGACTTACAATCAGAAACAAATTCACTACTGATATAACAAAAACAGTAGCACTAGGTAACAAACTGAATTCCAAAATTACATTGTGGAAACGACTTACAATCAGAAAAAAATTCACTACTGATATAACAAAAACAACAGCACTAGCCACTAAGTAACAAACAAGAAATTATTAGACCAGAATTTATGATAAAGAATTAATGACATTCAACTACATATCAGTTTGAAGATTGGTTGAAAACATAATAATCCTGAACACTATGTAATAATTTCTCACGTGTTATCATCATCAAGATCAATCGAACCTCTCAGCAGGAACTAGCTGTTTGCAAAGGCCAATGTAGGTAGAATAAAGAATGCGATCTTTGGCTCCAGTTCGATGGATGTTGGAGTGCTTGAGGAAATATTTGAGCTGTTTAAGCTTGCAGCAACCGAGCATTTGACCTAGCAACAAGAACAACCAATTAATGGCCCTTTTCTTTGTGCCTTCAAGTAAGGGTTGGACACTGTTTTCTTGTCCACAGTCTTGGCATTTTGGCAGCACCGGATGGAGCCAAACCTTGGGTGCCCTATCATGCATGGTCTCTTTTTCCCTCTCAATGAAGCTCCACAATTCGGCAAACTTGCTCTCCAGATCAAGAACCATCTCGAACTCGTTCTTGCACCTCTTGCACTCCACGCTCCCCGTGATGGCCACGATCTTGTTCTCCACCAGGTACTCGAGGCTGTGCACGGTGGCGCGGTGGTTTGTGGCCCAGGGAAACGGCGGAGGGACGGTTTCACTCTTCCCTCGGCACGCGGCGCGGTGAGAACGAGACACGGCGGGTGCAGGAGCATTTGCATGCAGGTCAGCAGCAATATCCATGTTGTGGTTAAAAGCACTGTAGGGTACAAACATGGGATTAGGGAATGGAATATGCATTGGTTGGGGAAGAGGGTTTGTTGGGGGAGAATTTGCTCTCGTTGGACGATTGCATGAGAGCGAGAGAGTGAGCAAATCATCATCATCTTTGGGGTTCTGCATTTCTTGGCTTAGGCTTGGAAGAAAGAATGATCGTGCATACAAAATGAAAAATAGGTCGTAAGTGATTGAATCCGTGACTTGGAGATTATATATATATATATATATATATATATATAGATAGATAGATAGATAGATAGATAGATAGATAGAGAAGAATAAGAGTTAGGATTGGGTTAATTAGTTGTTATCTCTTTTTGAATTTGAATTAGAAGCTAAGTTACACTAAGACTACAAAGTTTTTTGCTGAGAAATGTGAGATACATCATTGATAATGTTATCTCTTTACAGTGGCAAATATTCAGTTTGTTGCTATTTACTAATGAAGTAAAAAAAAGTTTGTTGCTATTTACTCATTTGAATTTTGTACTTGAAAGTTTGTTATTTCTTTCGATAATGCATGGATTTTTACCTTTGTTTTAGATGAAGATTTTAACTAACTATGTAAATGAGCAATGGAGCATCTAATCCAAAACCTGTACAGCCTGCAGCAGACTTAACAAAATCCGACGATTTTCCACATGAATATGATACAAAGGTTAAAAATCAATGTAGTCTTTGAAAATAAGAGTCATTATAGCAGTTTTCATACCTAGGAAACATCGGCACCTCTATAGAATGACGCATTGGTGTGTTAGACACTTTTCGGACACAATATTTGTCAAACATGTCTTCGACACGTTGGTGTGTTAGACACTTTTCGGACACAACATTTGTTAGACTCGTCTTCGATTGCTTGAACACACACTTACTCTTGGCTAAACACTTTTCGGACACAATATTTGTCAAACACATCTTCGACACGTTGGTGTGTTAGACACTTTTCGGACACAACACTTGTCAGACACAACACTTGTCAGACACGTCTTCGATTGCTTGAACGCACACTTATTCTTGGCTAAACACTTCTTAGACACTTCTATCATAAAAAAATAAAAAAAAAATAAAAAGTTAACTTATATTATAAATATTACAAGGCTCATAGCGTTATTTTTGTGGGGCTCATTTTCACATGACTTAACTAGTTATATTAACTTTTAAGATAAATGATTCTATCTTATCTTGAGATTTTTTTTCTTTTGTAAAGATTGCATTGTGAAATGATCCTTTAGGATTTCATCTATGAGAGTCATTAATTCAATATTATATGAAAACTGTAAAGCTTAACAACTTTGTTTTTTTACGGTGGCAACTATGACAATGGCAGAGTTATGTATAACAGGAGCTCAATATGAGTCTGACTGTTTGCAGCTGTGTCAGGCATGGAGAAATACAGATCAATTAGGAAGGAGTCTATTCCATCGTCTGGTAGAAGATGTTAGAAAAATTAGTCCTAATGTTGCAAGGCAAGATTTGCTTTTTACAAAATGACAAGGAAACTAAGCTGCAAATTGTTTAGCTTCTTTGGCTTTTTCTTTTTTAGATATATGCTGGATTTGAGGGGGTCCAATCACAATTGGACCAAATCATTATCAATGATGTATCTTACATTTCTCATCAATAATACTTCAGCATCTTCTAAAAAAAAAATGCAACTTTGTTTTTAGGATGTGAATTATATAAATCTTAATTCTCAATTTATATATATATAAGTGGTGTCGCGGTGTGCTATATTTTAGATATTATCTATGTCCCATTATCTATGTCCTAGTGTCGGTGTCCGTATCGTGTCCGATGTCTGTGTTGAAGTCAGTGTTTCATAGTTTCATACAATACATAAAGAAGATTTGAATTGACCAAGCTTTGATACATAAAGGATAACAATGTCATGTTACTTAAAACAAAAATAAATAAAATAACACTTCAATCAAACTGAAAATAGAAAATTAACATCTGAATTACAAACTTACATGGTGGTAACAACTAAGATTAAGAAACAAATTCACCACTGAGGTAACAAAAGCAATAGCACTAGGTGACCAAGGAGAAATTATTAGATAGTACTCTTTCGACTAGAATTATTTATGACAAAGAATTAATGATATTCAACTTTGAAGATTAGTTGAAATCATAATAATTCTGTACTATATAATAATTTCTCCGTAATGAAGACTTGTTATCATCAAGGATCGAACCACTCGGGAACAAGCTGTTTGCAAAGGCCAATGTAGGTAGAATAAAGAACGCGATCTTTGGCTCCAGTTCGATGCATGCTGGTGTGCTTGAGGAAATATTTGAGTTGTCTAAGCGTGCAGCAACCGAGCATTTGACCTAGCAACAAGAACAACCAATTAATGGCCTTTTTCTTGGTGCCTGCAAAGGAGGGTTGGACACTGTTTTCTTGTCCGCAGTGTTGGCATTTTGGCAGCACCGGACTCTGCCAAACCTTGGGTGCTCTATCGTGCATGGTTTCTTTTTCCCTCTGAATGAAGCTCCACAATTCGGCCAACTTGCTCTCCAGATCAAGAACCATCTCGGACTTGTTCTTGCACCTCTTGCACTCCACACTCCCCGTGATGGCCAGGATCTTGTTCTCCAGGAGGTACTTGAGGGTGTGCACGGTGGCGCGGCGGTCCGTGGCCCAAGGAAAGGGTGGAGGGATGGTTTTGCTCTTTTCTCGGCGGGCGGCGCGACGACAACGTGTCGGAGCGGGTGCAGGAGCATTTACATGCACTTCAACAGCGTCCATGTTGTGGTTAGAAGCAGTGTAGGGTACAAACATGGGATTAGTGAACGGAATTTGGGTTTGCATGGTTTGGGGAGGAGGGTTTGTTGGGGGAGAGTCTCTCGCTCTCTTTGGACGATTGCATGAGAGCGAGAAAGTGAGCAAATCATCATTATCATCTTTGGGGTTCTGCATATTTCTTGGTTTAGGCTTGGAATGAATGAGTGCACAGAAAAGAAAAATATAGGTAGTAAGTGATCGAATCCGTGACTTGGAGAATATATATATAAGAAGATAGAGAATAATAAGAGATAGTACTACTTCCCTATGAAATCTGATATTTTGTTGAAAATATAACTAACTGAATAATATATTTTCTCCTGTAAATCTCAATACATAACAGTAATATCTTTAAATTTCTGAAATTTTATAAGTCTATAAAACAAAATAATTAAACCACTTTATTTTGGATGAGTAAAATCGTTTACAAGCAGCAAACTTCCTATACGTGCTGATCTATAAATAGACTCAGTCTCGTCGCTGACCCAAAAAAATAGAGTCAGTCTCGTCTTAACTCCTATTTAATTTTTTATTCTATTAAAATTATTTCACGTAATTACATGTAATGGACAGAAGGCAACACTATGTTAGTCTACGTGTTAGCTTTGCTGACAATTTGAGAATTTTAAGTGGCTAGGGCTGTTTACATAGTCACTCGCAATATTCTCCGTGGTACGGGTTCAATTACACAGTACACAACCTTATGAAGTATTAGTGTACGAGAAGTATGTTTTATTTTTGGTAGGCAAATTAATATATATATATATATATGAACACTGCAGCACCAGAAGTGCTATGATACAAAGCTTTCAGAAGCAACCCACAAGAGATGATATAGTTATCACAAAATCCCTTCCCTAATATAGTTGGTAAGATATAGGACTGGGAATGGTTACCTAATATTTATGTGCATGAGCATATATAGTAAATACAATGTAACCATCAGAATCATTTTATAGGGGTCTCATTGGATACTTTAGCCTTGTAAAAGGGTCTGGATATTCTTGTACCCATGTTAATACATTTTATATCTTTGCTGACCAATATATATATATATATATTTGGTATACTTTTACTATTCTTTGATATGCTATTTAAATATACAATATAGTTTTAATATATAACTTTTTTCATATATTAATATATAAATTAGTATCTTATCAATAACTTTTTTTCATATATATAAATGTTACAAATTAAATAATATGTAATAAATTAACCATGCGTTAGGACTTAAGCATAAAAGGAGAGTCCAACCCAAAAGACTAGTTCCTTAAGTGGGAGAGCCTCAAGGCTTAAGTACCACATCAAATAGTTTATTCTATTCAATGTGAGACTCCTAACATTGCCACCCCCTTTAAGGGCCAACATCTACAGCAGCTTTCACTCTATCGACACTGACCTGGTGGTAGCCCTTTTCCTTTGGACGACTTCACTCATCTATCAGTATTCGGTTTGCACCTTAATCCAGCTTATAGGTAGCCCTTTCCGTGGTCCGACTCTCAATGAAAACACCAATTGTTAGGACTTAAGCACAAGAAGAGAGCCCAACCCAAAAGACTAGTCCCTTAGGTGGGAGAGCCTCAAGGCTTAAGTACCACATCAAGTAGTTTATTTTACTCAATGTGAGACTCCTAACACCATGATGACTGAATTTTTTTTTTTGACACAAAGAAAGATTTATCTCATTTCATTACAATATAAGACTTTCAATGCAGTGAGAAATATACTAAAAAACATAATGACTAGTGTGAAATCTAGATGCTCTTGTAAGACAATGAGCAACTTGATTAACTTGTCTCTTAATAAAAAGTACTATAACTTGTAACTATAAGGATCTAAGTAACTGTCTACAAAGCTAGAAAATGCAACCAAATTCTGAGATATTTGAAATAGTTCCAGCTAGACTATCAACCACAAATTTACAATACAACTAAAGAATAATATTTTGTAAGTTAAGATTCTGAATCCATGTAATGGCCTCCAAAAGAGAAATTGCTTCTGCTTCATGGATCGGAGGTGCGCCATTGTTAAGAATTGTTTTGGCTGCAAAGAAGTCACCATGACAGCCCCGAATACATATGCCAATGCCATAGAGATTTTGCTCCACAAAGTTTGCTGCATCCAAGTTGCATTTCAAGTATCCCACATCGGGCTTGTGCCATTTAAAATTTGTGTCATTCATATGCATAGCATTCTGATCAGTTTTCAAACGTGATTGTTGCCAGTGGTAAATGTAATCACGTGCAAGTTGAATGGAGATCGGAGGAGGTTGAGTAACATCATTGTTGGTTGTCTTGATGGTTCTGCAACAAAGAAGAGAGAAGGCGCAAATCTCCAAGGCGTGTGTAAAAACTAACCTTTAGGTTCGATTCGCCCCCACCAACCTCTATAGAAATTGGATGCAATAGGGTGTCTTGACGAATCCCCTTCAGGATACAATGGAGCCCTTGATATGGTTTGCACACCCACAAACAAGCATATCGTCAATGGCAGTTTACAGAATAATAGTTTCCTTAATTCTCTCTGCGCACAAGGGAAGAAAGGAAATGATTTAGATACAGAGAATATGGTGATTTCTATGTTTGTTGTTATATTTTTCTGCATGTAAATTGGTTCTATTTATAGACTATCTCATGTCTTTTGGTGAAGAGATTTGACATTTTAAAGAGACACATCTCATGACTCTTGGTGAAGAGTCACATCTCATAACTCTTGACAAAGAGACTCATCTCATGTCTCTTGAATAAGAGTCGTATCTATTCATATTTACATCTTTATATGAATAGACACATAACTTCATGAAAGAATACAACCTTTTATTAATTTTGAAAATATCTCACAATCATTCCAAACCTTATCATTACGTCTGCCCCAAAGAGACCACAAGATGGTAGCAAATTCAGTCCTCTCATCAGTTGACAGCATTTGTATTACTAAAGGTGGTCATGTTTATAAATAGATACACGAGATCAACAACTAAAGCTAGATATTAGGAGATTTAAATTTAAAAGATACAAACTGAAGGTGATATATATTCATCATGAGATAATAACAAAAAGATAAGATCTAATTGTAGCTAGGTAATGATGCCTCCATTACTGTGATAAATATTTGAAGGGAAAATTTTGCCTTTTATTTAACTTGAACATAATTACTTGCCCCAAAGATATCCGTAGTCTCAATAAATAATAGAAAGACAAGTGATTAACGAGAGTAGTTATCGGGAGTGCTTATCAGTGAACTTAAATGTCACGGGCAACAAATGTCATTCCAAACATTTATCATTCGGAGGTCGTGTAGTTCTCTTAAGGTCTATCCCAGTCTTTTAGCTTTTTTTCTTCGAGGCTCCGACAGGTATTATTCTGAATCTCTCTTCAAAAATATTTTTATTCCAGTCTTTTAGTTTTCTTTTTTCAAGATTCGGACAGGTATTATTTCTAAAATTGAATCTCTTTCCGATCTTTTAGTTTTCTTTTTTCAAGGCTTGACAGGTATTATTTCTGAAATTGAATCTCTTTTCAAAAATATTATTTTTCTACCGGTCTTTTAATTTTCTTTCTTCAAGACTCCGAAAGGTATTATTTTTGAAATTGAATCTTTCTTCAAAAATATTTTTATGAGATGGGGCCGAGGAACAAGGGAAAGTATATTGGTGGCATGGGAAAAAGTTGTTAAGGAAAGGGAGGATGGTGGGTTAGGGCCCAGGGGTTAAGAACTTGAAGGCGTTTAGCACTGTTGGAAAAGTGGAGGTGGGTTAGCTCTGTTTTATAGACTTTTAAAATTTCAAAAATTCAAAGATATTGCAGTTAAGTCTTGAGATTCACTGAAGAGAGTATATTATTCAGTTAGTTATTCCCAACAAAATATCATATTTAAGCGATATAGTCAGTTCCATTTATACGCTGTAAAGATTTTATCAGTGAACTTAGAAAAGTCACGGTCAACAAATGCCATTTATCCGGCACTCTTTCGCATTTTATTCTTTCATTAGACACAAATAAATTGTTATCATGGTCGTCCAAACATTTATCATTCGGAGATCGACACATCTTGTGCTTGACATTGTCTTTTTCAATAATAATATTTATTTGCTTTCCAAAAAATAAAAAAAATTAACCACAAATCAATAAGAATCAGATATTCTTTCACACCCGAGGCATCTTCTGGTGGTGAAAACAACCTTCACTTGACATGCTTGATAAACCAATTCAACATGTCTTGATGCGCCTCTTTTGCACTCTTAACAGTTGCTTCATCATCATCATTGTACCGCACTGTCCATCCATGACTAACACCAGAGTATAGTTTCACAAAGCTCGCCAACTGAGAAAAAAAAAACAATTTGGAGTCAATAGTGCACCTACTGATACTTTGACTAGGGTAGTTACAGAAATTTGAGAATGTGATGACACTACTAATTTAGAAAAGATGTGATTTATTACCACTTAAAAGAATATTATATATAGCTCAAATATTGAGAACACTGTAATTCATTCCAGTTGAACAATTTTCTAATTAATAAATCCTAATACCTCAGGATGTCATTCAGCTACCTCATCAAAAAGTTGGAAATTTTGTTCAAAGGTTAAGTTTTGAGGAAACTACTTTTTTTTTTAAAAGGAATTTCAACGAAGTAGCAATACCCCAGAATTTCTCACCTCAGCTTTTGTAGACAACATTTCTTCAATTTGCTTCAACCTTTCTGGTGGGAAAAGATGGTCAATTTCAGCTCCCAGTATAGCAATAGGAATCCTGACCTCTGAAGAAAAACAAAATAAAGTTTGTTAACAATCTCTTTAATAATTTATTTAACTAGAAAAACGAAAAACACTAGTTTACCATTAAATTCATTATCTGTTATTGCACCAGGATGCAGAATAACTGCAGACTGAATATCACTGGAAATTGCCAATTTCACAACCACACCCCCTGGAACAAAGTTAATAAGTTAAACCATTCCACATCCCTTATTGCAGGGATTTTTTTTTTTTTTTTTTTTTTTTTTCATTTCGTTAACTGATATAATGAAGTTGACTAAGCAAAAAAAAAATGAGTCACCTCCCCAGCAAAAACCAGCTGCCCCAATAGCTTTAACACCTTTACTCTTTAGAGCAGCAATTAGAGGTTTGGTGTCTTCACATGCCTTATCCTATAAAGAAAATATTTAGCATATTTGCATAAACATATTGTTATAAAGAAAATATCCTATAAAGAAAACCTTATGGCTTATATAGTCCAACAAGTGATCAGGGTGAGTGGTATGATATGCAGTGGCAAATTCACGACCCTAAATTAGGGGGACAATTTATTTAAAAAAAAAATATTAGTTATTATCATAAAAGAAGTGGAAAATTATTAGTTATACCAAATTAGAAGAGACAAAATATACACATTCAAAATATATATATGTAATTTTTTAAAAGTGAGGTGTGCATTTGCACCCCCTTCATTTATATGTGAATCCGTCACTGATGATATGAATTAGTAAATTATATGTAGGAAAGAAAAAAAAAATTGCATCTGTAAGCACTAAACTATTTACAAACCTTTCCATGAGCCTGTCGCCATGACTCTCGATCAAACTGAGGATTATGAAGGTCAGCATAGTCACCATACAGAAGATCAGGAACAACAACCAAGAATCCAGCTGCTGCTACTTTGTCCGCAAGTTTCCTTTACAGTGAGAGAATGTCAAAGCTCATCATGGCAAATAATTTCAGAGGCAGTAAATCTGATGCAGCAATGAAGCATGAAGCCTAATACTAGATAACTTGGGAGGCCAGATAAATATGTCACATAAAACTTGGCCATTCCTTACATTAAATAATTAATGAGTAGTTTCAAGTTCTGTTAATGTGGAGATCATGGAACAAGTGACTCAATATTTATATTTTATAAGGCGTACAAATGAACCATGGTAGTGAAAATTTCATTTACCTTAGTTTTGGTGCTTCATACCCTGAAATAATTTCAAAACAAGTCACAATTAGATTTATCTTGTATCTTCAAAATGTGATGTTTTTTCAATCAATCTTATGAGTGAAGTTTTTATAAAATCAATGCAGATAGTGCTTCAGAGTAAGGTTTTAATTTGCTAATTTGTTATGACTTTTTCATGGTTCCAGGATACCTCAGATTCAGGATTGTGTCGAATTTGAGAGCAAGCATATAGTTGAACAATATAAATGACAAATTAATATAAGATTATAGTAAAACTTGATAAGAAGTTGGAGATGGGTTTGTTACCAAATACATCAGAAACTAGGATGAGTGCCAATTTGGAATCAGGAGATCCAGTGACATAGGAATTAAGTCCTCCAAGTTCTTGGACAGTTCCTGCTCCATGGATGCTGGAGTTCAAGTTAGGTGGGTTCTCAAAACACTGAGGACTTGACATGGCTAGAATATGGTATTGATGAGTCACTGGCTGCAGCGAGGGATAGTTAGTTGATACTGAAGTTTTCTTGTTTGACCGTTGTGCCTGAGTAACACAGAAGAGAAGCTGGACTAAAAATGCATAACGATCCAATCGATGGAAATTGGAAAGAGTTGACTGAAAATTGCTTCACCAAATACGTTTATAAACATTATAAGAGCGTCACTGAATACGTCAGACAGAGAGAGATAGATATTAATCATTGTTAAGTGTCAACTCTACCTCCAAAATAAAAATGACAAATAAATTTCACACTTGAAACTTTAGGAATATGGATAAATACCAAAGGTTGAGAATGGATTTTATTTGTAATTTTTTTTAAAAGCTGTACGATGGAAATTGATTTGAAAACATCTTGATTTAATTATTTATAAGTAGAAATATACTCATTTTGATTCAATCATTTAAATATGAGAGTTCAAATTAATCAATAGGCACATCGCGTGGAAGTTTACACGAAAGAAAAAATTGGAAAAAGAATAAAAAGACACCACGGTGACTTGAAATCGTGAAACTACTAGAGGTGTCTAATTGGCAGAATATGCTCCTGTTTATTTAGAATTGAAAAATTAATACTCTTCCTTTTAAATAAAATAAATGTAGGCTTAAATATCTTTTTAGTTATTGTAATTTAGTATTTTTTTTATTTTTTGTCCTTATAATTTTTTTTGTTTTAGTCCTTGCAAATGATGTTTGTTTTATTTTTCATCCTTAAAGCTGTTTAGATAGTATTTTTTTAACTGTTCAAAGCGCTATCTAAACTGCTTTAAGGACGAAAAATAAAATAAACATAATTTGCAAGGACTAAAAGCAAAAAAAAACGCTAAATTACAAGGACTAAAAATATATTTAAATCATAAATATATTATGATGTAAATTTATGATTGAAGTTGATTTCAACATTTTTAAATGCATTTAATATTTTAAAATTAATTTTATTTAAATCAATACTATTTGACTTTAAAACAAATTAATGAGACTTTGAATAACAAGTCTGTTTTAATTTTTCCTAAAAAAAAAAGAGTCTGTTTTAATTTTAAGTTTCTTTGACGAACTGTTTGTTGTCCATGGCGTGTAAAATCACAATCAAAAAAGTCTGAGACGTGTGTTAGACACACTGTCCCAGGATTTAACAGACTCTTCCCAATAAATTGGGGCATCAGAACTAGCAAGCTCTCTCATGAAAATAACCCAGGATTTAAAGTGAAATAATAGAGAGAAAAAGATGTGTGTGAGAGAACTCTGTCTAACCATCTGAAACATATAGATATTTATAAAGAAAAAAATAGGATTTCTCAAACCACCCAAGACCAAGTCATAAGACCTAGTCTGTTTCTAAAACCACCCAAGACTAAGTCAATAAGATCAAGTCAAACAAAAGAAACTCTTTTTAATAAATAATACAATAATTTAAAAAGATTTTCTATATTTAATTAAATAGAAAAGTTAACCTTTTGAAATATCAACAAAATATACAACACTGTTTTCATATTATTGGACTACAATAACAAACTTCATCCATGTGCCTGGTAAATCCAATTCGACAGTACACTTCTCGTGGATCTATTCAACATATATATCATGTATCTGATTGTCCTATGAAGAACTCAGTTCTATTTAAAATATTGATATCTCTCCAGAAATATTTTTTCGTATGTACGGATTTGTGATAAAAAAAAATTTGTTACAAGGAAAAATATGTGATCGAACCTTTATCCCATGTATAAAGAACAAAGTTATTTTTGCTAATCATGTTACATCATGTTATAGAAAATAGATTCTCTTTAGTATTTTTTTTTTGCTTAAATACAATTCTAGTCCTCCTATTTTACACAATCTACAATTTTAGTTTTCTATTTTAAAATAGAGGTATTTAATCTCCTTATTTTCAACAATCCGCAATTTTAGTCCCTGTATTTTAAAATAGAGACATTTAGTCCTCCAATTTTGTAAAATCCGTGAGTTTTGTCCTTGCGTCAAATTAGAAGCATTAACCATTAAGAGATTAATGTTGACTATGACGTGACATGTGTTTCAGTGATGTGGAACTAGTTTAAAATAAATGATTAAGATTCGTGATTTTCATATTAGTGTTCATGCCTATCCCCAACCATTAAAATAAATGATTTTACCTTTTATTAAAATATATTTTCATCAATTATTCTATTCAGTATTTAAAATAATTAAAAGAAACAAATAATCTTGTGTCACGTCAAGGTCAATGTTACGGTCAACGCTTTCAATTTAATGGAAGGATCAAAATTACGAATTTTTATAAAATTGGGGATTAAATGTTTCTGTTTTAAAATAGGGGATCAAAATTGTGGATTATGCAAAGTAAGGGACTAAATATCTTTATTTTAAAATAGGGAGACTAAAATTGCGGACTGTACAAAATAGAAAGACCAAAATTGGATTTAATCCTTTTTTTTTTTTTGGTCAAGACTCTCTTTAGCATCTAGTAGGCGCAGTTTGTCTGATTCATTTGTGTGTACTACTGGGCCACTCTATTAGGAGTCTTTGCTTTTGGGCCTTTTGTGGCCTATGTCCTTTTGTACAGTTGACCCAAAAAAATAAAAAGTGAGAAAATAGCTGTTACTTCCCTGTTATCCTATTATACAAGTTCTTGACTGCACTGAATCAAATGTCATAATGGTAATTAAATCATAATTCATAACATTACTCTTTTAAATTATCGTTCTTTCCTATTACTACTCCTACTTCTATTGCTATATATATTCTTTTTATACAAGCATGCATTGTGATTGTGACAATAGGATAATGTGTGGTGGTGGTGCCCTTTTAAGAAGTTCCTATTACTCCTACTTCTATTGCTATATTTTCTTTTTATACAAGCTTGCATAGTGATTGTGACAAAAGGATTAGGATAATGTGTGGTGGTTCCCTTTTAAGAAGAATGTGGAGGGTAAGACAAAGGGCTTCAAATTTCAGTGATTATTGAATATTTGTAGCTGTCATACATACCAATGGGGAAAAGGACATTAATGTATGAAAAATTAAGGGTGCATTCAATCTGGAAAATTTTCCAAATTTTTTCCGTAGAAAATTTTCTAAGATTTTCAGAAAATTTCCTTTACTGAATGCAACCATGTTACTCTGTTTGATTAAAAGAGTAGTGTTAGGTGAGTGGGGGTGAAGCCTGGGGCTACTGACTTGTTACCATCCCGAGAAAATTCTTTCTTATTTTGTAGCATATTTTAGCTTAGCTAATGCATGTGTAAGGAGATATTTCATATGTTACTATGATGAGATTATTAGAATTCAGAAGGCAAAGTGATGTCAAAGCCTTCAAGATGGGAAAAACTTTGTATTCAAGCTTGATGAAGACTTCAAGTCTTGATTACTTCATTACATGCTTCAAGTATTATAGATATGTCAAATGGGGCATCAAAATTTTGTTTATTATTATTCTTGTCGGAACATGTTTAGTCTAGACCATCCCTAGCATGGTATCTTTAACTTTCATCAAGTCTTATATATTTTAAATTATAGTTCAGTACTACGCATTTTTTAAACGGTTGCTATGATGGCCATGTTATTCTAATCATTAAATTAAAGCTCTCCTTTCATGAATACATAATATTTATTTTTTAATCACGCTTCCCTCTCCTTATCTCTCAGCCAAAAGATGAACAAGAACTGAAGCAGTACGCGTCTGTCTGTCTGATTCAAAAATAGATTAAGATCCTCTTATATTCCTTGTCATGCTAAAAAAGTTTATAGTAGATCTTACGCAAATAATAATAATAGGTTTTATTATAATTATATTAGCATATGAAAAGATGGAAAATATATATAAATTCAAAATTGAGAGGCATGCGAGACCACAAGAACAAATGTGTCACTAGCACACCCGCAAGTGGCTGCTGTTGCACAAGTATCCTTGGCGGTGGTGGCCTGCAAAAAGTTAGACAAGAGTTACAATCACCAACATATGGTAGACAGAGGATGATGTAGGTTTAAGGATTAAGACATGGTACACTTGTAATAGAATATTTGTGTCCATAAATAAAAACACTTGTATCTAGATATATACAATATATACTTACTCGAATACTAACTTTAATATGTTAATGAACCCTTTCTAAAATCCTATGTATACATACAAACGGGTAGTATCTAATTGTTACACGGTTGTTTAAGCACGATAATTGGACTAAATTTATTAGGTATCTAAAAAATTATTCGCAATTGCATAAGCACGTGCAAAGCTTTGTCCTCATAATGAATTGCAAGAATTGATGATTTTGGGTCTAACTACTATAAACTTAGCTAGGGTAGTACGTAGTTGGTAGCCTATAACGGTGGAAAATATTCCACTCCTTTGTTATTTCATATTTCTAAGCTAGCTGAGTTCGGAAAACTTGTAGACTTTCCTAATTTTCAAGTTTTCAACTGAATGTGGACAACAATTTTCACACCCAATAATGCGTAAAATCAACTTTAAAAAATCAAGTCAAACCAACATTAAATGTTAAAAATTAACTAATCAATTAAATTATTCATCTAAATAATAATCGTTTTCTACTTATATAACACGATCTAATCTTTTATAAAGAACCACTTCCTTTAATGTCTAACGTATTTAGACTTCCCTTTTGATTTCGTGGTCCCTCCATTCCACAAATCCGGCTTTAACAGAAGTTTATGACATTTATATGTCGTGGATTTTTTTCCTTCTTTTTTTCATTATCCAAAAGCTATTTCTTTTAAGTCCATAAATAATTAAAGTAAGCTTTATGTTTTTTAATAATTTTTCATACAGCCAAGTAAAATTAAATTCTAGTTAGCATGTTTAAGAAACTTAATTATATGTTAACTATGTCAAGTTTTGTTGGTATTTTGACGCAAGGAAGAAATGAGAGTTTTCTTAAGTAATTTGAGGAAAAACTAAAAAAATGGACAATATTTCAGTTCTCCTTTATTTATTTTTATAATTTTTCATGCTTAAAAAATTAAAATAAAAAATTACTCTCAATTTCTCTCCTTAAAATTGTGTTTAGTATGTATGAAATTAGAGAGAAATAAGATAAATAGAAAGAAATTATAGAGAAAGAGAAAAGTCACATGAAAATATACCCAATTTTATCTCTGTTAATTTTTTCAAGAAAGTTTGAAGAGGGTTTTTTAACATTATTTTCCTGTTCTTCTTACCTTTTTATCTTATTCCTTCCTCCAACTTATTCCTAGTTTATCATTGTTGTCGTTAATAGGGTATATATAATTGTCTATTTGAGAAAAAATATTTTCAATATTTTTATTTTCTATTTAACCAAAAAGAGAGAATATTTTACCTCTTATTTTCTTGTCACTTGCTAAATCATATTTATCTTGTGTCATCACATGAATACATTATGTCTATAAATCCGGTCCGCTTAAACTCATTTTGTATATTGATGGAGTGAAATTGAAATCTAAAATAAAAGATCCTAGCAACATTTTAAATTAAATAGGAATTAAGATAAACTTGTTTTAAGTTTAACCCTCGAGAGACTGCAGGTTGAAAGCATTTGTCAATTGGGTTTGTGTTTGTGACTTTGTGTAGCTTTTCTCTTAAATCTGAATAGAACAATGAAAATGAAATGACACACCAAGTCTACGCCTTTGTTAGGAGTTGCTTTTATTATATTACACCACATTACTACTGCATCGCGTGACATAAGTACACTACGCTGTCCTCCATAAAATCCCACCAAACTCCTTTGTGTGTGTTTTGTCCATGGATATGAACCTACTTCGGAATGCTTCTTCCCAAGCATTAGCGTTTAGCATCTTCAAATTTTAAATTTATATCGTCACAAGTAATTAAGTAATATAAAATAACTATGTTAAGGAAAAAGTCATTTCATTAAATAAAGATTTATTATATTAATTGAAAATTTTATTGATTAAATTTGATAAAAAAAAAATTGTCTTTTTCTCTCTTTAATATAATTATATTATGCTATTATTCAAGATTGAATTCTATTAACTTTATGGTTTTGCCATCATAAAAAGCGATGATACTTAAGAAGCGTTTGGATTAGCTTATATTTAAAAAATAATTATTTTCTGAAAGAAATTGAAGAAAAATTGTTTATTCAACAATATATATATATACATCCGTGAAAACTTACAAATACTATAACCTACGTATTTTTTAAATATAAAATTTTTATATTTTTGTATTTTTTATATGCGTGTTTTTAAAAGCATCATGCTTTAATATTTTAGATTTATTTGTTGTACCCATAAGGAGTTAAGCATGATAATTAAATTACATTAGTTCCGTGTCCTACCCCCCAAGGGATTAACAACCTAACTAATAACATATTCTTTTAACACTCTAATTTGTTATTAATTTAAATTAAAATTTATAAAATTGTGTGTAAAATTTACTAAATATAAAATAAGGCTTATATTATTTTATAAGTTTCAATAAAATATTATTAGTAATAAAGAGTATATTAAAAAATATATTGAAAAATATGTGTCTTACATTTCTTATCTTATCACAAGTTTTATATTGCACTTTACAATAACTCTTCTTTCACATCTTTGAACTATTACTTAGAATGCCACTAAGTCAAAGATAGTGAATTTCATCTTTAATTGTGAAAGAACATTACAGTACTCAATTTCAACAATTTGCTTGCCTAGTCTTTACGATAATTAATGTTATACCCAAACTTGTAAATTAGTTCCGAAGACATCCACTCCCCAATCATCAAACAGTCTCTTATTAGGAAATCAGCTGACCCAACCCTTCTTTTTGGTTGATATTGGCCCCCATAATATCTTGAGGGCTTACTGATAAGATAATATTTCGAGCTTTCACTTTAGGTAAGCCACTAGCTTCCAAGCACAGAAATTTGATGGACAATAGATTTTTTTTACATATTAAATTGGATTATATTCGACATGACTCAATTTAGTCAATTATACTTGCTTGCCTTTGCCGTCTTGGCTTAGGTATCAAGGCTCGTTCGGCATCCTTTGAAAGTCTTCTAATGGAATCTAAATAGGGAGTTAATTAAAAAAAAAAAACATATATCAGAATCAAGCCATTTGTTTTATTTTATTAATTGGATTATATTCGACATGACTCAATTTAGTCAATTATACTTGCTTGCCTTTGCCGTCTTGGCTTAGGTATCAAGGCTCGTTCGGCATCCTTTGAAAGTCTTCTAATGGAATCTAAATAGGGAGTTAATTAAAAAAAAAAAACATATATCAGAATCAAGCCATTTGTTTTATTTTATTTTTATTTAAAAAAAAAAAGCCATTTGTTTTATGTTCCTCCTAATGAAGTTGGGACTAGGAATCATGAAGATTAATTTATAGTACATGCTCCTTTTTTATATCTTCTATGATCTATATATCCATTATCTAATCCAAATTGTCTCACCTTCAAATCAGATCATACCAACTGTGGCGTTGAGATAGTGGTGCAGTTAAGGATGATATGAACCGTACGTTTCACCAAACTTTTTATCTTATTAGATTTACACGTATGATTCCTCACCTGCAATGACTTTGTGTTGAAAACCTCCATACATGGACATGTTACAGCCCAAGAATATAAAAAAATGACACATTTCATCTCAACATACTAGCTTATATTGAGTGGATTTATCACTTAAATATCAGACTAAACTTATATCTTTCATTTGCGTGAAGCACCAAATTTCATTAAAAGAAGTAATAAATATTTGTGTGTGTGCATGTGTGTATATAAGTTATTGAACAAATTAACTCTTCCAAAAATACATTTTGATCTTTCCTGCAATACTTTTAACATTAAATAATTTACTCTATATACAATTACAAGCAATCTAGGAATTTATTAATCTCTCTTGATAAAATTATTTTTTATAATTTTAAATTTAATAAAGGAGACTTAGATTTGTTAATAAGTTTATATTTTATTTTTATTATTTATAATTTATTATTATTATTATTTTCAATGTTAGAAACTCTGAGAATTTTTGAGAAATTGAAAAATGATGAGAAGGAAAAAATTATCTTATAGGATGAAAAATGAATATCGAAATGAACGAAAATTAAACCTAAACTCAAAATCTTAAACATTTGTACTGTATTAAGGATGAGGATAGTAAAGGGATCAAAAATTTTGTATGAGGTTCTAATGTAAGACAATACGTAGGATCAACAATAATAAGAGCATTTAAATAGTTTATATAATATTTTAAGTTTAAATATTATTATATCATGTTTATAAAGAAAATCTCACTAACAAAAAGGGTCTAAAATCTTTTAATTCCCATTCCATTTATAAAAATCCTCTTAAATTTGTGACATTTCCTAATTTTGGAACGAGACAAAACTACTTTCTCCACAACTTTTAGTTAAAAAATACAACTTTTTCTTCTCTTCACTCAATCAGCTCTAGCTTGTTTGTTTGGCTAGGTGTCGAACCACATGGCATCGTGGTCCCGTACCCCTTTCCCAAAGGCCAATGAAGCTGCTAACTGATCAAGGCACTAGTCCTCACCTACCAACATGTCCCATTCAAAAAGCCTTAGAACAAGAGAGATATATTAAATAGAAAAAGAGTGAATGAGAGACCACATTTTCTACTTATGAATTATTGAAGAGTTTGCCTTCTTATCTAAATTGAAGAGTGGGAATAAAGGGGAAACCCTTTCACAGTCATCTCTACCCAAACCCAACCACTTGATATGTTGTGGGCCCACGTTGTGTGGTGGGGATAATATAGCCACCATGTCATCATCACTACCTAACCTAACCACTTTAGTTTGGAAAGCTCCGTCAGCGAAAACTTCAACCTTAAACAAAAAATATAACCAATATGGAATCAATTGGAAGCTAAAAAACAACCAACTGAACTAGTTTATGACAGTAGTTAAAAAAATTCAACCCCTTGTTGAATCCATAAAAATATTGGTTTGTATTTTAAGAGAATCTTAATAAGTATCTTTAAGACATCAATTAAAAAAATTACAGATAATTATAGAATTCAAGCAAACTAAGGCTTTGATTGGGTATCTTCTAAACAAAGTTTTAAAAAAATAGAACTTGAAGTATAATACAAACAGAAACTTAATTAGTCCTCTACCTATGTTGATCCAATTTTATGAAATAAAATACTTAATTAACCGGTTTCTTATTTTTGTTTCAAAAAGGCAGGTGTAATCCCATTTTCGCGTTAATGATTATTGACAAAATAGCATATCAACTGCTCTAGTCCCTCCCTACAAACTCATAATAGCCTTAGCCTATAATTATCCAAGCATGAGTAGTAGGCCATACCATTCTCGATTTCAAAATGTTGCACTAAGGAAATGCCATGACGTACCAACCTACTAACGCCGAGAAAGAAAATTGCCAACCTATGAAATTACAATTAAGCCCTTTTAGTACAAAGTAACATCATTTCAGTTAGATAGCGTGGATAGGAATAATGAATCCGCCTTGCTCAAATGATGCTCTCATCAATTTATATACAAGACCTAATCTTGCTTGGGAATGATCATCAGTCATCACACTACCTGACTTGGATGTTAAAGTCTTTACAAGTATCTTTCTCTTCAATGCAGAAAACTAATTCACATTGACGAAAATTAGATCAGAGTCTCATGACCAAATATTATATTGACTCCTTCTAAACATGAGATAATTTGTTTGAGTTAGATAAAATAACTATAAGCATTAAAACTCTGTCTCCAAATATTTAACATGTCTGAAAAAATTATTAATTAAGCTGAAATAACACAAGTGTGTGGATTAATTTAACTAAGATGTTCTAACTTAATTAGTAATATTGAATTTGAGTTTTGAATATGTAATAATGATAAATACTTGAAAAGAAAAGTTTATCACTTATGATGATATTATCTTACTTAAGCAAGATATGTTATATATCTCAAAAATATGAAGAAGCAATGACCACGTGTACACATATTTAACTTTATCAAAATCTTAATCTCATGTCTATCAACAAATTTATAAAGGGTTAGTTAAGTTTTTAGTCTCTAAATTTTTTTAAAATTTGATTTTTAGTCTCTAAATTTTAGTTTGACTGGTCAAGGTTCCTAAATTTTTTAAAAATTCGATTTTTAGTCCTTAAATTTTAGTTTGACCAGTTAAGGTCTCTAAATTTTTTAAAAATTTGGGTTTTAGCTCTTGAACTTTTTAAAAATTCGATTTTTAGTTCCTGAAAATCTCATTAATTTAGGGACTAAAAACTAAATTTTAAAAAAGTTTAGGAATTAAAAACCGAATTTTTAAACAGTTTAGGAACTTTGACCGGTCAAAAATTTGTTTAGGGACTAAAAATCGAATTTTTAAAAAATTTAGAAATCTTTACCGGTCAAACTAAAATTTAGAGACTAAAAATCAAATTTTAAAAAAATGTAGGAACTAAAAACTTAATTAGCACATTTACAAAATGTCAGGAGACGACAAAAGCACAGTTAAATATATCTATCGTGAATGACCATTACCACACATATTATATCATCATATCAGGGGTACTATACCAAATTAATTTATAAAACTAAGAATATTAATCAATTTAATCTTTAAAGTTACAAAAATATCACTTTTATAATTTCAAACCAGTATTCATAATTTTATATATTACTCTTTTGCTAAAGAAAATTAACAACACACTTTTTTCCAAAACTATTTGATGATATAAATTCCACCTTCCATTAATGTATTTTTCTTTCTTAATTTAGTAAATTTCACACGAATTTTATTTGACAATAACAAAACGACCACGCAGCATGACAGTGGTAGCAGACGTAGTAGTGCAAAACTGAAGAGCGTTTACTTTTTTGTCACGATCCCCGAGGAACTAGATACCCGAAGACGAAATACCGGAAAGACCCCTGGGCGGTTTGACTTAAATGAAAAAAATCCAATGCATTATGATTTATGCATACAAACACATTACAGGGAGGGTGGCGAATCTAAATTGGCAAAGTGACTCTGTGTCTCTGATTTGTATGTTAGGACCGAGCTGAGATTGTGCTTGTGGGGATGGAGGGTGTGGCGGAGATAACAAAAGCGGCGCAGCAGAAGGGGAGTGATCCTCTGCTTTGGGCGGTTCAGATGTATTCCAATTTGAACTCCGCGGGAGAGACTCTTCCCTCCCTCGAACTCGCTGAATTTTTGGTTTCTTACATTTGCTGGGATAACAATGTCCCTATTCTATGGAAGTTTCTCGAAAAGGCATTGATGCTTCAGATCGTTCCTCCTATGCTCCTTCTCGCTCTCCTTTCTGTCAGGTTGGTCCTTTTTCCTTTCTCAACTCTCTTCTATTCCTGTTTCAATTCTCTTTTAAAACAAAAATTGTTAGGGATTTGGATTTGTTCTGTCCACTGTTCATGGAGTTCTTTCTTCTTCCTTTTGTTCTCTTTAATTTATTCCGATCCCAAGCTCTTTTCACGTTTGGTTCTATCGCCATAAATTTTTTTTTTGTTGCTTTTATGAGCTCAATTTGAGCTAAAAAAAGATTTTAATATGGCAAGTTCAGTTCGTTTAGTTTAATGAGAAAGTGTTGAGGAATGAGGAGTGAGGTTTTGGTGGTTATTTTTGCGTGTCTTATATACAATACAGCCAGTACTCGTTTGTTTTTGCAAAATCGGATCGGATTTTGGGGTGTTACAAAATAATTATTGTTTTGAGTTACTCCATTTCTTACAGTTTTTTTTTTTTAAAAAAAAAATATTTCCAGTAATCAAATTTGGAGAGAATTTGCTTATTATAGAAGTGATCCTGTGCATTTGCACGATCTTGTGTTGATCTGAATTCTGAATTATTATTCTGTAAATGGAATGTAATTATGAACCTCCAGTTTCTATTAATGCCGTGAAAATCATGGATGGTGCAATTTTTGCCATATGAATGAACTTTTGATTTGTTACAAGCTACCTATAAGTAGTATTTTTCTTGAAGTTAATTGTGCATACAAAGAAAATCTACCCACAGTTATTTGTTTTTCACTTTTTCCATACTTTGACTTCCGAGTCATAACCAACTGGAATCTATTTAATGAATTTTGCAGTATACTAATTTCTCTTAACAAAAACAACCTGGCCTCACTCCAGCTATGTGGGGTTAGCTACATGGATTTCAGTACACTATTGTCTGTGTCATAGATTTATGAAGTCCCATGTACCCTAAGCACTTCTTAATAATTTGCCATCATGTCTGTTTTTGTCTCCCTTTCTCTTCTTTACTGGAGCATCATCTGAAATTATTTGTGTAGGTCCTCTTCTTTCATGACCAAACCATCTTAAACGGTTTTCCATAATTTTTTTCTTTTTAGAAGTCACTTCAACCTTCTCCCTGTTAATCACATTCTTACCCATTCAGATATGCTCACTCATCAATTGCAATGTCCTCATTTTTTTAACCTTCATCTTTTGCTCATGATTTCCGTTCACTGCCCAGCATTTTGATCCAGAGCTTTAAGTTGTTTAATTAACACTACATCATGAACAATAGGCCATATTTTTTGTAGTTTTATTTTTTGATTAATTATTACAGTTTGGTGTTGGATAGACACGTGTTTTTCTGCACAGTTTGGAAAAAAATCTATATGCCTGTGTTCCCTGATGTATTGCTGTTTTAGTGTGTTAATATATCATGTATCTTTATTCTTTTTGGCAGGGTTATTCCATGTAGACGTGTCCAACCTGCAGCATATAGGCTATACTTGGAACTAGTCAAAAGACATGCTTTTGAACTTAAATCTCAGATAAACAGGCCAGATTATCAAAAGTAAGCTTTAATTGATGTAATACTTCTTTTTAAATAAATTTTTTCTTCATCTTGTTTATACCTTTCAAGTTACATTACATATACTGTGAGGTTTTAACATCTATATCATATTCTTTTCTTTCACAATTTATGTTATTTTCTCTGCTGCATTATGATTGATAACTGAAAACTGTTCAGTAATTGAATATGCTACTACACTGAATCACTATCACATTAGATACTGAGTTTATGTTGATTAAAATTATCAGCAGTAACCCAAGTCTGATAATTATTATTTAATTTACACATATGATTATTCATATGTCTTTCCTCAGCAATTAATATGTGATATGGTTTTGTTATTTGATAATATATATATATTACAGATGACAGTTCAAGTCTGATATATATATATATATATATATATATTTTAATTGTTGGAGCATTTGTACTTCCCTAATTTCTTTACAGTAAAAATGAATGGTTGAGATAGATATGAAATGTTAGTTTTAATAGGTTATTGTGTCTAGCAGTGTGCTTTGGTTATTTGTTAATTCTTCTGCTTATACTATGGACAGGGTCATGAAATCTATAGATGCTGTTCTTCATCTTTCCAACATATTTGGCTTGTCACAAAGTGAGCCTGGCATTCTGGTGGTTGAATTTATTTTTTCAATTGTCTGGCAGTTGCTTGATGCATCTTTGGATGATGAAGGTTTGCTGGAATTTACTCCTGACAAAAAGTCTAGATGGGCTACACTATATCATGACATGGAACTGGATAGGCATGATAATTATAGTGATAAAAAGACTGAACAACACGAGAAATTACAAAATGCAAATACACTTATGGCTGTTGAGATGATTGGGCAGTTTTTGCAGGATAAAATATCTTCAAGAATTCTTTACTTGGCTCGCCAAAATTTGTAAGTATTTTCTATCTTTATATTTATTCTCAGCATTTGCTGTTAACTTTTACTAATAACATTCCTATTTTTTCATTTCATTTTTTTGAGTTAATAAAATGATTTCAAAGTATTCATGAACTTATATATTCTACAATTATAATGGTAGTGATTTCATGTGGCTTTTTTAAATGATATGTCAGTCTATCATATCTAGTGGGATAAGGCTTGGTTATTGTTGTTGGTATTTGCTCAGCATCTTTCTTCTGTTTTATCAGGCCTGCACATTGGCTTAGTTTTACTCAGCGGCTGCAGCTGCTGGGTGCAAATTCATTAGCATTGAGAAAATCAAGAACTCTAAGTCCCGAGGCACTTCTGCAATTGACTTCAGATTCTTGTATGGTCTTGTCTCGGGAATGCAAAACAAATTCACAGCAAAAGTTCCAAACAGTTATGTCTTTTGAATATCTTTCTTCTTCTGCCTCACTGTGTCATGGTGCAAGTCATTCTGCTCTCTGGATTCCTCTTGATCTGGTGTTGGAGGATGCCATGGATGGCTATCAAGTTAGTGCAACAAGTGCTATTGAAACAATTAGTGGTAAGATTGAGAATAGTTATTCGAATCTGATTGAAAAAGTAGATATTGTCTTTTCAACTTTAACTTAGGTACTTGTCACATGAAAATTTTTGTGTAGGTTTGATAAAGACCCTGCGAGCAATTAATGGCACCTCTTGGCACGACACTTTTTTAGGCCTTTGGTTAGCAACTCTTCGTCTTGTTCAGAGGGTACAACTCTTCCTCTGCAACTAAATCTGTTTTCCTGTGAAGTTGTGGTTTTAAATATATCTTGTCCATAGATTGCTTTTGGTATTCCATTGCCATACACTTTGTAATTAAGGAATTTGCAAAAGTGGTTTACTCCTTTAATTTAATATTTGATTTGTTTATAGGAAAGGGATCCTATTGATGGCCCCATGCCTCATCTTGATACTCGCTTATGCATGCTCTTGTGTATCATACCCCTTGTTGTTGCTGATTTTATTGAGGAGGAGGAAAGGACACCAGTTGATGAAAAAGACAGTGGTCCTACAGATTGCTGGAAAGAGAAAAAGGTTCCAGGAAAATGTCGCAATGATTTAGTCTCAAGTCTCCAGGCATTGGGTGATTATCAAAGTTTGCTCACTGCACCTCAATCTGTTGTCTCTGCTGCAAATCAAGCTGCTGCTAAAGCAATGCTATTTCTTTCTGGCATCACAGTAGGGAGTGCATATTTTGACTGCCTCAACATGACGGAGATGCCAGTTGACTGTTGTAAGTGATTTGCTTCCAGTGTCAATTAGAAATTGTGTATGGATCTTCAACAGTTAGAACAACTTTTCAAAATTTTAGCAATGCATTATTGAGGATGTTGTTTTGCATTTTCTGATTCTGTGTGATTTTCTTCCACATTTGAAAAACTATATGCCTCATGTTTCACATTCTGAGATAAAGTGTAACAACCAAAGATGTGTATGATAATGTTTTTGATTGCTGCAAAAGTAATCTCTGTTATCTAATTTAAGTAAATCTGCGCTTTAAAAATTATACTGATTATAAAGCAGCTGGAAAGGATCAAACACCAGGAAGTTGTGCAATAGGCACATAATTTCTTTAACATAATGCTTTCAATCTGCTATTTGTAGTCGAGTCTGCTTTTGTGTTTCTGATTCTGTTCAAATTGCAAAAGGTTCACGGAGGCTTGCTTTCACTGTATTTTTAAAGGTGGTAATTGTCTATAATGCAATGTGGTCTGATTACCTTGGTCACCCTCTTGCAAAGACAAATTTTGTAATTTGAATCTGGGGAAACTCTACAAAAGTGAACATTGTCAAATGGACTTATACAATATTACTCAGAATACCTGTTAAAAAAATGGTGAAGATGCCTCTTTGAACACAGAATATCCTATATCATCCTTTGGAAATTATTATGTGCCTTTTTAGACACTAGTGAGGACATATCAGTGAGTCTGATTTCTACTATATCTGTTGGACTAATTATGAATTTTCCTTTTATTGGTGTAAGCAAAAACAATTGACTGTACAAAAGTAGAAATGATCTTTTTGGCTAAAGATTGTGAAAAGTAAAATCATTACATAGTTGAATCATGTAAAATCATGACCCCCTCTCTAAGGTTTGTCCCATTCCTGTATTCCATCAATTTTTTGGTCTAGCAATTCACTTTTCCTGTAATTATTGATTTTGCATTTGATATTTGGTACTTTATTTTGGAAGGAGCGTATATTCTTCACATGACGCTTCATTCAGAAGCTAAAGACTTTTGGAAAGATAAAAATAAAGATTATTGGTAAAAGTATTTCTCCTTTAGGAACTTCTAGCCACCCTACAGATGACAACATTCAAAGAGCAGTTACTGTGTAGCCATATATATTTTTTTTTCTGAGAAGCCAAAGAAAATTTTATTGACAAATAGAGAACCGAATTGCAGAATGTGTAACCATATATATTGACCTAATTTAACCATTTGAGTGGTTACATTTTCCTAAATTGTAATAATTTTACCAAGAATTTCTTGTTTGTAATTTTCCATGTGTGTGTGTGCGTGTATGTGTGTGTATACTTAATTAAACTATTTCTTCTTTTTCAGCTGGAAACATGCGTCATCTGATAGTTGAGGCTTGTATTGCCCGCAATCTACTCGACACATCTGCATACTTATGGCCAGGTTATGTAAATGGACATATCAATCAAATACCACAGTGTATGCCAGCTCAAGTACCTGGCTGGTCATCATTTATGAAGGGAGCCCCACTTACTTCAGTGATGGTTAATGCTTTGGTTTCAAGTCCTGCTACAAGGTATGATCTAATTTTGGCTTATTCAGTCCATTGGTTCATATACATTTGAGAACTTGCAATGTTCTCATTTTTGGCAAAGGTGTTCCTGTATAGTATTTAGTGTGCTTCCTCTTTGTAGGCCCATAGCCACAATGCTATGACCTTTATCAAACTATTTTTTGGAAGTTTTTATATTTTAAACTCTCAGTTCTAAAGAGGCCATAAAAGAAGCCTGGCAGTTGAAAATGATAAGCTTTTTAACATGGCCAACCTCTATACGAATTTGTTTTGGGGATATCTATCATATGGGTGAAGAGAAGGTTTTCTTTTCAGTCTCATGTTTAATGCATCCATCGCTGTTTGGACAAATTAACATGCTGAAAGATGAGATAATTTACTAAATACAACAATAATTCATCATAAACTGAATTTATAACATAACAAGGGTGACTATAAGTGGGGAGAATTTAAATTACCTTTTAAAATTTCATTGCCTGGTCTTCAGTTTTTCTTTTTCTTTCCTGAAGCCAGGTATGTCAGATGCTCTTTTTTGTAAATTTACCAAAAAGGTAAAGCAACTGAATTTACGCTCCTGGATTTGATGGAAGCTTAGCAGAACTGGAGAAAATTTTTGAAATTGCAATTGGGGGATCAGAAGATGAAAAGATATCTGCTGCAGCCATTCTATGCGGGGCATCCCTAATTCGTGGCTGGAATATACAGGTAGTGGAGAGTTAGACAGCAGATCATATAAAAACTCTAATCATTTGCTCAATAGTGTAAACTGTAGAGCACATCCTTCTTTCTAACCACCTTCCCCATCCTAATAGAATTTGGATCTCTATTTTATGCAGGAACACACTGTACATTTCATTCTTAGGTTGTTATCTCCACCAGTTCCTGCAGAAAACACTGAAGGAAACAGCTATTTGATTAGTTATGCTCCAATACTCAATGTACTCTTTGTTGGAATTGCATCTGTTGATTGTGTTCAAATATTTTCACTCCATGGCTTGGTAAGTTTAATTCAATCCCTAATTTAAAGTGTTATTGATAGAAATTGGAATTTATATAAATGAAAGATGAAGATCAGCTACAACATAGGAAATCCTTTGAAAACAGAACTACGACCAGAAATAAGTTAGAAACTTCTGCAGAAGATAAGACGGCCTAGAGGACTGTGATACACAAACCCTAGTACCACTCTCAACCTTTCCACCAATTACATGAATTTTGTCCTTCCTTCACTTGCCTCCTTTTTTTATTCCCATCTCCCTTCCTTCTCTCCATTCATCACCAAGTCTTCTGCAGTTCCGCTCCATTCACACCCAAATATTTAGTCAGACCCTTTAGTCTCATGCCAGAGCTTTCTACTTGGTTACTCCCTAATCTTCTCCACTCCCCAATCTTCTCCAACTGCATCTGGCCTATTCCTAAACAGCCCAGCACGCTTTACTCCCCCTTTCCTGCTATAAACTTGGTTAAGAGGCAGCTAATTAAGAAATATTCAGTAGACAAATTTATTGTTATGCCTTATATAGATGTTTACCTTGTATAGGACCCTTGTATGTATACACGGGCTAGGATTATTATAATTTGAATTAATGCATTTCCCAATTCTCCAACCAGGTTCCACAGCTTGCATGTTCATTGATGCCAATCTGTGAAGTTTTTGGGTCATGTGTGCCAAATATCTCATGGACACTAACATCAGGGGAAGAAATTTCTGCCCATGCTGTGTTTTCAAATGCATTTATTCTTCTTTTAAAGCTATGGAGATTTAATCGTCCTCCTCTTGAATATGGAATTGGAGATGTACCTACTGTTGGTTCTCAATTAACTCCTGAATACTTACTATTAGTACGTAATTCCCACTTAATGTCGGCTGGTAACATCCACAAACATCGTAACAGGAGGAGACTCTCAGAAATAGCTAGTTTATCATCACCAAATTCTGTATTTGTTGACTCCTTTCCAAAATTAAAAGTGTGGTATCGGCAGCATCAAGCATGTATAGCTTCAACACTCTCTGGTCTTGTTCATGGAACCCCATTTCATCAGATTGTTGAGGGGCTTCTTAACATGATGTTCAGAAAGATTAATAGAGGAAGCCAGACTACTATTACATCTGGAAGCAGTAGCTCTTCTGGACCTGCAAATGAAGATGCCTCTATAGGGCCAAAGTTGCCTGCTTGGGACATTCTTGAAGCCATTCCCTTTGTAGTTGATGCTGCTCTTACAGCCTGTGCTCATGGAAGACTGTCTCCACGTGAGTTGGCAACAGGTATGTGTGTTTTGATCAGATAAAATCGAATGGAACACATCAAATAGCTTGTAGAACCCGTGATTTCTAAATTACCGAAGAGAATCTTACTGGCTGTTAGCAAACTTTGATAGTATCTCATTCAGTTTCGAAATTCTTGCTGATGTATTTTACCTCTAAATATAGAGTAAGAGCAACCAAATTCATGTTCATGTAGACGTTCCTTGATGTACGCAACAATATCATGATACCAAATTGCTTTTCTTAATACCAGGGCTTAAAGATTTAGCTGATTTTCTTCCTGCATCTCTGGCAACCATAATAAGTTACTTCTCTGCTGAAGTAACTCGGGGAGTTTGGAAACCTGTATTTATGAATGGAACAGATTGGCCAAGCCCCGCTGCAAATCTACTGAACGTTGAGGGACAGATCAGGAAAATTTTGGCTGCAACTGGTGTAGATGTGCCTAGCCTTTCTTCAGGTTTTCTCTTTGTTATGACCCTAAATTCTATATACTTCTTTAAAATCCCGACTTACAATGCATTTTCAGGAGAGACAATTTACATTTACAACTCGTGTTTCATTACAATTTTTTCTTTACATTGCTTGAACAAGTATTAATACCAATTGCTGTTTAGGAATTGTCTTCCGCCATCTTCCTTTCTCTTCCAACATTATTATTAAGTTGTTATTTAGTATTGTGATCAATGGTAATCATTTTCGCAGGAGACAGCTCTCCTGCCACACTTCCATTGCCTTTGGCTGCCTTCACAAGCCTTACCATAACCTACAAAGTTGATAAGGCATCAGAGCGTTTTCTTAATTTGGCTGGCCAAACATTGGAGAGCCTCGCTGCAGGTTGTCCATGGCCTTGCATGCCAATTGTGGCTTCCTTGTGGACCCTAAAGGCAAAACGTTGGAGTGACTTCCTTATCTTCTCAGCATCTAGAACTGTCTTCCTCCACAACAGCGATGCAGTAGTTCAACTTCTAAAAAGCTGCTTCACAGCTACCCTTGGCATGACTAGCTCTCCTATCTCTAGCAGTGGTGGTGTTGGAGCCCTCCTTGGACATGGTTTTAAGTATCATTTATGTGGAGGGCTTTGCCCTGTTGCTCCAGGAATTCTCTATTTACGTGCATACCGGTCAATCAGAGATATTGTTTTCTTGACAGAAGAAATTGTTTCCATCTTGATGCACTCTGTGAGGGAAATTGTATGCAGTGGGCTGCCAAGGGAGCGGTTGGAAAAGTTGAAAGCAACCAAAGATGGCATAAAATATGGACAGGTTTCACTCGCTGCATCAATGACTCGGGTGAAGCTTGCTGCTGCCCTTGGGGCCTCTTTAGTATGGATATCAGGAGGGTTGACGCTGGTTCAATTATTAATAAAAGAAACTTTGCCATCCTGGTTTATATCTGTTCACAGATTAGACCAGGAAGAAAAGTCTGGTGGAATGGTTGCAATGCTTGGCGGATATGCACTTGCTTACTTTGCAGTTCTTTGTGGTGCTTTTGCTTGGGGAGTTGATTCATCATCATCAGCTTCAAAGCGACGTCCGAAGGTTTTGGGTACCCACATGGAGTTTCTGGCAAGTGCACTTGATGGTAAGATATCACTAGGATGTGATTCAGCTACTTGGCGTGCCTATGTGTCTGGTTTTGTGAGCTTGATGGTAGGTTGCACACCTAACTGGGTGCTGGAAGTAGATGTGCACGTGTTGAAGAGACTGAGCAATGGGTTGAGGCAGTTGAACGAGGAGGAGCTTGCTCTTGCTTTGTTGGGTGTTGGTGGGGTAGGTACAATGGGTGCTGCAGCTGAGCTCATAATCGACACTGAAATATAATTTTCTCTATTCTGAGGGCACCTTTGCCTTATAGGATGACTTGTACATTAGTTAACTTTCATGTTTATAAAGTTGTGCAGCATTTTGAATTAACAGTTTTGTTTGAAAAGTACCACGCATTAGAATGGGAAATTTTGTATCTATAACGTTCATGTAAGCTATGTTACTATGTTAGTATATCCAGCCCCAATCGATGAATGTCCTCTGTTTAATGATATGTTAGTACGAGTTATTTCATTCTTATAACATTTTTATAATATTTTTTACAATTTTTTTTTATCTCTTTTACACACTTATTTTATTTTATATTTATTTATTTTCTCATTCTATATTTTTTCTAATTATAGAAAAGTTATTGAAACACGAATAGGAATAAATTTGTATATTAAGGTGGTGAAAAAGTTCTAACCTTAAAACTTGATGAAAATAACTGTACGTTTGGAAATTAAAATTATGTGATTGTGTTGTGGTTATACACATAAAATAAACAAGCCTTAAGTTAACAACGTTAGGTTGTTTTTATTGATTTTTTATTTTAAAAAAAAAAGAGTCATTTCTATTGTTTAAATTGTATTAGTTTTTCCTCCACATATGCAGAAGTGTATTTTTAAAGGATAAAGTGAACTAATGATTAATTAAAATTGGTTTGGATCTGCGCTATATATTACATGAAAAGCAACAGCAAGACTGAGTTGCTTTACAGGGAACCCGCGTCAAGTGTTTTTAACGCCAAATCAGATATGCAGATAGCCTTAACAAATTTTAAATCAACAAAAGATAAAATCCTACTTTCTTACTTTTTACATTTCTCACTTTACATTAAGCAACATTGTTAAATATTATACAAATATTTGCATGTGATAAAATTTATGATTAAATCATAAAAAATCCTCCCATGGTATTAAATTTTAGAAAAAACTTAATAGATGATAAAGATGAAATAACCATCAGTTGGTTAGGACATCCCATCTTTAGCAAGGAGCGTGAACTTTTTCTTTGAAGCATTTCCCCTTGTTTTGATTAACGGAGACAAAATTTACAGTTGATGTTCCTTTTTCCAAGGGCAGACAGAATCAAAATATAGTATAGATTCTGTAGAACAAGTAGAAGTTGAATATGTGCACGAAGATGATGCTTGTTGTCTAAGGCTCTAAAAGCTGTTACCGGATAAAAAAAAATTCGGCCATAACATAAAAAGGAAAAAAAAAAAAAAAAAACTAAGGAACAATTTTAATATTTAAATGGAAGATTTAAATTCTAGTTCTACCATGCAGCTAACAACAATGAGAAATTCTTAGACATGATTTACCATATGAGCCCTTCAAATCATTAAATAATATGTAAAAATATTAGAAAAATACATTTCTATCATAGACCCCACACTATCTTCAGAATCAGGGCAGAAACAAAATACTAATTTACAATTCACATTAAACTAGAGCAAGAATAGCTTTGTTGTTCCAGCAAGAAGAAGACAATGAATGCATCAGGTTAGGAAGAAACTGTTGTGTTGTTCACATTCAACTAATTAAAAACTAATTCCACATGACCCATCTCTGAACACCAACAATGGCATCAAAACCCCCCAAATAATTTACTCCAGCACAACTTCACCGTGATTTCAAATCATTTTTTTTTTTCAAAAAAAAAAAAAGGCAACCATGTGAAATTATTTATAAATTAAGAGTTGCAAAATTAAAAAAAGGAGAATAGAATCACAGAGAGTGTGAGGAGGAGGAAGAAGCTGTTGTCTTGAGATAAATTTGCAGAAAACTCTGCAGACACTTCACTCTCTCCTTGATGGCTTGCACATCAACCTTAATCGTTTCCAAGCTCCCTTTCAGCGACCGAACCACCACCAACATGTTATCCAACTGAGCCAACTCGTTCACCAGCGAAAGCGCGTCTTCCTCTTCTTCCTCTTCTTCTTCTTCTCCTTCTCCTTCTTCGCCTTCTTGTTGTTGTTGTTGTGGTTCAGCCAAGGCAGGGGCATAATTGAGCTGCAATTGAAACGCGTTCATGTCCTCCATGGCTTTGGACGCGAGATCCGTGATGTCCGAGAACGATTTGTGCAAATGCTTCTTCACGAATTGGGGATCCACCACCAGCGACTTCCACCGCTTGCACACGCACCTCAATTGCAGCGGATTGCTAACCCTAACCCTAGCCAGGATTTCGATCATCAGATCCTCCGGCAGGAACGCCGTCACCGCCGCCGCTGCTTCCGCCATCATGCGCCGGCGCTTCCTCGTCATCATCGCCATGATGATGATGCTACAGGTTTCGATTCTCGCTTCCTTCTCTCTGGATCTTGTTCTTCGGTTTCGCTATTACATCGTTCAGGTTTTGTTTTCGATTCGGGTCGGAACTGTTGCAGCACTCTCGTTTTAGGGCTCCGATTTTGATGCTTGCGGAATTCAAATCGTCTTGTTCAGTTACCAAATATGCTAATAATTAAAACCAATAAATTCCTCCGGTTAAGTTGATGTTTCGAGATTTTGGAAATTAATTTCATTCATCATATATTATATTGTACATTAATCTCTCTATATGAATACCTACCATGTATATTAGTAAAATGGAAAACAAAATATTAGTATTGTTGTATAGTTTCGCTTCCCCTTAAAAAAAAAAAAATACGTGTATATAAAGAGTTTAATAATATTATTAATAATAAATTATAAAGTCTAAAATATAATTTTAATTTTGATAAAAAAAAAAAATTTAGTCCCTTATCTCATTTTTTTATTAAGTTTTAAAAGTTATTTTGATCACTTAAATGTCCCTCTTAAATCAAATTGGTTATTCTCTTAGTTTATCATACTCACTTGATTAATTTGATGACAAGTGACAAATTGTGAGAAATATTATGTCAAAAAATTAATAGAAGGATAAGTTTAATTTAACACAAAATATAAGGGACTAAATTAAATTTTTTTGAACTTAGAGGACTAAACTAAAAACAAAAACTTAGAGCAAAGATCAAAATCATATTTTAGTCCAATATAAAAGTTTTTATTATATATAGTGATTTGTGATTGAATAATAATGTAAAAAAAAGTAGGCTTAAATCCCTTTTAGTCCTTATAGTTTTACAATTATACAATTTTGGTCCCTTAAATTTTTTTATTGTACACTTGGTCCATCATGTTTTCAAATTTTAGCGATTTTAGTTCACTATTAGTGTGTCGTTAATCTTTTTAATAAAAATTGCTAACGTGGCATTAACCTACTGACATGGTAGATGACATTAACAAAATTAAACTACAACAAAGACTGATTACTTTCTTCTCTTCTTCATTTTTTTTACCATGACTATGTTGTTTACCTACACAACTTTTACTTCCAAAAGCAACGGTTTTTAAATGATGAGCACGAATGGAGATTCAAGTTGGGACGGAGGGTTTGAGTTGGGAGAGTGTTTTGATTGGTGAAGCTTGTAGCATCCAGCACATAGTTGATGCTAGTTGAGTCAATTTAGCATCTACTACGTAGATGTTAACAATAGTGTCAACCACTTTTTTTTTCGTTTAGCTTCCAATTTATTGTTCATTTGTGCTCAACGCTATGTAGCATTAACCAAAAAATTGGATGCAACTTCTTAGCTTCGAGTTTTGTAGTGTTGGAAGTTAACAGACGCAATGCAAAGTTGGCGCTAAAATTGATTTAGTGTTTGTTTTCTCATTTTAGCCTTAACTCTTGACTAATGTTAAAACACAAATTTCTTACAATGATTGGTGAAGCTTGTGGCATCCAGCACATAGTTGATGCTAGTTGAGTCGATTTAGCATCTACTACGTAGATGTTAACAATAGTGTCAACCACTTTTTTTCCTTTAGCTTCCAATTTTTTGTTCATTTGTGTTCAACGCTATGTAGCGTTAACCAAAAAATTGGATGCAACTTCTTAGCTTCGAGTTTTGTAGCGTCGGAAGTTAACAGACGCAATGTAAAGTTGGCGCTAAAATCGATTTAACGTTTGCTTTCTCATTTTAGCCTTAACTCTTGACTAATGTTAAAACACAAATTTCTTACAGTGATAAGGAACTAAAAAAATAATTTACCAATAAATTATAATTAAATTATTAAATTAAAAAATTATAATTTACACAATACATTATCTAAGGTCAAATGCTAGATAAGTATCAATATATAATTTTACTTTACTTTCTTGCTTAAGTATCAATATTTTTTATTATATTATTACATTGTCTATTTTATGTGACCTTTAAGTGCACGGTTCTCTTGTCTTATTTATTGTGTGATTTGTATTTAGTTATTTATCATAAATACTAAAAAAAAATTATTAGTACTATAATGTTTCCAGCAATGTCACCGCATTATTTGATGGCAAAAAAATTAGCTTTTGAAGCTGAAAATAAAATTTTTAATTGTAGATTTGATTTTTTTTTTTTTAAGTTCAACAAATATTATAATTATTTAACAAATTACCGGATAAATGGTGTTGTGACCAATACTTTATTTTATTATTATTGCCTCCATCGTAGCTTTGAGCTGAAGGATAAACATGCCATGCCAGCATATAAAAGTTGCAATCACCAGCAACAAGCTGCACGTGATATATTGTTAGCGTGGCAGACATCTTTAGGGAGATGGAACAATTCTAATACATTTACTTTTGCAAAATATTTGTTGCAATTAGATAGAAAATATATTTGAGAGCTTGAATGAGTTGAATCTATGCTAACATTTTTACATTCTAGAAACAGTCTTGTAAATTGTACTTTTCATATTAGTTGTTACATAGGTTACCTATGATATCCCCTTGACCTTTTTTTTTTTCCGTCACAAACAAGCCAATGACTAATGAGTAGTATTGTCAATGTCTACGTTGAACATTGAAATGTAATGTTTATCCAGAAGCACTCAGCATTCAGAAACTTGCTGTCTTAAATTACTCTTCTCTCAACCGTCTCGTTACTGTCCAATTAGATAATGACCAATTTGGACCGATTAATTCTGAAGACTTTTCTGTCATCCCCATCAACAAAACTGAAATTAACATTTGATTCGGAAGTTCAGATCATTTGATACGACAATTCAGGTAATTTACATTAACGGGTCTTCACTTCTTCAAGTTTTGTAATAAAAGAATAAGTAATTTTTTTTTTACAGTAAATTACATATACCTCTCTTGAGATTTGTTCTTATTACACATAACATTCCTTTATTTATTTACATTATTTTGAACATTCCTAAGGGGGGTAAGTGTAATATTTTTAAACTTGAGTGTAATGATTTATGCCTGTGAGGGGAGTCGATGTAATAAAAGTCCAAAAATTAAGAGATTTTTCGTAGGATTCAAAAATGAAGGAGTGTCAGGTGTAATAAAAGTAAGGGAAAAGAGCATTAGACCCCCCTAAACTTGACTCCTTTTACAAATAGACACCTTAAACTTTCATTTTGTCCCAATTGATCATTAAACTTTATCTCTTTTGCAAATAGGCACCACGAACTTTAATTTCAATTAAATTAATCCTTAAACTTTACCTCTTTTGCACACAAATACCTAAATTTCAATTTCATCTCAATTAATTCTTAAAATTTGCATCTTTCATAAATAATTTGTTATATGAAATTGGAGTTAAATTACTAACAAAAAAAATCCCAACTATTTATTAGTTTTATAATGTTATTATTTCCCTTTTCTATATATATTTTCTAAATTCATATTCTTTATATATTTTAAATATGAAAAAATAAGTTGTAACAAAAAAAATTAATGAATGATTAACATTTAAGATAAATAACTAGAAAAAAAATTGTAAAAAAGATAAATCTTAAATATCAATTGAAATGAAATTAAAATTTAAGGTGTCTATTTATAAAAAAGTTAAAGTTTACATATCAATCATAATAAATTTAAAGTTCATGGTATCTATTTACAAAAGAGATAAAGTTTAGGGGTTAATTGGGACAAAAATAAAGTTTAAGATGTCTATTTGTAAAAGGAGTAAAGTTTAGGAAGGCCTAATGCTCTTTTCCGTAAAAGTAAATCTCATTAAGTTTCCATGTAATTTACTCTTTTTTTTTTTTATCATTTTAAAGCAGTTTATCAAACTCAATTCAGATTAGATTAGTGAGAGTACAAGTCTAACACAAAAAAGGGCATCTTATAAGTTTAATCTTTGTAGGTGCTGTTAATTTACATATTTTCTCTAGCCTGTTTGTTAATATAAGTTTTTAATGTTTTTTGGTTTATGAGACTCGAAATCTTATTTCAAAAAGTCAAATTCTTTATCATTTAAATGAATATACATTGATAAACAACAGGATAAAATTCAATTGACGTAATTACTATGAGGCCGCCGAGGATGAAGTCACATCCAGTCATGCAATTTAAAAAAAAAAAAAAAAAATCCTCAGCAAAGCGATTTGGTAATCTTATATTACGTCGTTGATGATGGATTTTTCACAAAGACAAGAAGAAAAACAAAAGTTAGTCAGCTTCAGCCATGTAGATTTAATGGCCGGTCAAAACAGAATATCAGATCTTCTTCGAATTCAAATATTCTTGTTTAATTCCTCAAAAAGGCTAAATCCACGAGAGAAGGGAAAGCTAAATCAAGGATATTTCTGGTATGAGATTATTAGAGATAAAAAGTAATTCCTAAGTGATTGACCTTTATTTATAATATACTTTTTTATATACATATATTTAAAAATCGAAAGAAAGTGTGATTTTATCTAAACAAATGTGTTACTTTCGTTAAACAAAGAAATCAAACATTAATAGGAGAATTTGATATCCTTTTTAATGAGATACTCCTTTTTCATCCTCTTAAGCCGCCTAGTAGAATTCCTTGCACACTACCCAAAGAGTTTTTTTTTTTTTTTTTTGGTAGTGACTACCCAAAGATAATGAACACGCAGTTTCAATTTTAAAGGAATTAGGTTTAATTGTAGATTTTACCACTTAATTTTTATTATTTTGTAAATTTTATCATTCAAGTTTTTTTTTGTGAATTTTACCACCAAACTTTTACCATTTTGCAAATTTTACCATTGAAGTTATTTTTTCACAAATTTTACCATCCAATTTTCATCATTTTGCAAATTTTATCACCTAAGTTTTCAATTTTTGTACATTTTATCACCATGATGTTTCAAAAAAAAAAGTTTTGAATTCTTTAACTTTTTTTTTTAGAAATATCAGAGTGGTAAAATACGCAAAAATTAAAAATTTACATGGTAAAATTTGCAAAAATAAAACTTGAATGATAAAATTCATAAAATTATGAAAGTTGGATGATAAAATTTGTGATTAAGTCAAGGAATTATAATGTACAGTCACAGAGATAGCAAATTCAATGACGACAGTTGAAAAGTAATGTATCATTACTATTTGGGTTAGTTTGATCGTAACACGCAAAATATCAAACATTTTTAATGTTGTTACGTTTATTTAAAAATTTATGCAATATTAATATCAATAAGAAAATTATTACCGATAAAAAGTGAGACAAAATAATAAGTAAGCCGCATTCTTAACGACAAGTCTTACAATGTTAGGTTATATATATATATATATATATATATATATATATATATAGATAAGAAAGTCATAAATTTAAAATATCAAATTATTTTTAGATAAATATGTCAATTAAATTGAATGTCAACTACACAAAATTTAAAAGAAACACATGAAGCTCAAACAAAAAAGAAAAAGAAAAAGAAAAAGAAAAAGAAATGAAGGGCTGAACAACAAAAAAATTATGGCCAACAAAAAGAATAGAGAAAAACTAAAAAAAATAAAGACAAGCTTATGGTCTTTGTAACTCGATAAATAAATAATGTTAAATTAATTTGTAAGTCCTTGAATTATTTGATCATTTTTAATTAAGTCTTTAAATTAGTTTTTTAATTAGGTCCTTAAATTTGTATTTATTTTTTAATCAAGTCACTATTGAGACCTAATTAAAAAACAAATACAAGTTTAGGCACCTAATTGAAAAAAAAAATAGTTTAAAGACCTATTTTAAAATGATAAATAGTTGAGGAACCTAATTAAAAATGGTCAAGTTTATGCAGATTCTCACATTTGCAAGCTAGTATTCTCACCTCTGCAGGTTGAGAATACTAAGTTTAGAATATAAAAATACTAACATGCAGATGTAAAAATACTAACATGCAGAGACTTGACAATTTTTAATTAGGTCTATAAAGTATAATAATTTTTAAATAAGTCCCTCAACTTATATTTGTTTTATAATTAGATCTCTTACGAGTCAAATATTGATATTTTAATAAAATACAAATGAATCATTTATTGGTCTTCCTTCTCCTTTGATATGTACTCCACATTGGTGTTAGCTCATGAGATATTTAATTAATGCCTCCAACGTGGTGTTCCAAGCGTCAAACCTGTGAATGACCATCCCCATTTTTGTCTGAAGCCGTTCGAGCTGTGCATGAAATTAATGATTGCATCTATGGAACAACGAGTTGCTACTGTTACTCTCTAAAATGCTAGTGAACTCATCCCGTCTATGACCATCCTAAGCTTGTCCAGGTCAAGCATTCAAAATTTGGAGATGTAGATGAGTTAGCTAGCATCCTCTCTGATCGAGTAGGTTGGAATTGATGCAAAATGCTAGTGTCATAACCTTAATAGAAGAAAGCGAGATGGATGAATAAGAGGAAAGAGATGAAATAGCATGCATGCACTTGAAAAGGTCCAAGCTTGACAAAATAATTGATTTTTAAACAACCACAACCTCTATCTCCTTTTCAAGAGATTCAAACACAATAATCACCACAACTTACATTATTTTTGTTGTCGGTTGAGGGGGACGGGTTTGCAGATATATTCAAACTTGCGATCACTCTTATTTAGATGTGATTTTAGACGATATTTTGCACATATCGCAAATCCTTTTCTTAGGGTGCATATTGTATAAAAATTAAGAGAATCAAAATAAGGTAATTATGATCATTTTGTCATTTTCAAATTAGTAATTCTTTGTTCCTTGCTAGTCTAGATTGCCATGAATGAGCGTTTTAGAGAATACATGCAACTTGGGCACTATTGAGTGTCATTATATATGGCTAGTGGGGGATAGCACTTTGCCTTTGCTCTTGCATGGCCATGCAGATTGTCCCCAGAAGTCATGATTGCCATGCTGTTAGGTTCTAATTTTGTCCTAAGTTCTCAGCCATTCCTTTATGACATGACAAGTGTCCATAACCATAATGGCTATATATACTATGTTTTCCAAAATCAGCGCATCAACCCAATTGATGTGGATAACATACTAATATACACCGTTCGTTAACTATGTTTGCATTATTGAGTTTAAATCAAATGAAGTTAGTCGTTTCATGTACCTTGCATTCATTTCACAAAATATTTGCTTCGCCTATAGTAGGTAACTTAACAGTACAGATGCAAGGAGGGAATAAGCGTGCACTACGTACCAAAAAATAAAATATAGGAGGGGGAGAAGGCCATGCACGAGGCCGTGAAAACGAAAGGAAGCCATGTGATAAAGAGGAAGGATTTTTCTGTTCATTGATTTGTGATTTTGCTTATTTTTACTTATTTTCTTTATCATGATGAGTAGATGATTTTGTGTTTCCGTGGGTTACTTACTGATTTGTGTAAATTCTTAAATTTAGTTTATTGATTGATTTTGCTTATTACGTCTCTTTGTTTTTTTTTTCTTCAAAATTTCAAAACTTTTTTTTTTCTAGTAATGAGTAATAAATTAAGATTAAATTTTTAACATATGACACAATTTAAAAAAAAATTAAAATTATATTAATTGACAATATAATTTTTTTACATTAACTGTGTATAATTATTAAATTTTTTATTAAATAATATTATTTAATCTATATATATTAACCTTAAATATCAACAATTATGAAAAAGAGGTAGTATATAGTATTTTATTTAACAAATACAACATTTGACACGTTTATGCAATTTACTACTTTTACTTATATATATAATTTTTTTGCTGTACTACTTTTACTTATTTGTTGTGCTACTTTTACTTATATATATAGAGAGATAGATTTTGTTATGAATAATTAAATGGATAAGCACAACACAAGGGCTGCGAAGCGGGGCAGTAGTCTTCCTACTCCTCCTGCCATTTTGTTGTTTATTTATCTAGAAAGTCAGCGCTACCTCATCCCACTCGTCATCTCATGTGATTCATATGGTCATAATATGAAATTAAACACAACACCCTTATTCCCCAAGGCACCAATCTTGGACTTCCCTTTCTTCCCACAGAACCCTCTAGACCCACCCAAAACCCCCACACACATATTAAAACCCCCTTCTCAAAATGCTTCCATCACCAAAAAAACCCAATTAACTCCCAATATTCCTTCACAATTAATTATGGGCACTCTAGTAGGACACGTAGCTCCAGGGTTGGGTTTCATGCTAATAGGGCTATGGCACCTCTTCAACCACATCAAGCTCCACGCCCTCAACCCAACCTCCTACACTGCTCCACCATGGTTCCCCACCTCCAAACACAGGTATCTAGAGCTCTTCCTCATCATGGCAGGCTCAACAGCCTCCATCTCCATGGAACTCTTCATCGGCCCGGACCGCCACCAGCCCTTCGACCCGGACGGCACCATCCCCTCCAACCACCTCCACAACTTGGAACACTCCTCCATCTCCCTCACCTTCCTCTTCTACGCCGCCTTCGCCCTCCTCCTCGACCGCCTCCCCACCCCCTCCAAACACGCCCTAACACAACTCCTCGGCTCCATCGCCTTTTCTCAACAGCTCCTCCTCTTCCACCTCCACTCCGCCGACCACAACGGCCCCGAAGGACAGTACCACTTGTTATTACAACTCATAATCTTAATCTCTCTCTCAACAACCCTCTTGGGAATCCCCATGCCCAACAGCTTCCTAGTTAGCTTCGTTCGTTCTCTCAGCATATTCTTTCAGGGTCTATGGCTCGTTGTCATGGGCTACATGCTCTGGACGCCGGGGCTTATCCCCAAAGGGTGCTTCATCAACCTCGAAGAGGGTCACCAGGTTGTTAGATGCTCCGGCCACTACTCTCTCCACCGCGCCGTATCGCTCGTTAACATTCTCTTCAGCTGGTTCATCATTGGTGTCACTGCTTTTGGCGTCGCTTTCTACTTGGGCTTGGTTAGGCTCTACGGGGAGAAGGTCCAGTATGTTGCTTTGAGGAACGAGGAAAGTCATGATGACGATGTTGAGTCCCAAAAGGGAAGCATACTTGGCAACCCCAAGAGCTTTATTCATGTTGGCAAAACCTTTTCGCCTCTTGACATAGAAAGGTAGAGGAATATTATGAAACAAATTAAATTAATTGAACAGTGAATGATTAATTTGTGATTACTGGTTGGTTGGGTTGGTTTGGTTTGGTTTAGGTGGGTGCGTGTACAGTGGGATTGTAGTGTTATCGTTTGGTGGGGTCCTTTGTAAATTAATTAATTGAGCCAGCAAGAATGTGGTTGGCTCAAGGAAACTTGTTCTCGTGGGTTAATTAGTACTATTTTTTATGGGAGGATGATCTGTGGAGATTGTGTGTACTTGGATCGTAATCTAATGGATTATTGCAATTAGTATTCTAGTGTTTCTACGTTTGTGGAAAAATGTATGCAAGAAATTTCCTTCCTTCATACATTTAATTTGGGTTATATCACTTCTGTACCAATTACTACTACTATTACTACTATTGTCTTTTGCAATCCTGCTAGCGGAGGAAACCGGGGGGCGTTGGTTCTAGTATACTTTATCACGTAACTGATTTTGTTTGAATTATGTGGAAAGAGGCACTAACATATTGACAGATACTAGTTATATATATTCTTTGATGTTTGATCTTGAGGCCCATAAATCTTAGTATTTTTGAAAGATTAGTTTGTTGCTGCTAATTGTGGATATAGAGGCTCATAAAAATATGTGGTGAGGGGACTCTCGTATTGTAAGGCTGCGTGTACGCTGCTGAGTAGCTTAAAAAAAGTTAAGTGAAACTTTGACTTGCATATTATATAAATGAATTTAAAATATAAACAGCATAACTCTAAACACTTAAAACCAGTTGAGTAAGTTACCGAATTAAAGTTTAATATGGTAGTGACGTGCCGTTTGAAAATTGAAATAGTTTAACTATCCATGAGTAATATTTGCACGTTAAAAAAATTATACCACTTTTGTATACTTTTCATTTAAATGATAATATATATTCTCTAATCTAAAAATATATATAATAGTTCGTGGAATTTTCTATATATATAGATAGCATTTTTTGATAGCCTCCTGTATTTAGATTAATTTCTTTTGCCATCAAACCAACATTGCTTTCTTCCTAAAAATGGGTGGCACTGGGATATTCGCTGTAGCAACGAAGTCAAAAACAACGGGCAAAAAGAAAGTATCGTACGTTATCGTAGGCGATGCATGTGCAATTGGAGAAACAAAGACAAACAGAGGGGGGGCATTCTATCGTGTTAATGAAGCTCACTACAAATGCCACAACAATCACTTCTCAACCATATATATTACATAAGAAAAAATTTAGAACATCAGATTTAAAAAGTTTGGACAAGTATTTTTTTTACAGGAAAAGTTTGGACAAGTATTTATTAAAGTAATCTTGTTAAATAAGTTTATTTTTTTTATTAAATTAATCAAGTTTATGAGTATCAATAAAGCTTAGATGCTGGTGACTAAATGCATGTTTTGTTTACAGTTTTTTTTTTATTTAAAAAAAGTGATTATTTTTTAAGTTTTAAAAAAATGTAAAAGAAAATTATTCTTTTAAGTAAACTAATCTAAACAAGTATTAAATCTTATTTTTTCGGAGAAAGTAAAATTTAAATATTAGAAAAGAAAACTATTAGAAGAGCCTCCAAAACATAGACAATGTAGAAAAGATTAATCTCACCACAATAGTTGTACTGATCCCTTACTCAAAGAACATAAAATCAATTTGGCAAATGCTAAAGGTATTTAAGGGGTAGAAAGTTTTTTTTATTGAAAAATGTTGTTAATATACTTTAACTGTGATTTCTAGTGTATCTGTTTTTTTTTTTTTTTTTAGAAATGATATGTATATCAGTATATGAAAGCAATCTTGTTCATATTGGATAAAATACTATAGTCAACAAAACTTTTCTTCTAAATATAACACAACTATATATCTAAAATTCAAACTCAACTATGGGTTAAACTTACCCCTCTCCCCTTCTCAGTTAATAAAAATTCCGTATTTATCAATCATTTAACCAATATCTTAAGAACACTGTTAGCAATACCAAACTATTTTACGACCCACACTAAACAAGTACCAGCAAGCAATTTTTTAGACAATAAACAACAGATTCACTTAAATATTGAAATATTTTTCATATCTTTTTTTTGGTACAAATCTTTTTCATATCTGATTTCAGACACTTGTATACATTTGTCCAATTCGCAAGAAATCTCTTTGTAGGAACAAGAAATTTGCATTTCTCCAATTTTATTATATGTATAAAGATAACAAAGTTTAACTTGAATATAAAATAAAATTAAAACTTAGTTCATAAGAAGTATGAATGTCTTTCGTTTTGGCCTTATTTTTTTTGTTTTCTGGCGCAGAAGAAAAACAAGACTAGGTAAGGAAGGAAGTACGTATAACAGCATTAGCTAACAAACTCATATGAAGGGCAGATGTTGAAGGATGAATGAGATCCATGTTTTGCCATGAAGTCAGCATAAGCATTCATGAAGCGAGGTGCCTTCCAGCCAAGATGATTTTGTACTGTTGCTAACAAATTCAGCCAACAAGACATGCTCTAACAACTAAGACACACACCGCATCCAAATTCACATTCTTAGTAATTAAGCATTCCCTCAGACTTCCCAAGAAGCAAAACATCCAACAATTTTATGTTTTCATGCACATGCCAACAAATTCACGTTTTCAGACATATTATTATCTTGGTTTCATATACACATTCTAACAAGACAAGCTCTAACGAATAAGGCACACTGCGTCCAAATTCACATTCTTCCTGATTAAGTTAAAATTCAACACAATAAAACTACTAAATCTTCAAGCTAAAGCTTGTAACCTGGACAACTTTTGTATAACAGTTTGTTTCATACTCCCTTACTGACATTTAAGTATCATTGCACAATGCCACGTCTACACTATGTAAATTGTAATACAAATAACTATGCCATGTGTACTGGATATGCAGGGCATTAACTTGAAATTTCAATGGTAAATACATACAGATCTACCCCTTCAAATGTGAGCTTGCATGTTGACGGTAGATTATACAAGTCTCTGATTAATAATATCTTTAACACAAACATACACTGAAGACTTGTGTAAACAGCAGGAAAGAATTACTTCATGATCTAATAAAGGGCTTGTATGCTCGTAGAAGTCAGCCAATGTCCAATGGTAATTTTACACACTAGACAAATTATGTTTCACTTATATCTATTCAAACTCCATAGCTCCTTAACATATCAAAAGAAACTAAAAAAAAAGATAAGCCTACTAAACGGTCAGCATTCATAAACTCTACCTATGACCTTAACAGATTTTTAAATGTAAATCATACATAACAGGACCTATGTATTACATAGAAATTGAAGATATCCTTGACCGATAATAACATTTCTATTAGTTTCCCATATCTAATGGATGAAACTGGATCAGGATCCTCCTTGTTTTGTATCAGCAAGCTTGATTATTTTATATTTCCAGTAGCAGATGAAGAACAGGTATTCCCTTATTTCCACTATGCAGTTTCAAACAAAGTATTTTGAAGCCCATGTAAATGATAAGTAATAGTATGTTTAAAGCACCACTAGTAAGGAGATTTTGTGAACAATTTACAAAATTTGAATGCATGATGATTCTCAAAACATTTTGCATGAAAGATATGTACTACCTACCCTACAACACCACTTCAAAATTAGCAAAATAATCTAAGCGAATTGAAACTCCTTTAGCTACCTTACAACACCACTGCACCCAGGCATTCTCTCCATTCTCTGATTCTGCATGACTCTTCTAACCAATGATACATCCTCCCACCTTCCCGCATCTGCATAGATGTTTGATAGGAGAACTTTACCTCCACCGTGCGATGGTGCCAGCCCTGCCAAACCCTCTGCAGCCCTCTCTCCTATATTGACATTTCCATGAGTTCTACACGCTGCTAATAATGTTCCCCATAACACAACGTCGGCCTTCATTGGCATACTCCTTATCATTTCCTCAGCTTCTTCTAACAGCCCAGCTCTGCCCAAAAGATCAACCATACAACCATAATGCTTGATATCTGGTTCCACATTATATGCACTCTTCATGATTCTAAATATTCTTCGCCCAGGCTCCACCAACCCAGCATGGCAGCAAGCACTTAGGACTCCTATAAATGTAATTGGATTGGGTTTAATGTTATACCTCTGCATATCAGAAAAAACCTCAAGGCACATACTTGCATGTCCATGCGAGGCTAACCCGCATATAATTGCATTCCATGGGGACACAGAAAAGGTTTTGTCTCGAAACTGATTGAAAAATTGTAACGCACTGTTGATGCTCCCACATTTTGCATACATATCAATTAGAGCTGCACGTAAATTGTCATTCAATGGAATGGATTCATTACATATGTATTCATGGGCCCATCTTCCTTCCTTCAATGTGCCTAACGTGGCAATTGCAAACAATACACTCACCATGGTAACTTCATTTGGTTTGATCCCACTGGCTACCATTTTATGGAAGAGTTCAAGAGCCATTCTGGACTGATCGGTATGTGCGTAGCCAGAAATCATGGTACTCCATGAAAACACATCTCTTTCAGGCATCTCATCAAAGATTTGCCTTGCCTGGTCCATCATTCCATTTTTTATGAATCCAGAAACAAGAGCATTCCATGATTCTAGATGATCCTTTGCACCCACTTCAAATTGCAAACAAGCAAGGTCCATCATCCCACAAGCTGCATAAAAATGGATGATAGTAGTCTGTATAAAATTGTAACAGTCAAAGCCTTTCTTAACAACCATTCCATGCAATTGCCGACCAGCACCAATTGCATTCAGACGACCACATGCTGAAACCAAATTCACAACCAGGATTTCATTAGGTGCAAGTCCACTTCGTAGCATTGCACGATACATCACCAAAGCTTCATGCAAACAATTCATTAGGATATAACCATCAATCATTGTTCCCCAAGAAATCACATCCTTATCAGGAATTCTCTCAAACAACTCCCTGGCCATGTCAACATGGCCTGCCTTTGCATATCCGTTTAACATTACATTCCAAGAGACCAAATTCACTTCAGGCATCTTGTCAAACAACCTTCTTGCTTCCCCTACACCCGAACAAAGACAGTATGCACGCATCAAATTTGTCGAAACAAGAACCAACCCCTCAACAAACAACTTAATAGCCAACGCATGAATCATTCGACAGTTCAAAATTTCACCAAAATGTGAGCAAGCATATATCACATTCACCAGTGTCAAATCATTAGGGACCACCCCATCAGACCTCATGTCCTTGAAAACCTGGAGAGCTTCTCGAAAGCATTCATTTTGGACAAGACCCATTATCATGGTGGTGTAGGAGACACAACCTTTGCCAGGCATTATGTCAAACAGATTGCGGGCATTGCCCAATTGACCAGCTTTGACATACCCACAAACCATAATGTTACAGGAAACAGGGTCCAACGTGGGACAAGCCTCAAACAGCAATTGGGCATCATTAATCGAACCGCGTTTTGCGTACATGTTGATCAAGCTGTTTTGAATGAAGGTGTTGGAGTGGAGTCCGAGCTTCAATGCCAGGGAATGGAGTTGGCGGCCCTGAGAGGAGGGAGAACAGTATTTGAGTGCGGAAACCAATGCAAGCTCGCACTCGTAGTGGTTCTGGTGAAGCCTGGCATTGCAGAAAATGCGAATGAAGTGTTGTGGGTCTTGCACGTGTGGAGGGGCTTTGGTGGAAAGCCATCTTGATCTTAGAGTTGAAAGCTCAACTGAAAGAGGAAAGGATAGAGATGGGAGCAAGGCTTTGAGTCTGAGACTCGCAGAAATGAACACCAACATCAGACGCGATCATTGGATCCTTCTCTGCTCTCACTTGATTTTCACATGTCACCTACGCTGAACAAATCCAGTTATAATATTTTTAAACATATAAAGAAATGTTAATATAATATTTTCAAACTTAAAAAAAATCCATATAAAAAAATAAAATAAAAATAAAAATAAAAATATGTATAATTTGATAAAAGTTCAAAAAATATTGATATAATTTATTTTTTAATTTTTATTTTACTAAATTACAACTTCGTAAAGTAAATCACTTGAATTTTAAATAGTTTTTCTTATAGTTTAAAAATTCTGAATAAAATGTTTCTAAAGATTTTTAAATAAATTCTTACTCACTAAAATAATCGTTAAGACTCTGTTAATTTTTATTAAATTATAAAAGTACATTTGAAAATTAGATCAATTATAGAATTTTATTGGATAAATGACACAATAAATGAGTTTTTATATTTGAATAAATGATACATGCACGCTGATGGTATAATTTCTTTTATATATATTATCATTTAATCATGCTCTCTGTTATGTCATGTATAGTAAATTTATTAATGTTTATCATAATCATGTAAAAGTTAAGCCAATTATCAATAATAATTTCCAATTGATAGATAGATTAACAATTTATAAGGACATTACATGTCTATTAAACTCTTTATATTTTATCTAAAATATTCTTAAAGTGAACAAATATATACCAACCTAAGAACCATTTAGTAAATTATGCACTTCAGTTTAAAACAAGAATTAATATAATCACTTCAAAATATAATTAGTTTGGATAAACTTTTTTCCATTTATTCGATATTTATTATGCATAAATTAATAAAGAAAAATGTTAGCATTGCTCTAACACTACTAACAAGGGACTAAATCCTCTCATGTTGAATTTTCACATGATCGTGAAAGTTTTTTGCATCTCTTTCTTAGAAAATAGATAAGGCCATATTAAAACTAAAATTTGTATACATTTAAAAAGAGAGATGAACACAATTTTCACATGACATGATCATGTGAAAATTCAACATAAAAGGATCCATTTCCCTACACACTGTTATTTTATTAGTTAAAATTCATGTAAATTTCACAATTTAAGAATGAAACCCACATACATTAGGAGAAAATGTATTACTAGGGTTTCTCGTTAATAAGTGAAGGAAATAGCCAAGTTGGTAAGTAAAAACACATGGATTCTTGCATGGTAGAGGGTCCGCATACGCATTTGGCAGCTTCGAAAATCACAGGTGTAATGAAACACATAAAAGTCTACATTGGGTACAATCACGTTATTCACACCAAGAACTAGCCCATCAATGACTTGAACGACCGTTTAACAATCCATAGTGTATAGTATTTCCGAGGGGCTTAGTTTAGGTGAAATGATTTAAGAGACAGTGGAGTCAGCAATTTTAGGACATCTACAATTAATGAAATGGGTCAACGATGAATCACATATTTATTGCAGTTAATTCTGTACGATCCTTCCAAAGTTTATATATAGACTACTAGATAGTGCAGATATAAGGAAGGATTGTTAAGACCAGATTGCTATTTCTTTCTTAAAAAAATTGTTCTGATCAGAATGAGAATGAGAATGATATAAATGTGATGCCAGCGGTGATAACTTCAGAGTCAATCAACGATGATCTCCTCCTCCATTAAGAGTCGCACTGGGTGGGTTCCTGCTCAAATCATTAAAACCAGAAGTTCAGATTTACCATTCAAAAATTTATTTAAGTCCATCAAACAAAACTTCAAAGTATGCAACAAATTCAAATAGGTAACATTCGGCCAAACTTTTAACTCCTTAAATGCAGAAATTCCTCTAATTGGTTTTTGTGGAAGCTCTGTTTTTTAGCTTTTTCTTCATTAAAAAAGAGGTACTTTTATATTCTAGAGTTTCTTTGAAGTTATGTTCAGCCTGTCCTTTTAAGGAGAGAAGAAACCAAAAAGTTCGCCAAATGCTACCTTAGTGGATAGCCAATAACTTCTGAAACAGGTAAAAATATTAAGATGTTCACAACTTCAGATTTCGTGAGATAACATAACAAAAATTTAAACATGAAAGTTTATGACAGGAAAAATAACACTATGACAATTCCATAGAATTACTTTACCAACAAACTTCACAGTCAAATGCAGGACAGGATGATAATCAGTTACATAAGCACAACAGGTTGAAAATTGAAATTATATGCTTTTACAAATTCATAAAACAGTGATATGGAACATAGGAAACACAGTTGAGGCTTAATGCTTTTGTACCACTACCAAAGTATCTGGTGTCACCAATAATTTTAATTAGTGAAAAGATAGAAGAATTCAAAATTGTGAGATAATCACATCAAAATTCCAAAAAAGCTGTTTCCGTTTGAGGTTACATCAACATTTCCAACAGGGGAAGGCAATAGAGGCAAAGACAAAAACAGACCCATAGGAAACCAGAGAAGCATTTCATAGATGGCTCAAAGCCCCAACTTCTTCCATAGGCCATGGAAAATAGCTACACACAGGTAAGGCCCATTTGCAAAGTGCTCACAACCAATAGGCATATTAGTCTACCTACTGATAAAGTAATGCACTATACAACCAACCTATATATATAATTTAAGCTGGCAGATTATATTGTACAATTATTTAGCTATAAAGTTATGTTGGGCATAACAAACAGAGAAAAGTAGTTTTTATCATACTTAACATCTAAGCAGTGCTAAAGTGGATATCTTATCGGTAGCTTTATTGAACGCAATCCAAGTGAATTAAAAGCCAAAGTGTACAACTGCAATCAAACCTAGGACCAGTCAAGGGTCATCAAAGATTGAGCTATAGGAATAAACACCTAACTACGCTACTAATTGTCAATTTTTTCTACCAATTTTCAACATTTTTTCCCACCAATTTTCACTGTAATTGCTCAATGTAAAAAATTTCTTAACCCAACACTTGAAACAAAGACTAAAAACAGAAATTAGGGACAAAGATTGGGAGAGTCTCCCAGCCCTGTCATATATATAGAAATACTGTAGTGTACAAGGGATTTCCCACAATTAGGGAAAGAATATTACAAGATCTACAAGATATTCAGCCTAATTATGCACAGCAAATAAAAGGAAACAATTACAATCAAAGCAATCAAATATTCTAGCACAATTTCAGCCTATATTTTGTAACATCTCAATGCAAGTTTATCGTAATTTCAACACTTCCCCTTAAGCTAGTGCGTATAAAGTCATGTGCATCCAAGCTTACTACATATGTATGATATTGTCAATCCACAGAGATTTAGTGAAGATGTCTGCTAGTTGATCATTAGAACCAACAAATGATTTGATCCCAAAATGCTTTGTTTGCTTGTGAAAAATGGGATTGAAGCAAAGTGCAAGCTTGCTTGTTTATCACAAATGAGACTCGTGGGGTCTACCTTACAAAATTGTAACTCTTGGAGAAGTTGCTTCAATTCAACCACATGAGTTTTGCTCTATCTTTGCACTAGACCTAACAACAACATTCTGCTTTTGACTCTCATGGGAAATAAGGTTACCTCCATTTAAAACACAGAAACCAGAAGTAGATTGTCTATTAGTTGGACAACTAGCCCAATCTACATTTGTGTATGCAACAACAACAAAATGACCTCTATCTGCATATCTAAAGATTCTACCCACAACGTCCCAATGACTATCATAAGGGGAATTAAGAAACTGAATAACACCACTTACAACAAACAAAATATCAGGCCTCGTGATGGGTAGGTAATTCAACTTCCCAATCAACCTCCAATCCAATATCTATCTCCCAGTAGAAGATTAACATTTAGGTCTATAGAAGTGTGAATTGGCTTACAATCCAACATACAAAGCAATCTCTTCGAAATACCCATAGCATATGTCCTTTTTTTTTTTTTTAGATATAGCAATTCTTAGCTTTGATTGAGCTACCTTAATTCCAAGAAAATACTACAACCATCCTAGATCCTGGGTAATCCGAAACACGGAATCAATAAACAAACAAACAGCATTCACCAATCCTCAATGACACTCACGCTACAGGATTCAATATCATTTTCCAAGCCGGTAAAAATAGATCTGCAACTCGATCTAAACATAGAAGAGAAAGAAACGAACCTCTTATGGCGTTTGCCTTTTTTGGGACCGGACGCCTCGAGTTTGGCGACGGGGCAGCCACAGGGGGCCCGGAAGAGCAAAAGCGCGCGGCCGTTAGGGGGAGCCATCTTCCTCAACTCGGAGCGGAGGCAGTCGTAATCGGGGTTGGCCTCAGTGCCGCCTTTCCAGGGGAGCTTATCGAATTCGGCGGAAGGGGGGGAGTCGAAGCGCTGAATCTGCAAATCGAACTCCATGGCGTTCTTGAGGCCCTTGCAGCCGAGTCTCTGGCAGCGGCGGGATCGGGCGCCGCAGCAGAAGTCGGCGGCGGCGAGGGAGAGGGCGAAGAAGAGGAGGAAGGGGAGGAGGTAGGAGAGGGGGAGGGAGGGGAGAAGGAGGGAGAGGGAGTGGAAGATGTAGCAGAAATAGGACGAGAGGAGGAACGCGCCGGAGAAGAGAACCAGGACCAGGATCAGAAGGTCCAAGGTCGCCGAAGGAGAGTGCTTGCAATTGCACACATTATTATTGTTATTCAGATTGTTGCAGTGAACCATCATCCCTCTGCTCATGCTCATGCTCATGCTCATACTCAATGCCACCTCCTCCTCTTGCATTGCACCATCTTCGTCTTTACCTTACCCGCCCCTCATCACTTTCCTATTCTCAACCCCCCCTATTTTCATTACTCTACTCTAAACATCAAAATAATACTAATAATAATTTTTTAATCATGTCATTCAATTACAAACCATCCTTAATACATATATGGTAATGGGTAAGTTTATTCATTTTTATAATGATTATCTTAAAAGTCAGTCATTTTTATATAGTCAGTGTATAATTTTTTTTTTTCAAACTTAAATTAATAAAATTAAGAAGACCAAAGTTTAAATGAAATAACATTATAAAGATTAAAATTTAAAATTTCATCCTTCAAAAAAATTAAAATTAAAGGATTAATTATAAAATACTAATCATGAAATTTTGTTCTTACATTTTTATTTAATTAAATATTATTAAGTAATTAGAAATTATTAATTATACTAATTACTTTAGAAATTATATAAAATTATTTTTAAAGTTAAGGACCTACATAAATAGAAGCAATCAAAATTTAAACTTAATTTATATTATAGTAACATTTATTTGAGTAAATTACATGGACACTTCCTGATATTTGCTTTTATTACACCTAGCATCCCTCCATTTTTGAACCATACAAAAAAAATCCCTAATTTTTAGACTTTCGTTACACTGGGCCCCCTCATAGGCATAAATCATTACACTGACCCCCCCTTCTCAGGTTTAAAAAATATTACACTTACCCCCTTAAGGGTGTTCAAAGTAATATAAAAAATAGAAGGGTGTTAGATATAATAAGAGCAAACCATGAGGACATGTGTAATTTACTCCATTTATTTATTAGAGACAAGAATATGAGATCACCTCCATTGAATGATTTTAATGAGGATCTTTTAAGAAATATTTATATTTTTGTCAAGGCCTTCATAAATAGGGTAACAAAGGCTCTTCTCACGCGTTTTAATAACAATTTATTGTGATATTTATGTGAATTAAATTCGACACTTATTTTTTAAAAGATTTTTCAATACTGTTAACTGAAGGAATCTACTGAGTGTGTTTTAAAGTTGGTTCTGTCCGTTCATTCTGTGATTTTTTAAGCTCTGACAAAGTCTTCTTAAAAAATCAAGAATACATCATCCTCGCATTTTAATTAAAAAAAAAATAGAAAATGTCATAAGAATACAGTAATAGTTTTATATTTTTTCGGTAGGTAAGAACATTTATATTTTATTACATACTCTCTTTGGACTCAAATATAAATAAAAATAACTAATTTTACACTAATTAAAAAAGATAGTTAATAAAAAATAAAGCTAAATTTTATAAAGAAAATATCGAAGACACAAAAGGGTGTTCTAAGTCTCTAAGTTGTCTATTATGGCATGAATGGTGGGATGCATTGCATTACCTTGGATCTGGATTGTCCCAAGCATAGTGTGATAAATGTGTTTGAATGAGCATTGATAAAATTATTTTTGAAGTGGTGTAGTTTATATTTAAATAATTTTATTATAAAAGCAAGTTAATACTTCCTCCGTTCCTAAATTCTTAATGTTTAAGGTTAATGCACACAGTTTAATAAACATTTAATACAACTCACAAACAATAAATTTAGTCTAAAATACCCTCATTTAATATTTATGACGAAAGAAGTTGTAAAAATCCAGGTTATGTTAAATAGGAGTATATGTGGAAGAAAATAATTAATGAGTTTTGGAATGTGTAAAACATCAAGAGTTTGTGAACAAAAACAAGAAGTTAAAACATTAAGAGTTTAGAAACGAAATGAGTAGTAAAATTCAGTACAAAATTTTTAAGGTTTTTCTGTCCTTAGGACAATGGTTAAGAAATTCAAAACAAAAAGTTTTTTTTTTATTGAAATTCACATTGAAAATTCATTGGAAATTACAGTAAAAGTGCATTAATGACACTTTTTAATTAAAACTTTCTATTTTGAATTTTTTAACCATTATCCTATTTAGCATTTGCCAATTTTTAATCTAACGCAAAACTACTTAAAGTTATTTCAACTTAAAATCAATTATGGCCTAAAGTCACGTTAACTTATGTTTCAACGTGATTATGGAGAACTCTACGTAAAACCAAATGTGCATCAAGTCTAACTAATAAATGTCCTCGCCATGAAAAACTGAATATTTTTTCATGAAAATAAAGTAAAATAATCTATATAGATATTAGTTGTAAGATGGAAACTTCATCATTGTTTTTTATTTCTTTTGACAAGGGTTATATTTGGTCTGCGTGTCGATAACTCATTAACATTTGTCAGATTCATTAGATATCCATTTCAGCAGCAGTGTTGATTAGAAATTTCTTATATTCCAATGCAAAAACATAGAAGGAAGGGGAGTTTTGGATTGACGTTAAGTTAAATGAAACGAATAAACAAATTTAATTTAGCCAATATTTGGAAAACCGTTCTCTAGCCTCTATACATACGTTGAGTTCCAAATTTACAAAAAAAAATTGATTTTGTGACAACTCCTTGCAAACAAAGACCCAAACATGCTAATATGCTATTAGTAAAATCTTACTTTCCAATGCACGTTGAACCCAATCTTTCTTCCATGGTGGATTAGCATTCAACGTGATTGGATGCTTATTCAAACACAACCTAAAATTAGTTTACACATCTTACAAGATTAGGATCATTCACGGTTCAAAATAAATTACACAACATCTCACTCCTTAAAATTCAAATTCGTATTGTAAAGAAAGAAATTTTTAAAAATCTTGAACATTTACAAAAGAAAGTAAAAATATTTAAAAGCAAAATACTCGTTCAATTAACATTCAGATTAATTATTACAGTTTCCCTCAAACTACAAAAAAAGTGATTAACTTTGTCTTTTTCGCATATGGGATGGGTCTAACATGCTTAAGTACTGGCTTTCTGCATTTCTATTATGGGTGTGTTGGTGATTGCTAATGGGTTAAAGAGGTTTTCAACTCCTTTGTTTTTTCTACTTGTAAGTGTACTGAGTTGCAAGGAGTATGGATTGAAGACGAGTTTTTGTTTACTATGGTTTCGTTTTTTTCTTGAGTGTTATGGGAGTTGACTATAGATCTTAGTGATTGTAAGGGATGACAGGTGGTTGAGAAATTAATTCATGATGATTCTTGTCTATGATGGGAAGTTGAAAGTGAGAGAGGGATATTTGTGATGAAGAGCATGTTATGTCCGTTTGTTGCAAGTTTCAAATATATTCAATTCAGCTAGCGGTTTTGATTTGGTATGCGCGGTGGCTATAAATGCAAAGGCACATAAGATCAGGTAGATGGCGCGGTGAAAGCTCTAAGAGGGATGTTCTAAGATCGTGATTGTGATTATTTGGCTTTTTGACATCGTTTTTTAATCTAGACTAGACACACCATTCATGTGTGAAAAGTGAGTGCCGAATTAGCCATTTAAACGTTTCAACTTTACCAAAGGCTACGCGAATGAATGTCAAGAAACCAAGTTACGCATTTTATTTTCCTTGCGTCGGGCATTCTTAGTTTGGTTAGATTTATTTGAAAAGAACATTTCCATTGTTTAAAGAAGAAAAAAAATGTAGAACATTTACTGGTGGTGCCACGATTCTTGTTGTCTTAATGATTTTTTTTTTGCCATTAACAACCAACTATGGCATCTCAAACTTTGGTCAGGAATTATTATGCACCTAAAACTAAAAGGAAGTTCCAAGCGCCGACATTTTGAAGTCGATATTACTGACATATTGGTGAGGACCACGTACTGTCGGCAAGTAAATCCAACTTAATATAGTGGACTTCAATTTAAATCCACGGAATCTGCAGTGAACTACACGTTCCTTTATCTAATTATTTATTATAGAATACCATACGTTCCTTTATTAAATAGAAAGGAAAAGTACAATGAGCTCGACCAAAAACTACCAAGTTAATTTTATATCCACGGATTTAGTTCGGCAGTGTGTATAATTAAATAATAAGATAAACTTCTAAAAATTGAATTGAATTGGCAATGTATTAAAATTGAATTGTTACAATTTGATGGCAATGTATTAAAATTTATATAATATAAATCTAATAAGATAAACTTCTAATAATATAAATCTTATTTATATTGGTAATAATAAGATAAACTTCTATAATATAAATCTTATATGGCAATGTATTAAAATTGAATTGTTACTATTTGATGTTATTTATATTGGTCAAAAAAAGTTATCAAACAGCAAACCTATGGCCAGCAGAGTATTAACTTATTTTGTACAACTAGTATTATTATGTATTATTGTAGATATAATATGCAGTACATCTCACATGAAGGAGTGAATCTATACATATATCATGTATTGCAAGCAACACACAACATTCCAACATGTTAGACATGGAAGGTCATACATAACTTACAATATCAAAACACCAACCAACGAGAATGTCATAAAGTATACTAGTAATTTACCGATGAGAGAGCTAAGCAAATTCACGATCAGGGAAGAGCAAAGGAGCCATAAGAGTCCACATATACAATCCAGCAGTGACCCACTCGGTGCCAATTCGAACCCATACGGAGGTCCAACCAACATCTATGAGATCTGAGCTCTCAGATGTGCTGGTCCATCCAGAAAGAAGCATGGCTGAATACATGCTAGCCAGGGCAAATATTAGGTGGAAGAATGAATATGAATAGCTAACGGGCCGTGCTTCCTTTTCCTCCTTCTTTGCCCTTCCTTCTTCTGCTTCTTCAAGAAGAGGTTTGCTCCCAGCTGAAATATGAAACATGCAAAATGAGACATAACCAGGCTGCCATAAACTTCTATCGACTCAACTTCTCGCTAGGGTATATGCAGATGAAGTCTTAGAATTGTGGTACAAAACCGGCTTGTAAGGTGAGCGTTGTCCCCCACTTGTATACACTATTTTGGCCTCATTACTAGTCGATGTGGGATCTCCAACATGAAGTATTTGGATTTTAGAATATACAGGAATAAATAGGGAGTTTAGACTTTGGTAGAATCCATTACTTGTGAAACAACACTAGTGTCTACTGTCTAGTAGTGTTTAAAGACAGAAGGTTATTTTTAAAAAGACAATTCGATTAAATCAGAGACAAGTTTCTGAAGTTGAGGTCAAATTTTGCTTAACTGAATATAGGACAATAGGAATTCATTTCATTTTTTTAAAGAGAGAATATTAATAGAGCACAATTCAAAAATTACAACACAGACATATCATAAGATAAGAGATCATAAAGGATACCAAACATCTTTTATTACCAAATTTAGGTGAAGATGGTGGCGATAAGAATGCCGTTGAAGATCCAGCACGAAGTGCAGAATACAGCACTGATAGCACTGTTGTTAGCATGCCAAGAACGAGTGTACCTGTGCTAACAGCTCTGGACTTGTTGAGACCATTGCACTCATAGTCACGAGGTTCACTAGAAAGACCCGTGTAGCATACATAAGCACAGTAAAGGGAAATCACAGATGCAGGCAACAAGCTTCCATTCACCTGTTTTTGCAATCCAATTATTATTCATTTTTTCAATAATAAAATTAAATTAATACATACAAGTCCACATGGACGAAACCAAGCACCTCACATTCCTTGCAAACCTATCAAATATAGTTCCCAAGGCACCAAATAAAATTGAGAAAATAGAAGGGCATTATTCAAAGTAATTTGCTGGCCACATTTTTACTTTTGGTCTACAATATGGTGTAACAAGTTATGGTAATAAACAATTCTTAGGTGGCACAATGTACTCCAATAAATAAATAAATAAAACTATTCAGCACAGATCTGCAAATTGAAAAAGAAACATCATTCTTGCAAGATTTGTTAACGCAGACAGATCCCACTAAATGTAAATTGTTAAAAGAGGAGAAACAGAGACATGTTTGACTGAAACCATGTGTCGATAATACACCACGGATCATTGTTTATATAGGCTTATTGCATTAAATACACATAAATAGGGAGGATATTTAGTTTCCTCTAAATGAAGATAATATGCCTATAAACTATAATTAAATACAATGAATGCAGAATATTTGATTTGATTCTCAACACTCCCCCTCAAGCTGGAGCATATAAGTCAAATGCACCCAGCTTGTTACAAATAAAACTAATTCTAGGACCCCTCAAGGACTTAGTGAAGATATCTGCCAGCTGGTCACTAGAGTTAACAAAACTTGTGGTAATATCCCCTGACTCAATCTTCTCTCGATGAAATGGCAATCAACTTCAATATGCTTGGTCCTCTCATGGTAGACTGGATTGGAGGCAATGTGTAAGGCTGCTTGATTATCACATATAAGAGTCATCTGTGTAGTATCTTCAAACTTGAGCTCCCGGAGAAGCTGTTTTAGCCATATGAGTTCACAAGTCACTAATGCCATGGCCCTGTATTCTGCTTCAGCACTTGATCTAGCTACAACAGTTTGCTTCTTACTTTTCCAAGATACCAAGTTTCCTCCAATCAGCACGCAATACCCAGATGTGGATCGCCTATCACTGGGTGAGCCAGCCCAGTCAGCATCCGAGTATCCAATCACTCGTGCATGTCCCCTATCTTCATAAATGAGGCCTTTGCCTAGAGCTCTCTTAATATACTTCAGGATCCGAATAGCTGCATCCCAGTGATCCTGGTAGGGAGAGTTTAGAAATTGGCTTACCACGCTTACTGCAAAGGCAATGTCTGGACGAGTGACTGTGAGGTAGTTCAACTTTCCAACTAACCTCCTATATCTCCCAAGATCCGATAAGGGCTCCCCCTGATCAGGTAGCAATTTGACACTAGGATCCATAGGTGTGTCCACTGGCTTAGCATTGAGTAGGCCAGTCTCTTCCAGGATGTCAAGAGCATACTTCCCCTGGGAGATGACTAAACCATCCTTGGATTGAGCAACTTCGATACCTAGGAAATACCGAAGTTTACCAAGGTCTTTAGTCTGAAACTGGCGTGAGAGGTATTGTTTCAAGCTAGTAATGCCATGTTGATCACTGCCTGTAATGACAATGTCGTCTACATAGACAATAAGATAGATGCATCCCTGTTGTGAATGGCGATAGAAGACAGAGTGGTCGGCTTCACTGCGAATCATGCCAAACTGCTGCACAACAGTCCGAAATCGACCAAACCATGCTCGAGGGGACTGTTTAAGTCCATATAGGGACCTGCGAAGCCGACAAACCATAGTAAAGGACTCCCCCTGAGCAACAAAACCTGGTGGTTGCTCCATATACACTTCTTCATCTAGATCGCCATGCAGGAAAGCATTCTTAATGTCGAGCTGGAAGAGAGGCCAGTGACGGATAGCAGCCATGGAGAATAGTAATCTGACAGAGGCCATTTTGGCCACAGGAGAGAAAGTGTCAGTATAGTCCTGCCCATACACCTGTGTGTAACCTTTCGCCACCAGACGAGCCTTGAATCGATCTATGGTACCATCAGGGCCAACCTTAAGGGTGTAAAGCCAACGACATCCTACTGCGGATTTTCCAGGGGGAAGAGAGACCAAATCCCAAGTACCACTGCTCTGGAGTGCACACATCTCGTCTATCATTGCTTGCCTCCACTCTGGGTGCGACAATGCTTCACCTGGAGAGTTAGGGATAGACACAGAAGACAAAGAAGAAAGGCAAGTATAGTGCAAGACAGAAAGACGGTGATAACTAAGGTTAACATAGTGAGGAGATGGGTTACAAGTAGAACGAATACCTTTTCGCAGAGCAATTGGCCAATCTAGGTCAGGTGTAGGTGCCGGATCCGGTAAAGGAGACGGTGCAGGGGAAGAGTCAGGCATGGCCTCTATTATATCTTGACGAATCGTCACAGGGGCTGGTGGAGGTATGTCCGCAGGTCTCTGTCGTCGATGGTATATCTGAAGCGGTTGCACCCGTGGTGGTGCTGCAGGTGGAACATCCTGGTGTACCATAGGGTCAATTTGGGAAGGAGGTGGAAGAGGAATAATGGCAGGTGGACTAGGAAGGACAGAAAACCACATGTCAGAAGTAGTGAGCAGACTCAAAGTAAGGGACAGACTCAAAGAAGGAGACATCAACAGAGATGAAATACCGTTGAAGTGTAGGAGAGAAGCAGCGATAACCTTTCTGTGATCGAGGATATCCTAGGAAGACACATTTGAAGGACCTTGCAGATAGTTTGTCAAGGCCCGGAGTAAGGTTGTGAACAAAGCAGGTGGAACTGAAGACCCGAGGAGGAAGTGTATGAAGAGATGAATGGGGAAAGAGTATCGAGTGAGGTACCTTATCATTTAGTATTGAAGATGGCATGCGGTTAATAAGATAGCAAGCCGTGAGAACAGCGTCTCCCCAGAATCGTGGGGGAACATGACCATGAAGGAGGAGGGTTCGAGTTGTCTCAATGAGATGTCTGTTCTTGCGCTCAGCCACCCCATTTTGTTGAGGAGTATGGGCACAAGACGTCTGATGGAGAATTCCCTTTGATGCCATAAATTGCTGAAACTGATGAGATAAATACTCATGAGCATTATCACTACGAAGAGAGCGGATAGGGATGCCAAATTGTGTTTTTATTTCATTGTAAAAATTCTCAAATATAGAAAACAACTCGGACCTGTTTTTCATCAGACACCCACGTACAACGTGAGTAATCATCAATAAAGGTAACAAAATATTTAAAACCAGAATGAGTAACAACACGAGATGGACCCCAAACATCTGAGTGAACTAAGGCAAATGGGGACTTAGCCCTTTTATTGACACGATCAGGAAACGAACTACGAGTGTGTTTCCCTAGCTGACACGACTCACAATGTAAACTAGACAATTTGGAAAGACTCGGTATCAACTTCTGAAGCTTTGGCAAACCAGGATGTCCCAACTGAGCATGAATCACTAACGGAGAGACTGTGGACGAGCACACTTATGACAGCGGAGAGAGATAGTATAGGCCATGCGACTCACGTCCGACGCCAATCGTCCGTCCCGATGTCCGGTCCTGCAGGATAACAGAATCTTTAGTAAATGTAATTATAAGGTCATGAGACTGGGTAAGACGGTACACAGAAAGCAGGTTAAAGGGACAATCAGGAACATATAAAACAGACTCAACAGTTAGGGATGGAAGGAGATGTGTGGTGCCAATGCCTTGGGATTGAGTTTGAGTGCCATTGGCAGAAGTGATGGCAGGCAAATATGTAGGTGTGAAAAAGGAAGAAAAAAGAGAACGATTACCAGAAATATGGTCAGAAGCACTAGAGTCAAGCACCCAAGGACCCAGAGAAGGAGATTGAGATAAGCAAGCAGTAGATTTACCAGTGTGCACAACCGAAGCAGTAGCAGCAGGGGTCTGGCGACTCTCGAACCACTGGAGAAAATCCTCATATGTAGCAGGGGTAGCTCAAGGCTGTTCAGGGACCTGAGCTGTAGCAGTAGGTGTTGTCTGAGCTATATTGGCAGGACGAGGCGGCTTACCATGTAACTTCCAGCAACGATCAATGGTGTGGCCGAGACGATGACAATGCTCGCACTTGTGACGACCCTTGGAGCTAGATTGGCCCGTGCGAGAACGTCCAGAGTTACTGCTTTGGGAGGCAAGGGCAGTGATATCTCCCATCGAAGAAGCAGGAACTTCAGCAATATGCTTCGGTGGAATCCGCAGTAGGGCAGAAGAAGCAGATGTCATCGTTGGTGCCACAGGTGATCCAAGAATCTGATCCCGTGTAGCAGAATACTCCGGAGGAAGACCATATAAAGCCAGAGTCATAAACAGAGTGCTACGGTTCTCCAATTCCTTCTTCGCTTCAGCAGGAATGGAGGCAGCAGGGGGAAGGAGCTCATTGTAATCATGTAGGGCTGCATGGACTCGCCCAAGATAAGTAGACGTAGGACCGTCAAAGCGTTGAGGGGCAAGAAGCGTCATCAAGTCTTTGCACACTCCATATAGGCGTTGAGTATCATTGGTGTATAGAGAACGAGCTTCACTCTAAACCGACTCACAAGTGTCATGGGGTCGAAAAATCGGTTTGAGGGAAGGATGGAGAGTAGACTTAATAACACTGCATAGTTGGGCATCAATCTTTGCCCATTGTGCACGATCAGCATCGGGTATGGAATCAACGGAGGTAGTGAGATGGGATTTGTAGCCCGGTCCAGTAATCCACAGAGTGACATCAGATGCCCAAGTAGAATAGTTCGAGCCGTCCAATTTCTCAATAGATAGAGGGATGTTTGAGAAAATTGGAGGGTCCGCCCTAGCAGATGTAGGTGTAGGGTTTCCAGTATCAACCATACGTGCAAACAGTACCTGCAAAGTACAAAACAGAACCAAATGTGGGGGCAAAAAGGGGTTTTCACCCAAATGAGGTCATATGAAGGTGAGACTTGAGGGATAGGGTCACGTGGGGTGGACGACCTTATCCTCGGAATCGCGGCCGGAGAAACCTCCTCACGTGCCGTCACGCGCCGTCACGCGCCGGCGAAGGGCGCTGTTTGGCGCGTCAAAGATGGGGCGCGTGGAGCTTCGTCTGGGGAAGCGACTTTCGGGACTGTGTAGATCGGCGCTGGGCGAGGCCAACCATGGTGGTTTCGGCCAACAAGCTCGCCGGAAAAGTCGTCGTAGCAACGGCGGCGGCGGGGGCCGGAAAAGTCGCCGGAGTGATGTCGGCGCTCAGAGGGGCGAACCGGATAGTATACACGGTCCGCAAAAAAAATTGATCTCCGAGGACAGTGGGTCCACCGGGCAAGGCACAATTCTTGAGGTATCTCTGTCAGGCTCTAGATACCATGTTAAAAGAGGAGAAACAGAGACATGTTTGACTGAAACCGTGTGTCGATAATACACCACGGATCATTGTTTATATAGGCTTATTGCATTAAATACACATAAATAGGGAGGATATTTAGTTTCCTCTAAATGGAGATAATATGCCTATAAACTATGATTAAATACAATGAATGCAGAATATTTGATTTGATTCTCAACATAAATGTTCACAGTTCACCATTAAGACAAGACATTAATCACTCTCACTATCACGAAGTTCATAAATTCATACTAGCAAAGGTTAAACATTTAACAAATTTAATTCACTAGGCAATGTCACAAGAGAAAGAGAGAAAGGAGATTGAGATGGAGAGAGAGTAGTTAAACTTAAACCTCACAAGAAATTTAGAACCAAATGATTAACAACCATTAGATGGGCAAGTTCTTGCATCTGATATACAGATAACTCTGGATTATCCTAAAGTTGCTAATACCATTATGTTATGGGCCCTTGCGTAGGATCGAGTCACGGGTCTAGACACGGAAGACCCCTTCCTTCGACCTATAGTGAAAGCAAGAAGCAGACTCGTCCTTGACAGAACCCCTCCTAAACTAACACACGTTTTAGTGAGAGTGAGAAGTAAATTCGTCCTTGACAGAACCCCTCCTAAACTAACACAAGTTTTTCTGAAATATTTCTCCTTGATAAAATTTCAATCAAGTCTGCCCTTTAAATAGGCTACAAAGATATCCTAACAATTATCCTAATTGATAAAATAAAATTAAAGAGAATCCTAATTGATAGAATCATAACTAACAATTATCCTAATTGATAAAATATAAATAAAGAGAATCCTAACTAAAAAGATCTTATCTAATTATCCTAATGAGTAAAATAAAGATCTGATCTGAAATCAGAATTCAGATATCAAATCTTATTAAGATAGCAAAAGATAAAGAAGGAAGATAAACTAATTACATCCTAATCTATGGCCACATCACATTACAGAATGAAATTAATTATTGCAGTTGTAGATACAAGTCACAAGGAGTATATCATAAGACAGCTGAACAAAGATTGTTTGTTAATTGTCATTTAACAACTCATTCAGAAAATTAATAATTTCCTTTACCAAGAGAAATCATGTGTCCCACTACCAAACTTAAGCTTGAGATATGACTACCAGTAAACTGGCAGAAAGCCACAAGCATCTTCTGCATTGTAAAGGAAGCCACCAAAAGGCTACAGGATTTTAGGACTTTTTTAAGCATACAAAACAATACATTATTGGAAGTTTCAGAGCCCTCGCATGTTCTCTCATCACCTAGCAATTCATATTGCACAAGAGCATTGAATATAATAGAGTTTCAATTACTTAAAAGCTTTTCTAGTCTTTACCTGAGGATGCAAGGCAATAATTGCAAACACAAAAGCAAGAATCATGCTCATGACAAGGAAGAAGATGTTGAGGCTACAATCATATCCGGAAGGGTTGAACCAAATGAAAAGGATTCCTGACACTGTAAATGCTGCAATGTAGCATCCGACTGATACAGCAAGTAAAGCAATATACCTAAACAACCAAAATTATTAGAAAAACAATGGAAAAATAAAATTTATAGGGAAAAAAACTCAGCATACCATTTTTGTTCATCTTTCTCAACCCATGCATCATTCCAAGTGTGAGTAAAGTCAAGTAAAAGTATCACTTGAATCAATAAAAACAAGCCAGCCCCAAATTTTGCTATGAATCCTGTAAATATTATAGATATGCACTTGTCAATTTTAAAATTAGGGTTTAAATTCCATTGGGAAATTTTTTTTCATGAAAAGATAATTCATTCAGAAATCAGACCTCCCATACAGTTCTACATAGGTACGATGCAATTAGACAGCAATATATACCACACTAACAAGAAGACGCAGAACTTTAAGAAAACAGATTCCTTTTGATATATTAACCTGTGATATCATACACCCAATAGTAAACCCAGAAAAGGACATTAGTTTGTTGCTATCAAGATGTCCCAAATTGGTTACAAATTATGGCCAAAATACTACTTATAATCCTTGGGCAATCCTCCCCTCTTGAGCTAGCTTTTGGGGTTGAGTTAAACTCAATCCATTATTAATGTCATATCAGAGTCTATCCAGTCTTGATGTTGGGCCACTTGCCCATATCCAGTCTTAGGCATAAGGGCAAACAGGGTTTTAAATAGCGTGCTATAGCACCGCTATAGTAGCTAGTGGCCCCTGCCCGCTACAGGGGTTGCCGTAGCATAGCGGTTTAGTGTGGCGGCCGTAGCAGCAGACAGCCCAAATAGTGGCTGAATAATGGCCGTAGCAGCATTATAGCAGCACTACATGTTGATTCCAAAAAGGCCCTCTAAACAAAGAAGTTAAGGCTTTTTTGGGATTTCAATTTTCAAAAATGAAATCTACAACTGTAGTAGTAGTGAAAATTTTAAAGATTACTTGGATTTAGAGATGATGATTTGATGATTCCTACCTGGGAAACTTGTATTTGACTTTTGTTGGTATTTACTTGTATGTTTTAAGACACCTATGGCTTTTTATTGTTAATTATGAATGTCATTAATTTTGAGTAATTTTTATCATTTTTGAGAATTTATATGCATGTAGTATATAAACTATAAAAAAATTCAAAATATCGGCTCTCCCACTACAGCATTTTTGGGGCCAGCTGCTACGCACCGCTATCGGGATTAAAACTATGGGGGCAAAGTGTTAAGATATCTCACATTAGTTAGAAATATGGCCAAAATACTCCTCAATCCTCATAAGACTCAGCCAATCTTCCTCCCTTGAACTAGCCTTTAGGGTTGAGTTAGGGCCCAATCTATTTCTAATAATTGCAAAGGAAATCTTATTCTCCTTGGAATGAACCAATTCTAAGCTAAGCTGATCATGAGCGTTTTTTTCTCTAAATCCAGAGTCTACAAAATATAAGGGGCAAAAGAACAAAGCTCTGACCCAAAAGAAAATGAATTTGATTTAGATGTAATATTAGTGTAAAACAGTTTTGTACTTGCATCCAATGATATGTTGCCACATAATGTAACGAATTTGATATATCATGTGGTTGTTAACATAGTTAGACTTATTAAATGACATGTCAAGATTGGTTGATAGTGTAAAAGAGCTTCACATTGACAATGCATCAAAATAAAAATCAAACATAAATTGTGATAGGTGCAGGGGAAGGCGGCTGAAATTCAATTTCAGAGTCATCAAATATAGCCAGAAAACCTCTTTGAAAACTAGTTTTCAATGAAAAATACAATCTTCACAAACTGAATAATTCAAGAGTCAGACTGCATATTCAATCACCAATCCCACTAAGAATTGACGGCAAGAAAGTAAAGCCAACAAAACATACCATATACTAATATTATGGCATCTGGAAGGAAGAATGCAAGGACCACAAGCAAAAGCCAGATCACTATTTTTGCAGCCCAACCACCATGGTGCCATGAATCACGCCTATCATTCTGGTCCTTCACACCAATCATAATAAGGGCTAGGATACCAAAGAACAAGAAATTTCCCAAGCTCACTCGAAGAACTGCTTGTGCTTGATACCATTCCTTTGTGTAGGTATCGGATGTACCACCTATCCCTGTAGTTAAGAATTAATATACTACCACATTAAAAAGGAAGAATCTCCAAATGCTAGCACAGAAAAAGGTTTTCAAGGATGAAAGACATTAATTCATTCCACGCACCATGTACCCTTTTTTGGGGGGATTCAAAAGACCTTATAATAATAATAAAACAATTTCTTCATAAAATATTATCCAAACTAAACATACACTTAATAAACTTTTTCTACATGTTTCTATTCGACAAAAAATTCAACCTTTCCTCTAATAACTTGAATCATAGACATGTGGTAAATGAGGCTGCCCCAGAAGTCAAATTCAACCTCACAGATGTATGCATTCAATTTCTGAAAGACTAAGGCATGAATATGAAGAAATAGTAATCCAATTAATTCTACTTCACCCGTGATGAACACAAATACTCCAATGGGAAATTAAGATGAAAGTTGAAAGCTTTAGAGAGAGAATGGAAAATACATGGGAATTTCTCCAAAAGGGGTGCTCCAACTTCCCTAAGGATCCACGAAACGACGAGAGAGACACCGAAGAGACCACAGTAACCGATTCTAGCGGATTTTTGGGAGATGCAAGATGCAGTGGAGGTGCAGAGACCACAGGTCAAAGACGCGCAGCAAGAGAAACAACAAGACATGATGGTTGATTGATGCAGATGATTCCTCTTCTTCACACTTTCTCTCCGTTCACAGTGTTGATCGAGTTCTATTGAAATTTGAACAGACACTGCTTCTGTTCATAGCTTGCTTGTGTCGTTTGACAACTTCCCTTCGTCGTTTAAGGAAACACTTGTCGCATTCTTATCCACTCCGAAAGATTTCATTATTCCACAACAGAATTTGCTATTCTCGCGATCAATTTTTTTTTTTTTTTTTACTTCATCCTTTCACCCACCCATTTTTTATTTTATTTTTAGGCTTAAATCCACTTTTGATCCCTATAGTTTCATGAATGTGCAATTTTAGTCCCTCAAAAAAATTTATTACAAATTTGGTTCCTTATGTTTTGAAAATTTAGCAATTTTGAGTCACGGTTAGTGTATTGTCAATCTTTTAATAGAAACTAGTTAGTTACCCGAATATTCGCACAGGTTGTCTTAAGATGATTTACGTATATCACAATTTGCTTAAAAATAAATATTTTTTTATATTACTTAAAAATAAATATTAGATATACATTTGTTGTTAAACAGTAATAAAAAACCAAAATATGAATGTTTAATAAGAATGATAAAGCAAGAATAGTTGAATTAGTTAATGTTGTATAAATTGCATTAAAATAGTAACTTGAAACATATTAAAAAAAATTAGTCTCACAATAACAAATGTCTCTGAAAGTGTTAATAAGAAAAAACATCATCAAAAATAGCACAAGATTTCATGTATTTGCACAGGTTACTCGTTTTCATGCATGTTTGAAATACACATGTTTAGAAAATTAAATTTTTATATTGAGACAAATGTAATTAGTTGTTTAAATTCTCCAAAGATGTAAAAAGAATTAGAGTATTCAAGCAAAGAAAATACATTCAGTTATAATCCCATAGATATTTCTTATTTTATTTAAAATATTTATAAAATTGTATGAAAAAATAACGTTTAAAAATTTAGAAAGGATTTAAATTATGTTTAATTAAAATATTTTTGTAATTTTGAAATGTGAAATGATAAAATAATCCAATTATTTTACAACTATATTGCGAATAAAAAATTATTAATTTTATAATACTTATAGTTTATAAACAATACTTCAAATAATTTAAAGTCTAAGAATTAATTAAATTAAATGCAAACTTTTGAAATCAAATATTACTTACCAACATGTCGTTGATTTGAGTGGAATTAAAATTAGATCTCTTAAGCAAAGTCTTAGGTTCGAAACTTGTGATTAAAAGAGATCTTGTTAAAGTCAATTGATACTAATAAATTATTATTTTATTGTCTAGTAGACAAATTATATTTCATTAGTACGTACTTGTATAAGATGAGTTGTTATAAATTTTCAGTATTATTTTTTACCCATGATAAGAAAATGTACTAAGTTAAAAGATAATAATATTTTTGTCTAAATATTTCAATCAGCTTTTCATGATGGATTTATAACGATATTATATATCGTAACTTGTAAACATGTTAAAAATATATTTAATAAATTCATTATAATATATTTACTATATATTTATGTAAAAAAAAAGTCAACATTATTCTAAAAATATTAATCAAGAATATTTTTGTAACTGAAGTTATTAAACATAGAGTCAAAATATTATTTTGTAATAAATATATTAACTAATTAAATCTAAATTAATATTTAATATAAACAGTTTAACCTTATAAAATAACTATTATTCAACAAAATATTTAATTATGAAATTATTTAAAATTATTTTATACAATTTTAAAGTAAAAATGATTTTATATGATTTAAGAGTAAAAAAAAATTGTTAAGTCTTGAATATGCAACTTGTTAAATACCCAGAGAAATGCATTTGTCGCCTACAATGGTCTTCCCTGACTCGAGTAAGATTGTCTCTCGTGAATGGTACATGTAGACTCTAATATAAAAAAATAAAAAATATTTATTTTATGATATTATTGGTGAAGTAATTTAAAATAATTTTTTATAATAAAAATATATTCAATAAATTAATATATATATATATATATATATAAATTTAACATAATAATATAGATAAAAATCAACAAAATTTTCGCATATGAAGTTATTAAACATAGAGTCAAAATATTATTTTGTAATAAATATATTAACTAAGTCGATTTAATTATTTTTTAATACAAAAATTTCAACCTAATAAAATAAATGTTATTCAACAAAATATTTATTTATGAAATTATTTAAAATTATATTATATTATTACAAATAAAAATGATTTTATAGGATTTAAAAGTAAAAAAAATAATTTGTAATTAAAATATATTTAATAAATTTATTATAATATATTTATGTAAAAAAATTTAAAATTATTATAAAAATATTAATCAAGAAATTTTTCGTATTTGAAGTTATTAAACATATAGTCAAAATATTATTTTGTAATAAAATATATTAACTAATTAGATTTAGATTATTTTTTAGCATAAACAGTTTAACCTCATAAAATAAATATTATTGAACAAAATATTTATTTATGAAATTATTTAAAATTATTTTATATGATTTCTAAGTAAAAATGATTTTATATGATTGAAGAGTAAAAAAAAAAAATTTTGAGCCTGGAGTATGTAATTGTGTTAAATACCTAAGGAAATAAAATTTTCACCCATAATGGTCTTACCTGATTCAAGCATGATTGTCTCCTGTGAATGATAAATTTAGACTCTAACATAATATATATATATATATATATATATATATATATATATATATATATATAAATTTAACATTATTATGTAGATATGAATCAACAAAGTTTCAGTATATGAAGTTTTAAACAGAGTGAAAATATTATTTTGTAATAAACATATTAAGTTATTAGATTTAATTGTTTTTATTACAAAAATTTCAACCTAACAAAATAAATATTTTGAACAAAATATTTATTTATTAAATTATTTAAAAATATATTATATAATTACTAAATAAAAAGGATTTTATAGGATTAAAAAGTAAAAAAAAAACGTTGAGACTTAGGTATGGAGTTGTGTTAAATTCTTGAAGAAATATATTTGTCGCCCATAATGGTTCTACCTGATTTTAGTAAAAGTGTCTCCGATAAATGGTTTATATTTATAATATTATAAACAAATAAATTTATGTATCATTTAATATAAAAATAAAGAAAAGAAAAAGCATAAAAAGAAAAAACTAAAAAGAAGAAAAAAAAATAATGTAAAAAGAAAAAAGAAATGAAAAGTAAAAGGAAAAAAGAGGAAAGAAAAAAACGTAAATTAAAAAAGAAAGAAAAAAACATAAAAAGAAGAAATATATGTATTACAAACAAATAAATTTATGTATCTTTTAATATAAAAAGAAAGAAAAGAAAGAAGCATAAAAAGAAAAAACTAAAAAGAAGAAAAAAATAATGTAAAAAGAAAAAAGAAATTAAAAGTAAAAGAAAAAAGGAAATAAAAACGTAAAATAAAAAAGAAAGAAAAACATAAAAAAAAAAAAGAAATATATGCATTATAAACAAAAAAATATTTATTAATCATTTAATATAAAAAGAAAGAAAAGAAAGAAGCATAAAAAGAAAAACTGAAAAGAAGAAAAAAATAAATTAAAAGTAATAGGAAAAAAGGAAAGAAAAAAAGTAAAAGAAAAAAAAGAAAAAAAAACATAAAAAGAAAAAAGAAGAAGAAGAAGAAGACGAAATATATGTTTGAAGAAAAAAAAACTGAAAAAGAAGAAAGAAAAAAATTTAGTATGATAAATAATAAAAGAATTTATTTTCCTATATAGAATAAATATAAAATAGAATAGAAAAAAAAAATTTAAATAAGTGAAGACACAAAAAGGAAGAGAGAGAAAGTAAATAAAAGACAAAAAAGAAAGTAAAAGACAAAAATACCAAAGAAATGAACATGGTTCACAAAATAAAGAAAGGTTATTATTGTCTTTTTCCTAGTCTAAAACATTCGTAAATAGATAGTACATTGCTTATGTGGCATGTTAGTGATGACGTGACATTAACATGCTATAGTAACAAATAGCGTGATAACCCCAATACATATGCTGATATGACATTAACAGTGTGCCAACATGGCATTAGGGGACCAAATTTGCTACAATAACACACTTTAGTATCATGCCAACATATATGTTGGACTGTCACGTTAGCATGTTAGTGACACATCATCACTAACGTGACACATCAACCATTTTCATTAAAAATTTGACGGCACATTAACAATGGACCAAAATTGTTAAATTTTGAAAACGTGAGAGACCAAATATGCAATAAAAATTTTTCAGGGACCAAAATTACATATTCATAAAATTATAAGGACCAAAAGTAGATTTAAGCCTTATTTTTATACAGTAAAAATGAAGGGGGGAAACTTTACACCATGAAAAATTGAACGTCTGCAAAGATAGATAATGTAAAAAAATAAATTGAATAGTTTTTGTCCAGCTTTTTTTTCTAGTTTCTTTCTCTTTTTAAAAAAGAGGGTCTTTTTTTTTTTTATCAATCATATTTAGAAAAAAAAAAGTTTCTAAGAAATTAGGAGCTTATTTTTTATAAAAGTAAAAAAAACAAATACTTTTAAAAAAATAATTAAAATCACTTTTGAATTTGAAATTAACCTATATACTTTAAATGAAAAAATAAACTAAAATTATTTAAATATTTTATTAAAATTAAAAACAAATAATATTTTTTTTGGTCCTGGGTCAGAGATCACGGGTGTCCTCCAACCTACTAGGTCATAAACTAATCTCCTCGCGGTGCATGGTTGCCGCTAGTCCAAGGAAATTTTGCACATAGAGGGAATCGAATTTAGGTTCTCCTGCTAAATGAATCGTTTCCCCACATGTGAATGCAGCGAGACCTTACATCACTGCGCCAACCTTTTGAGTTAAAAAAAATATTGAAATAACTTAATTTTAGAATAGACTTAAACAACTAATTTTTATAAAGTAGTCGTTATAAACTAATCATTATAAAGTGGTCATTATTGAAATTATATAAAAAGAAAATTTTCATGTTTGAATTATCCATCTAACAGATCTACATCTTTTAGACAATTTTAACAAACTATAGCAACAAATTATGGGAGTGGAACTTATGAACAATACTAAAGAAGAATGTACATGATTAATATTTGAGAGTTAAGTAACGACGAGACAACAACTCCATTAGACACAAACGTATAAGAACGATAATAGATTAAAGTTTTAAGGCTAAAATATGTTTTTCATCCTTTTAAATTTAGAAATGTAAGCTTTTCATTCTTACAAAATTTTTAATACGTTTTTCGTCCCTGTAAAATTGAAATGTATCAAATTTTGGCTCGGAGCTATGTTCAGATATATCCGAACCTACACTATGCAATTTGTGGCGGCTTTTTTGAAATTTATGGTGGTTGGATTTCTGGGGGTTAAAAATCGCCACAAATTGCAACAACAAAAAAAACCGTCACAAAATTGTAAAAAATCGTTATAAATTGCACAAAAATCGCACAAATTGTAGAAAAATCGTCACAAATTGCATTATTTTTTTTCTTCAATTTGTGACGGTTTTTAACCGTCAAAATTTCTCGTATAGGTCCGAACCTAGCTCTGGACCAAAATTTGACACATTTCAATTTTACAGGGACGAAAAGTATATATTTCCAATTTTGTGAGGACGAAAAACATATTTTAGCCAAGTTTTAAAGAATGACAATATATATTTAATACTCCTATGAAAATCATATTTTAGCCAAGTTTTAAAGAATGACATAATATATTTAATACTCCTATGAAAATCCAACATATACATAGGCTCAACTCTAACTAAGGTTCTGAATTTGAAGGTATATGTTTCTCTGAATTGTAGAAGTCATTGATAATCGTGATAAGTATTTCCAGATAAAAGTCAATGCAACTAGAAGAATGAGTTTTTTACTATTGCAACCGGAAGGATAAACTCCTATGCAATATATAATAAATAGAACCCAATATAAAGGGTACTATTTAGTAGATATATATCTTGAGTGGGTGATATTTGTCAAGATTATCTTAATCTTGCAAGGAGAAAAAAGAAAGTTATCCACTCAACAAGAATCAACAAGAAAGGATGTAGAGCAGGTTTTTAGAGTGTTCCAATATCGATTCAAAATTATATGCGGTTTGATACATGTTTGACACATGGATACAGTCAAACATATAATATATGAATGCACCATATTACATAATATGATTGTTGAGGATGAATGACACACACATTTAATGATAATTTTGATTATTCTTATAATCATCTGAACAATAACATGTCAATTATTCTATATAATGGTCTTTATCTCGATTTTGCAACATGCTTACAAAAGAAAGTACTTCTTTGTCAAAAATAAATTTATTAACAACTTAAGTAGATTTTATAAAATATATTTGAGAACATTTCAAACATGAATATAATGAAAATTAAAATTTATTTTAATTATATAATTAATGCTATGTATTTTTCATAATTTTTAATTTATTGTGATATAAAAATATTAAAAAAAGCTACTATATTTTAATATATTGTTTGTGATAAAAATTATTGAAATAATATATTTTATTTTTGTATATTTATTATTTCAAAATAAAAATACAAATAAATTATTATCTTTAAATAAAATAAATATAAAAAATATAAAATAATTTGTAAAATTCATCTTAAATTCGTAGTGTGTTTACTATTAAAATAAAAAAAAATTATTAAAATTCTTAAATATAATATAATAGTGTAAGCCACAATAGATAAATTTAAAACTCATAAGTGAATTTTGGGTTAGAAATGCTCTTAAACAATTTTAATGACAATTGACAACCGATGCGACAGACAACTCTCCGTGTTTATGCCAAGGCATTGCTCTCCAAGGAGTTATTGTTGTTCTTGCATTTTTAACGGGTCCCACATTCCGCACTATTTTTATTCATAGGCCATGACTATAGTGGACCATTTTATAAGTGGTTTATCATGGACCATTTTTAGTAACCTTTAGATCCATCTTAGACTCACCATAATATCATACATCCTACACACAAGATCCTTTCTTCACCCCCTTCTACAACTCTCTCTCCGCCACTTTTTTTCTCCTTCTTCTCTCCTCCCTCTCTCCCTCCTCCTCCCCTGCATCGACGTCACCTACTCTACCCCCACCATCGTCCCCCAACGCCCCTCTCCAGCGGCGAAGCCCATCGCCGTCGGCCTCCACCAGCTCCATGCAAGATCCCTCTGCCTGGAAGACGTCGAACCCCCTCCTCTACAACAACACCACCCTCTTCCTCACCATCCCCAACAACACATGCTCACCCCAATCGCCCAAAACCGCTCGGTAGCAGCCATGGTTGTACACCTATGTTGTCCTTTTCTACCCCTGTGTCAAAATCACCACCATCTCCGTGGACAAGGCCTTCCCCAACATGTACCCCGAAGCCATCAACGATAAAGGGAAATGTAACGCTCACGACACGAGTTTGGTGGTTTGTAGTTGTACATGGACTGAATCCCAGTGTCGGTGTACGTCACATTAGGACTCTCAACATTAAAATTCTCAATGAACATTTCCCCCAACGATTAAGAATAAAACAAAAAACAACAACAATGGAAACTATTATAAAAGTATTGAAGAATAAAAAGGTAGTCGCTATTAATCTCCTTTATTGCACTTAGATTTGTGAATGGTTGTTTGGTATGCAAACTGCAAAGGCTTGTTGGGAAGTTCATTCAACCTCCATGTCACCATCTAGCTTTCCATTTCATTGACACACAACTTTCTTTCTTCTCTTTTTTTTTTTTTTTTTGTTTAAGGGTATGGTGTGCGGGCAAAGTAGGGGTTGGGGAGGGTGAGAGAGAAGAGAGAAGAAGGAGGGGAAAAAAAAAAAGAGTGGCGCCACCGCCAGAAATCGCCTCCAGCGGTGGCGCATGGCGGAGAGGACTGTAGAAGGGGATGGGGAAGGGATCCTATGTGTAGGATACATGGTATTATGGTGAGTTTAAGATGGATCTAAGGATTATTAAAAATAGTCCATAGTAAACCACTTATAAAAGTGGTCCACTATAGACATGGCCTTATTCATATTCAAGTGTACTAATTTTGTCTTTTATTTTTCCTATTAAAAAAAAATTGAAATGAAAGGTCTTTTTTTTCTAATAAATAAAAAAGTAATTGAAATGAAACTATGACAGCAAAAAATAAGCTGTGAGATTTATTTAACAACTTTTTTAGAGTGTGTCCCAACACCACATAAGTAGAGGAAATAATAGTAGAGTGAAATGCGGTTAATCCTAGAATATTCAAGCAGTTGCAAAAAGCCAAAGACAGTGCCGCTTGAGCTACTGCACATGATATTTTATTTTGAGAAATGTTATTCCTATAATAAATTAAATTGTATAACAAATTTTATAATAAAAAAAGAGAAAAAAGAAAAAAGAAGTATAAAATGTAATAAATAATATGATAGAAAGAGATAAAAATAAAAATAAAAATTATATAAATTGTTGTATAAATAATATCTTTTTTATTTTTATTATTCTTAAGTTTATTTTCTCCTAATTTATTAGGAAAAAGACAAGAAAGAAAATTTGGTGGCTAGAGATCATTCAATACAGATATAGTCTAATTGTAAATCACTGAACCATAGGTGATGTGATCATAACAATCAAAACTCGATGCTGTGCATTTGCAAAGGAACTACCTAATTTGTTATTTCTAGAATTTTAATTTAAAAATCTAAAGTGTGAAGCCAATCATCCACTATTTTTATATCCAGATTAGATCTTTTGTAACTTTAATTCTTTTGACTATTGATGATGGCTGTCGAAATCAACAAATTTAGTTTACTTTTTATCATAAAATAATTCGTGTATTGTGATGAAAAGTTTAAATCTATAAGAACGGGTAGATCTTACTCTTTTATGAAATTAATAAAACTAATAAAAATAGAAGAGAGATTTGAGTAGAGATTGAAATTAGTAAAAATAAAAATAAAAATAACAAATAAAGAAATAAAAGAGATAAAGTTTAATAATGAGAAGATTCTAACACAAGTAATGTTCTCGGTATTATAGTTCTCAGAACTCATTTTAGATGCAAAGATATACTATTTTATCCTTTATTATATGAGTAAAAAGTTTATGCATTGAAAGGATAAAATAATTTTATATTGTCATTCAATCACAAACTATTATGTATAGTTGTTGACTTTTATAATAATTATTTAAAAAATCAGACAAAGGCTACGGTGAACCATGTGGACAAGTGGTTTATAGTGTATCATTTGTCTAAACGGTAGGATTTATCTGATCTACATGGTCATACCGCCACCACGTCATTGTACAGATCCTATCCACAACCACCCACCTCTCTCGAAACTCGCTGCCCATGGAAGATTCGAATTCCGATTGCGCGGCTTCCCCCGACGGTGGTCCTCCTCAATGCGGCTTGCGACACTATCGACACAACTTCGATGAGGAGCGTAAAGAGGATGTTGAGCGTGGCGTTGGTGAGCAACATCAACACGCCGATGAGCATGACCATGACGACGAGCACGATGCAGTCACGAGTGGCAGTTGTCTACACGTGCACCACCACATCAAAGACGTTGGCGACGACATTGGCCTGCACATGCGTTGCTACATCGGAGACACCGCTCAATTGGTAGCCACGCGATTGACTGCTCTTGTGTTCCACGCGATTGAGCATGCCGCTGGCTACCAGATCTATTGTGCGCCATGCCACTCCTCCACCTTGGTAAGTTTGTCTGGAAGGAGTTGGGAGAAGAATCAGGTGCGGAAGGCACACGATATAACTGTGAAGCTAAGATGAATTCGAAGGTTAATAAAAGTGGTTCACATTAGGCCACTTACATTAGTGGTCCACTGTAGTCTTGGCCTAAAAATAATACCAATACCAACGATGAATTATGATCGAAAGATAGTGTAAAATTCAATGCATGACCATTAAACTTTTACTCCCTCCGGACTGAAATATAAACAAACAAAAAAAATTCATATGTAATGGACTAAAATATAAGCAAATTTTAACTAACTCTCTCCTAATGATAGCATCTCCAAAATACCCTTCATTTAATTAGAGTTTTATTTCCAGCAACCTTAAAAATAGGAAATGAGCTAATTATTTTATTGAGACTATCAAAATTAAATAATACTCTCTCTGATCCTTATTATAATGCATAGTTTTGAAGAAATTGGTGGTTCTTAATATAAGGCATTTTACATTTATATAAAACTATTTTTTTTCCTTATGTGCCCCTATTAAAGATTATGAGTATCTGTGTTGTTATTGAATAATAGGAAGAGAATTTGATAATTCATTAATAACTATTCTCTCTCATACGTTTTGACCATCCATCTTCCACTATACCATTAATCAATAAATTCATTAATAACTATTATCTCTCATACAATTTAACTAGATAGTACCGTGCGATGCATGAGTTTATTTATTGAGGAATGAATGAATTTTTTTAAGTATAAAGTATGTTGACAATGTTGTTAATTTGTTATATTACCTAAAAAAAATCTAAAACTAATTTAAATTTCCGTAATAAGGAACTTATTTATCAATAAAAATAATAAAAGATAATTAGATATCTTTATTTTATAATACAACTCATTTAAAAAATTATAATACAACTATAAATTTAAATTTCACAATGTCACTTTCTTGAAGTAAAAAAATTTCTATATATAGACAAATGAAACTAAATAACAAAAATAAGATAAAAATAATAACAAAATTAATTTTAACTAAAAGAACTCACATATTGTTCCATTAAAATATTTTTTATGGAGTTCATTAATTTAGCAAAAAGTATATGTTCAAAAGATGAATTTTCTTTAAAAAAATTCCTAAGAAAGTTTTCTGACTCTAAATTAAATATAACATACACAAAATTTAGAAGCATTTATTTATATATTTTTAATATAGATAATAAAAATTCATATTACATGTTTTATATCTCTTGGAATATAGATATGCATACAAAGATAAACCTATGATTCAACCTAGAGACACTTCCATATAGAGCAAGGTTCTATGCTGAAGATTTTTGAACTACAACCTTAATCCTTTGTGAAATCATTTCCTTTTGCATGAAATGCATCCAACCACTTCCAAGAGAATGCTAAGTCCATCCATGTCTACCTTCTTCAATATTTCACACTCGTACAACAAATTGCGATCTTCATCTACTAAGTAACAAATTTTATAAGCATTTACATACCCTTCTTGAACAAATATTGCAGAAATTTTGTGGCAAGAAGGAAACAAATTAGTATAACAAGTATAACAATGTTAAGTAACATAATATATTCAATGAAAAGTTATAAAAAAAATACTAACTTGGGGAATTTTACCAACAAAAGCTTAGGATGATAATGTTACTGGCCAAGATTGTCGACACAATCTCTTCTTCGTTTACATCAACATTTTCCTCGGAATCAAAAGAAGATATATTAGTCTATTTTTCCTTCTAGATTCATATCACCCTTCAACTGAAAAAATGTTCTATATCGGATTGCGCTAAATGCAGTATCTATATATAGAGTGTGAAGGAATGAGAAAAAGGTAACCTTAAAAGAAGTATAAAAAAGGAACCAATAAAAATAGATTTTTTTGGGTTTTAAAATGAAACCAATCAAAATATTTAATTTTTTTTTTTTTTTTTTTGCGAATCACATCAAATAATAATAATATTTCTAAAATTTGGTTATTATGTTATTATTTTAAAATATAAAACTGATCACGATATATTATTTTAAAATTTGAGATTATGATTATGACTGTGCTAATAATAATAATAATTAATTGTAGTAAAATAAGGAATGAAAAAAAGGAGGGAAAAATTTCAACAAAATGTGACACATGTACTATCAATCCTAATCTGCAACTGTATTTATATAATATATATTGATATTGATTGATTGATAATAGATAGATAGATAGATAAAATCAAATCAAATATCAAATAGTAATAATAATAATAATAATAACAACAACAACAACAACAATAATAATAATAATTTTAAAATTAAATAAAAATTACTTTAATTAAAATATTAAAATATATATTATGCAGGTTATAAAATATTCAAAATATAATTTTAAAATTTCTATATAAATCTGGAAAGAAAATTAATAATATATCAAATTAAATGTCTTACAAATATTAAGATTATGATTGTGTTAATCAATAATAATAATTAATTAATTGATTATATTGATACTAAAATTAGAAACGTCACCAGAATGTGACACGTGGACATCCAGTCCTAGTCAGCAACTGTATTTTATATAATAATATAGATAGATAGATAGATAGATAGATGATTAATGAGGGTAAAATTGGGATATTAGTAAAAAAAATTAAAAAAAATAAAATCAAGTGAATTAATTACTTTTATTGGTATGTGTAATTGTTGTGATTTAGAGGGAGTACTAACTAATTTTCTTAATGAGTGTGATTCAGTTTTTTTTTCTCTTATATTTCAATTTGAAGGGAGTATTATATATTAGTTATAGTTGTTTTCTAACAACTAATATTTCCTTGTTACTTTCTTGGTAACTAAAAAAGTTTTGTTTCTTCAGTAAAAAAAAAAAAGTTTTGTTTCAAATTGTGTTTAAGGCCTAAGTTATACAATGGGTATTTTGGTTCAAACCTTACGTCATGTAGTTATATACCTAAAATTCAAACTCAAAATCATTAGTTAAACTAAAACAATCTCACACTAGTTGATTAACGAGTTTGATGATCATTGAGTCTTGTTATGTTACTTCTAATTATTAAAATAAATAGACAATTACGAAGATATTGTTTTAAGTGATGATATTTGGATACTCACAAATTACAAGCATTCCATCAACATCTTTAATTTTTCTTTATCTCTTTCTTCTTGTTATATTACATCATCAATCAAATCAATCACTTATTTTTTCTCTCCTCCTATCTCTCTCAAAGTATAGACACGTGAGAGGTATCTAAGAATCATTTCCCTTGCTCTAATTGGTTGAATAGTATTCTATTAATTGAGCAAAAGGTCTTTTTGCACTGATAAACAAAATACCAATAATTGAATATACCCCGACAATATAAAAATACCAAAGTACAAAAGAGTACAAGAAGATCTCACAATTGAAAAAACAAATTTCAGTTATCCTAGAATTGGAAAAAAAAAAAGTTTAATTATTTGCGGCTTCCATGAAATGCCGAAGAAGAAATCAAGAAAACAATATGTATCGAAGTAGTATACAGTAGTTAGTGTAAATCTTTAGACTTACTGTCAACAGATCTATCTCTCTGTATATATATAATGCAAATTCATATGTCTTCTTTTTGGATAAGGAGAAAATAATAAAAGCAACAGAGAACAAGAAAATCCACTAATTTAATCATATGACTGGAAAACCCTGCAGCCGCCAGCCTGCAAATGACCAATATAATTACTGAAACATCAATTTTCTTCTTTTTCTGTAGCAATATTCCCTTAGCACCGGCAAGTACTGTTTACCCTTGTGGCCATAATTGAGTCTCAAATCTCACCTACCCTTCAGCAGCATATCCATGTGATGACTAATGGGTATCAGCTGAGACCACCCTCCTCACATAATTGTAAATGTAATTCTTCTGCCAAATTATAAAGAAAAATTCTCAATCCTAGAATTGTCAAACTCACTGTGTACCTTTTGTTCTTAACGATAATCAATGTGATAGGACCTCTAAAATGGGGCGGTTCAGTGTACTACACTTCCACCTTCTAAGGTATGGGAATGAATGAATCAATGATAGATACATGCAAACAAAAGAGGCTGCTTTTAGCATTAATTAAACCTTTGACTTATTGGTCAAAAGATAAAAAACCTTACCGTCATGTTAAGGTTCATCCTGATCTATTACAAAACTTCTTCTATATGTGCTAATTATTCAGTTCTATTATGTCTACTACATGTGTTCCAAATTCAACAGGACAAAATATCTTTCTCTATCACTCTGAAAAACCGGTTTTCTTGACACACGGATTAAAACTCATTTGCATGCATGATGTTTATCTAAAAGGAATGTTGACACAGTGTTGTTTTCGTGTGTGGTCTCAGTTAGTCACATCATGAGAACTGCACAGATCATCTAACTCTGTGCTCATTATTTGCATATCTCACAAGACAGCCAACAAATTGAAGGCACAGTGTGTGAGACTTGCCACCAGCCAGGAGCTTTCTTTTCTTTCATTTCGGACCGAAAACAGCACAAAACTCCAACCCTTGAAATAACATGTCCCCATGACCCTTCAGCAACTAGCTTCCATGTGCATCACCCTCATTGGTGCACCACCACTATTACTAGTCCTCTCAGTGGCTCAAATTTCACCATGACTGTTTAACTAGGCCCCATAATAGCTGGATATCAGTGGATGAATCCTTCAGGGCCACTAAGATTATTATTGCATATACCTAAAGATATCTTATCTATGATACTTGTGCTTTAAGATAAGATACGGGGAGCGTTTTCCTTTTTAATTCCAATCTTTTCCAAAACAGTGAGACATTATTTGACAAGCTTACAAGTCACATGCTTCAAACCTGTTTGAGGAAGAACAAACTCAGCTCCCCATTATGACCTATGAGCCTGCATAGTGTAGATCTCACGTGAACTTTTGGAATCATCCCCAGAGGGTTTTGTAAAAAACAAGCCCTCGCATGTGTCTCTCGTTTGAAATTCTTGAAAGGAGGAAGTTAAAGAGACTCTTGATGTTTGAGATTGGATAATGATGTGAGGTTTAGCCACTGTTTAAGATAAGGGTGGTGTTTTTGTACTTGTTAATCTTTTTCATGGAAACGACAATCACCAATGGCCGGCATTATTAAACTAAAAAGCTATATGCATTTGAGCTGAAATTTGGAAGCACGTGTATTGATGTCCAATCCAAGCACAGGTGGAGTCTTAACATTGGATGAGGCATTTGCAATTCTAAATGTGAATCTAATTAGCATATTCCCTCTTGCCACATCGGATTTTAACCCTTCAATAAATTGTGTGGCTTGCCAGTTAGTAGGAGCAACGGAGAAACACATGTTATGCAATTAGAGACTACTAATGAAGAGAATCATGGGTAGAAGATATGCCAAGTGGAGGAGAATCGTGCAGCAACAAAGGGGGAAGCTTTATATTATGAGGATATGTATCTCTATGCTTCTTAACTGGCATAAGTACTCTTAGTCTTAGCCAAAAACACTTTTTAGAGTATTTTCAATCAGCTTTTAGGTGCTGTATGTATCTACCTCAATGGATTACTCTATTTGACTGTTTACATTAGCAATCAAGGATCTTTTGTATCTAACTTTTTCAAACTGTACTTGAGGTTTGAAAATCAACTCAGAAGTGTAAATTCTCTCTCTCAATCTCAACTTTTCTCTCTGGCCCCCCGCCCCCTAGAACAACTCTGTGTTGAGTGTGTGTTTCTGTTGTCTCAAAAACATACAAATGAAAAATAATATATTCAAAGGAACCTTTTTGGTGTAATTCCTTGCTTGTGTCTTGTCTCACTTCTTGAAAATGTTTAAAAATACTCATTCCAGCAGAAAGTGATGTTACATGGACAGGATTGATAATGGTAATTAGAATTTAATGTCCTTCTTAAGAGTATATCAGGGCAAGGATAGACCAAAGCCTCAAAGAACGCTTACAGTGATATTTACAGATTATTTATCAATAAAATCCTCACATCGACAACGACAAAATAATTTTCAAGTTTCACTAATAAATGCTATATTGCTTCTCTATCACAGGTGAAATCCTTACCGGACAATGTGATCAAGCTTATTTTTTATTATAAATAAAATATTTTTAATTGTGCAATAATTGAAACTATCTAAGAGAATACATACAAAGGAATGGTGAAATAAATAAAGGACCAATGCAGTTGTTCTGCGAATATACTACATATAAAGTCAGAGAAGTGGTAGATAATATATAGGCTAATAAGGACAGGGTTGGCCATTCTTATTAAGATGAAAAGCAACAAGTCCTTTTCAAGGGGTGATTTTGGCAAGGGGGACAGTGTGACAGAGACCACTTTGACATCTAAGATTCCATTCCAAACCATTCAAGCCACACACACCTACTGCACAATTTCACACTACTTTCTCCCCCACCTTCTTCTATATATATATAGAAAGTATATCAAGTTCCAAGGAGCTAAACGGTTTATGTTGTCTAGCCTTTTACTGCATGGCAAGACATTTCTTGTCATGGAAATTTCCTAAGCTTCAGTTATGGAAACGATTTTCAAGGCAATTCCGGGAGCAGAAAACTAGATTTTATATCATATGGAGGTGCATAGTGATTCTTCTAAGGTGGCAGGAGCGATAATGAAGGTGTCTGATGATTAAGGGAAAGATCATAAAATGGGCATATTGTTGAGTTTTTTTTATTATGTGCAAAGGCATGGATTACCAATTCAGCAACATGGTCCAGTCAATCAAGTGGCTCTAGGTTTTAAAATATATGTATTGTAATATGATATCAAAAGCTGCTTAGTTCTTTTTCTTCTTTCTCTTCTCTACTAGCCCAAGATGTTAGACATGTTAGTACACTGCTTATAGCTTAGAAGGCTGAAGTGCAGCTGTAGACACCAGTGGAAGAACTTGAGATGAATTCAGTGGTTGAAAAAAATATAAATTGTAAAGTATATCCCTGCTTTGATTTTTTTGGGGGGTGTTTTTGTTGACTCTCTTGGCAAACCCATTTTGTAATTGTGAATTGTCAATATATGTGGAAACAAATATCTACGTAATCCTTTGTCTTTTCAATTCACTTTAAAAATTTTGTGCTCATCACAAAAGATTTTATTGGTTGAATAACAACCAACCCCATTCTACCAAATGTAATTCTAGCCACTTTATATATATATATATATATATATATATATATATATATATGTGTGTGTGTGTGTGTGTGTGTGTGACACGAGTAAATATTAACCATCTATCTTGAATGATTAAGATTAAAATAAACTAAGTCATGTGAGTTTTTTAAAAAGTCACATGGCTTTTTAAGTAGTCACATGACATTAAATCTTGACCTTCTAAGTAGATATGTCTTTTATATATATATATATATATATATATATAAAATTTAAATTGAGTATTACAGATATTTTGATATTATTTTTTAATTAAAGTTAAAATCTCACTTCGATAATTTATGTTAACCTTTATGTTTTCTTTAGATAAAGGGAAAAAAACAAAAAAAAAAACAACTTATTTACATGGAATTATTGCAGATTGCAAGTTGTTGGCTCACACATTACATGATCCACAATTGCTTTTCACAAAGAGAATGGGAAACACAGTAGCTCACAGTTTAGCTATACTTTCTTTTACTGTAAAAGAGAGAATTTGGATTGAGGAATACCCTCCAAATATCTCTTATGTTCTGCATTCTGATGTACTAGCTTTGACCTCTACAATGCAATAAAATTGCACCTTTCTCTTTAAAAAAAAAAGAAAAATAGGATAACAAATATTGTTATTTAGATGAATAAAAATAAAAAGGCTTAAATATCTTTTTAGTCCTTGTAATTTAGTATTTTTTATTTTTCGTCCTTGCAAAATTTTTTTTTTGGATTTAGTCATTGCAAATTATGTTTGTTTTGTTTTTCGTCCCTAAAGCACTTTAGATAGCGTTTTTTCACTGTTCAAAGCGCTATCTAAACCACTTTAAGAACGAAAAATAAAACAAACATAATTTGCAATGACTAAAACAAAAAAAAAAATTTACAAGAACGAAAAGCAAAAAAGCGCTAAATTGCAAGGACTAAAAAGATATTTAAACCAAATAAAAAAGGTGAAAAGTGAAAACATTCTTTACTACATTATATGAAAAGATTTTTTTTACCCTTAAAATGCCTATTAAATCTAATGATCGAATTTACGTCTAATAATTGATTAACACAGCCAAAAAGAAATTGAAGTCAAATTGATGGGTTAATTGATTAACATAGCCATTAAATCGGTTATGAAAGGACATTGAATTGATAGGGATCCTCATTTTGGTTTCCATTTTCTTCCAAAGTGAAGCACGTGTTCTCCATCTCCATATATTAAACAGGTTAGTCATTACGTTCTCGTTTCAAGCATTTTGATTTGATGTAGTGAGCAACTGAGCATGCAACCAATTGCATCAAGTTTCTGAAAAATGTAGAAATTGGAAAGCAAAACAAATGTGTCTCTTCTCTCAACTGTACCAACACGGCAGATCGCAGTATAATCTAAACAAAACAAAGAAAAAACTATAGTTAAATTTGATATTTAAATTAAAGAACAAATAAGAAAAAAATTTAAATTTTTGTTTCTAAAAATAAAGCTATGAATTCAGACTGGCTTATAACATGTCATTATGATTTTAGGTCAGGTCGGGTCAATTTAATTGTAGATTAGAAATTTCTTATCCAAATTAGTCCTTTAGGGGTTGCAGGCTAAATGAATTAGCCGATATGTTTATGTTTTTTTCTTTTTCATATTCTTATTTTTTAATAATATAATTAATAGGATTTTAATTTTAATTATATATGATATTTGTATAAAATAATTACTTTTTAACACATTACACTATTTTAATAATTAATGATGAAATAAATAAAATTTTAATAGAATGCATAATTATTATTTTTCTATTCTTTTCATTTTTAAAATTTTGGGCTAGTGGGTTGGCTTGGCCCTCCATGGACAAACCTACATGAGACTAACAAAATTTCGGATCAGATCAAGTTGAATCAAAATAATTTAGGGCCTAAATTTTATCAACTTAGACACTTAGTCCATATTTTATACTATCAAGTTAATCAAATCAACCTATCATAATCAGCCTACTTTTTCTTGGTACAAAGGGAAAAACTAAAACAAAGCGAGAAAAAAAAAAACTAAATAAACTAATTTCTTAAACTTATTCGAATAGTTTTAAAATTTTGTTTGACTACAAGAATTTATTTCGCTAACTTATAATATTTTTTTTGAAACTTTAGTTCATGTAACGTTTGAATTTCTAATTTTTTTTTCATTTTTATCCTTATTATCTTATCAGATTTGTTCCTTTATCATTTTTCTTTTAGAAACCATTGATACTCTCAGTCTCACATTCCTCAACCCATGGGATTGGCGCCGTGGTATAAGGTCCCGCTGCATTCACATGTGGGAGAACGATCTATTTAGCGGGGGAACCTGTGTTCGATTCCCTCCGTTACGTAGGAATTTCCTTTTAACATCTAGTTTAACACCTGTGCAATGTATAAGATAAAAAATAAAAATAATATTATAAAAATAAATACATAAATACTTGTTTAAATTATCTTGAAATATTTTCCTTTTTTTGTTGTTAAATATATTATTTTTGGTCAATGATTATATATCATCCCGAAATTTAACTAATTTTACATATCATCATCATCATCTCTATACAGGTTCAAGCTTACTACTACTCATGCATAAAATAAAGCTGAAAAGAGAAATATATGTTTATCCCATATAATGACATTATTTTATAATGATATCACTAAATTAATATAATAATAATGAAGCGGGTCAAGAGGAAAGATACGGTTGTGGTTGAAGGCTCTGCTAAGGTTGTGATTGAAGGCTCTGATAAGGTTGAGGTGGATGATACGGGTCAAAAGGAGGATGTGCAGATTAGATCCACAAAGAAGGTCAAGAGGAAAGATCACGACTTTGTTTTCATAAGTGATGGTCTTTCAAAGGAGGACCAGTCTGGTCTTGATGGAGGGAGGAAGGCGAAATTTTCATATATGGACAAACTCTTGGTGGCCACGTCGTTTAGTAGTCAAGCTTTTGAAGATATGTCCTTTGAAATAGAGGAATCTGTTGCGGAGGAAAAAAAGGAAGATGAAACGGGAGTCGGAAAGGAGTTCAGTCCTTGCCCAGTTGTCCCAATTCCAGATGATGAGTTTGAATCGTGGTGTGCCCCATGGAAAGGATCCCTTGTGGTGCATGTGTTGGGGAAAAGTGTAGGGTTTAATGTCCTGGAATATAAGATACAGAATAACTAGGCTCGTAAGGGGAAGATTCGTATTGTAAACATGCCTGACGGATTTTTTTTTGTGCAATTTACTTCGGTGGAGGACTACAAATATGCCTTATTTGATGGTTCGTGGATGGTGGCAGACCACTACCTTGTGGTGCAAAGATGGAGGCCAGCATTTATTGAGAATGCAAAGACCACCAAAAAAATTGCTGTTTGGGTGCGCTTTCCACGATTACCTATGGAGCTTTACCATGAAACTTTTTTGCGCAGAGTAAGGGCCTTGCTGGGTACGGTTTTGAAAATTGACAAGCTTACGTCTATTCACTCAAGGGGTAAGTTTGCTAGAATATGTGTGGAGGTAGATTTGCAGAAGCCGCTGGTGCCTAGGATTGAGGCAAGAGGGCATGTGTATTGTGTGGAGTATGAGGGTCTTCATATGATCTGTTTCAAATGTGGTAAATATGGACATAAAGCGGCACAGTGTGCTGTTGGTGTTGTCCAGAGTAGCCCTAGTACCACTGGAGTGTTAAATGATGTCCCAGAGTAGGTGACTGAGGCCACTGAGACATCGGTGGGAACAACCAAGGAGTGCCCCCAGCCTAGGGCTGATGTCAGTATGCATAGTGTTGCCAACATTCAAGGCACGACTAATGCAGAGATGCCGGTCAATGAGATCTTGAATGACCCACATCAGCCAAATTTTGGCCCATGGATGATTGCAAAAAAAAACGGTTAGGAGGAATAAAGATCAATCATTGGTTAATAAGAATATCGTATCAGGAGGACGTCCCAAAATTGGCAACGTGGAGAATAAAGGATCAAGATTTGAGCTGCTTAATGATCACGTGAATTCAGTGTCAGTTAGTGGAAATATTCAAGGTGTGGCTATTGACGGACTTAATAAGGGGATGTATAAGAGTTCGGGTATAGAATGTGTGAGGGACCCACAGGCTGGAAAAAACCGTCAGGAGTCTAAAAAAGGTAAGGGAGTTATGATTCGTGGAGGAAATAATAAAAATAAACATCTTCCAAAGAAAGTTGTCAATTCAGCACACAAAATAGATGCTCCAGTGGGACCTGCGAATCCAATTGTGAATGGAATTAATATTGGTTCTCAGAGGAGTCATTCAAAGGATGAGTGGGTGTGGGAAAGGATGTGTCAATTGCAAAAGCAATATGGCGTCATTATGCCAGGCAGTGAGCCAAGGCCCAAAGTTTTAGAAGTGGGCCAATCGTCTTTTTCGGGTCTTGAAGAGGGAGGGGATGTGGTGAATGTTAATTCACGACCTCCAGGGGAGCTGTTGGGGAGTGGTGGTCGAGCTAATGTACCAAGTACTCCTGTCAATAAGGAAAATAAGGACCAAGGGGACCCTGAGATTATTCAGGATGCTACTATGGAGAATGTTTAACCCGGTTGGGGTTAGGGTCTTTTTCACTATTAGTGTTTTAATGAATTTAGTAGCTTGGAATATTAGGGGGGCTGGTGACAAAACAGTACGCCGTTTGATTCGTGATTTAATTTCAAAGTACCATGTGAGGGTGATGGCTTTATTTGAAACTCGTATAAGTGGGGACAAGGCGGATGAGTTATCAAACATCTTGGGATGGACTCCTAGTTTAAAGTTGATGCTCAAGGTTTTTCGGGTGGTATCTGGGTGATTTGGGATTCTTCCTTAGTCAAAATTGATATTGTTGGTGTCCACCAACAGTGTGTTCACTTATTCTGCTCTCCTATGGATGGTTCTCACTATTTTTTTGCTTCGGCTGTTTATGGCAGTCCTACTCCAGCGTTAAGAGAGGAGCTTTGGCAGGAATTACGTGTGTTTTCAAATAGTTCCCGCGAGCCTTGGGTTATTTTTGGTGATTTTAACGCTTACCTGGAGGGTTCTGAAAAGGCGGGAATAGGTCCTCCAAATAGAGCTTCTATGGATCAGTTTTCTGCTCGCCTTCATAGTTGTAATCTGTTTGATATTGGTTATAAAGGGCCCCCATTCACTTGGGAAGGTCATGGTGTGAAGGAGCGTATTGATCGGGTTATTGCTAGTCATCGCTGGAGATTTTAGTTTCCTAATGCTTCTGTTTTCCATCTCCCAGCGTTGAAATTTGATCACAAAGCCATTTTACTAAAGCTTAAGGATGATTGTATCCAACCCAGGTACGATAAATCGTTCCAGTTTCTTGCTAGCTGGTTGGCCGATGAGTCGTTCAAGGATGTAGTTCGTGAGTCTTGGAGCAAATCTAGTGGGTGGTGTCAGGTAGTGGATGCGTTTCAAGTGAGAGCTGCTTCTTGGAACAAAAATTGTTTTGGAAATATTTTCCATAAAAAAAGACGCTTGCTGGCACGTTTGGAGGGTATCAACAATCAGTTGGATATGGGGGAGAATAAATACCTTCAGAAGGTTCAGCAGATTTTATGGGGTGATTATAAATCTATTCTCTTACAGGAGGAGACTTTTTGGAGACATAAGGCATGGTGTGATTGGTTTAAAGATGGGGATCGCAATACTCGTTTCTTTCATTCATTGGCGGTGGCAAGAAGAAAAAGGAACAAGATTGAGGTGCTTATGAGTGCATACGGAGATCTTATTACTGATCAGGAGGTTCTCAAGGATATGGCCAAGACTCATTTTTAGAATCTTTATCAGGAGAATAGTGAGTGTACTCCTTGGACCCTGGACAAGGCCTTCCCTCCCCTTTCAAATGATGCTTTGCAAGAGGTGGAAGCGCTGTTTTCAGATGAAGAAATAAGATATGTTGTGTTCAGTATGGGCCCTTTAAAAGCACCGGGACCATATGGTCTTCACCCCATTTTCTTTCAATCTAACTGGGATGTAGTGGGGCCCTCGGTTTGTGGCATGGTTCATGAATGTTTCTTTCATCCTCATCAGGTGAAGGATATTAATGGGACGTTGTTAGTGCTCATACCGAAATGTGATTCCCCTACTTCTATGGATCATTTTAGACCGATTAGTCTCTGTAATATGATTTATAAAATCATTACAAAGATTATTTTGATTAGACTGAAGAAGTATTTGCCTGTGATTGTCGGACCTACTCAATGTAGTTTTGTGCCAGGTAGACATGGGACAGATAATATTGTATTGATCAAGAAATTATCCACCATATGCATAAGAGAAGGGGGAAGGGTGGCCTTATGGCGGTTAAGGTTGATCTTGAGAAGGCGTATGATAGACTAAACTGGGGTTTTCTTCTGGATACCTTGAAGGAGATTGGGTTTGGTGAGCACTTTTGTAATTTGGTTCTGGCTTGTGTTTCTTCTGCTTCTGTGCAGGTTCTTTTTAATGGTTTCCCTTCTGATAGCTTTCACCTTTCTCAAGGTATTAGGCAAGGAGATCCTATGTCTCCTTACCTCTTTGTGTTATGTATGGAGAGATTGGCTCATTTAATTGAAAGAGAAGTGGCTTGCAATGTTTGGAAGCCTATCAAGTTGAGTAGATCAGGGCCTCATATTTCTCACTTATTTTTTGCAGATGATTTACTGCTGTTTGGAGAAGCTAGTAATGCCCAGATGGAGGTCATAAATAAATGCCTTGATGCTTTTTGTTCCTCCTCTGGTTCGAAGGTATCAGTGGCTAAGACTAGACTTTTTGTTTTGAGAAATGTCCATGCCTCGAGGGTGAGGGAGCTTCGGGATTTGTCAGGGTTTTCTCTTACCAGTAATCTGGGCAAGTATCTGGGTGTTCCACTTTTGCATGGTAGAAAAAAGAGAGAGACTTATTCATTTTTACTAGAAAAGACCCAAAGGAGATTAAGTTCCTGGAGAGCCAACAATCTATCATTTGCAGGCAGGTGTACGTTAGCAAAGGTTGTTATTGCAACTCTTCCAACTTATACTATGCAAACTGTTGTGCTTCCAGACCAAGTTTGTAATAAGTTGGAGAGCATGACTAGAAGTTTTGTTTGGGGAGAAACCCGGGATTAGAGGAAATGCCATTCCATTGCTTGGAATAAATTTTGCCAACATAGGATGACGGGGGGTTTGGGCTTTCGTGACTTGAAATTGTTTAATCATGCTCTTGTTATGAAGCTTGCTTGGGGTCTTATTGCAGATCAGGATGCCCTTTGGGTTCGGGTGCTTCGTATAAATATAAGTGTGATGGTCATGAGTTACCTGCCGTCAGGCGAGTAGAGGGTTGTTCAGATGTTTGGAGAGGGATCTACTCGGTTTAGGAATCGGTGCTCAGTGGGTGTCGTTGGGTTGTTGGAGATGGAAAAAGGATAAGATTCTGGAAAGATAAATGGCTTCCCCCTGGTATTATTTTGCTACATTATGCTACCCAGATTCCATCCTTTGAAGATGTCAACCTGTTTGTGTATAATTACATCACGAGTGAAGGTGATTGGGACGTTTCTCGTATTCAGTCATTTATTCTTGCATGGTTCTTAGCGGAAATAATTGGCTGCGCTCCGCCACATGAAGCTCTTGGAAATGATGTTGTTAGTTGGGCTTATACGGCTGATGGAAAGTTCTCTACAAAATCTGCGTATACTATGCTTAAAGGTGAAGAGGATAATTTACACTCTGGTCTCTGGAAGAAGATCTGGGACCCTTATATCCAGCCTAGGGATAGTTGCTTCATGTGGAAGGCCATAAATAAAGGAGTTATGACTAATTTGTTTAGGTGGGAGCGTGGTTTCAGTAATGACTCTCTGTGAGGATGAGTCGGTATTACATATTCTGAGGGATTGTGTGAAGGTGAAATGTGTTTGGCTCAACTTGTTCCCTAATGTGCATGCGGGCTTCTTTGACATGAATATTATGGACTGGTTTTATTATAATATGCAACGGGATATTTGTTGTCATGAAGGTCTGGCGTGGAATTTTGTCTTCAGTGTCGATGTGCATAGAATTTGGCTAGCCCGTAATAAACATGTGTTTTCTAATGAAGTGTTTGACGGGGATTGGGTGGCTCGAGAGATCAGGGCCCGTTCAGCTTTTGAAGCTCATACTAGGGTCCAACTATCTTCTTCCGGTGCCCTATCCCGTGGTCGTCAGGTTATGCATATATCTTGGCACCCTCCTCCCTTGGGATGGGTGAAAGTGAACACAGATGCTTCAGTGAAGAACTTGAATGAAAGTGCTGCCTGTGCTGGGGTTTTCTGTCTTGATAATGGTGCTTGGTTGCTAGGATTTGTCAGAAATCTTGGATCTTCATCTGTGCTTATGGTTGAGCTTTGGGGATTGCTTTCTGCGTTGCCGGTTGCGTGGTCAGCAGATATCAAACACCTTTGCATAAACTGTGATTCAAAGCTTGCTGTTAAGTTTGTCATGGAGGGTTTGAACGCTGGGCATCCTTTTAAGTCAATAGTAGACACTATTCGCTAGTGGATGAATAGGGAGTGGCAAGTTTTAGTGTCTCATGTGTATAGGGAAGAGAATGGGGTGGCTGATCATTGGCAAATATTACTCATGATTATGTTGTTGGTTTGCATGTCTTACAAACCCCTCCTGTGGGTTCTTCTTTGTTCCTCTTGGGTGATGCTATGGGCGTTCCTTTAGCTCGTGGTATCAGCTTGTATATTGTCTTTCCTGGGCTTTTGCCCTCCTTCATACCAAAAAAAAAAAAAAATTAATGAAAAAAGCAACACAAACAACAAAAATATAATTTTACATTCTATTTGTAATTACATTAGAAATTTATATTAGATAATGAAGATTTTACATTTCTATTTTTTATATTATAACAGTTTTTTTTTTACAGAATATTATAAAAATTTATTAAAGAAGGTTAATATTAAATTTTAAAATTTAAAATAACTAATACACGTATGTTAAAAGTTACATTAGAAACAGTAAGATTCAGAAAAAGAAAAAAAAAAGGGACTGATAAAATAAAATCAATGGTGACAATTTAACTGAATTTTTACACTTCACTAATCAAAACGATCATTCAAAACAATTTAACTGAATTTGTACATAATTATTAATTAACATGCATATGAAAATAAGAACATAAATATATAACTAAGGTGTACTTTTATTTGAATGAATTTAAAAAGTGAGGGAAATTTATATAATGTTATTCATAGCTAAAGTATATTTGATCAGTTATGAATAAAATTTGAACTTTTTCAAAATTCGAATACATGAAAAATGAAACTTTAACGAGTGAAATATGATACATGTCAAGTAAAAGACATTTTGTTAGAAAAAAGGTAGATATTGATCATTAAATGTAACATTTATCACCCTTGTATGAACACCCTTTTGTATATATATACTTTATACACAAAAAGTACGAACAGTAGCCCCATCCGAATAAGAAGAACGAGCTCACTGTGACCTTGTATTCGATCCATCCTCCTCTGCAGATTTCTTCAGAGTTAGCCCTGGCTTGCTTTGACCTCCCTGAATGATTAAAATCAAGACCAGAAATTACATTTGGCAAAAGAAACAAAAAAATAAAAATAAAAATAAAAATGAGCGTCTGTGCATGAATTACAGATATAGCTTTAAAGAAACTGAAGTTATAACATTCTCAACAGTCAAATCACAACTTTCTGGCTTGAAAAATTTGAAATTTGTGATATACATAACTCATCTCATATCCCTTGATGCTAAAGAAACTAAATTCGAATCATTAGAATTACGTCCATCAGGCGGAGCTAGACTATTTTAGTAGGGGTGGTCAAATATATAACATACCATTAAAGAGATTTTTTTTTTCTATCTTTATTATTTTAAAGTTTTATATGTTGGACAATAACAACTTTATAAACTTATAATTTTTATAATCATTTAATACGTAGGTTAAATGTAAGGCAATTTTATATGTAAGATTGGTTAAAAATAAGTAAATCGATCAAATTTCAGAATTTGTAGATGCTTACACACAAGTTTCACAAATTGGAAGAGGTTTAGTTAATTTGGAAGAGTAGTTCTGATTGCACTAATATTAACACAACTAGAAAATTTTTGCAAATCACACTACAATATATGTAAAAAAATTACTATCTCATAAGTCAAAAGTTAGATATCGTAGTATTTGGTTAAATGTTCTTATTATTAGATTATTTTTATATTATTACTGCATTGTAAATTTTTGTCTATTAAAAACAATTTTTATATGTAGTGAGAGATTTATCAAATAAAATTAAAAAATTGGGTGAATATAATAAAGTCTTTCCTCCTCTCTCATAAATTTGAGTGACCAACTAGTGACTCAACAAATTAATTTAACTAATTTCTAACTGTGCTTTAGGTATGTAATATTACCACATGTACGTGATTCTTGTAAGTTGTAGTAATTCAAAGAGTAAACTATATATGTGTTATGAATATTGAATAAACCCAAACGTAACTGTGCTGTGCATTATCTTCTCATTGGTGGGTGTTGTGAACTTGTTTTACATATAAAAAAGAATTGAAAATTTTGGGGGGGCCATGGCCCCCTCACCGCTTAACGTAGCTCCGCCCCGCGTCCATGAGATATCAATTTTTTCCTTTCACCTTAGTTTATTCTGTATCAGTTGAAATCTCGTTCAACGTGAATCCATCAGTTTTTTTTTTCTTTCACGTTTAGTTTATTGGAATGTGTGCAACGGATTTTAAACGGACAAACAAACACACTTAGTGCATGTTTGGTTTTCCATTGAGAGGTCTCCAAACGGTCGTTGAATCAAAAACTCTGAATTTCCACTTCTCACAAAACGTGTATTAGAATGTGTGTTTGTTCATCTTAACGTTAAACCAAACACATCTTTAAATGGGTTGAGCTGGGTTCGCAATTTCTTGGCTTGTCACAAAGGTGAGCCATGTTGGGTTGGCTCACCTGTGGGCTGGGTTGGCCCCTATTAGTAGCTCTAACCCAAACTCCTATATGACCACCCTCCTCCCACTCCCCGTAAAAAGAACATTTTTTCTCAATTCAAGCAGAAAATCATTTTAAAAAAAAAGTGTAATAATTGATCACTTACCACTCCCTTTTGGGCAGTCAATCTTCGGATTGATGGAGCCCGTGCCACAGAGGAAGCAGCTGCAGCTGCAGCCACACGTATTCTGCAACATAAAATATGTAACATTCAAATATTCTGATTTACAACAGTTTCATACAACTCAGCAGATTAAGTTTTGAAAGTTTATATTCTTAATTACCTCTTATGAACATCAACAAATTCATCTGTCTCGTCCACAATCTCCTCCTGCATCATTGGAAACAAATACAATCAGTATTGAGGGAAGAAAGATGTACTAGTGTACTGAGGGTGGGGGAATATCTCAAGTTACTGTAATTTACTTGTAAAAGTTCTTCAAATACATCTTCTAAAGTGATAATACCAATCACTTCACCATCTTCAATATTATCTGAAAAGGAACCATTTGTTGTGGAATCACTACGTTGCAAACCAGTTGACTTATTAATGCTTGGAGGCCTTGAAAACTTGTCAATGTCAACAACACTTTCCGACTTCTCATTCTGCTTCTGTAGTAATGGAGTAGTCAATTGTGAATCCCCACCGACCCCTTTGTTTTCTTCGTATGTCTCTTCACCAGTTGTTTCAGGAATCGTTTTTCCTTTCCCCCTAGCCCTAACAACAGCAGCCATATGGCTACTGCCCTTTTGGAACTCATTCAGTATATCGTAAAGAGGCATATCTGATGGAACTCTGTAAATATAATATAAAACATTACACAAATTGCTGATATTTGATATTAAAATTTAAAAGAAAATAACAGGAGTATAAATTAATAGAATCAAAGACATGAAAACCATTCACGTGCTTCTATCTAAAATCACGATTGTGACTCCATTTAACAATTTAAGCTTTCAGGAGAGTTACTCCTTGACAACAAACATACCGTGGGATTCTCCGGATGGAAACAGCACTGACAGGTGTCTCTGTTTCAGGTCGTACAGTGAGAAGACTTTTGACCTAATTTAAATAGAAATTAAGCGAAGAAAAGAGAATTTATAAAGTAATTAAAAGGGATAGACTAAATTAAAGTCAAAATGGGGAGGATTTAACACCCACCAGTAGAAGCCCAATAACGTTTTTTGGATTTCCAGAATAGACAGGAACTCGACTGTGCCCACGAGCAAGAATTTTCCCCATTGCCTCCCTGATTTGAGATTCACAGCATAGGTTAAAAGGATAAATATTGCAAGAGTGAATACATATACTTTGTATCTTTTAGCCAGTAATTGTAATCTCTATGCAACTGACGTTAGGTCCTACTTATTTTGAGGGAGATAATACCTTGAGAAATATTAGTCACGTGTTCCAGTAAATGGTGCAGTGGAAAATATATCTTCAGCAACCTATTCTATCAACTATTTACAACCTATTCTATTTAAGAATATCATCCACTGTGTGACCAAATAAGTTACTCAACTGCCAACTAAACTAACCACTGTCAGTTGAATTGAGCAAACTTTGCAGGCTATAGCTATAGGCGATTTAATAAGTAAATCGACAAATATATCAGACTATGATTTCTCAGTTCTATGTTTTCAGTGACTTGGGTGATGCATCCATCAGTTGCTGCCTTGCTGGCATTATGATTAATGAGAAGGAAGTCAGGCATATAAGAGAACAACCCAGTTAGGAAATAAGAAGGGCATTGTGGAGGCCACATGTGAAACATTTACCTGAATAGAAAAATGCACATTAATGAAGAATTATGGCTTTGTATACGGATTCTAACAATTGTTCCTTTACAATCTCCAATTGACTGGTTCATATACTAGATTTCCTGCATCTTGTCTATTTGGTCATATTATATGCTTTGTTTTACTCTATCCGTCCATCCAACACTCACACTTCCTTAACAAACTCCACAGCTCTTAGAAAGGGTGGATATATCTGTGCCTACAATGGGAGTGTGTGGGAGTGTGTGTGTTTTCACGTATTAAAACATGATGAGACAGCAAGTACTCAACATGATAAGAATGAATTACGTGACAGAGGAATACTTCAAAGTTCAAACATTTAGCCCAACACAAACATTTACATCATTAAAAAAAACACCCAATTATATCACAATAATATCTACACAGTATTAATATAAGAAGTAAGCAAGGGAAAAAACAAAGAACATTAAAACACAAGTTCAATCCAAATGAATAAATTTAATGAAGATAGACTAAGATGCATCAAGATACTTACCAGTCCAATTTTGAATTAACATCCAAAGAAAAAGTCGATTCAATAGGAGTCATGGCCTCTTCAGCAGTCTGGTAAAAGAAAAATCAATATGGGGAGAAAGGAAATTTGTATACAAGTATGCTGCTAAAACAGATGCATAAAATATACCTTGCACAAGTCAAAATAATACAGCATGATAATTAATAGTATACTGGGGTAAAATAAAGAGAAAACTCAAGTACAAAGGACAAAATATTATTTGGAGCATACAAGATCATGATAGTCCTATTTTTTCCTTTTTATTTTATTTTAAAAAAGGACAGTTTTTAAGCATTTAATATACCCATGTTCCTAATTCATGTCCAAAACCCCTTCACCTTTCCTAGTATCCCAAAACAAAAGACACCAACAATGTGTTTGGATAAGGCATTTCTCACATCATGATGCACGTTGAACAGGAATTCTACTCTCACAAAGCATTCACGTTCCATGGAAAGGAATGGGAATTCACACACACTATAACTAGTTAGAAATGACCAAATTCATGAAGCAACCCTGCATGTTTCAACACTCCATCATCTTCAATTTGTATTGAAACTATAAAATAGGTGATAAACTTAAAACTCTGATGCATTGAATCTCATATATTACTAACTATATTGTACTGTCATTATGTCATATAATGAAATAATGATAGATACGTTGACAGTCAAGATGTATCATGGGCGAAATGTGCTGTTTACCTTTTCAGTCAAATCTAGAGCTCCACTGATGATTGTTGTCTCATCATGCGTAAGCTCACCACCTTTCCCAGCCTGAAAGCAAGAAAAATCAACATTTATGAATCAAACAGCAATGACTACAATGGTAATAATTGGATAACTTTACCAATTTTGACATGACAGATTCCTCAACTAATCACAGTCACAATAATACATATTATTTTCATACCTCCTGGCCGTGGATGGAGACAAGAGCCTTTAACTGAGCTCGCCTAAATAAAGCCTCATTATGCCCCAATAGCCAGTCTAGAACCTGGATCAAATATCAGTGAGAAAAAGAAAACTTATGGCATGATATCTTTCTATAAGTTGTTCCCATATAAACATTTTAAAGGGCCATTTGAGTCAGGAAAGACGAGACTAATGACCTGGTTTTCAACCAAAAGGCATCTTATCCTATGTCATTATTACTCATTTTCTAACACATTAAAGCATTCTTATCAACCAAGCAAGACTAAAAAGAACCTTAATTTGTATATACATGATACATCTATACACGTATTTGCATATTAAAGTTTCATTGAAACATCATGAAATTATATTCTATTAATTTCCACTTTTTCATCCTCTACTTAATTATATATCATACTGGTTATCAAATAGAATACAAAGAAACGTAACTTCTACAGGTTAATGCATAATCAACAGCATCAATGGTTCATATACTAGAAAGACTGGTAATTCATCCTATATATGATAAATTACCTTTCCAATGGGATAAGCAACTGGGTAACAGATTATCATTAAAATTCGGACAAGCCATACAAAGTTAGCACCTACAGCAAGGCCATATCTACTACAAATTGCTTGTGGAATAACCTGAAACCAGAGAGGTAAAAATAGTTTAAAGAGGGGACAGAAGGGGATGTATAAAAGGAGTTCATAATATTCATTGGGTACAAATGTTGATGCCAAACCACAGAACCATGAAAGATGGCACAATGCCACAATCACATACCTCCCCGAAAAACAGAACGAAAGTCACAGCGAGAATGATAGCAACAAACTGATTGAACAGCTTGTCTAGGTATATCGGAAGGGCCTGCAATTGCAAGTTTCAAAGCCAACAGGTGCTTAAAAGTTAGGCATGATCGACTAGTCAGTGTAAAGAGTATATATACATAATCAATACATACATACAGTCACTCAACAGAGCCTCCAACATCCAAAAAGCAGATTCATCTATTAGAGCAAATCCAATCAACGTGACCACTTTCAACAAGTTATTCTAATCTGCCTAATCCAATTTTTTTTTTACATAACACACCGTTGTTTCAATTTAAGCACCTACACTACAACCATTTGCAAGAAGCTAGTGATTTCTCGTAAAAACATTGCATGAAACATAAATTAATCCTCCGAGTTATAATAATTAATAACCTCTCCTCCAACAAACAAAGCATGTTATTCTAATTATTCTAACTTAGAAACAGAAATTTATACGAAAAGGAGCATCGCAATAATCCAATTAATTACCTACCTCCATGGCAGCAGCATTACACAGAAGCAGAGTCACAAGCAGCTGGTGTTGTTTCTGAACCACAGGAAGTATAACCGCTGCATACACACACAAACACAAAATCTTATATACAACTCCATAGTTAACAAAGAGACGCACGTTCACGATTGCGAATTCGGAATTTCGTAATCCAATAAAATTATACGAAAATTCAATAGCTGAAAAACAGAGAAACGGAATCGAAGAGAAAAATAGAAAAGAGGAAAAACCTGCTTGTTTCTTCTCGGAGGGAGAACCGCTGCGTTGAAGAATCTCGAGGTCGACGAGGCCGAGAGACATGAGACCTAGGGTTAGACCTGACATGATTCCGGCGAAGATGACGAGGAAACAGGATATCCCGGCATAGACGAACCACCATACCGATCCGAATGGTATGCCTTCAGGTGCTCCGAGTTGGTTCCGAGTCAGTAACCGAGTCACCATTAACGCGCTCACCATATTCATCGTTGTTCTTTCTTCTTCTTCTTCTTCTGAGTTACGATTTTCTTATTCGTTCTCTGGTCCGGACTCTCTTCTTCCACTGCCTAGAACAGTGCTGCAACTCGTGCACCTCGCAACAACCTCTTGGACACGTGGCGGAATCAAGGACCTTTTCGTTTGGATGTGTGGATACGGTGGATTCTATTGTCACGTAGACAATGACGGGGACGGTACTGTGATTCCGTCTCATTCTCGATGAATCTCAGCCGTCCAATCCGGGAAACTTTACTACGACTCTACGAGAATTTTCATTTACCATGATTTTGTTAATAATGGTTAAAAATAAAACGGGTCTAAAGTCAATTGCAATCTCTTCTATTAGTCCTTACAACAAGCACAAAAAGATTAAAAAGATATGTTTAAAAATTAAAATAGTTTATTTTTAGGTAAATTCTAATGTGCAGTCATTAGTTGATGGGTTTTGAATACCTTTATAGATAAACGAATAATATACTACCATGTGTATTAATATTTTTATTTTTTATTTTAATACTTTTCGTTCAAATGCAACTTCAGAAATGTTTTGGGACTCAAAGAAAGAGGCCACGTGTACCAAAACCAGATAAAAATGGTTACAGGAACATTGTTCAAATACCCAAACCAGAAATACCCCAGTACAACCCCACAATAACCATTTCTTATTCCCCCATTAACAAAGCAAAGATAAACTTCCGGGAATCCGCACTACGTTCTGCTGTATAGCCCATGAACTCCCTAACAATGTGTATGCAGAATAATGCATCTCAACCCTTTTGATAATTCATTTCCGTTATTATTGTATGTAGTTTTCTTCAAGGCCTAAGCTTCAAGATATTCCTTTTAGCAACTCTCCAACCACTTCCCTGTTCTTTGTGATGTATTCATCCACAGTTTCGCTGCAAACATTGAACGAGGAAAACAATCAATAAGCAGAAAAAACCTATTCTTTTCTACTCGTTTGGTACTGGTTTTCATGTATTGTAAACACTGTGGCAGACAAATCGTATTCCTGTTCTTACGTTCTCAGTTCAAATTTTTGCAGTAGAAAAGATAAGACAGTTACACGTTTTGGGGGAGAAGTTTCATTATTTTTTTTTTCAGATATAGGTTTATTATTTTTAATTTTTAAAATATTTAAAAAATATAAAAAAAATATATATAACGGCACCGAAACCCATCAAGTTACAACAGCATCGAAGCAAGCACCTTTTTTTTTTAAGTATAATAATTAATATAATTTTTTGTAAGTATAATGAAAATCAAAGAAAAACTTTTATAGAGACCAAGATCAAAATTTTCTCATTTGTAGAGACTATAAACATATTTAACTAAAATTATAGGACAAGATGAATCACATAGCTAAAATATTGGATTCATCAATGGTAGGTCAAGACCCTCAAAATAGAATTCAAAAAATCCTTAGATCGTGTTTTGACAGAAAATCTTTAGAAATTTTTAAAATTTTAACTTGGAAAAAGGTGATTGAGCATAAATTAAGAGAAGAAAGATGTTCTCTTAGCTTATATTTGAGCTTTACAAGATATGTATAAAAGAGTAAGTACTAGAGTGAGAACTCTAAGAGGGGAGACTAGGGGTGGGTACATGGGCTTGGGCCCGTGGACCGGCTCGTTAAGCCACGGACTTTGCGGTTAATGGGCCTATTTTTTTTTTCATTGTATAATAATTCCGGATTTTGAGCTCGGCCCGCGAAGTCCGCAGATTTAACGAGCTTGGCCCACGGGGGCCCGCGAAGCCCGCTAATGAGTAAAACTTTGCTTTTTGCATTGAGGCGTGAGAGTCTCTTAGTTTTGCTTCAGACTTTCATACACTGCTAGTAAGTAAGCAAAATTGTGTTTGTATAAGCACATATTTATGATCTTTTAAACATTGTATAATTTAGTTAGAAATGTTGTTAAGGCAAATTGAATGTTTCAACATGTTGGCAACAATTAATAAGAAGAAATAATAATAAACTTGGTGATGAAATTGTAATTTAAACTTAGGAATTTGCTTTTATTTCTCAAACACCAATTCACCATCAGTAACATTGTGTACAAATGACAATGAGTAATAACAAATTTAAGATTTTTAAGGTTTTTTTTTTATAAAAATATTTTTTCACCATTTTTATTGAGTGTGCGGGCCGGCCCGTTTAACCGCTGGCTTTGCGGGGCGGACGCTGACCCAAAAATAAAGACCATTTATTTCGCGAACCGGACTTGGCCCAGCTCGTCAAAATGCGGACTTCGCTGGCCAGACCTTAAACGGGTTAGGTCGGGCCAGGCCAGGCCGTATACCCACCCCTAGAGGAGACTAAGGACTTTCATATAGGGATAGGTTGAAATCAATTATCAACTTTAAGTCTTTACTTGTTTAATGTAATCTTGGACATGCTTAATTACTAGGGACATATAAAAGATTATCCCTAATTGTAACGCTTTTTGTAAATGATGTAGTTTTGGTTGAAGAATTAAGGAAAACAGTTAATTTTAAACTTGGTTTGGAGACTAGCTTTGGAAACAAAGTTTTTTCTTTTTTTTGCTTAAGTTAGAGTAAGACAAAATATATGCATTGCAAATATTTTAGCAGGAATTAAGAGAAATCTGACTTGAAAATTAAAATGTGGGAGAAGATGTCATACCATGTGATTTTAAGTTTAAATATATGAAATCAATACTACAAAATGATAGACACATTAATGAGAATGTCACACACATGATAGAAGTGGGAAACTAAAATGAAAAAAGCATCGAGGGCGATTTATGATTATAAATTAAGTACGCCTATCAAACTTAAAAGCAAGTTTTATTATCGTACTATTATACATCTGATTATACTATATGATAGTAAATATTGAGCTTTAAAAGGACATGAGTGAAAAATATTGAGCTTTAAATTTTAATTAATAAAAAAGAGTGTATTTGAGAATGTTTTTAGCACTCCTCAATTTAAAATACAATAGAATTAAAATGCAGTAATTCAATTCATTTTGTACCTTATTGGATCATGGCATGATTTGCCTCATACTCACAAATAGGCTGATTGAGCCTAAACCACCAAATTGATTGAATATGCTAATATTTAAAGAAGGAATTCATTTACTTTGAGATTAACTTTTTTTTTTTGTTTAACTTGCTCTACTTATATTAACTTTTCATAAACTTTTTGTTTAACTTAATCCACTTATTAACTTTTCACAAACATTAGATTTCATTAATCCAATCGTTGCTTTAAGAGATGACATTAGTTTAAAAATTATTAGATATTTGATCAATTAATTAATTTTATTTTAACATATAATACACTTTTTTTTTAAAATATAAATAAATATTAGCTATAAAATTATGAATGTTTAATATATCATAAATTTTACATGTATAATCGTCAAAATAATATCATATAATTCAATGGTAAAATTTTTGCAAATTTTGTATTTTATAAAAAAATATTAAAGAAAATAAATGTAAAAAACTTACTCCATACGTTGATCCTTTCCCTGATTTGATTATATATGTTGCTTAGAACGTCCCTGCCAACTTTATTTGACTGAAGAATTGATCTCATATAATAATTCGTACAATCAAATGTCACTATATGTCGGTATATAGTAGGTGTAATTCACGCATTATATTTTCTGCTCTCTTTGTTTCTGTTGTCAAAACTTGAATTTTTTTGGTGCAATGATTTGGTGAGTGTAGACTTTGTAGATTCTAGTGCTTCCAAAACCGTGTTTCTTCCTTGATCTCATAGAATCTCAGGCTACTAGCAAACGCGTTTTTAATTTGGTAGTAATGAGAATCAGCTAATGTGGACTACACATATCACTCTCACCCACTAAGCCTAGCAAAATGCCAAAAAATTAGCCCAAAAGAAACGAAATTTTAGCAGCCGGGGCAGTGGGGTAGAGAAAAATTGACTTAAACAAAACATGATGCCACAAAGTATATGGTTTGGATAGACTTATTATTATACACGAAACGAAAGAAGAAGTACAGAAGGATATACGAAGGAAACAAAGTGAGATCAACCCTGCAATGGAAATGCTCCAAAATTAATCCGGCATCAAGTTTCTCAAAATAGAGACGAACACATGACCTAAATTGGAAGTTCCTAGACACACTTTTTGACTTTTTAATCTGTTTCTTATTGCAAGAGCATCCACACGTGTAGTATTCTGATTGATATATTTTGATGTTACTGGAGTGGTTAGAGGGTCATATCCACATTCAAGTATGCATTTTGAACAGGCTAATAAATGATGACCCGTCCGTTTTCGTCATGTATGTATAACTCGCACATACTTAGAACCTGCTCAAAATTGGGCTATGATCAAATCCTCGTGCCAAAAATGCAACAAAAGTGTCGTGTCATGAGGGCAAATTCTATACTCAATTATTGCACTGACGGTTTATAGGCTGCTAAAATTATTGCAATTATAGGGTTTCGGATTTAATTTAATGATGTGGCAATGTCAAATCGATATTATATCACAAATGAGATTGTTGACTGTGTTGGGAGGCATAGAAGGCCGTGTTTCATTTTCAAAACAAAAAACGTACGATTCCGTTAGTTGGGTTTTTTGACCTATATGTTTGATAGATTTGGCTTTTGTGACAAGTGGAGATTGTGAATTCAGGCGCGCTTGAGCCTTACTATCAGTATCAGTATCAGTATCAGTATCAATTTGTACTGGCAGACCAACAAAAATAGTTCAAAATAAAAGATCCCGTGACACTTTCTTGTTCTTAACAGTATCCCAACTTAGACAACAAGATCCCATGACACGTTTTTTATTAACCTAATTTTAGTTTACGATAAAAGTTTATTTTATTTTTATTATTAGTGTTTACAGAGAAACTTATTTGATCTTCGTTAGAAGTGCAGAAGTTAAGGGTATTTTCAAGGGTTAATGTCAATGGCCTTCATGCAAATGACAACATCTTCTATGTATGCAAGAATAAGATTACGTACAATAATCCTCTCTCGTATTTTTGCATAGCGAGAAGCCTTCTGGTATACTAGGTGTACGTTAGTTTTTGTTCAGTTTTAATGTCAATGGCCTTCATGCGGAGGGCAGTGTTTTTGATCACCTCCATCCAGCATGCAAAATGACAGCATCTTCGTGGATGACTCTAATATGTGACTGATAATTACTTTGTATCTTGAGATTGTTTTGAGAATTAGCTTTCGGGTTTTAAAGGTTGATAATTACTTCAAAATTAATTTGGTTGATATACTGGAGGGTATTCGGCTATATGATTAGCCGAATACCCTCCACAACAGATAAGTATTTTGCAAATAGTTAGTCGAATACCCTTCACACTCGATAAGTATTCGGCAGTGAGGATAAGCGTAGGACAGGTAATTGACTAAATTACCAAATACGTACAACCAAGTATTTGGCATCATGATAATCGGGTACCATGGATAGTACTCGGACAAGATAAATCCTGCTAAAAAGATATTACTGAGACAATCAAAGATTAAAAGGTAATTAAACAACCTTAATTAATAATGATGAACTATCAAAAGATAATCAAGGCCCATAAAAGTCCAAGGCCCGGTAAGGTAAGTATACAAGGGAGTACGATCCTCGAAGTACGATAACTTTTGTTCCTCATTTATTATCCCTTATTAATGCTCTGAGCTGAAAGCTGACTTGAGCGTTAGAGTGCCTTTTGCAGGTACCCACTTCTCGCTCGCATAGAAGGATTCGGAAACTAGCAAGCAATGTTTTTAAAACCAGACCAGTCATTGAACCGGTCAAGGCACTGGTTCAAGGTTCAATGGTTCAACCGTGGTTGAACCGGTTGAACCGGTATTAATAAAATAATAATAATAAAATAATTTATAAAATAATATTAAATATATATAATATCACATAACTTTATAACATTAAAAACTATAATAAAACTTAAAACATCACTAAAAGTTTAATTAAATATATCATAATACTTAAGTTCAAATTTTAATAAAATAAAATAATGTCCATTAACAATAACAAATTTACATTTAGAATAAAGAAAGAAAATGATAAATTAATATCATATAAAATTATCAAAAATCAAGATATAAAAAAATTATAAATTAATATAAATGAGCAAATTATATGTTTTACAAGAAAATAGTAATAATAATTGATAAAATAATTTATATCTATTTGAGATATTTATTAAATATGTGTTTTTATTTATTTTTAAAATACTTTATATTAAATTTAAAATTTTAAATGAAAAAATTAAAAATTAAAAAAAAAAATACCGGTTCAAACCGGTTTTAGCTACCGGTTTTGGCCCGATTTGACCGCTTCCCACCGGTTCTGAGCTCCTCCGGTTTTATAGAGTATCCGGACTGGTCATCAGATCGGTTCCCAGTCGAACCGGCCGATCCGGTCCGATTTTAAGAACTATGCTAGCAAGAGATCTCGGAGCGAAGACGTCAGCAGAAGATTACCTTGTTACCCTCAGGCAGGAACATTTTGGCGCCCACCGTGGGGTCCTGGTAAAACTTATCCCACGGTCCCCTAAGGAATGGTTACTACTCGGAGTCACGCACACATGGAAATACCCGGATCATCAGCACACGGCATGCAACAAGGCGTAGAGGGGCAGCATCATGTTGATGAAAACACAGCGTAAGTGGAAGATCAAACAAGCTTGTCTTTGGAGTTAAGACAGTTGAGAGCTGATCTATCAGCAATGCGAAAATAGCACGCTCAGGAGATCTTGGCCCTTCTTCAAGAAAACGCCGAGTTGAAAAGTTTGAATCGATCCTGGAAGCCTGAAGACCAAACACCTGGCCGTCAGCTCAAGGGCGAGTCAACGGCCAATCTCAGCATCCATGGGGCAACACATCGGCTCTCAACCTTCACCACCAACACTTAGACACACCCTTGCAGACATCCCTTCGTTTCCGGAATAATGAAAACCCCTCTCCCCCAAGTTGGAAAAGCCTCAGCTTAGACCGATATGATGGTAGTACTGACCCAAATGAGCACATAGATGTTTATGTGACCCAAGTTAGCCTCTACACCACGAAGACGCTATCCTATGTAGGGTATTCCCCACATCTTTGAAGGGACAAGCCCTTAATTGGTTCACTCGGCTTCCGCCAAACTCCATTGACAACTTCGAAACACTTGCTACTAGATTCAGTACCCAGTTTGCAATAAGTAGACCCCATCACTTGACTTCGGTTGCCTTGGTGAATATACGGTAAGAGAAGAAGGAATCTCTTCGAACTTTTATGGAAAGGTTCGGCAAAGTTGCCTTAAACATTCGTAACCTGGACCCAGCGGTAGCCATGCATCATCTGGTGACAGCCCTTCGCCCAGGAGCTTTCGTCAATAGTCTTTGTAAGAAATCGGCACTCGACTTGGATGACCTCAGATGAAGAGCAGCAAAGTACATGCAGATGGAGGAGTTAGTTGAGTACCGAAACCAAGTGCGAGCGAAAGCCAACACAGGAAAGAGAGAGCATGAAAAAGATAATCATGGGAAAGGAAAAGAGAATTTTCCCAAAGATTGAGAGTATCGTGGTCCCCGATACACGAGCCATACTCCACTCAACACTAGCTGCTCCCGGATACTCAAGCAAGCTCTTGCAACCAAAATATTAGTTGTTCCGAAAAGAGCTAACACTCCTCCTAAGGCAGATTATAGCAAACAATGCTGGTACCATCGCAACAGAGGCCATTCCACTAAAGAATGCGCTGCACTCAAAGACAAGATCGAGGATCTCATCAAAATGGGACACCGCAAAGACTTTGTTCACAACCCCAGAACTGAAAGGTCTCAATACTCCAAGTACAAAGAGGAAGATAGAACTTACAGGAAGGGTAGTGACCAAGACCGAGATCGTGACAGAAGGGTGGAAAGGCAAAGGAGTAAGTCTCGGGAGTGACAAGAAGTGGAACCCCATGAGCATCCTCGAAGAGTGATCAACACTATTGTGGGAGGATTTGCTAGAGGAGGGAGTACCTCTTCAGCAAGGAAGAGACATCTCCATCTCGTATGGTCGGTCAAGATGATAGCGACAGTTAGCAAGTTGAAAATGCCACCTATCACATTCACATATGCAGACTTTCAGGGTTCTGACCCCGTACAAGATGATCCGATGGTCATCAGCGTGGACATAGCAGATTGTATAGTCCGAAAAACTCTTGTGGATCAAGGAAGCTCGGCCGACATTCTGTAGTGGAACACCTTCAAGCAACTGGACATACCAGAAGGGAAGCTTATGCCCTATGACGAACCCCTGGTCGGATTCTCGGGCGAAAGGGTCAACATTAGGGGATGTATAGATTTGAACACAATGTTTGGATACGGGGAAAAGGTGTAAGGACTATCAAAGTTAGATACATTGTAGTGCATGCTAACACTCCATATAACATACTACTCGGACGATCGTCCTTGAATGCTCTAGGAGCCATAGTATCCACCCCACATTTAGCCATGAAGTTCCTCTCCAGCCGGGGCACAGTAATTACAGTTCATGTCGACCAAAAAGTGGTTAAGGAGTGTTACTTAGCTAGCCTCAAAGTCACTCTGTTGAAGGAAGAGGAGTACAAGTCAGTAAACACTGTCTCGGCAGCCGAACATTTGACCCAACCCTTGGACCTTGATCCCAGGATCGACGAAGACAAACGTGCCAAACCAAACGAGAAAACCTGTGCATTTCAGATCGATGAGACAAAAAGCCAAGTCACATACCTCGGCAGCAATTTATCGGAAAATGATCGGCTTCAAGTCCAAAGCATAATTGGATAGAATGTCGACTTGTTTGCTTGGAAAGCCTCGGACATGCCAGGCTTCGACCCAAATTTCCACTATCACAAGTTGGCAATATGCCAAGAGGCTAGGCCGATAGCCCAGAAGAAAAGAAAGATGGGGAATGAGAGGCGAAAGGCAGTAGCAGAAGAAGTAGCAAAGTTAATAGCAGCTAACTTCATCCGAGAAGTCAAGTACACCACTTGGTTAGCCAATGTAGTCATGGTGAAAAAGTCGAACGGTAAATGGTGAATGTGTACAGACTACACGGATCTAAACAAAGCATGACCGAAGGATGCATATCCTCTACCAAACATCGATCGGCTAGTCGATGAAGCGGCCGGGCACACTTTCCTCGGCTTCTTGGACGCATATTCGGGTTACAATCAAATCTGAATGTACCCTCAAGACGAGGACAAGACTGCTTTCATCACCGAATCAGCCAACTATTGTTATATGGTCATGCCCTTCGGCTTGAAAAATGTCGGGGCAACTTATCAAAGACTAATGGACAAAGTTTTCTGGAAGCAGTTAGGGAGAAACCTAGAAGTATATGTTGATGATATGATAGTTAAGTCTTCCAATGGCAGCATGCACAAGAGGGACCTTGAAGAGATCTTTGCTGAGCTCAGAAAGCGCAACATGCGCCTAAATCTAGAAAAGTGTGTCTTCAGTGTTCAAGGCGGAAAGTTCTTGAGCTTTATGTTAACATGCCGAGGGATAGAGGAAAACCTGGATAAATGCCAGGCTGTCATTAGTATGAGAAGTCTGAAGACTCCAAAAGAAGTTCAAAGACTAACTGGAAGAATCGCTTCCCTATCGCGATTCCTACCTAGAATAGCCGAAAAGGCGAAACCTATCATGAAATTGTTGAAGGCATCCAAGAATTTCTTGTGAGATCAACAATGTGAAGAAGACTTTCAAGATTTGAAGAGGACCCTCTTTGCCCCACAGGTACTCAAGAAACCGGACCCTCAAAAGAAGCTCGTCTTGTACATCTCGGTCTCTCAAGAAGCCATAAGTGTAGTGTTAGCACAAGAACATGAAGAGGACCAAGCACCCATATACTTCATAAGCCGAGTACTACAAGAAGCTGAGAAGAGGTATCAGACGATAAAAAAGGTAGCATTGGCACTAGTAAACGCTGCAAGGCGCCTAAGACAATATTTTCAGAGCCACCAAGTAGTCGTCAAGACTGATTGCCTCATAGCAAACATATTAAAGAAACCGGAATTGGTCGGATGAATGATGGCTTGGTCAGAAGAACTCTCAGAGTTTGATATAAGGTATGAGCCGAGAGGTCCCATCAAGGCATAATGCTTGGTAGACTTCGTCAATGAGCTGCACCCTGCCGAGCACTTCGAAGACGAATAGTGGATTGTACACGTTGACGGCTCGTCCAATCAACGTGGAAGTGGTGCATGTGTCATCCTTGAAGGACCAAACCAAATACGACTACAGCAGTCTTTATGTTTTGGTTTCAAAACGTCTAACAATCAAGCCGAATACGAAGCACTACTAGCCGGACTCAGGTTAGCCAAGGAGATAGGAGCTCGAAAGGTAGAATGTTGGAGTGATTCCCAAATTGCGGTCGAATAGATTAATGGTGTTTTCCAAGTCAAAGATCCACAACTTCCGAAATACTATCATGCTTTCATGCAACTGAAAGAAAAGTTCGATGAGGTCCAAGTAAAGCACCTAATCCGAGAACACAACGATGGGGCCGATCAGCTTGCCAAACTGGCCAGCGCTCAGAAATCGGGGCAGCTTAGAACTTTTATTCAAGAAGTGTTACCTGATCCAAGCGTGACCACCGAAGAGTGCATGCAGATCTCGGCACCCAAAGACCCTTGGATGGCCGAGATCCAACAGTATTTATCATAAGGTACTCTTCCGGAGGTTAAGGAGAAGGCAAAGAAGTTACGCGTCAGTGCTGCAAGGTACATCTTGATGGCCGGAGAATTGTAAAGGAGGGGGTTTTCCATCCCGTTGCTTAAATGTCTTGACAAAGATCAAGCCGAGTACGTCACAAGGGAGCTCCATGAGGGAATCTGTGGCATGCATTTCGGTGGACGCACGATGGCCACTTATGTGTTAAGAGCAGGCTATTACTGGCCAACTCTCAAATCTGACTGTGTTGAATATGTCAAAAAATGCACCCAATGCCAAAAGCATGGTAACCTTATCCATCAACCGGCCGACGAGCTACATGCTATTTCGGCACCATGGCCCTTCGCCGTCTAGGGGGTCGATATCTTGGGACATTTATAGCCAGGGGGCAATGCAAATTTTTGATAGTGGTTGTTAACTACTTTACAAAATGGATAGAGGTCGAACCCCTAACAACCATTTTAGCTCAAAATATGCAGAAGTTTTTATGGAAAAACATAATCACGCGATTTGGCATTCCATACGTGATCATCACCGACAACGGGTTGCAATTTAAGAATAAAAAGCTGAATACCTTTCTGGAGGACCTAGGGATGAAAAATAGGGTGACCTCAATCGAATATCCGTAAACGAATGGGCAGGTGAAATCCGCCAATAAAGTCATTTAGGAAGAACTGAAGAAAAGATTGGGTGTAGCTAAAGGCGCATGGGCCGAAGAGATACTTGAGGTTCTGTGGGCATATAGGTGCACTCCACAGTCAACAATCAAAGAAACACCCTTCAGAATAGTATACGGAACCGAAGCTATGATTCCGGTAGAGGTAAGAGAACCCATCTTCCGAAGACAAAACTTCGAAGCATCAAAAAATGAAAATTCCATGAGTTGAGCTCGATCTCATCGAAGAGGTGTGAGATCGAGCACGTTTAACCGCTGAAGCATATAGACAAAGGATGACTAAGAGGTTTAACTCAAAACTGAGACCAAGAGAATTCAAAGAAGGAGACCTAGTCCTAAGAGTTCAAGGCGACACACGAAGAAATGCCCGTGAAGGGAAATTGGCAACTAATTAGGATGGTCCTTTTAGGATCCGACAAAACCTCAACAATGGAGCATACAAGTTAGAAGAACTATCAGGAAAGGTGGTGCCGAGAACATGGAATTCGACCCACCTTAAATATTATTTCAGTTGACAATGTAATTGGGTGATGTACTCTTTTTTCCTTACTCGGCTTTTTATCCCTATAAGAACGTTAAAGGTTTTTACCGAGAAGGTTTTAACGAGGCACACCTTTTTAAGCGAATTAATGAAACACATCTTTTGACATACCTGTGATTATTTATTTTTCAACAGTCAATACTTAGTACAAATGGTTTCTCTCCTGAGTACTCCTACTCGGCTAAGGATGCACCATTCGATCTTCATTGCTAATGGTTTCCCTCTCGAGTACCCCTAATCGGCTAAGGACGCACCATTCAGAACTTTATTAATGGTTTCCCTCCCGAGTACTCCTACTCGGCTAAGGATGCACCATTCGATTTTCATTGCTAATGGTTTCCCTCTCTAGTACCCCTACTCGGCTAAGGACGCACCATTCGGAACTTTATTAATGGTTTCCGTCCTGAGTACCCCTACTCGGCTAAGGATGCATCATTCGATCTTTATTGCTAATGGTTTCCCTCCTGAGTAGCCCTACTCGGAAAATGACGCACCATTCAGAACTTCTTTATTAATGGTTTCCCTCCCGAGTACCCCTTCTCGGATAAGGGGGTACCATTCGATCGCCACTACAAGTGGTTTCCTTCCGAGCATTACTACTCGGCTAATTATGCACCGTTCGGACCTTTTGCTATTAATGGTCTCTCTTCCGAGTACTTCCATTTGGTCAAGAGAATACACCATTAAGTTATTTCACAAAAAATGATGAAGCATCCAATCTAACAAGATATCGATTTTCTTTTATTCAAAGAATAAAGCACTTATCGGTTAAAGCGCATACTTCTCCGTTGAGGAAGGCATTCGGCTAATTATAATGGCGTCGACACCTATCAGTTAATTCTCATTACTCATTTTTGCTTATTATTTGTCTTAAAAAAAGTAATCGGCCATTAATCGATACATAGATATTATTCTAAGTATAAAATGAGAAACAAATTGTCGAAGAACAGAAAGTGATATTGATTACTGAGGATGAAAGGTTACAAAAAAAAAGGCTCTAATAGCTAAAAATACATCAAAGTTTAACCAGTAGGAGCATCCTGATTCACCACGTCTTCGGCGTTGTCTTCGTTTTCTTCATTCTCTTCAACATCCCCATGTGTATACTCGGTTTCGGCGGCCGAAATCGGTTGCTGGAAAGGATTTTCGAGAACCGCATCCTCAGAAATATCATCAAGAGGTAATAGGTGGCCTTCGTACACATCCTTATCCATGTCAAAAAGCGAACGGTTGGGGATGTCATAGTAGTATAAAGTTTGCCAAACGGCATGATGGAATTCAGCCTCATGCTCGGCGAAAATTTTATCCTGAGCTGAGGCTGTCACCCTTTCTTTAGCCTCACGCTCAGCGTCCCTCTCCTTCTACACATGTGCTAACATCAACTTTAAACTTTCAATCTCTTCGGCCTGAAATCTAGCATCCTTCTCAGCCATGACAACCTTGGTATCCATATCTTTCAATTCAGCCGACAGTTGAACCACATTTTCCTTCAATTGCAAATTATCATCGGCTAGAGTGATATTAGCCTCTAATGCTTGTTGGTTAGAGTTATGTGCTTCCTTCAGGCTCTTTAACTTTTCAGCTTCCTTCAAAGGATTCATGAACATATGATGAGCAATGGCTGAAGCTCTGGCCTGAAATTCGCAGTAGGTCGACCAGTTGGAAGCGGCGTCAGCATTGTTCAAAATGTTCTTTCCAGTTTTGGATATGTCGCTTGAACTAATCATCTTCTTAGGACGAAAGTCCTTAGAAAAGAATCCATCAGCAGTGATGGCCGGAATCGAAGCCATGGATCCGGATCCTAAGAAGTTTAGTGTCTTCTGCTTCATCTTCTTCGATTTATCCTCCTCCGAGGTCTTATGGCTTCGGTGGCGCTTCTTGTGCTCACAGTTTCGGCTTTTCTTATCAACAGCCTAAGGGGGCATGGTATCTTGACGAGATGGCCTCGGAAGAGGTTGCTTTACAACATGAGGAAGGGAGGCGACACCCAAGGGGTTATCAGCAGCTTGGGCTCGGTTCTTCAGAGCGTTGCAAAAAGATAAAACATCAACACCTGCGTCAGCCATAATACCTACATTCGACAACATAGTTAGTCATTTATAAGCATTAGAAGTAATAAATGCTAGAAAAAGGAGAACCGAAACCTTACCACACATATCTACCAAAATATTCGAAAAATTAAATAGAGCAACAAGCTGTCTAACTGGAAGCTTTCGGGGAAGTGATTCAAGAAACAAGAGATCCTTGCGTTCTTGTTCGGTCATCATAGACTTCGGAAATTTGTCATAACAACGAGGGGTCTTCTCCCAATAAAAAGGAAACAAAGGCTTCCCGTTACTATCGTAAAAATGGTTGGCTCCTATATTCGGCTTAATTATTACTTTAAAGAAGCCAGTTTTAAAATTTTTATAAGAAGAAGTAAAAGACTGGAACAAAGGCCTTTTTGGTTTCCTTATTAACGAGACCCACAAACCACTCCTAGGCCGAGTACAAAAATAGTACAAGAACACACTTACAGAAGGTTGCACAAAATTAAATAGGCAAAGGGCTCGGAAGGCCTGAATCGCGGCCCATTCATTCGAGTTTAACTGAGAGGGTGCCACGTTCAAAACCCGAAGCACCCCCGTAGTGAAATTGTCGAAGGGGATCGTCACATGAAGGTCTCGGAAGACACAATCATACATGTAAAAGAAATCCCTTCTAGACTCGCCCTTTCCTAAGAAAACAAACTCAGCATCGATTTCACGCCGACAACACTGGAGGGCTATCGGACAAAACTCGTTCTCGGTGATAGTACATACGGTTACATAATTTACAAAATTTGATACACTAAGTTTATCGTCATAACGAGACCAGTAGGACCCGACCTCCCAATTTAACCAAGTATACCCATCTAGGGTTATTGGTGGAAATTCTCTTTTGCCTTGCGTAACCCTTGGTTTACGCTTCGGAATCAGGCTCGAAGTAGCCTTATCAACTGGAGGAGATATTATGTTTTCGCCCACTTCCTCTCCAAAAGAAGATGAAGATAAAGACGAGGAAGAAGACGAAGACGACGAAGATGAAGACTCTTCACTAGACCCCTCGACAGACGAGGACGATGACCGAATATCAACCACCTTGGTTTTCCAGAAAGCTTATGACCAGACGAACCCATGGTTAAGGGAAGAAAGAATAAGAAGAAAGGTCGAACCCTCGTACTTGAATCAAGTCGAAAAAGATGAAGCGCAAATGGAGTGTTCGGCCGAGAGCAAAAACTGAGATTAGCAAAATGTAAATAAAAGGAGTAAAGACGACATCCATCCTATACCCTATTTATAGGGTCCAAGCCCACAACAGTCCAAAAGGTGCTAAAGCCATCAACCGTTAGATCAATTAAGATCTAACGGTTCATGAGAGAGCAACGCTTCGTTTCCCTCATCCCCAACAGTCTTTTTCTGTCATAATGGCAGGGATTCGAAAAGACTTCACGAAAAGCCACTTGCCTTGAACAAACCAAAATGAACTGAAACTATAAGCCTCTTCATCACAACTGTTCACTCGAGGCTGGGGGCATGTATACTGGAGGGGTATTCGACTATATGATTAGCCGAATACCCTCCACAACGAATAAGTATTCGGCAAATAGTTAGTCGAATACCCTTCACACTGGATAAGTATTCGGCAGTGAGGATAAGCGTAGCACAGGTAATTGACTAAATTACCGAATACGTACAACCAAGTATTCGACATCATGATAATCGGGTACCATGGATAGTACTAGGACAAGATAAATCCTGCTAAAAAGATATTATTGAGACAATCAAAGATTAAAAGGTAATTAAACAACCTTAATTAATAATGATGAACTATCAAAAGATAATCAGGGCCCATAAAAGTCCAAGGCCCAATAAGATAAGTATAAAATGGAGTACGATCCTCGAAGTACGGTTACTTTTGATCCTCATTTATTACCCCTTATTAAATGCTCTGAGCCGAAAGTTGACTTAAGCGTTGGAGTGCATTTTGCAGGTACCTACCCCTCGCTCGCATAGACGGATTCAGACACTAGCAAGAGATCTCGGAGCGAAGACGTCAGCAAAAGATTACCTTGTTACCCTCAGGCAGGAACAATTGAATTTAATGTGCCTGAGCAAACCTTACTCCAAGCTGCTATAATTCTACAGAATAATGATATATAAATATCCTTTTATTTTAAACACTTCACCAACATTTTTTTTTCTCTCTCCCTAGATGTTGGATAGCATATTGGATGTGTCTATCAAACATTTTTCAATTCTAATTTGTAACATTGGGATGTTCCTTTTAAGTATTTAAGGTATTTCTACAGGACCAAATCCAAGAAGACTTTCTACTTGGGATGGAGAAACAAAAATTTATCCTTGGTTGGCTTCATCATTCTCATCAATGTCGTCCATATATACTTATCTCCCAGTTTATTTCCTTTCTTTCTTCAAATTAAGTACTAAGAAAAGGTAATCGATTCTCTAGCTCATCCAAATTCAAAGACATTAATTTCTTGTGCAAGAAGAGTGAAGAAACGAAGAAAATTTCATGGGTTAAATGAAATATAGTTTGTAGGCCTAAGGAGGAAGGAGGCAATCGGGGTTAAAGAATTTAGGGAAATTTAACATAGCCCTGTTGGGGAAATCCGGAAATGCATATTGTTAAAGGCAAGATATTCTGGAATAGAGTGGTGGGGTTCAAAATTTAGAAGAATGGGAGAGGTAAAGAGCATTTATTGGCGGAGATTTAGGATGTTTAGATATTTCAGAAGTAAACAAAAATGGTTGGTTAAGCAAGAGTGCTAGAAGTCTAAATCTCTTTTTGGAAGAAAGCTTGAGTGGGGCAATGGGGATGTACCTACACAAACAGGTTATTCCATTTATTTTCATCAAAACAAGCATTCATAGGTAGCCAATATGGGGTGTTGGTATGAAAAAAGGCATAACATTAGAACTTTCATTGGAGGATGAATCACCCTTGACGTTAGGGAGAAGGATAATTAAACAGTAAATGATTTTGAGAGAAGTAGGAAAATATTTTGTTGGATGACTTTTAGATGTATGGTAGACACTGTATTATGAACTGTTAGGAAGCAATAAATTAGACTGGATAGTATTATCATTGAAGCATTAGTAGCGAAAGTGTGATTTTCTCTCTGTGTGCTAAAACGCTTTTCAAAGGTACAGTAACAATTCGATAAAAAGTACCCTCTTGATGAGCATTTGTATGACATTCAATATTAGTAAGAATCTTTTCTGCACTGAGAAGATTAGGAATTGAGAGTGGTGGGATCATTGTCATAACTAGCTAGGATAATGTTTGAGCTTCTAGGGACATTGTTTGTCTCTCTTGCATTTCATACCTTTTCAACAAGTCGTTTTCTCCTTTCATGTCCTTTCCATTATTTTTCTTGCTTTTCTTTCAATTCGTCCCAAGATTGCATGTTTTGAGTTTGCGTTTGAGTTGGAATTTGCATTGTGATTAGGTGGATTCAATTTTCAAGAAAAAAACACATTCAATTCAAAAGGCTTTTTTTCTTTGCATAAACCTCATTCTTAAATAAAATTGGACCCGCCAATTTGAAGCATAAATGAAGTGAATGAACAAGTAACAGCCGGGAGGCTTTTTTTTTATAATGAAATAAAATTCAATTAAAGTCCAATTATTTATTAAGATTAATCATATTAATTCATTCTTAATACACACAAACTAATTATTTAAATTATTTTATTTCATATAAAGGAGGTTAACTACCAACATATTATTGATCTGAATAGCACTAGACTTGAATCCTTATGTTAAAGTCTTGAATTCGAGTTTTGTGGATCCTCTGCACCGATGTTGTGGTGATCCAAAAAAGGAGGTTAAATGAGATGTGGTATTTTGTTAATTCTAATTTATTAAGCATGTATAATATTTTTTAGTTAGAAAAAAATAACTGAAATGTGATTTATTTTATTAAGGACATCTAATATGTGATAGTTTGATGCTCCTTTTTCTCTTTTGTAAATAAAATTATCATTGCCCAAACCTATTTTTTTCCTAATGATATAAAAGATATAGCTAATTTAATTAAGGGTGACATCTTATTAATTTAATAAATGCATATGAGATTTATACTTGAATTATCATAACTTGGTGCTCTAAATTTTTCTTATATAAAATAAAACATGGCTATGATTATTGTTGTTATTACCCTTTTTGTAATATATATATATATATATATATATATATATATATATTTATAATAATAAGAGGTTAGTTTAAGAGTCACGCTTTATTAATTTCATAATTGAATTTGGGACGTAGTAGTTATGATAACTTGATGATTTTGAATTTTTTCGATAAAGTAAATTATTATCATTATTATTAACTAGTAGCTAGAAACAGTGTGACTTAACTATCAATATCTTTTATTTTTTTAATTTTTACTTAAAAATAAAAAGATGATTAAGAGATGTAAATAACTATCGTATACCAAGTGGTACTGTCTTCGATCTCTACGGATAAAAAAAACTATCATATTTAAAGAGTTATCTTTTATAATAATTGTGTGATTTAGATGTAGTTTTCATAATTAGGTAAAGGACAAAACAGTCTAAAAATGTGTACACGATGGGTATTCCCTTTATTATTAAATAGGAAAAAGAGACACTTTGTGCCTCTCTATAATTTTTGCAAAATAAAAATAATGAAATAATAGTGGATAGTTTGCAGGATGTAAGTGAGGTGTGGATTGATTGAAGAGAGTAGTTATAGAGATAAAAAAAAGGATATTTAAAAAGGTAGTTATAAGAGTAAAATGGGATAAAAAAATGTGTACACCAAAACTTCATATTCCCTTTATATAGTTATAGATATAGATACTATTTTTAAAAAAATATATATAATAACAAGAATATGTTAATTTAAGAATGATGTCTTATTATGATAATAATTTAATTACGGACATCTAAGATGTGATTATTTAATGTTCTTGAAGTTCCTTTTGTTTTTTTTAAATAATATATTGTTGCTATTATTATTATTTTTGTTGTTGTTTCCTTTTTTATTTTAAAAAAAAGAGTATTATTATTATTGTTGTTGTTAACGTTTCCTTTTTTATTTTAGAAAACAAATAAAAGGGGTACATTTAGACACGATGTCTTATTAATCTTACTTTTTAAATTAAGATAACCTAAGCTCTGATGATTTGATAATATTATATTAATTAATCCAATTTTTTTTTTATAACAATGCATCTTTGAGTGCAGTGGCAGACCTATGTTCAGGTCAAGGTGTACAAATGTGACTTTGATAAAATTACAAGTAAATATATTCAACTTTTATATTTTGTCTCCTTTATGTTTTTATATTTGAATTCATTGCTTCCCCAATTTTCACTCTCCTTCAAGTATTTGATTTGAAAGTAAAATTTTATCTCACAATAGCTATTAGCTAGCTTCCTTACCCCCGCAGGCTCAGGGTCCTAAATCTCCTTCTGAACACACTGTGACAATAATTATTTCATGCATTGTATTTATTTTTTATTTTTATTTCAATTAAAATATTAAAAATATATATATATAAAAGATAGATATCTTTAAATTTGAAATTCAAAGGAGAAGGATGTACAATGTCAAATTGAAATACTTAATTTGAAATTAGTATGTTTTTTAAAAAATAAATTAAAAATAATAGGTCATTTCTTAAAAAAAAAAAAACTAAAACAAGAAATTAAGTCATCATCAAATGAAGGTATTTTAATTTAATAAAAAAAATATATTTTCAGCGATATATTCTATAGGAAAGTTAATTTAAATAGCTTAATTACTTTAAATTTAAATATACATTATTTTTTTTCCGAATGGTGTATATATAGTACGTAGAAGTCAATTAGAACTTCCTTTCCAAACATTATGTCGGGTTGGCTTAGGACAAAGGTGCCATAACATTTATTATACGATGAAGTTTTAACGTTTTTCGTGAATAGTAGAATAATACTATTGTGTCCTCTTGTGTGTACTCAAATATGTTTATAATCACATAGATAGCGACTGATAGAGACACTGTGTTATCACTATGTTCGCGTTAACATTGTACGTACCCTTTTGATTTTTATGTAGTAGAATGCCGTAAAAGTGTCATATATGGTTATGCTATACCCAACCCAAGTTCATTTCAACATTATACTTCTATATGCACGATAGAATTGGGAACCAACTCGCTCGTTGATCATTCCGAGACAAAGGGGATTTTTGGATATCCTATCTCAATCAAGCTTTAACTTTGTTATTTTGTGATCACTCAGGATATATATATATATATATATATAAGAGGACAAAAAAAAAAAACGGAGGGTGAAGGAGGACAAATTCATAGTACTCTCTTTTGTTAACCCTTCGTGGCTAGCATTTTGTACCGAGTCGAATTCATGACCTACAAAGATATTCTATATATCCATGCATATATTGCTTTCTGTTATTATGAAAAAAGTGCAATGGAACTGATTACCATAGAAGATGCATATAGAATGTATCCCCAATTAGAGCTAGCTCGTCAATTATTAGCTTAGATTCATTAATTCCCGATTTTTTTGATTCTTTGGTGTTACTACTTGATTAGTCTTTTTGGAGAAAGAAGCTACAACAGTGTTAGAGATTATGTAGCATTTGTGATGACAGATGGCAAGGAAGAGCATGCATGAAAGCTTTAGGGCATAGAAGTGTTTATATATCTTCCTTCTCGTTCATCTTTATTTTCTTGATTCCCATCAAGCATCTTTCAAGTCAGGGAGCACACTTGTTAAACACTAATTCTTGTTCCCAAACACAACGTGTAATGCATGCATGTCCAAAATTTACTTTATTTAGGCTTTAAGTTACTCGCATTCTACAAGAGCAAAATCAATAAATCTTGGCAAAAAATAGTAAGTGTTTTGTTTACTTTATAACTTTAAGAACAATCAATTCATTGGTCCTATTTATATGTTCTAAAATAAACAGCTTTGTATACGTGTCTCATAAAATTAATGTATCAAGTAGATATATACAGAATTAACGAAACCGACGGACTTAAATTTATTTGGCTTTTTGACGTTTATAGCTTGTCATAGACACGCATGACTTCGTATAAGAAATAGGTAATTTTCATATGATTTTGTTTGTTCTATGATTCTATCTTTAAGAAGCTTATTATTGACTAGAAAATTAAATCATATTGGTTACTGCACCAAACTCAAGAACAAAAGAAAAATACATTATCATACATGATGCACCACTAAGACGCAGAGTTCGTCATCAGCATAGTTGTTCAGATGAGTGACATATTTAAATTTTAAAATATCGTAATACAATATGAACGTTGCTCATATATGGATAATATATTTTGCATTTCGTTAATAATATTTTCAATCGGTCTCAATAGACAATTAGTGATCCACCGAGGCTTGTAACGAACCCCGTTGGCTGCAATGTTATATTTGATAATATACTACAAGTTGTGTACTCCAGCATTTACAAATGGCAGGCACAAGAAGCCCTATATAGTAACCTTAAATTGATAATGATATCTATTAATTAAAATATAGATAATTTGATAGTGATGAAATGCCTATAAATCACTTTCATATAGTTACTGAACTGATAAGAACAGATACTATACTTTTATATTATAACCTTTGGAAAATATATATTCTATGCATGTTTGATGTGGACCAAGATGCTCATGGAAGCGTTGGAAAATCATTACTCGTACTGTCTTTTTTCCCTTTTCTTTTTATATGGGATGCAAAGCCAAGACTTTACTAAAGGTGATTTTGACCATACAATTGCATTTGTTAACATATAAATATGTAAACGTTTCCTTTTGTCAAAATTTTCAAGGATTTCCCAGAAATACTCCAAAGGGGAGGTAGGGAGTATAAAGTGCTTAAGAACAAAAGATGTATTTTTTTTTTAAATATGCCCTTAATATGGGTCCACTTTAACTTTTAAATATGGGGTGGTGAGTGGGAGTATAAAGGCGAGCTGTGTGTTATATATTGGTTGGAATCATGTGAGATGAAGAAGACATAGGGCTTCTGCGAGAGTATTGCCCCCACCTTTTTTTTTCTTCCTAACCCTTTCCCCCTTGTCTCTTTTTCTAGATTCCCAATAAACACTTAGCATAAGAATATGGTGGGTAATTTCATTGAAATAATTTTACTCAAACAACAGTTAATATACTGACACTTATTTTAAGTAATCAAGCTAATAAAAAATTGATAATTAAAGAGCCAGTTAACTAAGCTAAATGTGAATAATATATATTCTAGATCGAGGAATTGTATACCGCATTCTAAGAGGTTTAGTATCAACTTTAGAGGAATTGTACCCATCATTAGTTGAAAATGATCACAACCCAGCTCAACTCAACTCATGTTGATCTATCTAAATCTATCCATCACAATATATATTATCAAGTACGTTCAATCAAATCATGTGTTGCTGTTTCTTGCACTGGGGTTGGCCTCCCTCACCCGCTGGATCTTGAATAGACGGTGATTGAGAATGCATTAAGTCTATGAAACGGACATATCTCTGTTCATATATTTATATGAATAATAAATAAATGTACGTAGTGGAGTGGAGTACATGTTACTATGTCTTTTTCATGGTGGGAAGGAGGCACGGCTTAACCCCAAGTCCAATCCTGGATCAGGAGAAAATGGCAAAATGACCAAAACGCCCCCATTCCCTTCTGGGCCCCACCCACCACTAGTGGGGCATGGGGGGACTTATACTCCCATTCCCATCACAAATCAATCAGTAGTAACTGTGATCAAATTCAACCTTTTAAATTGGACCCACCAAAATAAATCGATCATGCTTGGTGGCGCCTGCACCACAAAACAAACTATCCTCAGTACGGAAGCCTCACTCGCAAAAAGGTTAAGGAAGCTCCTTACTGCACAACAGAAAGTTAAAAGCATTTTTGATCTTTCACTATATACTATACAGTTTACAGTTACGCCACTTCAAACCGTTTTCCACGGATCCCAATAATGCTTCTCCTCTGTACGGCCACCAAATGTAGGTACTTCCAACTTCCCATGTCCAACGTTCAGGACTTGGGATGCAAATTTTACAAGAAGATGCTACGAAACGCACAAGCAGTACTATATATGCTACAACTTTTGAGCCTGTATTTGAATTATATATAATTTGTTTTAATGAAAATGTATTTTTTTCACTTCTACTTTTAAATTATGATTCTGTTAAATTATAACAATCTAAACATGTAAGAAAAAAACCTTTTTTTTTTTTTTACCTTTCACAATTCAGTTAGTTAAGCTCCAAGATTGGATTTGAAATATAACTTCTGAGTGAGTGCGTTTAATCTCTCACAGTGTGCTTCACTTATTCTCTCTCCTCCTTATAAGAATACTAGTCTCTCCTTGGATTAAAAAAAAAACTTGTTACCTAAAAAATTGTTTGTGTTAAATATCACAAACTTTTCAACTGTTTTCAAAACTAGTAACTACAAGATTTGAAGAACTGGAAAAATATAGAGCAACTTGCTAAGTATTTTCAGGCTATATACCACAGAATTGAAGGGTACATCAACTGTTTCTTATCATGCTACTTTTATTTTTCAATAAAAAAATTACTATCAGTTAAAATTAAAAGAACTCAAGAAAAAAAAGGTATGCATTAAAATATTTTTCATTGATAGTGACAGCAACTTATCACCCCAGCTTCAAATATATATTTTTTTCAGATTTTTACTAATGATTATTATTAATAACACTGCCTGGCACAATATGCAGTAACAAGATCATATTTTATATATGCGCGAAAAGATTAAAAATAAAAATCCGTCACATCAGTATCTAATTTAACAAGCACTTCCCGAGTGCAACGGTTACACTGTAGGTCCACAGCGTTAGCCAACAAAGCAGGGATCGTATATGACTATATGCTACGCTCCATTAACAACATATTTAATTAATTTATACGGAATACACTTAAGTATTCCTGATACTGATGCAACCCTAAAGATTAAATAAAGAACCCGCCAAATAAAGAAATACATTAATATTTTCCATATAACCTGTCAATAAGTTAAACAAAATATTATATTTATATATATATGTTTATATATCTTTATATATATATAGTAAGTAAAACATTTACTACCAATGACATGACCTGAAATATAATAAATAAAAAAAAGATATGCAATGGCATAGTGTTTCAGCATGCACCAATGGTGCGACCTTTGTATATAGATTCTCTGGCCCTACTACTTCCTCTTCTAATGGGTTGCTGCTGCCATTGCTACCTGCGCCGCCGCAATTACATCTTTTGGGGACACGATTCCGGCGGGGACATGCGTTTTCTTTTCCCCGTAGAGAAACTTGTGGAGGATGATCAAGCTTTTGGCGAGCACGTGATCGTGCCAGGAGTCACGTGAGCCGAGGAAAACCTCGGTGGCGTCGAGCCGGTGCATGTTCCGTTTCCACAAGCCGTGCAAGCGGTGAATCTTCTGAATCTGACGGTTCGCGAGCGTGCAGTTGTTGATCTTCAACCTGGCAATGGCAGCCTCGAGGAGTCTCTGTTTTGTTTTGTCATCAACGGTTCCAGAAGCTTCGGCGCGAAGAAAGTCGTCGAATTCGGGCACCCCAATGGCCCTTCGTATCCCTTTGGTGTAATCGGTTACACTGGGGTCGAAGAATTCACGAACCTCGTTGACTTGACCGGCTTCGATCATGCGATCCACACGTGCCTGGAGGGAAGAATGGAGAACCGGGAGTGACACGTCGACCCAGAGAAAACAGCACTGGTACCTTAACCTAAACTCAGCATAATGGTTCACCAACGCGTCTAAGTAAGAATTGGAGCCTCCAGCGATGATGGGTAAGCCATCCCTTTCGACAATGGAATCTATAGCCATAGTGGCGTGGCGACAGAAGTCGTTGGCGGTGAAATTTATATTAGGGTCAACAGTGCCAAGCAGATGATGTGGGACCCCAGCACACTCTTCTTGGCTCACCTTATTGGTGGTGATGTCTAGGCCATTGTAGACTTGCATTTTGTCTGAGTTCACTATCTCCGCTGATTGGAAGTGTTTGGCCACGTCTATGGCCAACTTCGTCTTGCCGGTACCAGTGGCCCCCATTATCACTACCACCTTATCCTTGCTATTCCGATGCTGAAACAACGACTCCATCGTTAGTCCCTTTTGGAAGCTTACTAGGGGCAGGGGCAGGGGCAGCTCCTGTTTGCAGGCGCAGGCTGATATTGAGATGTTCATTTTTTAACTATACCTGCAAAGTTTACCAAACATTTTCTCTTTTAATATAATATAATTTTACTTTCCCTAATCCAATCCACATCATACTAACATTAATTTATAAACAATTTGTTACCACAAGATGGTTTTCAATTTTAATCCATCACCAAATGGATAAGTATACTAACAAGTGACGAGTGAAATTTTCTTTTGTAATTGTAACGCAATTAAATTTTTAATTTGATCATTTCCTTAATTTATTAGAAAACCAGGAGAATCTACTAAGGCGGAGGAGGAGGAAGGAGAAAAAAACAACCAAAGGAGCTTAGTCTAAAAGGATATATAGGAATAATATGAATTATGGAGGGAATGAAAGATGTTATGTTTGCTTAGAAACAGAGAGGTTAAAGCAGGGGATAAGGAAAGTAGGGAAGAGTATAGTAAAAATGGAAGGAAAAAAGAAAAATTTACAGAACCCCACATGTAATTTAAATGGACCACGGTAAGAGTACGTACCGTCAGTGTCAAAGACGCGGCGAGCGTTAGAAAAAATTACTATAAAGAAGTAGTGTTGTTGTGCACAGCTTGATGGAGGAGAAGGAAGAGTATGTATACGTTTGATGATTTTTGAGTTTGTTGAGTTGAATATGAATTGGTGTGATAGTAGTAGAAATTTAAGAGGGTGTTGTGTTGTGTGAAGAGAGTTGAATAGAAGGTTTTTGTTGCGGGGAGCGATTGATTATGGAGATGGGGTGGATTAGTGAGTGTTCACTGATCCGTGGATTTTCTGGCGTAGGAAATGAAAGCCCACACTGGTATTTATAATTTATAGAAGCGAAGACTTGTGATGGCCCACTTCAGGGCTTCACATGAAATATATTAAATATATTATATTTTTTATTTTTTTTCTTCTAAAATATTACTTATATTTTGTTTATTCTAATTTATTTAGTTATTGATACCAAAATTTTCTAGATTCATAAATTCAAATTTTGACATATCATTTCAGATTAATAGTTTATTTAAATAATTTGTTTTCAATAATTATTTATAATTTAAAATGTTATTTTTAAGTCATTATTATATAATAAAGTAAAATATTCATTTATAACAAATATTACATTTTTGGTTATGTTTTATGTTTCCTTAATTATTTAACAATAGTGATATTTCTTTATATATTTTTCTTTAAATTTATATTTTGGTATCTAAATTTAAAAAACCATGTTATGATGTATTAAAAAAAAAAACTTTCTGATAAATACCAATTTTCTTTAATTTTAACTCCACCCTCACTCTTGTTTTCTAAATCTCCTCTTATTAGTGGATATTAATTTTTCGGAATGTTTTATATTTTAACTTTTTTGTTTAATTTTCCACCTATTAGGAGGTTATTTAATAAATCTATTAAGGCTGTGTTTGGTTATGTGGTAGATTCTGAAAATTTGAGTAAAATACATGAATATGACTGCGAGATTGTTACTTCAATATTAATAGAAAAATTTAATCAATTTTGTTTTGACACACCGCACACCCAAGTACAGAATAAGAAAATCTATTCACCTTGTTGTCAAGTTGAATCTTAGGTTTCATTTAAAAAGTAGAAACAAAAGGGTGTTGCTTGTAGTTTTTTAAGGAGCGTATTTAACACTTTTATTTAAAGAAAAATGCTTATTGATGTTTTACAAATACTGAATAAGGAAATAACGATATAAAATACTACGTATTTAATATTTTTTAATTCTTAATTCTTAAATGATTTTTTTTTAGCTTTTATCTATGTACAGTAAATTTATTTCTCTTTTTTTTATTCTGTTAATAATTTTATTATTCTGGAATTTATTTCTTTTTACTTGTTCATTTTGTTTACAAGATTTTATTTTATTTCTAAAAAAATATAACATGGTTGTTTAATCTGCAAAAGTATTTACATAATAAAATGCATTAATTCAACACAACAGACGTTGCAAGCAATTAAATGGATTCCGCTTAATTAACTGGATCCCACAATCAAAATAATATTCTCACACACTTTCGATTTTGTTAAGTCATGAATCTACTTGAATTGTGACTTATATCATGTGTGTACAACAAATATTTTCCCGCAATATTAGCTGGTGTTTATACATCACTTTTTGTGTTATGTTTTATTAAGCTGATTTTTGACATGACAATATATTCTCGTTGACTATCGGATGACAAGTTTTCCTAATTTTTTTATTGGAATAATTAATCTTCAAGATATATCTCTCTCAAGCAATGAAATTTATAAATATGACGTCTATTTAAACTCTATTGCATTAAAAATTTAGAAAAAAAATTATCATATATAATATTTTTTTCCGACTTAATTTATATTTGTCGAGTGACTAATGTATTATCAAAATACTAGTATTTTTATATAAAAATAAATAAAACTCTAGCCACTTCATTTTAATTATCATTTGAAAATCTGATATATATTAAAATTTTCAGAGATGATGTAATTATAAATGACAAATCCTACAAACATACAGGCAATTAGATGATTATCATGTACAACCTAAAGTATGAAGATAGTTTAAGCACGATCATTATAAATGATAAATCCTACAACAAATTGTGTTTGTTGTATACAATTTGTTGATAGTGAAACTTGTTCAGATGGATTTTAAGGAGATTCAATTGAGTTGTACTCTAAATTTCTATAAATTTTCACTATTTGATTCCAAAGTATACCCTCTCAGTCTCAGGGACCTTAGACAACTTCATCAAGTTACTTTAGCTTATAACACTTCTGACTTGCGAGGTTATGTACCTTTTCGATCTCAATAACATTGGTTGACTTCATCAAACCTCTTCAACTTATGACACTTGTGACTTGCATGATTGTGTAACCTCCCAGTTCAAGGACCTTGATTGTAATTATCAAACTAAAAAAATCTCTCAAATCATGTCACTCATCATTAGAGAGAACCTAAATTGTAATGATACATTAAATACTATATGGGCCAACAACCATAATGACTAATTGTGTGACTCCCTCAATCAATGTCTCAATTAGACCAATTCTCATATAAAGTCACATAAATCAAACCTTAATGAGAATAAGTTACTCCCTCGCAATGCATACTCTCCTTATATATATATATATATATATATATATATATATATATGTGTGTGTGTGTGTGTGTGTGTGTGTGTGTGTGTTTTTTTTGCTGACCATGGTATTGATACGGATTAGTCATCACCGGAAGTAATGACTAAACTTTGTCGGGGACCGTGAGCGCGCACCAAGGTGGGTATTCTTCTCCCAACATTATTTATTCCATATCTAAAGTGGCATCATCAGGATTCGAATCCTGAACCACTTGGTTAAGGGATACAAGCCGCTACCACTTGTGCCAATCAATGTTGATCCATACTCTCCTTATATAAGCACACACCTAGAGGTACCTCAAGTGTGTTCTTTCCTATATTCTTTAATTTGTGCCCAATTTGACCTAAGTATCTAAGCCCTTGCAGGTATCTTTCACCAAATCTCTACTTGTGGATCTTCCTCGGTGCAATTAGGTAGCATCAACAAAAGACTACTCAATTCGATTAAGAGGAGTGCTAATAACACACTATCTAACATACTCCTTCTTATTACTAACACACACTTCATTATTGGTTAAAATTGATTGAAAACTTCAAAATCAAGAAAGGGACTTATTAAATATGAGACGGAACCCACCAAAATATCCAATAAATTTCAACAAATAGTAAATGGTGTGTTTAAAAGAGTGTTTTGATAGTATTTCTCTTTAATCAATGTTCCGGATGCAACTTAAAATATTGAAAATAACAAAGTTTTAAAAGAAACTCAATTGAAAAAGTGTGACTTTAAATGAAATGCAATTTCACTTCAATAAAATGAATAAATTTAAAGGCAACTTGATATCAAACAAATTGAAAAATAAAATATGTAAATTAAAATGCTTAGGAAATAAAATGGCTTAAAAATATAGATGGACTTGAAATTTAAATGTGCAAGAAATTTAAACTGAAAAGCAATGTAAATGCAGTGGAAGATTAATCCAAAAGCAAATTGCTATAAGGAACTTAAAAAGTGAAGCCCCGAATGTAAATCAAAATTTTAAAAGAACAATAGTGATATTGAACTTGGATATTGATGAATTAATGAAGATTCCCCTATGTAGGGACTTTGGGGAGGACTCAATTATGTGGAAGCTCAACAAGGATGGTTGTTTTTCTGTGAAATCAACCTACTTTTATGTGATGGAATCAATCTTTAATACTTCCCAATTCAAAGTTGCTAGTAATTGGAAACATCTTTGGAAGCTCCAAATTCCAAACAAAGTCGGAGTTTTTTTTGTGGAGAGCAGCCCGCGGTTGCATTCCTACTCGCTTGAGGCTTCAATCTAGAGGTGTTCCATGTCTAGGTATCTGTCCTTTTTGTCAAAATAATCTGGAGAATGAATGGCACTGTTTTGTAGCTTGTGTCAATATTCTCCCATATTGGGAGGAAGCTGGGCTTTGGAATGATATAAAAGAGCAGGTGGATAGTTCTGATGGTTTCTCTAATATGCTTTTTAGTTTAATTGAAAATTTTCCAAAAGAGAAAATGAATCAAGTGGCTATGTTATTGTGGTCTTTATGGTGGAGAAGGAATGGTAAAATCTGGGAAGATGTAGATAGACCAACTGATGTGATTATTCATAGGGCTCGGGATTGTCTCACAGATTGGAGGAGAGCACGTCAGAGTTACCTTTGTTCTTCACAGCAACATAACAGAGGAGGTTGTTCAAATGCAATATAGACGTTGCTTTGTTTGTGGACCAGAAGAGGTATGGCTTGGGGTTGTGTTTGCGTGATGATAGGAGACGTTTTATCCTAGCAAAAACCTGCAACCATGAGGGTCTGCTACAACCTTTTGAAGTGGAAGCTGTGGCTCTATTAGAAGCCATAAAATGGGTGACTGAGTTGGGATTCCAACAGGTCATTTTGGAAACAGATTGTAAAGTTGTGACTGATAGAATTAACTCTAATTGTACAGATCAGTCAGAAATAGGAGCCATTATTAGACTATGCAAAGATAAGCTTTCTTTTTTTACAAACATAGAGATATGTTTTTCTAGGAGGCAAGCTAATTGTGTTGCCCATCTCTTAGCTAGGGAGGCACAATTTCATACTGACAGCCACCTCTTTGATTACACACCATATTGTATCCAGAATCTTATTACATATGAAATGAATTCAATTCTCAATTTCAAAAAAAATAGTGATATTGAACTTGAAAAGTAAAGTACTAAAACTTTAAAAAGTTTTAAAATTTACTTTTCACATCGACTGTGATCAAAATTGATCTAAAAAGTAAACTTTTTACATCTATCATCTATTATAAGAACAACATATGTAGAAAGTCTAGGGAAACAAAACACTATGGTAAGTTGGTAACATTATGGTCAAGGTGAATAACAACCAACTTCCAATATTGTCTACGAAATCAAGTGTGAATTAGTCAATTGAAGTCACATAATATCATATAACAAACTATATATGATTTTTATTTAATACAAACTATATATGATATTACTTACAAATAAAGATACGATGCAAGATAATATTCATTATTGTTTTCACATGATATTTTACTCAAGTATTCTTTTTCTCGCCTATTAATCATAATCAACTTGTTGAAATAAAGAGGGCAAATAAATTCATATTTATGCGAGAAATTCTTTGACTTGCAAAGGCTATGGGCACACGTGACATTGGATAGAAATTTTTTTTAGAGCAAATTAGACTGACATAACACTCTTTAAAACTTTGTCAAATTACACAAAAATATCTCTACTTTGTTTTACCCCTACACAAACACTATTTGTCAAAACAAATTACTAAGTGATCACCGAACTTCTATATCTTAGAAGGGTCTTGCCCTAAGAGCACTGGTTAAAGAATTAAAAGGAGAAAGTATTTATTATAGAAATCATAAGAGAGCGCAAAAAAAATTATGGATAATGCAATTTTATGCATCCCAATAAAAAAAATTCTTTTAGTTCCTTAACCAGTGCTCTAAGGGTACTAGTTAGCATTTGCCATCTTAGAAATTCCTTTAGAACAGTTAGTTAATTTAAAAAAAAAAAAAAACTCTGAAATTTACATTGTATACCATATTATAAGAGTTGTGCACCGAAATTCACATGAATTCCCACATTATAATTTTGCTTTTACATATATATACACACACAAGTAGTCTACATCAACATTTCAAATGCCAATGATGAACGATAATAATTAGTTCATACCAATCCCTGTAAGAAGTAAGAAAAAGAAAAAAAAAAAGAAAGAAAAAAAAAGGGCAATGATGAAAGATAATAATTAGTTCATAACTTGTAACCTCGTACGGTCGTACAAATATGATGACTTGTTACAATGTTCATTAATTGCTACGATGAACATTAATTCATCAATAAAGGATGAATCTTGTCTCACGTTCGTACAGTAATTTCATCCATTCAAATCTATAAGTTCATTAAATTGTGCTTTTGACGGCGGCGTTTCATCTTTATCCCATCTTTTTTCCTTAGAAGTGACGTATATCCATCACGATTGAAATCTTGGATCCACTCATATCGATTATAGCTGGCTGGATTAGAGAGCCAGAATCTTGATGCTAGCTCATAGTTTCTGTTCAATAATAGCAAGCATGAACCTCCGCAAAAAAAGGTGGGTTCAATTTTTTCCGTCTAATAATTATGATATGAACTATTCTAGTTTTTTCTTTAAAAAAAAAAGTTTCTAGATCTAAGATAAAGACAAATTGACTTCAAAAAAAAGAAGAAGAAGATAAAAACAAGTTATGTCATCAAAAAACAATTCTGTGCATACTGAGATAATGGAGTCTTGGTAAAAATCGATGACTTAATTATCCAGATATTGTTTTTGGTGACACTTATCCTGATAATTTAATGCTTCGAGTTACAATCTTGTTTTGACACTTTTAAGCGTCACTAAGCTAAACCTATGAAGAAAGTAAGAGACATAATATGGCCCCTAAAAACCTAGTAGAGCTATATATCTCAAGAGCAAAATCTAAGGAATTTCAATACGATTGTTATGATTTGACTATGGAAAATTTTTTATCAAAAAAGGATATATCATGATTAATTATAAAATTTAGTAACTTTTTGATAAAAAATATATATTTTTTCCATTTCTAATAATAATAATAATAATAATAATAATAATAATAATAATAATCAATTCAATTATATTATATAAAAGAATATTTTGTTACGTAGGTTGATGACACGTAACAATACTATATTAATTTTTTTTCCACCGAAATGAAAACGATTTTATTTTTATGGTAATTTTAAATTTTAAATTATTTAATTCATATTAATTGATAACACTAATTTAAATTCATATTCAAATTTGAAAATGATCAATATTTTAAGATATTTATGATTTGAAATTTTAAATTGTTTAATTCATATTAATTGATAACACTAATTTAAATTCAAATTCAAAATTATAACAAATTAAAATAAAGAAATATTGCGATTATATTTTTTTATCTCATAATTTTATATGCAAATTTATAATTGATAATTTAAACAATATTCATTTATACATGTGTGGATGATAATAATTTTTTAATATTATCAATATTTTAAGATATTTGTGATTTGAAATTTGAAATTGTTAATTATATTAATTGATAACACTAATTTAAATTTAAAATCAAAATTATAACAAATTAAAATAAAGAAATCGTGCAATTAGATTTTTTTTATCTCATAATTTTATAATGCAAATATATAATTGATAATTTAAACAATATCTATATATACATGTGTGGATGATAATAAAATTTGAACATTATCAATATTTTAAGATATTTATGATTTAAAATTTGAAATTGTTTAATTCATATTAATTGATAACACTAATTTAAATTCATATTCATATTCAAATTTCAACTTGATCAATATTTTAAGATATTCAAATAAATTAAATCCTGTAAATAAATATTTTTTACGATCGCCTAAAAAAATATCTTGATAAAGCTTTTACTAATTGGTTAATCTCAGGTGATAAAAGTTTATTTATGTTCCTAAATTATTTTTTATTTTCTAACAACTTTAATTTATGTAGTTCAATTAATATATCAAATCAAATATCAACTTGAATCAATTTTCAACTTAATATTTATGTTATTAACAATTATATATGTCAAATAAAAATTATATGTTTTTGGTGTGGTTTATTTATTTATTTTTTATTTTTATTTGTTTTTTTACAAATGATGTTAAAATCTAAGATGACTTAGTTCCACTCTCGATATGAAAAATATGTTTTTCCATTCTTTAGAATCTCTATTCTAGCCCTTACAAAGTTAATTTTAAGATTTCTTTTCTTTAAATTTTATCTTTGAATAATCAATCAACAATTAAAAAAATAGATCTTAATCATAAAAAATAGTATTTTTAAGTCAATATGATTAAGTGAATTTTATTTACACATAGTTTTATTTTTAATGCATATGATTAGAAATTAAATATTAATTAACATGCTTAGAGGACTTAATTATTTTTCATAAGATCAATAATATTATTATATATGCATTATCTTATCTCTGTATTCATAACTTATTTTTTATTATAATTTTTAAGTTCAAATATCCACAAATCTCTTTTTTATAATTAATATTAGTCATTTCATTATTTTATGGTAAAAAATATATTTTAAAAAACCAATAATTATAAAGTGTACTATAAAATATTCATTATTAATATTTCTTATTAAAATTATATTTATATTATATATATATATATGAAAATATATTTATAAGGATAATATTTTTAAAACATTTATATAAATTAAAATTATACAAGATGTGAATATAAAATTATTTAAATATATATATTGATTTTGATATATATATATATTTTAAAATTCAAAGAATGAAATGTTATAAAATTCAGAAGCACACACGTTTAAACTAATCAATTCTAATTTCAATTTCAATTTGCCACGTAGACAAATGCCACATGGCATCACCATATTCGTTTTTTCTCACCTAAATTTCATCGATTTTTTTCTTCTAATTTATATATTCACCTAATTATATTAAATATAGTAATCAACTCTAAAAATTTATCGATTTTTTTATTTTGTTTTTTAATATGCACATAATCATATTAAATATAGTAATTAAGATAATTTAATGGGAACATATTATGATTAAATTAATCATTTAAATCATTAAATCTTAAATAGATTTAATTTTATATAATACGGTAATCAATTATTAAATTTTATGAAATAGTTTTTATAATTATGATAACCTTTTGTTAATTATCAGAAATTTAAAATCAAATATCATTATCAATCAATTATTTAATTATTTAATTATTCAATTATATAGATTTTGATTTAATATAATACGGTAACACATATATATACATTTTGATTTAAATCAATTGATAATACAAATATATATTTTAATTTAAACTTAAAGCATAATCAAATTAAAACTGAAAAAATCTCACATCATTTGAATTTCATTAAAAAAAAAACCTATTTGATCAAATCACCTATAAATATCTACTTATACTTTGTTGTTTTTCATTTCACCGTTCTTTCTAAATATTATTACTGACATATTTTTTTATTTCTTTTATCATTGTTTTTTTTACAAGATCATCGTTTCTTTCTAAGTAGTATATTGCTAACATATTTTTTTATTTATTTCAGTGTTAATGGAGGGATAAATACAAACAAGAAAGACAAATTCATAGATTTTTTGTTGTTTCTCCAAGGTAATATTCTATTCTTCTCAATTCTATTTGAATATTTTTTACATTTTTTCCCCTAATATTGGTGTTAAAAAATTTGTTCACTGATATTATTTTAGAGTTTCTTCACTCTCAACTATTGAAATAACACAAAATATATGATAAGTTCTACTATATTATTAAAACAAGATTTGGTCTTTTTTATTTTCTCTTTTTATAATTTTCACTTATATACCTTTCTTTCTTTTTTTCACAAGGGGTATTTCTTTATTTTTCTTCAAATAGAGTGCGAGTCCTCTTGAAAGTCAACAACTATTTCACAAATAACTTGCTCTACATGAGAGGCTTTGACTCTATTAGAAATAAAATTCATGAATTTAAAATGCATATTAAAGAATACAAGTATCATAAAGAAATATCAAACAAAAATAAGCAAATGTGAATTTAAGTGAATTTATTTATTTTAATTTGTGAAAAAATTGTACTGAATCTCAATCACTTAAATCCAAATATATTCAGCAGATATAATTTACATAATATAACTTATATTTAGATAGTTAAAAAAGGAAAAAATAACTAAATAAATAAAATTAATTAGTTGAAATAAATTTATATTTTAAATTGAAATATAATTCAATTTAGGACAAAAAAATTAAATGTATTTTACTTAAGAAGTTTCATATTATTCATACTTAAATATTATCTTATATTATTATAGATTAAAAATTTTAAAAAGTGAAAAATTAATATCAGTATAATAAATTTATTTAGATAAATGAATTTGATTGATTTTACATTTAAAATCAAATTAATTAGGCCAGATAATATGAAAATATCTTAACTTAAAAATCATTTTAAAAAAATGAAACAATATGATGGAAACAAATATTACTATAAATAAAATGAGTAATATATACTTAAAATAATGTCAAATGTAAATAAATTAAATCCTGTAAATAAATATCTTTTAGGATCGCCTAAAAAAATATCTTTTAGGATAAAGCTTTTACTAATGGGCTAATATCAGGTGATAAAAATTTATTTTTTATTTTTTATTTTCTAACAACTTTAATTTATGTATTTCAATTAATATATCAAATCAAATACCAACTTGAATCAATTTTCAACTTAATATTTATGTTATTAACAATTATATATGTCAAATAAAAATTATATGTTTTAGTGTGGTTTTTTATTTTCTATTTGTTTTTACAAATCATGTCAAAATCTAAGGTAACTTAGTTCCATTCTTGATATGAAAAAGATATTTTTCCATTGTTGATTCTTCAAAATCTCTATTCTAGCCCTTACAAAGTTAATTTTAAGATTTCTTTTCTTTAAATTTATCTTTGAATAATCAATCAACAATTAAAAAAAATAGATCTTAATCATAAAAATAGTATTTTTAAGTCAATATGATTAAGTGAATTTTATTTACACATATGTTTTAAAATATATTCGTTAAGATACGGGTACCAACCCAACTTAACATGTATTGAAAATTTTGCCCTTTTCTTTCTCCGTGTTTATATTATTAATGATGTGTTATTTCATTATTGGCTGTATTCAATAATAGTACATTGAGTATGTGTCTACAAAGTTTTGTTTTTAATGCATATGATTAGAAATTAAATCTTAACTAACATGCTTAGAGGATTTAATTATTATCCATAAGATCAATAATATTATTATATATGCATTATCTTATCTCCGTATTCATAACTTATTTTTTTTATTATAATTTTTAAGTTCATATATCCACAAATCACTTTTTATAATTAATATTAGTCATTTCATTCTTTTATAGTAGATAAATATTTTTTTTTAAAAACTAATAATTATAAAGTGTACTATAAAATATTCATTATTAATATTTTTTATTAAAATTATATTTATATATTATATACAAATGAAAATATATTTATAAGGATAATATTTTTAAAATATTTATATAAATTAAAATTATACAAGATGTGAATATAAAATTATTTAAATATATATTGATTTTGATATATATATTAGTAAATATATAAATTTATATATCTACTAATATATACTTATATAATATTTAAAAAAATTATAAAATTATAAATTATAAACTTAACACCCGTGCAGGTCACGAGTTATTAAGTAATAATAATAATAATAATAATAGGAGGAGAGAGAGAGAAATTCTCTTTTACGCTGTGTTTATTACAATGGACGGAAACAAATTTATTGGGGATAGAAATAAGCCATTTGTTTGTTACAGCAGATATAAGAAAAAAAATAAATTAATTTAAAATTGGTATGACCTACCGTACTATTTTTCACTTATTTCTATTGTACTCTTTATCTCTTCTCTATTACTTTTCTAACAAACTCATTTACTTTTCATTTTATTTCTCAACTATTTTCACTCTCTCTATTTGTTTTCATATATCATATTTATCTCCTTCGTATCAATCAGAACCTTAATAGTGACATTCATATATTCTAACGTTGCCTGAAATAGAGCTCAAGATAGGGTTTGGATCTCCTCCAATAACTAAAATTTTTCAGTTAGAGAGAGAAAGACTCAAAGGATATGTGGGACCCACATGATTCATGTGGATCCCACATATCCTTTGAATCTTTCTCTCTCTAACCGAAAAATTCCAATTACTGGAGAGGAGTTTTTCCCCTCAAGATAGCATAGAAATTGGATTGTCCTGTCAATGCCAACGAAATCTGGAATTTGGTACTTTGCGTTGAAGTGCCCCCATTATCGTAGGAGGCCTGAAAATTGTGATGTAGACGAGAAGTTATGTGTTGGGACTGGGAACCTAAAAATGTAGGATATATACATAGAGATATTCCTCTAGGAAGAGAGTATAAGATCACGTGAGGTTGAATAGAATTGCCGACATGATGTCACGTGCTTATTTATGAGAGAAAAAATTCAATGATTTGAAATTATTAATTAGTTTTTTTTTTAATCTTCCTAATGAGATGAAACTTAAAAGAGAAGTGTGTATTTGATGTAAGTTAAATAAAAACAATGGGATGTAAGTGTGTATTATAAGAACACACAGAATAGTTAACAAGCTAATCATATTCAAAGAATCAAATATCATATTGGGGATGAGTGGGTATTTTTTTATTAATTAAAATTATTATAGGTGATTAAAAATTACCATAATATTTAAATTAATTTTTTTGAAAACATAATTAATTTAAATATTATAGTAACTTTTAATCGCCACTATAACAAAATTAATTATTTTAAAATAAAAAAGACTAATAGTGTTACTATAAAATTGATAGAATAATTATTTTGGGTAACGTTTCAAACTTAAAGAATTAAAATAGAAAATTTAAAATATAAAAGACTAAAGTGAAAATTACTAAAAATGTAAAGGATCAAAAGAATATTTTAGCTACTTCAAAACTATTGAATTTTCTTAATAGTTTTTCAACATAATGAGTTTGACATGGAGAGAAACAATTTTTAGTTTTTCATATTTTAATACCCAAAATTACATAATTTTCGGAGTCTTTCACTATTTCATTGGTTTGAGTTTTAAAATAAATCAAATCCGACCAATCTAACCAGATTACACCTCTACTTCAAATTTTATTAGTTATTTTTCTTTTTTATAAACAATGCAAGTATAGTTAAATTAATAATATACTATCAATATCGTTCTCTTTCATGACATCCAACCATATTTGGTCAAATAGAATTGAACTGTGATATAATAAAGTTTTCCTTTAAAGTCAAGGATTTAAAGCATAAAATTGTCAGTTAACTAAATCATTACACTTTTTCCGAGAGGAAATAATGATGTTTTGTTACTAGCTAATCTAAAATTAGTTCTTAATAAAATACCTTGATATTTAAAAGCGAAAGTCTCTCTGTATATATTTTCGTCCATTTGTATTAAACAATTCCAAAATCAAAGGTCTTTTCCCTTATTTTTAATTTTTTGCAAAATCAAAGCTCTTTCGAAAACTTTGTTTTAGTCTCTGTATTTTTGAATCAAACATTTTAGTCCATGCACTTTCAGAAAAACTTGGTTTTAATCCCTCTCCTCTAATGGTGTTAATACTGTTAACGGAAATACAATTTTCGGTAGCTATAAACTGCCACAAAATACACATTCCTCATATATTTAAACTCAACATCATTGGCGGCTAAAAACCGCCATAGATTATTAAAAAAATAGACACATAATGTGTCGTCGTTAATGGAAGAGACGGGTTTCTTGTTGAATTTGAGTTTATTTTTTTAAGGGTAAAATATGTTTTTAGTCCCTCATTTTATCTAAATTTCTGTTTTTAGTCCCTCATAAATTTTTTCTGTGTTTTTAGTCCCTAAAAAATTATTTTGTTTTGTTTTTAGTCCCTGATGTAACACTGTGATTTTCTAATCTATGATGAAGTGATTGAAAATAATAACAAGAGATAATTAAATTTAATTTCATGAGAAAATATAATTAATAAACATGTGTGATTTTTCTATGTAAGTTTTAGTGGAAAATTTCACTGAAATTGGGACTGTGTTGCACACTGGCAGTGTAAGAATACATTGTGAAAGTGAGAAAATAGTCAAGAAATTAAAAGGATTTAACTATAATTAGTCTCTACTAATTATAATTAGGTTCCTATAAGATTTTTATGTTATTCTATTACAGTTGATTAAAATAATAATATTTTAACGTGATTCCAAAGAGTGTGATTTTGAGAACTTTTTGAGAGTTAGAAAAATTCTAAGACATTCTAAATTTTATTAGATGTCCAAAATTAAAATTAGTAAGTCATACATTTACTAATTTAATTAGCTTGATTTGCATTTTGTTACCTTACCTGCTAATTATTCTACCTAAAACTATAACTACACCTACCATAATTTACTCCTACGTACTTTGTAGCAAAAATTTCAAAGACTTCCTAAATGCAATCTGTACCAAACCGCGTGAATTAAAAATTGGGAGTGCAGTTTGTCTTCGTCATTCAATTTGGTTTGAAAACCTGCTTGTTTCCTTTTCTTTAACTTCAATTTCGTTAGATTTTCAAAGCTAGCCTTCAAAGTTTGCTGACACAGGGAGATGTTGGTTGAAAATAATAATAATAATAATAATAATAATAATAAAGTAAAACAGTGTCATATCGTAAGTCTATAAATTGGCTTCCTCACTTCTTCGAAAAAGTGAAACAGCCTCCAATTATCGTCATTCTGTTTCAATTTCAATTTCAATTTGTGAAACTTACTATTTGCAACCCCTTTTTCTCTATCTAACGTTATTGTTTTTTCGATAACCCTCACCGTTGAGTAATTATACTATGATCTGTTGTTGGTTCATAGTGGTGGTTTAATATTCGTACTCCAGAAAACTAAAAGTTCATTCACTCCTCCATCATTCAAAGCTCTTATTTTAGCATCTCTTCGAGGTAAGGAAAGTTTACAGTTTTTATATTCTTTGATGCATGGATATGTTGTGATGTGTATTGATTTCTGAAAGTAATGTTTTGATAATTTGTTTGTGATATAAGTCGATTGAATGAAAATATATGATAGCTGAAAACAATGTGTTTGCTGTCTGGTGCGTTGTTGTCTGAACATGTGTTAGTATTTTTGTGATAACTTTGGCTGTGCTGAATGAAATTGGATTTCGTTTGTTGGAGATAAAAATAGACTTACGGGGACATAGTTTTGGCATAAGAACCGCCTAAAAATATTGAAAATCAAAGGAGTTATGGCTCTCGAAAGTTGAACGTTCAGTCAGAAAAACGTGATTGAACATAGTATCTTGTTTTGCAATTCTGTATTTCTACAAAAATGGTATTCAAAAACGAGTTATATGGTTATAAAATAGACATTTCAAGATTTCGAACGGTGTATGATATGTTTTCTAATTCATTATATTTCTATTTCAAAAGTTTCCTTGAAACTGACCCATCTGCAGTGAAGAAAATCTGTTTTTGAGATTTTTGAAAATTTTGGTACACTTTCTAAAAGATGATTTAGAGATTATTATTTTCATTATTTAAAACTATATTTCCGTGGTTTACAGTATGAAATCAAGTTTTCTATAATATTTTGAGAAGAGTTGAGATTCTAAATATAAAAGTGGACTGTTTTGTATTAAAGATAGTTTTGCCTTTTGCTCACTAAAATGATTATTGCTGTTTTGTAAATCCTTGATTTGTCTATGGTTTTATTCTTTTGAAAACAGACTTGTTGGTATTTTGATTTCAAAACCCAGGAGATTATATTGTTATTTTATCTTTTAATTTTCTTTCAAAATCTTTCTAAAGTTTTAAAGATGATTTCTATAATTTCTATTGTTACAAATGTTTTTAAGAGATTTTAGAAAAAAAACTCCAAAGTGTTATAAACCGTTTTAAAAGTTAAAAATTTTAAGGTTTTGATCAGTGTCCGGTTAACTTCGATGTTTTCTTTAACTTTGAACCACAGTAGATATATGTTGTTGACCACAGTGGATGATGGCTGTGGATATATGTTGTTGACCCCAGTGGTTGATGGTTGTAGATATGATGTTATTGACCACAGTGGACGATGATTGTGGATATGTTGTTGTGTTGGATTGTACGTGCATACATGCATGAGTCCACAGTGGATCGTGACTGTGGATACTAGTTGGCACGTAAGTTGAGAGTGGGAGTGTAGCTCTCAACCTAGTGTCGGAAAGATTGGTGGGGTAGTGTACATGGGCCCGGAGGATAGGATGGACGGGCGATTCTACATTGAGACCAAGATTTCTGCAGATCTTGTGTTGTGGTGAGCCACTACCCACGTACGTCTATCCTGACAAAGCCACTAATTTATTTCCAAGATCAGTATCGGCGTTTCCCCCAATGGTCGAATTGGACTATGTTAAGGGATTTGACTGTGTTGGTCGCTCAACTAGTGAAAATCTCCATGGAGTCGTGTCTACATATAGTGCATAACTAGGACATATTATTTGAGGATATGTTGGTGATTGAGCTATTGAAATGGATTTTTTTGTATATTGTTATTATTTACCTTTGTGAATATGTTAGTATAAATTTAATGTTTTATTGGAAATGTATGTTCTGTAAGCTTATCCTTGCGCTGTTTGTTTGTATGTGTTTGACTGTGATGATCGCGATTCTTCGCGGGAGCAGACGGCGAACTACCGGCGGATCAAGCTATACGCGACTAAAGTCACAGCAGACCTATTTCATCTATTCCTTATATTTTCTTATATTGTCCTAGTTTCTAGTTAAGGGTAATATGTAGTTATGACCAGCTAGTAGGAAATGGGCACCTTTGTACTGGTATATACGTATTCCGAACCTTTTGAGATATATCAGACTTTTGGTCTGTAGTTTGTATATGACCATATGGCTTGGTACTTATACTTTTGATATATGTATTTATGTATGGATAATTTTTAGATGTAGTTATGTATATGATGTATATTTCTTAATGATGAATGTTATAATGATTAGTGATCTTGCGCGAAAAATTTACACGTATTTTTATAAATAACTTATAATAAGTTTTTAATTAAATCTTTTCACAATATAGTAATTAAGTTGTCTTGTGACGATAGCGGGTCGTTACACCTGACATTAATTTTAACTGTTAAGTGATGTCGTGACGAGCATAATTTGTACTTGAAAAATTTCTGTTTAAGTTTCTAGCAGTTTTTAACTACTGTAAATTTTCTGGCAAACTAAAACTGTCAGAAATGTTAAAAAAATTAAAAAAAAATCAAAATCTCGAACACTAGATTTTATGAAATCACAAGAAATGTTACAAAAGTAAACATTTCTGAATGTCAAAAAAATTGTAGCGGTTAAAAATCACTAGAAACTTAATTAGGAAATTTTCACACACACAGTTTATGTCTGCCATGTCATTACTTAACAATTGAAATTTACGTCAGGGACTAAAGACAGAATAAAACAATTTATGAGGGACTAAAAACAGTAAAAAAAATTTATGAGAGACTAAAAACAGAAATCAAGATAAAATGAGGGACCAAAAATATATTTTACCCTTTTTTTAATAATATGTGGTGTTTTTTAGCCGCCAATGATGTTGAGTTTAAATACATGATAAATGTATATTTTGTAACAGTTTATAGCCATTGAAAACTGTATTTCCGTTAACAGTATTAACACAATTACAGGAGAGAGACTAAAATCGAGTTTTTCTGAAAGTACAGGACTAAAATAGTTGATTCGAAAGTACAGGAACTAAAACTAAATTTTTTTTGAAAATACAGGAACTAAAAATATATTTTATCCTTAATTTAATGTAGATTGATATGGGGGTGGGGGGAGGGACTAGCACAGCACAGTTTAATTATCAATTGAAGTAAAGAACTTCACCTGAAAAATAGATAAAGTAAAAGGACAATAGCTTATTTAAAATATTTATATATTTTATTATATGTGCAGAGAAAAAATGACTTATTAATTATGTATATATGATGATTATGTTTTTTTAATTAAAAATATCGTTAATATACAAGACACGGCTAGTCCGTAATGTGTACTGCTTTTAGAGAGAGAGAGAGAGAGAGAGACCACACGACTTCTTTTATTGTCAACTTGAATGAACCCCTTTTCCTATAGGCAATAGAGCACCATGAGAACACAATTCTATGTGATTGTATTCTACTTATAATAACAAATTAAGCAACTAGCACTGACGATTGTCCATGTATTTCTTTTTACATTTTTCAGCAACTAATCTCTATTACTTAGCATAAAAAATCAGGAAAAAAATCAACATCATGAGTCTAACTGGTAGATAATAAAAAGTGAAGCACTCAAATGAATTGGTCATGATACCATTCTGATAATCATTAGGAGATAGAATAATTAATGTTATCTGTAGGTACCAACTTGTTGTAAACTTTGTTAAATTTTTTGTCAAGTAAATGAATTATCAAGCCCATGTGTTGAAAGAGGGAATATCTTACATAAAAGAGTAATATAGAGTGATAATATTTAAAAGGGAAAAGAGTATTCAGCCCCCCTAAACTTTACTCCTTTTACAAATAGGCACCCTAAACTTTAATTTTGTCCAAATTGATCCTTAAAATTTATTTCTTTTACAAATAAACACCATAAACTTTAATTTTGTTTCAATCAATCCTTAAACTTTACCTCTTTTACATTTAGACACCTAAATTTCAATTTCATCTCAATTAATTCTTAAAATTTACTAACTTCATAAATAATTTTTTATATTAAATTAGAGTTAAATTACTAATAAAAAAAACTCAACTAATTATTTGTTTATTCTTAACTATTTATTAGTTTTATTTTTTTAAATCACTTTTCCAAACATTTGTTTTATAAGCTAAATAATTCATTAATATAAGATTGCTTGTTATGAGCACAAGAGGTGTCCAAAATAAGACTCATTACAAGAGCAAGTTACTGCATAAAAAACATACAATAAACTGAAGCTAATATTTACGTATTACAATACAATTTCACTCCTAAATTTCTATACTCATTGTATAGCTATTAAATCCTCACCAAACCGCAAACGTGTGCCTCAGACCTTTCTTTCCAAACATTAAAACATAATAAAATTCCTGATCAAATAAAAAAACATAATAAAATTAAAAATTAAAAATCAAATAAAAACTTTTTTGATTAATGTTATTATTTCTCCTTTTTATATATCTTGTAAATTCATATTCTTTATTATATTTTAAATATTAAAAAATTAGTTGTAATAAAAAAATTAATAAATGATTAACATTTAAGATAAATAACTTGAAAAAAACTATTTGTAAAAAAGATAAATGTTAAAGATAAATTAAAATGCAATTAAAGTTTAAGGTGTCTATTTACAAAATAGTTAAAATTAAAGTATCAATCATAATAAATTTAAAGTTCATGGTGTCTATTTGCAAAAGAGACAAAGTTTAAGGATTAATTGAGATAAAATTAAAGTTTAGGATGTCTATTCATAAAAGAAGTAAAGTTTAAGGGGGCTTAATGCTCTTTTTCCTATTTAAAAAAGAAATAGATGTTGTACGCACAATCGATCTTTTCTAAAATTTATATGATTACATATATTTTTCATAAAATAGTTCTATTTAATGAGTGTACACGAGAAAAAATCTTTTGCCCACTTAATATTTTTCTATAACCATTTGAGTCGCGAATGGACAAAAATTACTTGCATTTTAAATTCAAATTACTTTCGTATTCAAATGATCAAAAAAAGGACATAGCAATCACTTGTATATTAGGTTATTTTATTTATTTATTTTTCTGTTCAGTCTGTTTAATATATCTATATGAGTAAATTATACTAATATTTTTTTAGATTTTTTTAAAATGCATATTATATTGATATTTCTTATACATTACACACTAGCTTTCTTTATTGTTTAAAAAATATTACATCATGTCTCCTTATAAGAAAAGTTGTTATAAACATTGAAAAAGTAGAAATATCAATGATGTGCAATCTGAAAAAAATTTAAAAAGTGTGATTATAATTGACTCTTATCTATATTTCCCCCAAAACCCTCGCTTAATTGTTTTCTCGGATTGCTCTGAATATTCATGACTCATCAGCCCAAGAGACTAATCATCATTCATCAATCATAAACTTAGGTGGGGGCGTGAAATATAAACATTACATTAGCACATTATACTGATTATAGTATCCCCAGTTAGATTGCTTTCTTTTCATGCTGATTGATGTGCATTACTTTTCATGGCTTGCATCATATTACTACTGCACATGGATAAAGACATAAATTATATATGAAGTTTTTTCCAAAAAAATAAAATAAAATCGCAAAACAATTTAAACTCTATCAATTATATCTCGAATAAAATTGATCATTTAATAATTTAATTAACGTAAATTTTTATTATAATATAAAAAAAACGTAATTTTTTATTATATATTACCATAATCATGTTTAAAACCTGAGTAAAACTGATTAGTTAAAAAAAAAACTAATGAAATAAATTAAAAAAATCTCTACAGAAAATTATACCTACCTAAATGTTAACATATATAATTATAAATAAATAAATCTATTTTAAAAACTACACATAATTTATTTAAAACTTTCATTCAAGGGTATATAACTTAGTTGGCGTTGGGGAGGCACAAGAACAGCTGTGCCAAGTTTTGGGTGTTTCAAATTCAAAGAGAAATAAGTGTTCTGTAACCGAAGTGTTCTTACCCTCGTCATGTTGTCATATAACCTTAGTGTCCTTCTAGTTTCTTGACGTTAGTTCCTTTTGCTAACGAAAAATTATAAATTGTTTGTTTGTTACCTCATTTCTTGTAATACTTTATTTAGGAAAAAAAGAGAGAGCTCGAGTAGTAGTATATACTAAGATATATGTTTCTTAATTTCTTTTCTTTTCCATCAGTTTCGCTCTTGCTATTGATTTGGCACTGAAAAACAAAGCTATGATAATTAGTTTTGCATATTCCAACTGACTCCAATTAAGATGAAGTTTCAACTTAATTTATATATAAGACAAATATTAATCAACACTTCACAAATATTAATTAAAAATTAAAGTGATTTTTTTTAAAATAATATTAATATATTTTTACTATGATTTTAATATATTTCTAACATAATTATATTAATGACAATGCTATAGAGTATTTATTAATTCATTAATTAATATTTTTAAAACACTCTTTAGTCAGTAGGATTCAATATTTTTAAAACACTCTTTAGTTAGTAGGATTCAATTTTTTTTAGTCACCAAGACATTGGTGTGAAGTATCCACCAATTTTGCTAATGATTAATTTACGTTGAAGAACTTGACTAGCTACTTTTAATGGTGTCTTTTTTCTCAATTACGTTTTTTCTATCAACAAAATTCGAACTCGAGACCTTACTTAAGAGGATGGATCGAATCCTATATCACTCAAATCAATAACTTTTAGTGAATCTCTTTTCTCAATCGTTTTTTTTTCATCAATAAAGCTCGAACTCGAGACTTTATAAGAGAATCAAGTCTAATATCACTCAAATTAATGACTTGTTGATAAGTAGAACTAATTTATAATCAAACGCAACTATTCGGAATTGGTTAATATATATTGACAAAATAATAGTGACTCATGCTAAATCTCCCTAGTTGTATGTAATTGCGTTTGCCATAATTAATCCTGTAATCTGCATAACGCAATGATTTCTATTTTTTTGTCTTTTCAGAAGTTCACATCCACCAAATCAAAAGCAATATAGTCATCTCTCGAGTCTACTACTTTTGAGATTTAGTTAGACTATATATATATATGGCATGTAGAGATCGATCATCAATTCATCGTATCTTGAGCTAATAATCAATATGCGGCTGAAGTGAAAGGCAATCATGGGAATTGTAGAGTCAATAATGGTATATCATCAATCATTTAAAATTTAACTCATGATAACCCCGAAGGCTCTACCCGTGCAAAAACCCATTATATTGATATATAATACTGAATGACTTAAAGGAGAGGGCATATTCATATGAATGCATACTTTAATCAAGGGTCGTTTCTTAACATTTGAGTCACTTTCTTCTGATTCCAAACGACCCCACAAATTGTTCAGTGCATTCGTCCCAGCTAGACTTTCCATTTTTGTATTGCCCATTTGCGTATCTCTCTATGTTTTATCTAATATGCTACTTAAATAGTTGTGGAACTTGGTTTAACCTTAAAAAAGTATACATTGATTTCATTGAGAACAAGATATTTGTGTGCTTAAGGACATTTCAATTTGTGCAGATTCCCAAGACTTTTGCCTACTTGTCTGGCTTAAATAGTTGTAGTAGAAAGTGGTTTAGCCATTAAAATAACTCATATAGAACTCAATGTGAACAGCAAATTTGTGCTTAAGGGCATGTCAATATGTGCAGATTCCAGACTATGTAGCTAGCTAGCCTACTGGTCTAATTTTGTGCTGCTATATAAATATGATCATTATCACAAGAGAGCTAGTAATCGAGTAAAGAATAAAAGAAGAGTAATATTAATTATATCCTCTACAAATTCTCCTACAACTCTTTCTATTTTTTTTTATAAAAAAGTATTAAATGAAAAAAGAAATATATTTAATAGCTTAGAAATATAAAACGCATTCCATACTTATAATATAAAGTAAGAGGATTAATAAAAAGATAATGTAGAAAGATTTATAATTATTCATAAAAGAAATATGCGTAGCTATGACCGACTAGCTAGTTTAAAGGATTCTTCTAATGTTTGATGTGTGTGTGCAGAAAGATGGGAATTAAATATATAATGAGAGCATAAAAGATGAGGAAAGTTAGTTTTATTATATATCATATATAAATTAACTGTGCAATTAAAGATTCACACCTCTCACATTTTTATATCTCCCAAGACATGTCGCTGTCAACACTCTTAATCAAATGCAAAAAGTTATGGGGTTTTATTCTTCTATATCAGTTAAAATTATTGAATATTTTATGCAGGTGCAGCCAAACTAAAGTGCTACGTCTCCTTGTATCAGCCACAATTTCTTTTTAATTTCAGGCATGTGTTAGTGTATCATGATCAGCGCATGCATGCCAAATAGCGGCTTGGTAGTATGGGTATAATCAATTAGCAAGCTAAATAATACCTAATTACATGATGCGCATGCAGCGCCAAGTGACGGCATGATGATTTATCATTAATATTATTCGTTTATAAATTCATATATTAGTTTTTAATTATTTTTTGTATATGTTTAATTAGTATTTTTTTTTTTTTGTCAATTTATGGCATGCTAACACGTACCTGCATTCCACTCACATTTAAATTCTCCACATATATGTATTGTGCTAAGCAAATAATTCCCTCCACAATCTAACTTCTTTTTGTATATATAAAATGTTAGACATACTCAACATTGAATGTGCGTTAACTCTTGACTAATCTGTTCAATATGAATAGATGTAGTGGAGTTGTCAACAAAACCAGCATCACATGCATAGCTCAATATAGACCATCCTTAGTCTTCATGCACGGTTTAGGTTTCTACTTTAAAGTATCCTTTTAATCCAATATATTTGACTCTGTTATAATAATCAAGCTTTAAACAATAATGATATCCATGGGAATGTCTTTTACACTGGGGCCAAAAACTTTGCAAAGAAATGTTTCTGCATTTTCTAAAAGACATTATGTTTAATTTTCTTTCCTAAATTAAATCTAATAATAGGCATGAAGCACCCAGAGGGGTAGGCCTGTGTCAATGCATTTTCATTTCTTAAATTAGTAATAAACTAATAATGACCACAACAAGGGATTAGAATAATTTAATTATAAGAACTGAGTATGAGGCCCATAAGAAATAATTGTTGGCAACTGGTTATAACATATAATTTGACCTGCTGCTTACACATAAATAGAATATGCATGATATCACTTTTAGGGGAGCGCGGCGGAGATACCTTTCGCCACCACCACTATAGACTTTTTATTTTGCTATCTTCTCTGCTTTATTCTCTCTTATTGAAACACCGTACGATCCATCAATTACAGCTCAACAATAGTCAACAGAAATCGCCATTCACTAGCTAGGGAATCCTAAGTGCGCATCAAATCAATAAAAGAGTCGACTTGCACGTATTTATTGCCTGATTTTGGAAGTCATAATATTCTACTACAAGTTTCTGGTATTTCTTCTAAGAACTAATTTTGCTTGAGCCGAATATGACTATAATTATGAGTGGTAAAGAAAAGGCTTTTTTTTTTTTGTAAATATTTAATATAATTGTATATTTAAAATTCGAACTCATCATAATCACTTAATAGATTGAAACAACTTGTATTGATAATATATTCAGGAACTTAATTAGTAGTTTTTTGAAGTTAATATTGCTATATATAAAGTAGGGTAGAGCTAAACTTCACAATCAATCATCTGAGTTCGAGAAAGACTTGTACCCAATTTGCTTTCAGCTAGCACAGCAATCAATTTTCATGAACATGAATAGAATACAAGGAGAACAAGTTTGAAATGGATTTTTAAGCATTAGTCACAACTATAAAAAGTGACAGTTCAGTATTTGACATGAAAGGATTTTTAAGCACTAGCTAGTAACAACTGGAAAAGTGACTGTTCAATCATGAAAGACATTTGATGGAATCACTCAAACTCGTATCAAACTATATGTGTTACTTCTATTCACTACCAAAAATAAAAATTATCATTAACCGACACATAAAAAATAAGTATTAAATAATGTAGTACAAAGTTGACCAAAAAGTCAACAATGTCCATTTTTTTTATAAATGAGTACAATTTTTTCATATATATGAAAATGACTTTCTGAACAAAACATAGATAAATCTGACTTGTCGTGTGATTTTAACCAAATTTCATTGGTTTAAAATGGTATTTTTCTCTCCTTTTATCGTAATTAACGAATCCAGTTTTTTGTTATTATTTTGTTTCCCTTTTATATATTTATGGTGCACCGTGCATGGGAAAAGAGGTTAATTTGTTTTGTGGGTGGGAAAGGTTAGGTTAACAAATAAAGAATTAATTATCAGAAGGTGGGATTTAATTTGGGATATTAGGCTTTTTGCTGACCATAGTGTGGTGGGGAAAGGTTAGCATGGGAAAAACTGATCTAAGCTACTTGACCAAAAAAAGAAAACTAGTATAGACTAGTTTGGGTTTGGATAGTGATAGTTTCAACAGCCTTCATTTTCTTTTCGGCCTGCACTAATAATGGGTGCTGGTTTGTGTCATTGTTGGGTTTGTTTCCAACATTTTCCTTCTTAATTATCCCGAACATGTGGCTGACCATTTTTTACTTCCTTTTAACACACAACTTCTTCCCGTTTCAGAGGGATAATATGGTTGCTTCTTTTTTGGGTATCCTAATGTTGGACCAAAAACAAAGCTCTCCTAACCTGATACTTCAAAGATTGTACTATAAAAAAAAAATGGAAGGACGTCTGGAGTCCAATAAATATGAAATTATTAGTTCTAAATTTATGATTTTTCACCGAATGTATGAAAGGTTGAGAAAACTAACTGGACATATAGTTTTTATTTTCACAAAGTAATTAATGTAAACGAGTTGGGTATTTTATTTTATTTGAGGGGAGGTGTTGTTTCAAGTTATATTAACACATTTTTGGAAATATATATCTAAATAAAGAATGTGTATTTCTATATTTGTTTAAAGATTTAAATTTTTATTGTTGAACATGAAACATTTCAAAGCAAAAATAATTTTCATATTCTCATGTTTTCATTCTTATGAAAAAGAGTGAGTAATTTGATTTTAATGAGCGGGAATAATTTTATTCTTTTAACATTTTTTTGTGTGGGCTCTTTTAACATCTTCTACACCTTATTTACACAAAAAGATTTTCAACAAAACCCAATTGTTAATCAAACATATTTTTTAAGATATCCAAAAATATCACCCATCGTTATATTTCTAACAATATTAATTCTAAATATAAAATAAATAACTTAAAACAACCACCTTCATATAATTCTCATTTTATTTTATTGCATGTCTCAACATTTGCAACACTTTTTTATTCCATAAATTTAATATTTAATGACAAAAAGACACGCGTCTCTATTATGTGTCTGTTATACACTGTGCCGTCTCGGCGGAAAGCGACTTCTATTTGACCTATTGTGACGTAAACTCATGAGGCCAACCAAAATAAAGAAAATTGACATTTTTGTTTGTGTCCTCGAATTTTGGAAAATATTAGAATTTTCTGGATCTGTTTTTTAATCGAGAAAAACAATGTATTGGAGACATTTAGATCACAACCATTGCCCCTTCGGAATTGGGGGTTGATTATGCAAATTAAAGGAAAGTAGTCTCGTTTTGCATTAGATGTCAGTAAGTGAGATAGTTCAATATTTGTTTTTGTGTCCAAATGTAATAAATATGCTTGGGAGATACTTTGAGCCATTTTGAGTGAATATTTGAGTTTAAAAAAATGCTCATTCGATTAACCAAGATTGTCAAATGAGTATAGCAGAAGGATTAATCACACTCTCAAAGTGACAAATAATTATTCAAATTTATGTTAGGAAAGGCATCCATATTGAATGAACCGTATTTCAAACGGAATTACTTACTATATATACCTACTATGGGGAAAATAATACGACGAATGCTTTCACATAACATATGGATAATGATTATGCACATAATTCTTTTTACTTTTTTTGGGTCCACTTCTGGAATTCAATCAATAGGCCTGTGACTTAAATTTTAGGCCCAAAATTTGATCCAATGTCCATTTCCTTTTCATTCTCACAAGGCTCTTGCTATTTCCACTCCCCTTTTTGCTAAGTACACTCTCCTCAACCTTTTCAAAATTAAATTACTTAAATAACCTCTTTCTTTCAAACCTTTCTCTCTCCCTCACACATTCCCCTTTTCAGTGCAAAAACACACTCCTTGTTTCATAGCAACAACACCCCCCTCTCTTTCACTCCCTTCATCCCCCTCCAATCTCTTACTCTGATCTTCCTTTACTCGTCACTTGCTCAATCTCTTGCTCTAGCGTTAGGATTTTTTTCATCCTCCAAACTCCAATGCAATATGCTTACGCTCCAAACTACTTTCCTTTACTCATCCTTTGCTCAATCTCAGCATGTTTATTCAAGTTGTTGCAACGAAGTGCCTCTTAGAATCATCCAGATTGAAGGACCAATATCAATTATATGTTTTTTCCACTTCAATTGCTCATTATTGTATAATTTCCCTTTATATGGTGATTTTAATGGTCTTAATGTTGTGCTTGAATTTTTCCATATGTTATTGTTAACAGTTTGGAAAGTACTCTCTAGAACCCTAACATTCTGGAAAGTACTTTCCAAAACACAAAATAGTATTTCAGAAAGTACTTCCGAAATACAGTTTATTAATTACATTCTGGAAAGTACTTTCCGGAACACAAAACAGTATTCCGGAAAGTACTTTTCAAAATACAATTTTATTTTTTAACATTCTGAAAAATATTTTCTGAAATACAAAATAGTATTCCAGAAAGTACATTCCGGAATAATAATTATATATGTTAGGGGTATAATGGGTATATATGATAACAATAATTAGAAGAAGAAAAAACAAATGGGAGTGTACTTAGCAAAAAAGGGAGTGGATATAGCAAAATCCTTCTCCCAAACCTAATTCTAATGTCGAAACAAAAGCAAGTTCAAAAAGTCCAAACAAAAGGATGAACCAAAAAAAAGTGAAAACAAAATTAATTAAATTACATTTAAGCTGATAAATGTCCATGAACCCTAGGCTGGCACACAAGTAATATGTACACAGAGTCCACAAGCCCATCGCATGCCTATCGTCATTATTTAGAGGGCTTTTGCTATTTCCACCCAGTTTTTTCTCTTTTCACACCAGCCTTTTTGAAAAAAGAGTGAAAAGTCATTCTTATCCTCTCCATTCCTACACCCACTTACCCTCCCCCTTTCTTCCCCCACATACTCTCATTTCTCCCACCCCCTCTCAGCTTCCTATGTGTGAGTCTCCTCCTCTTGTCACTCTATCATCTTTGTTGCTAGTTCTCCACCTCATCATGCCACTAGTTTTGCATCTCTGATCATCGACAAAGTGTCGCCCCTTAGAAGTCATCACTGGCATAGAGATGAGTTTTTCCTTCTTTTTTTTTTTTTTTTTAAGTTTTGGATTCAACGAAATCAAAATTTCATTGTGTTGAGATACATAATAGAATCGCAATTCTATTATGTAACTAAATATAGATACATAATGAAATCACAATTCTATGGTGTATTGAAGAATCTCAGCTATAGTAGAAATGAGAGAATTAAGAAACAATGAGCAACCATAAATTGGCTAACAAGAAATTTTACATAAATAAAATCAATTTTTTTAACAGTGAAATAAATCAAACTAGTAATAAATTGATGATATAAAGTAGGATCATCAAGAGGAGTACCATTCGCAGTGCAAGTTTAACATTGGGTTTTAAGAGAATCAATATAATCTTATATTAGTGATGTGAATTCAAGTTAATAAATCTGAGACAGATTTTGTCTGGAATAGATACCAGCCGTCAAAATTGTATGATAATTTAAACCTAATAAAAATTCAAGAGATTAAAAAAAAAATCATGTAAGAAACATTACCAAAAAAATTTCAAAAGTTAAAATTGCAGTCGAGACTCGAGAGAGTAAAAAATGAACCGAATGAACAGTAAATTGTGGCTTGGCCGACACATATGTTTGAGGTCATGTGCAGACATTGACAGTCTCGTCACTCATCACCAATGATGCATTTGAATGATAATTGACAGATGTCAGTCTCGTCACTCATCACCATTCACCAATGCAATGTTGTCGCCTCCTCAAACTGCCAATCATATATTTCCATCTGTCGGTGCGGTGCGCCCTAATTCCTTTATTTCATTTCTTTTCATTCATTCTCTCACCACCTGTACGCTGTACCTCTCTGTTTCTCCCTGGTTACCGCACCGTATTGGGCAAATAGTAGTAAAAAAAAAAAACTAAAATTATACTGTATTATAAATTAAAATATAATTCGAACCTTTTTATTAGATATTTTAATTTTTTTTCTTTTTTAAATATATTTCACGTACCATCACCATAATTAATAAAAAATAAAAAAACCTCTCCTCTCAATTATTTCAAACAAAATAAATAGAAATATTTACAAATTTCTCAACGATAAGATTCTCACATTATTAGTGATATTCTAACTCATCTTTATAACATATGAATTCTGTTTTTATCAACTATTGTTGTATTTGAGTTTCTTAATTATATATCTCTTTAAGTCTACTTCTTTTGTTGTTATATTAAATTCAAATTTTAAAAATTAATTTGGTTTTACATAATAGTAATAATCTTTTTCTTAATATATTTTTATATTTATTTTAAAAATATTGTGTTCCAAGTCAAATGATTATCATCTTCTAAATTTGGACGTGTATCATGAGGTTAGTGATAATCAAATAAAATTATATTAAGATTATATGGTGGCGTGTCTTATTTATTTGTACCCTATAGCCTTATGATGATTATTATTTATTTGTAGCCTACACAGTCTTTCGAGGTGCGATGATTCTTTAATCGTGAACACCTAAAGATATCATTGTTTTTTTTTTTATTATCTTTAATCGTGAACACCTAAAGATGTCATTATTATCATATCAATATCACTATAATACAAAACGTATTTTTTGTTTTTATACGTTATAATACAAAACGTATGATCGGCATCAAACTATTTTTTATTTTGTTTTTTTTTTCAAAATAAAAATATATCTTCTATAAAATGTTTTTGTTTTACCCATGATATCTTCTATAAATTTATGATCTCAAAACTAATTCCACATTTTAAAATATATTAATTATCTATTCATTTTACTATAATTTAAAATCGCGAAGTAGTAACATACTCCCTCCGTTCCAGATTATATGACGTTTTAGAGAAAAAAATTTGTTCCAAAATATATGACGTTTTACAAATCCAATGCTACATTAAATATCTTTTTCCAAGATTATCCTTAATAAATACTTAGTGGGAGTAGTATATAATGAGTAATTAATTAGAGAGATAAAGGGTATATTAGGAAGTTACCTAATATTTTTTAGAAAATTTAACAAATTAATTACATTTCTTAATACCTGTGCCAAAATCTTAAACGTCATATAAACTGGAACGGAGGGAGTAATAAGTTAATAATCCATTTGATGTCTTAAAGTGATAAAATTTAGATAAATGTTAGTATTTTTGAATTTTAGTGAAGGATAGTAAATGATATAGGAGTATCTGTTAACCTAAAAAAGTGGTAACAACAACTAATCCAATAATTAATGTCTGTCTCATAACGGATTTCTGATGAATCCAACTTCCACAGAGACCGTAACAAACTAGATAACTACAGTAGTTGGAGTCCGTTGGATGATATTGACATATTCGGCGAAGCTCCAAAGAAGAAGAAAAAGCTAAAAACAAAACGCGTTAGACACAGCAGTAAATGAAGAATTAAAGGCACCGCACAAAGCTGCTGTGTCAAAGTTTAGAAAAAATCTCTGAGAACTGTGACTGAGCCATAGATAGCTGCTTATTTAGTGGCTTCACAATCTTGCTTCACCACTCACATGACATCAAAGTTCATCCCGATCGTGAGTAACCCCACTAATTTTTTTTGTTTCTTTCTGGAGAAAATTTACATTTTTGTGCTTGAGGACACTCTTTTGGAGTGTTGTCATCAAGGAAAACAAACACCTTTGTTCTTTGTTGTTGTTGTTGTTGGATAAGTTGAATTTGTTAGTTTTTGGCATTTTTTGATACCGTGGCTTGGTTTTGTTTGTTGCTGTTGGTGATCTGGGAAGTTTGTGATGCCTGAAAAGGTAGAGAGCCATAGGGCTCTTTGGTCTTCTTCTATTAATTGGCGTTTTGGGTTGCTCACGGCTCTTGTTTTGGGTGGCATGGTTGTGGTTTGGACCGTTGATGGCTTCACTGTTAGGAATGTTATTGAAGCTTGGAGGTATCGTCAAGATTCTTTTTCTCTAAGGTCTCATTCTCCTAATTCCACTCTTTCCCTTCATCAAAATCTCACTTTTAGTAATTATAGCTCCCCATATACTCCACTTAGTTTGAATCAAAACCAAACCAATGCTACTACTACCCTTTTTGATTCCCACAATCTTGTGAACATCACATTGTCTGAGCACAGTGAAACTGTTTCTGCTAAGAACATTAGTAGTGGTGGTGTGTCTGATAAGCTTGACACAAAAACCCCAGTGAAGCCTGAAGTTAAGAGACATTCAACTTGGCTTTCAAGTGAATTAGAGCCAAATTTGACTTCAAATCTTCTAGCAAGATGGTTAGCTCCTGGGGGAGAACCTTGTAAAGATTCTAAGACAGTGGGAATATCAATTCCTGGGTTGGATGGTGGGAAACTGATAGAGCTATCAGCTGGGGAAGTGCATGAGTTTGGTTTTCAGGCATTGGATGATTCAGGGAAGCCTCGTTGTTTAGGTGGGGATTTCTTTGAGACTGATCTTGCAGGGGAGTCATGGAAATCTAGGCCATTGGTGAAAGATTTTAGTAATGGTTCTTACTCTATTTCTCTGCAAGTTCATCCTGATTTTGTTGGGGTTTACAATCTCACTATAATTCTACTTTATAGACACTTTGAAGGTCTGAAGTTCACTCCATGGCGATTTGTCTATGATCAAGTGGTTTGGAATGTTGCGATCAGGTTCTACAAAAGCAATGCTCAGTTACCAGAACTTGAGACTTGTAAATCTTCTGATTTTGGCAAGGATGTGTGGTGTGGAAGGTGGACAAGGCATGGCAAGAATGATGATTGCCAAATAGGTAATGATGGTAGGTACAGATGCCTAGCACCTGATTTTCCTTGTAAAGCTCCATGGTGTGATGGTTCATTGGGAGTTATAGAGAGTAATGGTTGGGTGTACTCAACTCACTGCTCTTTCAAGATGTATTCAGCTGAGTCTGCTTGGAAGTGCTTGAAGAATAGGTGGATTTTCTTCTGGGGTGATTCAAATCATGTTGACACAATACGTAATATGCTCAATTTTGTTTTAGATTTGCCTGAAATACATTCTGTCCCTAGGAGATTTGACATGAACTTTTCCAACCCAAAAGACCCTTCTCAAACAGTTAGGATCACAAGCATTTTCAATGGGCATTGGAATGAAACACAAAACTATCTAGGATTGGATTCTCTGAGAGATGAGGGGTTTCAAAAACTGTTGAAGAAATACTTCTCAGAAGACACAATTCCAGACACCATGATCATGAACTCAGGATTGCATGATGGTGTTCATTGGCGTAATATTAGAGCATTTTCTGCTGGAGCAGACTATGCAGCATCATTCTGGGGAGATGTTATGATGAGAGTGAAGCAAAGGGGGTTAGCATGGCCAAGAGTCTTTTATCGTTCCACAGTTGCAACTGGCGGATATGCAAGATCACTAGCATTTAATCCTTACAAAATGGAGGTGTTCAATGGAGTGCTCATAGAGAAATTGAAGAAAGCTGGCATCATCACTGGGGTGATTGATGACTTTGATATGACATTTCCATGGCATTTTGATAATCGGTGTAACGATGGAGTTCACTATGGAAGGGCTCCTGCAAAGATGAAGTGGCGAGATGGCGAAATTGGTCATCAGTATTTTGTGGATCTCATGTTGGCTCATGTTCTGCTCAATGCACTATGCGCAAGATAACCTTGGAGCTTCAGTTGGAACAGAAAAAACTTGCCTACAAAGTGGATATGGTTGGAAATGTAGGCATTCCCTATAGAATAATGCATACCATATCGCAGGTGCTTGGATAAAGAAAAGACTATTGAGGTAGCTTCCACTATATAAAATTAGATTAAGCATTCTTTTGTTCATTGATTTATAAGCACCGAGTTGTGTATTCACGAGCTGCATTTATAGATTAGCAGAGGATTTATATCCCTCAAAAAGCATTTGTCTATGAATAATAAATATCAAAGTTTATAGGATATGCTTGATTTGCAAATATCTTCTTGTTTGAGCACACAACATGGTTATTAAGCAATTGTTTTATGACTTGCATGCCATCTATACAGGCTTCTGGTTAGTTACTTAAGTTGAGTAAGATAGTTTTTGCACCTTTTCTTGTTGACAGGAAATTACGTTAAAATAGAACCTTGTTGGGCTTTCCATTGCTTTCTAATTTTCTTAAACAACCAATATAAAATGATGAGATTGAGATCGAGAATTGATAACAGAAGGTGAAAACTTCAAATCCAAACCTCCTCAGTTTATATTCTACCTTCTGCTTCTGGTAAGAATTTTGTCTGCTTGATTAGATTCTTGGTGTACACGTCCTGCGATTGGAGTGAGCAGCACTTTACAAGAAATTATGACAATTGGCAATTTGCCACCAAACAAGTATTTTTTTTTTTTTAAAAAAAAAGGAGATCACGTAAGGGGTCTTTTTGAATTAGGTAAATGCTAACCTGATTAAGGGACTAAAACGAGAAATTTTTTTATTAGGATACGTAAAATTGTGCTGTCTATAATTTTTTTTTATGTTCTATTATGATTTTCACACTAAATATTTTCTCCTTTTAATTTCTTAACCAATTTCTTAAGGTACTGGTAGGACACTGGTTAGTAAGACACTTTGAATTATAGTTTGTAAATCATGACTTGTTTCAACGGAAAAAATAATTTTTTTTTTTTTTTACTTTTACTCACTATGGTTTGGGATCCAAAATTATGTTCAAACACAATTCAACTAGATTTATAATACTAATTTTTTACATTTTTAAAATGCGGTTTAATTAATTTACCCCAATTTATTTTGCACAACCCTGATATAAGTGTGGGCCTTAGGTCTGACTCAAGCTTACCATACTCTATTCCTTAAATTAGAGGTTAGGCATGAGCTCTTATCTCAATGGTATTCCTGGGCCGCAAACTAGGTCCGATTTAATAATATAGCTGGACCTGTATTTGGACTTTTACATATATTGATATTGTTAGCAACAAGGAAAATGAAGGGAATTATTTAAGGCACCCCATTTTTTGCTTGGTGCACCTCCAAGACTTATAAAGTTCCCATCTTACCCTTCTCCCCACGTTCACTCTCTTCTTCTCTCCATCTTCCTATTCACCGTATCGCACCTTCTCACCGTCACGACTAATCCTTTAATTTGCTTCTCTGCGTCGTCGATACAACCTTTTCACCCTTCGATTCAAAGTTATGATTTGATTATTACGGATTGCACAATCCGTAATACAAATATGTTACGGATTGCACAATCCGTAATACAAATGTGTTACGGATTGTTCAATTCGTCATACATTTCCAGAATGTCCTAAATATTCCGGATTTGATAATCCGTAATAAATTAAAAATATATAATTTAATTTGTAATAGTATAATTTAATACTTTTTATAATTGTAATTTTATAATTTAATTTGTAATTGTATAATTTATTATGTAATTGTATGATTTAATATGTAATTTTTAATTGTATAATTTAATATGTAATTATATATATATTAATAATTTTTATATAGTATAAATTACAGAATGCTAGCAAAAATGTATTAAATTACGGATTGCTAGCAAAATTACGGAATGCTAGTATAAATTACGGAATGCTAGCAAAAATTACGGAATGTTATTAATATATTATAAAAAATGTATTAAATTTTATATAATATATGTGTAAGCTTTATAGTTACTAGTATTAAATGCTAGCAATCCGTGTAAGCTACGAAATACCCAATCCGTAAGTGAATATAGTTATTAAACGGATTACTTGATCCGTAGCTAGCTTTATAATACACGGATTTCTTGATCCGTAGCGTACAATCAATATACACTTACGGATTATACAATTCGTAATTGTATTAATATGGATTGTATGATCAGTAATTGTTATAATATAATTACGGATTGAACATTCAGTAATCAAATCCGGAATATTTATGGACATTCAGGAAATGTATTACGGAATACCCATTCCGTAATAATACATATACATTACGGATTACACAATCCGTAATGTGTTAGAATGTTTACGGATTGCATAATCCGTAATTGTATTAATAGTATTACGGATTGTACAATCCGTAATACTTTATACAATTACGGATTATACAATCCATAATGTATTTTATATAATTACGGATTGAGGAATCCGTAATACTATATACAAGAAAAAAGGATAAAATAGTCTTAATTAATTTTAATGGGATGTATCAGGAAAAAATGGGAGGTTCCTTCAATAAATCCCGAAAATGAATTGCGGTAAAAAAGATGAATTGTACAATGCCGTGTTTGATTTGGTAAGGTTTTGACTTTTTTAAATTTAATTTCAATAATGATATTGATACGTGAACACATCTCTTTTATATATAGGGATGGATTGAACCGAGAGAACAATTCGTTTAATCCCTTAAAACGGAGTGGATTGGGTTGTGTTTTTGAACCCCGTCAATCCATCAATCCAATGAGTTAAGTGGAATGCAGATCCTTGACAGTAAAATGGAATAATATTTAGTATAGTAATCAAGTTATTAGTCAATATAATACTTTAACTATACACCTGATCACACCAGATCTTTTTTTATACACATTCACATTTATTTCATTTCATTTATTTTATTATTTCTTCTTTATTTATATTTATTGAATGCAAAAGTTTTCAGCCAGAATAACTTCAAATATATTTTTTTTTATCCGTAGGAATCGAAAACGGTACCAAGGAATTTACAACACTCATACACCCAGCTCAACTAACTGAGCTAGATCCCTTGATAGCTCCAAATATTTTTAATATGCAGCTATGTTAAACTTAAAAGAAACCGAATAGTATTATTTTTCGTGAAAAATACATGTAATAAAAGAAAAAGAAAACTAGCTCCTTTTACGTTTTTAACAATGAAAATGTAAGTTCACGAGACAATGTTTTAGGTGAAGAACATGCACCATTGAAAATCTGCTACGTAAGCAAGAGGGTTTTCTCTTATTGGAAGTGTTAAGAGCGTGGGAAGAGAATTGATCTGCAAAATTTCAGGCAAACAAGTGAATGCCTTCTGATGTTGGAGCAGACTAAGAGGAGGTATAAACCAAAATAGCTTGCTGCGGTTTTGGTTTGTAAGTTTTTTCTGTTTTTTCATTTGTATAATATATATATTTAATTTAATAACGTGAACAGAAACTAGTTTTATATGAAAAATGGAAATAATAACTTGCTGTTTAGAAAGAGAAGAAATAACAAAATGAAATAGAATAAATGTGGGTGTGTATAAAAAAAGATCTGGTGTGGTAAAGTGTATAATTGAAGTGTTATATTGACCAATAACTTGATTACTGCACAAAAATTGGTGTGGTAAAGTGTATAATTGAAGTGTTATATTGACCAATAACTTGATTACTGCACACAAACTGCTTTGTTTTACTGCAAATGATATGCACTCAATTAAGAGACAAATTAGATTGTATTGATTCATCAAATTGAGTTTTTTTTTGTTGAATTTTTTATGATTTGTTTGATTAAATATTATTTTATTAGACATAATATTTTGTGAATTATTATGGATTTCATGTTTTTGATACTTGACAAAAATGTAATCCAAAAGTCATATAAAATAAAAAGATAGTATAAAAAAAAGTAACAACTAATAACATTTATCAACATTATTTTTAGATTAGTGAAATATTGTATTTATATTTTTTTATACATTCATATAAGTCACATTTTTTTCTCCATCCTTTCATTTTTCATCCTCTCCACGGGCCGGTTCTCTTACACACACACACACATATATATATATACACTTTACTTAGGTCTCTTGGATTAGTTTCAAAGTGAACTTTTAGCCTAAAATAAAAATACAGGTGTGCATGAATGAATCGAAAAGGAAATAAACTTAAGATTATAATTATGATTCTTAATAATACCATACTAAATACGATATCAAATACTCACTTTTTAGAGTTCACCTGAGCTTGTGACGCTCACTCAAGTCAGAGTTTTTTTTTATTGTCTTAATTTCCAATAACAATAATACTTTCATGGTAATATATGACTATGAATAATGACTTTCTAATAACTAAGGGAGCCTCTCTAAAAAAAAAAATAAGGGAGGTTTAGCTCAGTTGGTTGAGTAAGTGCATGCGCGAGTTATTGTAGACATCTTGATACCTGTATTCAATTTGTATTTGAAACTATTTGAAAACGTTGGAAACTAAAATGAAGCTTCTAAAAGACAAATGACCAAACTAAACAGAAATTAAATCATAAAGGACCAAATTTTGGTTCAGTTGATAATAAATGAACTCATATCCCACAAGGACGTAGCTTCGATTCCTACTGGTGATGTGAAGACCTTGTTAATGGATAATATGTAAGTACCTCTGTAAGCGCTCATTGAGTCTTGAGGTTTTCTTGACCCTAGTGAGCCTCTAGGATCCAATTCATCTAAACTTTCAGTAAAAAAAAAAAACTTATATTATACCTTGTTTATTTCATAAATAATATAATTTTTTTTCATTTTTAACTCTTGTATCCTTCCATATTTTATTTAATCCTATCGTAGGGTTGTAGTCTAAGATGAAAAATTGGCCTTATCTTGTCTTGTGATTAAAGGCGTAAACCTACTGTCGGTTATGGCAATGCTTATAAAGCGCGCACACACGCCACACGGAGAAGTGGGACGAACGCATTGCGGGAATTTACAAAACTAGCCAACAACAGTCTCTGTCTTCCCGATATTCTTCACCATTCTCTAATCCGGAAATTTTTGTTGCGAACAAACACACACAACACATTGTTTGTTTCCATTCCACGGAAAAAAGAGAAAGCGAAACTAACAAACAAACAAACTATGCTAATCAATCTAAACCTGATCAGGATCGGTGCGTGCGTTTGATGGGAAGGGTTGGGTGAGAAAAAGAGCTTCAAATCTGGCAAATCTGGTGGGATTGAGGGCTCGGTCTTCGTCGAAGCAAGCTTCCCCTGATTTGCAGGACGAGGAGGAGGAGTGCAGGCCTTGGCGTCGCCGGTTAACCATGTCTTTCTCCTGGGCTTCCGCCCTCAGGATCACCATTCTCCTCCTCCTCCTCGCCGCGGTCATCACCGCATGTTTCACTCTCCCCATCGAAAAGGTTCCCCTTTCCCTCTTTCTTCCATTTCGCATTCCTTCTAATTAATTCTAAATCATCATCATCCTCCCTCTGCTGCAGATGATGAAGGACTTCTTATTATGGGTCGATCACGATCTTGGGCCCTGGGGCCCACTTGTTCTGTACGTTCATTCATTCTTTTTATTCCTCAATCAATTTATGTCCAGGAATAATATTTTATTGTAATTTTCTGAATGCTTTATTTTAGGGCTGTTGCTTACATTCCTTTGACCGTCTTGGCAGTTCCAGCTTCCGTGCTTACTGTAAGAACCATTGATACCCTCACACTTCTTGTTTAATTTCTCGTGCAAAATAAATATTATTCTCCGATACTTGTAATATCCGTGCCTGCATTGTTGCTTAGAATTGTTAGGCATGTGTGATTATCGTCTTTATGCATTTCTAAATTGAATTTATCAATATATATCATGCATCATTGTATTGTATTACTTGGGGATGGTACCTCTGTGAGGCTGCTGCTGGTGGGGGTTGGGGAGGGTGGTAGATGTATGCAGCCTTACCCTTTCCAAGCGGAGAGGTTGTTTCTAGAAATCAATTCAAACTAGTATCTGTTACAATAATGTCTGTTGACTCTGTTCTCAATACACTGAGCTCAATGTCAATGCGGAATCAAAAGCTAAATATGCTTTTGTCTGTTCATTAAGGCAATAATTGCTTGCTGCAATTTTGCGGTGCTAATAGAGAGGAAACTCAGGAATAGAATGGGAATCAAGAAGTAGAGCTGCTATGGCGGACAATGCTGGACAGAAACGACAGACAATTCTGGATTCAAGAGTGGTCTGGAGAAGGGAGAGCGAATAACAATATGTGATGCATGTTGAGCATCAATGGAAGCACATCAGCTGGAAGAAGACAACAATATAAAGGGAGAAGGGATTTAGGGTTTGAAGAACAGAAGTTTGGGGAGGCTATTTGGAAAAGATTGTGTAGTTGATTAGGATGTGAAAGTTAGGGTTAAGAATTAGGATATTTTTAGTTCTTTATTATAAATGAAATAATATAATAATATATTAAAAAATTAGTAAAGGATAATTTTGTAATTTCATAGTGGTGGGAAACTTGTGGGGCATCCTTGTCCCCAAATCTGCGTCAAGGAGATTTTTACCCTCGTCCCCATCCCCTCATGAAAACATCCTAGAATGTGCCTGTTAGAAACATATCGAGATTAATTCACTCCCAAAAGCTAACTCAAGGGAAGAGGATTGCTTAATACACCCTCTCACACCTAGGACTAGACATCTCTTTATGAAGTTTGCACCAATGAACAACTGTGGGTGGCCCAACATTAAGACTGGATGGGCTCGAGTACCATATAAACAATGGACCAGGCCTAGCTCACTCCCAAAAGCTAGCTTAAAGGTGGAAGATTATCCAAGTCTTATACCGAGTATCTAGCCATGTTCCTAGCCTATGTAGGACATCTTAACAGTGCCAAAAGCCAATGTGGCAGTCCCTGCAAGGACCCTGAATGTAGTGAAAAATTGCCATGCCTATTGTCATCTGTATAAATTCTTGAAAGGTTATATCATCTTCTTTTGACTATAATGGTGAATGTTTGATATGTGTATTCTATTTGGTTCAAAAGGCTTAGTGATAGGTAATTCAGGATAAAGTAAGCATGCATCAATGATGAGAAAAAAACAAATTGAAGTCAGAGAGATAATTTTCATTGGCAAGGACTTGCATTTATCATTTCTTATATAAGCCTTTTTTGTTTTTTCTTCTTGCTTATGACGTTTTTGTCTGAAATTTTTGTTTTCTCCCCTCTATTCCATTTCATGCTTTTAGTTTTATTTTAGACCTCCATTACAAAACCTGCCGTAGAAGAAAACTTGGTTGGAAAAGCAAATCCAAAAATAAATTTGTTGAGTCACTTGACTTAATATGCCTTTTTCCAGCTTGGTGGTGGTTATCTTTTTGGGCTTCCAGTGGGATTTGTTGCTGACTCTATAGGTGCAACTATTGGTGCTGGAGCTGCATTTCTTCTTGGCAGAACAGTAAGTTATTCAAGATTTACATTTATAAATAATTGTTAAAATAATACAATTTTTGTCCACTACTTTCTACTCAATGTTTGATTTATGCTAGGTTTTTCTTGATTAATGCACGATGCTCTTTCTTCATGTACATGATTTTTACAATGTCATTAGCATTTCAATTGGGCTTCATTTCGATCTGTGTTTCCATATCATGGTATAATTATTTGTATCCAATTAGGCTCCTTACCCATATATTTGTAAATTTGGACAGATTGGGAGATCATTTGTTGTTTCTAGGTTGAAGGATTATCCACAATTCAGATCAGTGGCAATTGCAATTCGGAGATCTGGCTTTAAGGTCTGTAGACTTCATATTTTTCAATACTGGTGAAATTCTTGATTCTTTTGCTGTTAACTTTCTAATATTCCTCTTGTTTTTACCTTTTTTCTGGGTTTCTTATTTCCGAATTCTCAACTCTTGGTGAAGTGAGTGGGTCATAAAATTATGAATACTTTAAAATATCAGTAATTTTGATGTATTAAAGTAGTATTGTGTTTCATTACCCGTTAATACAAAAAACCACCAAGTACCAAGCCTATCCCACTAGGTGGGGTCAGCATCATGGATCATTGATACAATTAGATCATCAAACACTATCGAAAACCGTGATTGCCTGTTAAAATGATCAAGTATACTTTCTAATTATTAAAGGTCATCTTGCTATGTTGGTTAATGCTAATGAGGTTCATTAAACCAGAGATCATCTGCAAGGTGGATGTCTCTTCTTTTGTGGCAACAGCTCATGTGATGTGTATGATGTGCTTTTCTCTGTGCACTCACCTTCTAGTTTCCTATGAGGCCAATGCACAAAATAGTACTCCTTCCCTTTGTTTTAGTTGATCATAAATATTACTCTAGTTATGGATCTTAATTTTTAAGATTATTATTTAATGGAACTATAAATGTGTCAGTGAAAAGGATCCTTTTGGAGGGAAACAATAACATGCATTTGAAGCAACACCAACCTTTGTCATATCTAGTTATTTAGCCCGCGGATTAGACTTTTGTTATTTAATAAGAGACTGTATTTCATCCAAGTGTTTATAAATCTATCTATCCCTGTTAATTTGCCAATGGCGTTTTTGTGGCATTTTTTTGCCATTGCTTAGGAAGTCTATTATTGTGATATTTCTTTGCTTAGTTTTGTTTGCATGTGACTTGGTATTCCTTTCTGTTATGTTTTATCTGATTTTTTAATTCCTGACCTGTCCTTACAGATTGTATTACTGCTTCGGCTTGTTCCGCTACTACCATTTAACATGCTAAATTATCTCTTGTCGGTGACTCCTGTTTCAATAGGGGAATACATGCTGGCTTCCTGGTTAGGAATGATGGTATGTTCTTTGCCCACAATCAGTTATATATTCACGAGTTAGTCAATAAGAAGTTTCTATTGTGTGTTACGATTTTCCAAATTGTTTAATTTTAATTGGATTTCTTCTAGCAGTCACTCTCCATTACTGTATATTAAAAATTTTATCTAAGGTTTTTACTAAAAAGATCCATAGGCTTAATGGTGATCATGTGAAATCTTTGAAAGCTATGAGCTATCAGAATTGTTCCTTTTGTTTCATACCCAGATAAAGATGAAATAGAACTTTTCTTTTTATTGTCTATAGTGCCACATAAAAAAAATTAAAAAAAAAAAAACAACAACAACAACAACTTCATTGATGTGCATAGCATGATTGTCAAATAATGAATTAAGAATTAGAGGCTAATTTTCCAAATATAGAACTGCATGATTAGTAACCCAATGCTAATAATTGCATAATATGCATCTTGTACATATGATAACATATGTTTCAATCAATTAAAAGGTGACAAGTATTAACTTTTGAAGTTAAATCATCATGCAACCCAAAGTTAAAAATCCAAACTCTACTTAAGGTTTGAGTTATAGTCAAAGACTTAAATTATGAAAAAACAAATCACATCTTTCTAATCACTAATCATTAATCAATTACGCATGATTTGAAATATTAAATTATTCAATTCCGACTACACAGGTGCATATCAGTAAAATGATTTTTGTAATTAGCTCTTAAAGCAAGTATATTTGTTGGTACACTTGTTTCGGTTATTTGAAAAGTTTGAGGAAGCGTTGGTGGTCAGTTTAACTTCTCTTGGCTAATAATTGTTGCTGTCATTTTGTTACAAATTTGCTTTTGTTAGTATTTTAGTATTATATCTGTTCCCGGTTCCCCTTTTGGATTGGTGGTAGAAATTACTGTCTATGTGTTCTTATAGTTCACTAGATAGCATGCCAATTACAATGTTAATACCTGATACTGTTGCTGTTGCAGCCAATAACACTGGCACTTGTATATGTTGGAACAACTCTTAAAGATCTTTCTGATGTGACACATGGTTGGGGCGAGTTCTCAAAGACTCGTTGGGTAAGAGATGCTATCCTCTTACTTCTATTAATGAGTCTTTCAAGTATTTGTTAGTTTTGTTTTATCTCTTACCTTGATAAATACCTAACATGTGTTGGACAGTGCAATCTTTTGATTTTCTTGAGTGGATCAAATGTGTGTGCTTTATTGAATGTCTCCTTCAATAGTAGATATAATATACATTTCTTTCTCTTATGGATGCAGGCATTTATCATTCTTGGTCTTGCGATATCTGGTAAGTTACATACTTAAATCGTTTCCACGCATAAAGTGTATATCTTGAAAATTTATATTGGATTTTATATGTTTGTAGTAAGCAGGTCTGTCCGAAGATGTATAAATTATGAAGGTCTTTCATAAATATAGAATACATAGCTACTAGTTGCACATGTCATGGTTCAATTGTGCCCTGCAACCTGTCATAATGTGACTTCCATATTCTTGTGATGCACCAAATCACCTGATTTCTTATTGCATTTTTCATCTGCATCATGCACAACATTATGACAGGTTGCAGACTTTAAAGAGTGTGTTTGGTAAGCTACTCTAGTAGCTTATAAGCTACTTTGACTAGCTTATAAGCTAGTTTGACCAAAAGTCTCCTCAGCATTTAGGCCAATAGAATAATACAGCTTTCAAACTTCACTAACAAAGTTGCTCTTACAAAATATTGGAAGCCTCTGGTATTTTAGAAGAAATTTCCAGTAGCCTATGGCTTCTTACAAAGTTGCTCCTCTCTCTCTCTCTCTTGTTTTGCTTATATATTCTTTGAATGGGAAGACTGGGCAGCTTTGTCTGCCACCAGTGTAGTGGCTGCCAGGTAGCAAGTGGGTATTTGAGACACACACATGGTCTGTTTCCTGGGTCTCTGCTTTTTTACATTTGTGCATTGGCAGGAAGAAAAATTACCTTAAATTTTAATAGGCGAATTGGGGAAAGAATAAAATTTCCTATCTTATATTATTACATAAATATATAATCAGGTGACCTTAAATTGTCATGATTTTATGCTGAGTTGTTTTGTTTTGGATTTAAACTATTCATGAGTGCGGTGAGTTCTGTCATAAGTCAAGTTTTTCACTTCAGTTATTATTATTATTATTTTTAATTTGCATGCTTGTTATTTTGAATTAAAACATAATGTGTGTTGCACCAAGTATAAGTAACAAATGACACAAGTTTTAAATCAGAGGATCTATACAGTTAATTGTAGATGTTGATGATAGGTAAATTCTTGATCTTGGAAGAGGAGGTTAATAATTGAATTCTAGGATGTGGTTGGACGTTGCAATTTTTTTCATGCTGCAATAATTGTATTGAATGAAAAAAAATATTTCAATTTTTTATCTGATAAGCTCTGTTATTTTGGGTTATGTGCAGTGGTTCTGATGATATGTGTTACTAAAGTTGCCAAGGCTGCTTTAGATAAAGCCTTGGCCGAAAATGAAGATATTGATGGGATTACTCCCTTGCCTGACTTACCGGTTGTTGCTGAACCATCAGCAGATCTCAACCAACCTCTCATAATTAAGGTAGATTCTGCTGAAGACAATCATGAAAAGTAAATTCCTTTTTGTGTAAATTCTTTCTCCATCCTACCTTCTAAAGGCTATATTAGCAGTAGCTGTCTGCTTCTATTTATTCGGGATTTGTACAGTTTCAACATTAGAAATATAGTTTGTGACAGGATTGTTCAATCCTACAACCAAGATGACATTATTGACTTTGTATCTTTCCTTTTTAACAGCAGAAAAGTTCATGCTATGAACCATTCCCGATTCTCTTGATTATTTGATACTTTTCACACTATATGAATATGATGATGCTCTAGATTTTATTCTCATAGTATATAGCAAAGATTTTCACTCCCGATTATTTACATTGCATTGGAGTCATTGGCAATAGGGATTTTGTATCGTAGGAATTCTACGACTTAGTTAAAGCTGTACGAAAACTATTATTATTTGTTTATTACTAGACAACAGCACTTTTTTTTAATGCAATTTAGTTATTTTGTAAAATAAGTTTACTTTTTTAAAAGCGTATTTTTTTTTCTAAAACAAAAATGAACTAATAATAGCTTTAAAAAAGGTAGTTGTTAATATTTCTCATTTCTCATTGTAATTCCAGCAAGCAGGTCTTAAAAATTTAATAGAATAGGACCACTTCTATCCCCCGAAATCCCTAAGTGATTGGTTAGTTTGTGAACCAAAGTTTTTTAAGTAGTATTATGAAGGATAATTTGCTCAAATTTATGCATCACTTGGCTTCTGTCGGTATCGAATACTGTTTAACAATTTTCTATTTATAACTAATCTTTTAAGCACATAAGGTATATCTAAATTCGTATAATATTAATAGTATAATGTTCTATGCGAAAGTGACGTGCCAATGCGTCATCAACAAAGTGGAATACCTAGGTGCTGTTCACTCAATGCTGCTCTTTAATTGCAATGTTGTGTCACCAACCATGTAGTACTTGCAGTTTGGCTTATATAGGTGCCTCCAAGTTCTTTATCCCCATACTATTCCTATCAGTTGCAAGTTGGATTTTTAAGTATCATAAAACATTCAGTGTTATTAAAATCTATTTTCTAATGATCGAAGTAATTACTCACCTTTCATATTTCATTGTAGACCAAGATCAGTACTTTTACATGAAATTCCACCCGTGACCCGTGAAAGAAAACCTGCAGTTGTTAGTATATGATTTGGATCTGTTGTATCAAATTAAAGCAATAATTAATGTATCAGGTTCTTCGTGAACCAATCCACCTCTTGGATTATCACAAGACTCGGACATGAAGTAGTTTACGCAATTTTTTTCCCTCATAAATAAATTGTACACGCTAAACATATCACTTTTATAACTACTCATCGGGTTCAAGTGGTCCCAACTATTGAGTTATTTTAAAAACTATATTAAAAAGAACAAATGTTTAAAATTATAAGAGATATGTACACAATTCATGTATACCAACTTGTATTGATTTGAGTGAAAGAGACACAGATCCCTTAAGCCTGGAATCTTATGTTTGATATTGAAAATTCATGTGTATAAAAGAGTTATGTATAATTAAGTCTAAAAGAAATCAAGTCTAAAAAAAAGTAGAGAGAGACATTAACCAATTACAATGACTTTTTTTGAGATCATAAAATCAAGGTATAAAACATTACAAGAGAGTGTACTATAATTTAATTAATAGATTAAATTATATTTGTATCGAGTTTAATTTTGATGTTGTCTGTCAAAAGTTGTTGATAAAATGATTCAACACTTGGATCTCTTAATTATAAGAGAATTAGTTGAGTGTCAAATAAAAAGTCTCGTATACTTCCTGTTACACATTAAAAAAAAAAAAATCTGATGTTGTCATATATATAAACAGAACAATTAAAAAGAGGAAAGGAAGGGGCGTAAGACAAACAATCCCTTTTGTCATGTATAGAAAATATTCTTCAACTGGACCACTAGGTAATTTTCTAAGAAGAGAAATTCTTTTATAGAATAATTATAATTGTACACATTCTTTTTCTTCTTTCTTTTCACGTCGTTAATCATGCAATTCTAAAACGCGTCAATTTGGTCTCAAATTATTAATGGCATCAACTCCAATTGGACAAAAATGACTAAATTGATTATTTTTAAAAATTTTGGGGATCAAATTGACCTATTTTAAAATTTGAGGAACAAATTGAAGTATTTTAAATAATTTGAGAACTAATTAAGCCCAAAAATTCATGCAAAAATTATATGAAAATTAGCTCAGCTAAAGAGAGGTGGTAAGTGGTAACGCAGCAATCCCTTGTTATGTGTAGAGAATATCCTTGCAATAGGACCACATGCAAGGTAATTCTAGGTCACAACAACGCTATGGTTGTCGTTAGATGTCTGTAAGATCTGTCCTACCTTGATAAGTGATAATTTTATTATACGGATTATTTTATTTTATTTTGGTTAAGAATCAGGTAAGATGGTTGATTGGTTGTCAACTTCCCATGCATAGCATAATCATAACATGCGTATTTGCATTTAGATATTAGCAAATCAGAGTAGATATTAATTTTTGTACTTTCTTCTGTTTTATGTCCAATAAATCATATGAGCAATAATACGATTAATATATTTTGGCGGTTAAAATATATACACACACACACACACTCTTCATACGTAAATTTGTTTTTAATTTGTGGTTGCCTTTAATAAATGTTAATATACACTATCTGTTCAAATTATAACCTAATAAAGTATAAGACATGAATAAGGATAAAATATACAATACTTTTATCCTTATATGTGATGTGATGGGTATTTCTAATTTGATTCATATATTTTAGGATAACTCCCTATACTAATTCCTCAATGCTATTAGGTAGCAGATGATGGGGACGAATATGAAAAAAAAATGCATATGATCAATTATTTTTTGTATATATATACACCAAATTAATAATTAGTGTTATATATCAAGACAACCTGCTATTTTTTTTGTTTTATTTTATTCATATCATGAAATGTAGTAAAGAAAAATACTTGTTATAAAAACAGAATTATCATATATTGCAATTTTAACCACCCTCTCTATGTTTTATTCCAAATAACTCATCCTTGGTCATTCCAATGTCACACTCACATGTTCCACTGACTATATCTGAAGTGTAGTCCAAAAATATTAGAAGGGAAGGTCATTTATCTAGAACCTCAACTTAAATAAAAGACACCCCTTATGATAAAAGGTGAGGCAACATCATATGCTGCCTCATCATGAATCTGAGAATGCCTTGTATGGGTGGCAATATTGCCCTCTTTTTCCTACCCCAACAAGAATCAAAGGAAAATCCATTTTCTAGGATTTTTTTAAAAAAAATTTGTCAGTGCAAGTAAACTTTCCCACTGTCTTGTTGTGTTGTATTTGGGGGTTTATTGGACCCTACCATTTCCTTGATGGAGGGGATAAGCAATATTCTATCATCTTGAGGGTTCTAAAACTAAACTGCACGTCTCAACATAATCTGTTTTGTGTTCTTTTATGATCACTGCCGCAGAAAACGCTTACCAACCGCTTGTGTGAGTCTGAGCCATAAGAAAGAGTTCAAATTAAATAACTTAATACATTGACAAAAGAGTTCAATTTTTATGCCACCATTACTCTAAAAAAATTTATATGGTCGTCAATCGAAGAAAAATAATTGTTAGTATGATTTTTAAAATAATTATCAATGAAAATCAATAAATTTAATATACATTATGATTTGTGATTAACTAACAATATAAAAATGCTTCAAACTGTCAATACAAATGCTTAATGAGTTATTTTCTATACACTTGTGAGTCTAAAAAATTTTATACTATTAACTTAGCAGAAATTAATATTGATATGATTTTTAAACTAATTATGATAAAAGATAACAAACCTAATATACATTATATTACTAAGAATAGTGCATATACTATTGACAAAAAAAAATTGCAAATGAACTCAAATTTATTACAAGGGTATCTTTTGGGGCAATTTATATACATATAAATGAAGCTCCTAGCTATAGCATAAAAACATGTGTTGGTACTTGGTTGGAAGCTTAAGATGACTAAGAAGCAGTTGGAGACTCTCATGGGGAAAGTGAGAGGTTTGAGTCTTCTATCTCTTGGTGGTTGCTTCGATGGCTGCTATGACCACACTCAAGCCTATGGATTAGGGACAAGGATCTGGAACTTCAGTGATCGACCAGTGGAGCTTCAGATAAGGGTGGGATCAATACTGAAGAAGGTTCACACTTTGAAGCCAGGGTCATGTAAGAGACTGAAAAGTAAACGCATATACAAGACATATATGCCTGGTAAGAGTGGCAACAATGGTGGGGAATTGAAGAGCTTGCTTTATTACTATGATGAAACTTGCCACCCTTATGTTTGGATTCATGACATAGGGGGTGGTTCCATGAGGATGGTTAAACAGCAGTATATTAGCCTTGAGGATTTGAGGGATTCTTCTGAGATCAGGATCTTAAGGGATCAGCAGAGAGGTTGCATTTCAGTTCTTAAGAGAACTAGGCCAGATTTCTGCTGAATTTGAATTATGTAATTCTTACTTATTATTGCTTTCCTTTGTTGGGTGTTATTAATTGCAGAATGCAATGGTCCATGATAATGTTTAAGTATTAGTAGCTAGTGTACTGAAAACATGTAAGATTTTCTGTATGCACTTCCTTCAAGATATATATATATAAAAGCCGCTCATGAGCCTTTACTAGTTCAAGATTTTGAAAGTATTGTTTCTTAACCTACTTGATTGTTTTTGTTATACACATGGTCAATTAATTTGGAGTCAATGTTATTGACAAACGGGTTTACTGTGTTAATGTCTCTGTACAATACCAAGAATTATTTCTCCTTAGCTTTGGGCTTGTAAGATAACAAATCTGTTTTTGTTTTTACTCTTTGACTGTACAAGAAGCTACGCAGAGAAGGTACATGTGTCCTTAGACAAGAATGTTTATAGTAGAGTTCGACGGAAATGCAAGACTCAAATTTATTTCCCTTGATTTCAAAATAACAGATTTGTTTATTGCCGAAGTCTAAAACTGTGATAGAGAAATAGATCTATGTCTACCTCTCTAAAACCCCAAAGCTACATGGATTGACCCAAATGGGTCAGGTCGGGTGTCTATTCACTAGACTATCAAAGGCACTGAATTCTGTGAATTGTGTTTAGCGTGTCTCATGGAATACTGAGATTCAAGTCTACCAACCATTTTTCTCCACTTATAAGAGAAAATTCTAGTTGAAATGTTAGCAACACTCTCTATTATAAAATTGTGAATCTCACTCTTTATTTAGTGAACTATTGAAAATTATAAAATTGATAAGTTTAACTCCTTATTTGATGAGCCGAACTAGTGTGTTAAAAAATATCTTGTTAGCACTTCTCAACTAATTAAAAGTGCAAAAATTGGGGGGTGTCTAGATTGGTCTTACTAAAAGCAAAGAATGACATTTCTATATCCATACTAACTTAACTTGAAGGCATAATTGGGATTTGGGACTGAGATTCAGATTCTAGAAAATAGACTCTTTTTTTCAGTTGAGTTTTGGTTATGTTACAAGCCAGCCAACTTGGAATGGTGTCACACATGGAACTAATTTTTTTTTGACAATTAGTAATAAATAACAAAATTAGTTAAATTAAATGAATACTTTTGTTTGAGAATATATATTTAACTAATATTTTTTTTTGAAAATTAGTAATAAATAACAATAAATAACTTGAAATTAATTAAACTACTTTTTTTTTGACAATTAGTAATAAATAACAATATTTTTTTTGACACCCATAATTTACCATTTTGTGAGAGGCTACTTGACTAGTACCTTCCATTAAACTCAACTCTTTGTTTGACTAAAATTTCATATTAAACGCTTAATAGATCCTTGAAAAAATTCAATCAAACTAATTTAATTTCTGAAGAAAAAAAAGTCATTAAATAATTCCTCAAAATTACAAATATGTCCCATATTTATATCTTGAGGGACTAATGGTTAGTTTTTTTTTTTATATATATATAAGAATCAAAATATCTCCAATATTTTTTTCGAGACTAATTTGAGTATTCACCCAAAATTTATGACTTGATTATGATTATTTTTTGGCAGTTTTTTTAAGTTAATTTACAATTAAAAATAAAATGTGTGTTTGGATTGGTTTTAAAATCATGGTAGAGCATGGTGAGGTGGGTCAATCTTGATTTTGATCAAAATTTTGCATATTTAGTTACCTTAGTAAAATCAATTTTGATGAAAAAAATCATGGTGAAGTTAAAGCAAGTAGGAGTGCGTGTTTGGATGAGCGTTAGTATAATTGATTTTGAATAGAATTGATTTTACAAAATTGATTTTGAAGTGATGTGATTTATGTTTGGATGTTTTTATTGTGAAAGCAAGTTAGTAGTAAAATTTAGTACAAAATTTTGGATCCAACGCAAAAGCTACTAAAAGTTGCTTCAACCCAGAATCAATTCTGGACCTATAATCAATTCTGAATTCTTATTCAACGTGAAAACAAACATGTCAAAATTTATCTAAAATCAATTCTGGACTCAGAATCAATTCTGCAATGTGAAACCAAACACACACGGAGTAGCCTCTACTTCTACCAAAATCAATTATAGTTGAATTTTGTCTAATTTACCCTCACATCAAATTGATTTTAAAAGTGTACATAGACATTAAAATTCATTTTGGTCATTACACATTCAAAATCAATTTTGATTCAAAGTATCCAAACAATTTTCTCTTAAAAAATCACTCTCATATCTGTTATTCAAACAAAAATCACGTTTCTTCATAATCAATTCTTTAACCATAATCAATTCTTTAAATTCAATTTTATTTAAAATCAATTTTGCAACCACTAATCCAAACACACACTGAGAACTTTGGAAATAAAGTAGAAAGTAGAAACTACTTGTTTTTATTTCTTTCAATTTTGTAGACCCGACTACAAATCAGTTTTATACCTTCGTTTACCGCGAGAGAAGACAATACTATACACGTATTGCGAAATGATATTGGTAACTGAACTACCAAACAAAGTAACAAACTGATCTTTAGTGGCGTTAATAATGATGGTTCTTTAGTCACTGATTTTGCCGAATAACTTGGTTCCTCGAATAAATTACATGCAGATAGCTCTCAGGAATCCTCCAGGGATTGCACATTGCCTGGGAAACAGGCAGGTGCCACTGTGCCAGGAAAGGAAAGTTTATTTCTGTTGTTTATGCCCTTTTCTTTCTTTCCACTGTATTGTTATTCATTTTTCCAGAGTTAAACCAAATTAAATTATTTTCCTCTGGCACGGGCTCAAACGTAAGTAGATCCACCCCAATCACATTCCTCCCATAAATGTTTGGCTACATCTAAAGTGTCCCTTGCATACAATACCATATATCTTCCGAATACCAAGTTACTACCCGGATCTATATGGCAGAGCAGTGCTTAACGCTACAGATAGGAAAGTAAATTAAATTCATTCAAATACGAACCGTACAAATTACAATTTAGAGTTGACAAAAGTATGCACGGAGGCAGAAGCAGAAAACCCTCCGGCGCAGCCCAGCATTTCACAGATTGCTTATACGAGGCATGTCAGAAGAAAAATTGCTCTAAGAGATACTGGAGACTGAACCTCTCATATGAAACGGATGTATTACAAATTAAACCATGGCATCAAATTTCAAGGCTCAGTTTAATGTAACACCAAGTTATTCTTTTACCTTTTCTGCTCACTGACTTTTAATCATGTATAATCCAATTTGGATTTACAAAGCTATATAAAGGAATGGAGAAATCACTTCAGTTTAATGTAAGACCCTTCTAGGGACCTGGACCCATTGCACCTGCCCTCGCTCTTAACATTTCAGTCCTCTTGCTTCTCTCCATCACTTCCACCAACCATTCTGCACTTTCCCTAATCCCCATCCTGGAACATTTCAAAAGAAAATCTCTTCAGTTAAGTGCCTGTGCTTAAATATATGCCTTTTCTTTGTTGAAATTATAATGGATCGTGTTAGATTAAACTTTGGAAAGTTGATGCAACTACTTACCCATCATACGCTGACACAGCTTCAAACATGTAAACTCTTTCATCCAGCTTCTTTAAATCCAGATATCGAGCAAGCTCATCAGCTGATACTGCTTCAGGAAGATCCTGCAATTACAAGAATGTCAAGCAAGCAGCCATCATGGATACACACACGTTAGAGGACAAGGAGGGGATGACAAGAAATGAGGACACAATAATGGTGAAAACCTCAAAGGATGGATGAGATAGAATGCTATCGTGCCAGCTATATTACTCATGAATTTCCACTAAGAAGCTAAGAGGGTAAGTTGACTTGCATGTCAAAAAAGAGGAAGGTTAACAGGGAGCTTTGAAAAGATATATAATTCAATTGGCAACAAAGCATTTGCTGATCCCCTCAAGGCATGCTATAAGGTTAATAGGATGGGGAGAATAGTTACACTCACCTGCTTGTTCGCTAATATCAAAAGTGGGGCTCCTTGAAGATCCTCATGCCGAAGCACCTTTTCTGGAAAACCAGTTACTAAATCATCAGTGCACCACATGTTTTTGTCACATCTAGTATTATCACAACTGCAAGCCAACACCTTAAAGAAGTATTTATTTAGTTATCAACAAACACTAAAATAAAATCTCACTAACCAAGTGCTGACTTCGCATCTTCAAAGCGTGATGGAGAAGCAGCATCAATAACAAATATTACAGCATGTGCCTCTTCATAATATTTCTCCCAGATTGAGCGAAGACCAGGCTGACAAGAGGGGAACTTATATTAATATCTTATTACATATTTATACCCTCCCCTCCCCAACAACACAAAAACAATGATATAAAAAAGAATAAAATAGCAGGAAAAAAAAACAGTATAAAGGGGGCCAAGTACATGCTTTGCATGAAATGATACATTCAATTCCTGCTAGCATACAGGCTTACAATTAAAAGTGAAGTGCTGAATCGGTTGTCCATGCATATAGGACCAATTTTTCAATTACTAAATCTCCTTTAGCGTTGCCAAATTTAACAAAAACACTCAAGCTTTAGACAGGGAGAGGGTAAAATTGATGGTCAAAATTGCATAGTTCAAGTAACGGTTCTAATATATAGCCATTAGTGAAGTAGTAGTTGTTAAGTGTGAAAATAGTGAACATTAACTTTAGACAAACATTAAACCAGCTAGTTTAGTAGAGATAGCTTTCCCAAAGAAAACTCGAAAAGCAAAACATTATCTTGTTCTTTCATTAAATACATTTTAAAAACATAAAGAAGCACAAGAAAATTACAGTTCAGGAACTATGTAGATGGTTATTGTTTTAGCTATTGAACTTCTAGAACGGAAGAGTTTTAAACAAGCAGCTCATAAGCTACACTAACAGTTCATCCGAATAACATAATTATAGGACTTAAATATATAAAATTTGCCTATTTATTTCCATACCTGACCTCCTAGGTCCCAAAACACAAGTTTACTATTTGCCACTTCAATGCGACCAATATTCAATCCCACAGTTGGAATAATTCGATCAGGAGGAATGCCTTCTATATTTGAGTACACTGACTTCATCTTCTCCAGCAAAGTCTAACAAATACACATTATATGGAAATTCAGAGCAACACAACAAAGTTCGGTAATTTGTTAAAAATATGGCACTTGAAAGATGCATTACCGTTTTGCCAGCCTTGTCAATCCCCAGAATGAGTACATGAAGCTCCATCTTGCTGAACAGGTACTTCCATAGTCCATAAAACAACGAAAACATCCTTGTATTGTTTAAGCTGGCTTAACCTTCAAGTATAGAAAAATTTGTAGTTCATGCCATGTTATTGAATAGCTCTTCCACTCATCACTTCACAATTTCATTAACATTCAGAATTCCTGCACAAGCAAAGGTTGTAAGATGCCTCGAACAAGCACGACTCTAATCAGATATCCCCCCTTTCCATTTCAAGAGTTACATAAAAAAAAAAATAGTGTAACTAATTTTTTACATTGTCATTCAATAACAAACTATAATGTATGGTAAGTTCATTGGCTTTTATAATTATAGCAACAATTACTGACAGTACATAGAAATTAAACTCATCAGAAAAATTCCAATATTCAATTCGGCAATGCACAAACCTGATTGAACAACATTACAACTAAACGAGTGCGTTTTATTTATTTTTATTCTTAATTTTCAATTAAGTAATTTCCCGATCGCAAGTTTCTAATTCGACGCTTATCAATGACGCTTCATTAGATCTTAGGCTCTTATCACTTCATTCACATACACCTACATGCACAACTAAGTTACTAATATATATAAGACTCGAATTTGCAGAAACTTGTGAGAGAGATGCAAAACTGTGAAAATCACAATCCATCGGAACAACCGCATGGAGGTGATTCGATAGAATCAATTCAGTTGTAACAGATCCGGAAATTGAGGAAGGAAGTAGAAGAAGAAGAGAAGAAGGTGGTTGAATAGGTTTACCGGCGCCGACGACGGCAACGAAGTGCGATAGACGGTGGCTGAAGAAAGATCCGATGATGGTGAAATCGGATCAAGAGTGGGCGATGATTCCGCTTCTCAAAGTTGTGTTTCTCGCAGGACAGGAGAAGGAGAACTAAAGAACTAAGGATAAAAGTAAAATAAAATGTAACAAAAATACTAAACCAATGTTTCCGTCCTATAATAATAGGCTTACATTCATTTAATATTTCACATATTAATTTAAATCTAACAATACATAAATATAAATTAATATATATTACCCAGATACGTCTCTTTCTTTTTAACAAACATTTTTTTTTACACTCATAATTATATTACGATTTTTTAGTGTTAGCAAGTAGCAATTAGGGGTGTTCACCGGATCGGGTAACCCGATCACCCAACCCGATCCAACCCGACCCGATTAGTTCGGATCGGGTTTTTTTTAGTTCAGGTCAAACCCGAACACAACCCGTTAGTATACGGGTCGGGTAACAGGTTTGCATTTTGAACCCGTGACCCGACCCGACCTGACCCGTACTATAATTTTTTTATATATATATATATATATTATTAAATTAAAAAATACAAAACACTATATTTTTTTGCTAATTTTTAACCACACATGAATTATATTTCTCTTTTTTAATTGTTTCTATTTTTTGTCTTGATTTTGTTTATGTTTTCTCATGCTAATATCTATTTAAAATAAAATATTTGTATTAGCATTGAAACCATTCATTTTATTAATCAAATGTTGTCACAATTTGGTCCTTTTGGAGGACATGTAGAAATTATATATGTGCAAAGCTCTAGGCAAAAACAAATTGTTGTTATAAAAAATTCTAATTTTTACAAAATAAAAAATATTTTTTAAATGTCCTGACCCGATCAACCCGACCCGATCCAACCCGTTTTTGAACGGATTGGATTGTATCGGATTTCACAAAAAAAATGCACAAACCCGATCTAACCCAACCCGTAAAATTTTGATCGGATCGGATATCGGGTTTGGCCAAACCCGGCCCAACCCGACCCGTGTACACCCCTAGTAGCAATAACAAGTTAGGCACGGTTTGACAAATTCTATCCTAAACAACGAAAATAAGTCCTTATCATTAAATTATAATTATAGCAATTGAATATATAAGAAAAATTATAATAAATAAATATTTCTAATATATAAATTATATTATATGATAAGTTTGTTGACTTTTAAGTGAAGTCTCTTTTAGTTTATCAAATACCTTATTATTATTTTGTTAGTAAAAAAATGACATTAATTTTAATTTATTGATTACATAAAATAATGTTTCTTTGATATTTTTAAATAGTTCATACTATGTAAACTCTTTAACCATTAAAAATATCACTAATTTAATTATTTTAATAGCGTATAATAATATTATTTTTTATTTATTCATTAAAATATAATATTTGAATTCTTAAGTAATTTATGGTGAATAGTTTTTATTATAGTTGGTATAAAATAGTTAGATGAATACCGAAAGGATGCGGGGCAACTTGTATCTTTTATAATTTTTTGAAATGTTTGCAGTTTATGTACAAATATAGATTATAATATGGAAAAAAAATAATATATATATATATTAAAATGACATCTCTACTATGAGAAATGATTTTGCTGTAACCAAGTTTTACATTTTTTTATATTCGTAAGAGAAAAGAAAAAAGAGAGAAAAGTGTGTTATAAATTAAATGATGTGATAAAATAAAATAGAAAAATAATAGTGCAATAAAATGGTATTATAAGAAATTATTATATAAATAATATAATTAATCTATTCTTAGTTGTAATAAAATGTAAGACATCAAAATAAAAATAATTTTAGATTTCCTTTTATCTCGAACATTCTAGATCCCTTGGTAGCCTGCTGGTTAGGAAAAGTAAAGCTATTAAAAGTGAAAAGAAACGCGTTTAGTGGAACAACATTACGTGATTCATTGTGATTGCATGTGTCTTTAATCCAATGTTATCATACCGGCTCGGATCAGTCGGGTCGACCCATTAATCCAAGAATCGGACATCCAACCGGTCCGAATTACCATTTGGATCGGGTATACATACGACCCGGTATGATCCAGAATGACCCGGCGGGTTTGATGCTTGAATCGGTGACCCGATTGACTCGGTGGGTCATGCAATTTTTTTTTTTTTTTTTTACAGAAAAACAACAGCACTCATATGAGAAAATTCCATTTATATATTACACTTATGTTATTTATAAATTTGCTTACTTTTTTTTTACCAAGCATAATCGTATCTTAAGATTTAAGATGATAAAACTATTGTCATTTCCAATTTGACTTTTTCTCCTTGGCTTATATTGTCATCTACAAGTAAAACTTGTATTTATCTTATCTCATCCAATATACTTACTGGTTTGAAAATGATTATTTTTTATCATAGCAATAGTGGGATGAATGAAAAAATTGTATTGTCTAAATAAAATAGGTTTATATATATATTAGATTACAATGATAGTTTTAATAAATAGATGATAATGATATATTTTAAATTATAACTTAAGATTGTGTATGTTGGATTCTGGAAAAAGTATGCTGCTCAAGATTCTTAAACAAGTTCATAACTATGCTTCTAAATATGTTGAATTTTATTAAACTTTAAATATTTAAGGGTATAAGTTTATAAGCTATCTTTTCTGCACATAAAAAAAGTGTACAAGTTTACAAGTTATGAAATTATTAGAATTTTTTTAATATAGACCGGGTCATGCGGGTCAACTAGTGACTCACCGAGTTGACCCGTGACTCAGTAACCCAGTACCCCAACCGAGTCGATGACCAGTCCGAGTCTGATAACATTGCTTTAATCCATTTTGATTTTGATGGTATTTTTTGGATCATGATAAATAAAAAGAAAAAGAAAATAGGTGACTGATTTTTTACACTTTCATTCAATTATAAATTATATAATGAGTTTATTGACTTTTATAATAATTACCTTTAAAATTATACTACTAATATTTTTTTTATTGATTGATAGTGTATAAGTTTTACACTTACAGTGCCTAACCATTAAACCCATAAATAAAACTGGTATTTTAGCTTGTCAAATGTTTTATATAACTAAAAATTATAATAATGAGTAACTAATATTATGTTAGTTTCAATAAAATTATATTCCAATTCTTCAAATAAGGTTTCATGTTCAAATCTTATTATAGATTGAAAAAATGTGATTAAGAAGGAAACTTCACTAAAGATAGTTAGTTAAATTTTCTTATAAAGATTAAGTTGATAAAAATCATGACTTACACGTAATTAATCAGACACCAAAATCACCTCAATTGCAATTTTGGAAACCAAGTTATGACTTGAAAGAGGAGGAAAGGTAAAAAAAATGGGGAAAGACTTTAACAAACACAACTTTTCACTTGGATGTCCGACGATATATTTTTTTCATTTGATATATTTTTGGCTTAATTACAAATTTTACCACCAAACTTTCATAATTTTATGAATTTTACCACCCAAGTTTTAATTTTGCAAATTTTACCATCCAAGTTTTCAATTTTTGCATATTTTACCACTCTGATATTTTACCAAAATAAAAGTTAAAGAATTCAAAAAAAAAAAAATTTGTGAAACATCAGGATGGTAAAATACGCAAAAATTGAAAACTTAGGTGGTAAAATTCGCAAAATAATGAAAGTTTGGTGGTAAAATTCGTAAAAAAAAAACTTGAGTGGTAAAATTCGCAAAATTATGAAAGTTGAGTGATAAAATTTGCAAAATTAAAACTTAGGTGGTAAAATTTACAAAATTATGAAAGTTGGGTGGTAAAATCTGCAATTAAGCATATATTTTTTCGTGATTTATGTGTTGTATGTTGATCTAATTTGACATGTGTCTCCCAAATTGAACTCATGATGAGCCAAATTGGCCACGAGTTAAAAGTTTATATTTTTTTAAAAAAAATTACAACTTATTACACTAACAGACTAAAGTAAGTAAAATGTAAATCCACTTTTTTTTTTTATTTGTATAGATATATAGAATAAAAACTTAAATATGACTTTGTAAGTCATTAATATATAGTTGCCTTGTTTGACCATGAGACATAATGTAATAAACTAATTTATGCTCTAGTTTTTATATAGTGTCTCAAAATTTTTATCAACTCAAATTAACTTTTGTATATATTTTAGTATTTTATTTTATATATTTTTTTTTATTTTATTTGAGTCAATCTTATAATTCATCAACTTGTAGTGAATTGATTTAAGTTAATCATTTTTTGGCTTACTGAAAAGTGAGCTGAATTAAGTTAACTCACTTTTTGGCAAAACTGTGGTAGGGTAACTTAGATTAATTGGGTTGACTTATTTTGATAACTCTAATGATCAAAAAAATCAAAAGATACTTTGCATTAATAACATAACTTTAAATTTTTTAATAAATAAATATTTCTTAATATATAAATTATATTATAATTAAATTTTATAATAAAAATTTATTTTTAAATATATAAATTATGTTTTAAATTTATAATAAATAATTTATATTGTGATACAAATTTATTTTTAATTAATAATAATTTATTTAAAAATATCAAAATTTGATTGAAAAATAATGACAAAAAATAATAGATTAAAAATAAGAAATTAATAAAAATACTATAACTGAAGAAAAGTTTTAAAATTATATTTTTGTTAAAAATATTCTTATTAAAAATACATAGCACATTTTTCATACAAAAAATGAAAAAAAATAATGAAGACATTTCCTTTTCTTTTTCAACAGAATAGTGTAACGCGGCTCCAGTTGACGATTTGGTTAGGTTAACGAGAATGAAGAATAGTAAAGGTAAACAAAAACAATAGAATTGCGATTGCGTTGAAAGAGCAAAGAAAAAACAAAAAGGTGGGCTCTCAACTCAACTCAACTCAATTTCCCATACAACACGCATCCAATTCGGAGCTCTGTTTCATCATCATCGATCTTCTGAATTCAATTGAGTTGAAGCACTCTGATTCTGATGGGTATCTCGTGGAGTGGCAGTAGCAGCAGAAGAAGAAACAATTACCTCCAAAACCGACCACCCCCCTCTTACTACTACCCTCCTGAATCCCAACCACCGGCGCAAGGTTACTTCCTCCCTTCAACAACCCCTTACGCCCCTCCCCCTCCCTTGCCGCCGCCGCCACCACCTCAAACCCATTCAATTTCGTTCTATTACTCCAACCCCAATGCCTACGCCACTCCCACTCCCACTCCCCCTCCTCCTCGCTTTCACTACCAGCATTTCTACCAGCCTCAGCCCCCCGCCGCCTGGCCCGCCGCTCGTCCCTCCGCCGCCACTCCCCCGCCCTATGTCGACCACCAAACCGCCAAGAAGATAAGGAACTACGTTAACGTCCATAAAGACACCCTGCGACTCGAAATTGATGAGCATAACCCCGATCACCACCTGGTCTCCTTCGTTTTTGATGCTGTCTACGATGGCAGGTAACGCTTTTGTTTTTTCTTTGACAAGTGAATTGGATTGGCTTATGATTTAGTGCTGCGCTGTGTGGATGGATTTACGATTCATGAATTCAGATAACATGAACAAACCCTCTAATTATACAAGTAATCCCTCGATTATTAGAAATCATCCTAAGTAGTCCCTATTGAAAAACCCTTTAAAATGATCCCTGAATTTTAGTGAAATATATTAACTTGGGGACTAAACCGATGGATATTCAAGAGGGACTGTTTAGAGGGAGAGTAATACTTGAAGGATCAAATTGGTGGTTTATTCGATGACTACATCTTTGATTCTCGTGAATTTAGAAAAGAAAATTGTAAGATCTCCATCATGTAGGTTACAGAAAATATGTTATCATCATAGTTATCAATAGCAGATAGTAGTAGCGCTATTGCAGTGTTGCAGTGCCTGGGTGTGATAGAGGAGCAATAGTTGAGTGTTTCTCTGGATTGTGGGCAAGGCCAATGGTGTCTCATTTCGTGGTTCTAGTGGCTGCTATGTCACTCTGCATGACAAACCCTGAAATGCGCCTATTGTTTGACCTTTCCCTCCCATTTTCTTAGTTTTTTTTTAGAAATTTCGGTCTGCTTTGAGATCAGATAGGGTTTGAAGAACTAATAATATGAGAAACCACAGTTTATGGGCTGAATTTGTGATTAGTTTGATACTTTGATTGACTAATGATAGACCCAACTGGTAAAAGAGAAAGGAAATGACGCAACCAAGGGGCTTTCTATTAGTTTCCTTTGGCTAATCACTCCACAGAGTAATCGAATACAATTCTGAGGTTAATTCGAGAGTACCTCAGCACCTCTCCACTATACAATTACTTCCCTCCCTTTTCCTTATTTACAATTGCCTATTTATACCAAGTCCCATAACCACTTACATGCTATCAGTTAGTTATCAATAGTCTTATCCCTCCCTTGGCCCATTTTATTTCTTCTAACAAAGACCTGTTTGATAATGGGCCTGCTATCAATACTCCCCCCCAAAGCACACACCTTGTCCTCAAGGTGAAATTGAGGGAACGTCTGCATTACTTTGGTAGCCTGCTCCCATGAATTCTCAAATTCTGGTAGCTGCTGCCACTGAACCAGAACTTCTAGATCTCCTGTGTTATTATAGTGAAGGGCTAAGATATCTGCTGGTTGAGGTTGTAGTTCCCAATCTTCAGACAAGGAAGCTGGCAATGATTGTGATTGTTGTGTAGGGGAAACAGCTTTTTTAAGTTTGCTAATATGGAAAACCGGATGGATCTTACTGTTGGACGGTAATTGCAATTTGTAAGCCACTTCTCCAATGCGCTACTTGAGAAACTTAGTTTTGAATGTGTAGAGGAAATTAACTCTACACTCAGCCAAAGCTTTCTTTATATAAAGGAAACCATCAAAAAGTCAACAAAAACAACTAAGGTGCAGACTTAGCACTTCTACAGAAAACATCATAGGAAAAGAAGAAGAAGACTATTACAAGACAGTCAATAATAAAATACACCATTTTAACTTAACACTCCCCCTCAAGCTGGAGCATATAAATCATATGCTCCAAGCTTGGTACATATGAATTGAATCCGAGGTCCTCTCAAGGATTTAGTCAGAATATCTGCAAGTTGATTATTTGAGTTGACAAACTCAGTGCTAATCTCCTTGGACAGCAGCTTCTCCCTTACAAAATGGCAGTCAATCTCTATATGTTTAGTTCTCTCATGAAATACTGGATTAGAAGCAATGTGGAGGGCTGCCTGGTTATCACAATACAACTTCATTGGCTGAATTTCACAGAATTTTAGCTCTTGAAGGAGTTGTTTGATCCACACCAATTCACATGTGGCAGAGGCCATAGCCCTATATTCTGCTTCTGCACTAGACCGAGCAACATTGTTTTGTTTCTTGCTTTTCCAAGAGATAACATTTCCTCCAATGGACACACAAAATCCTGTAGTAGAACGTCTGTCTATAGGAGAACCTGCCCAATCAGCATCACAGTATCCAGAAATTTGAGTGTCTCCTTTATCCTCATATAACAATCCTTGACCTGGAGTTTTCTTAATATATCTGAGAATGCGAATCACTGCATTCCAGTGATCAACATGAGGAGCCTGCATGAACTGACTAACAACTCCCACTGCAAATGAAATATCAGGCCTGGTAATAGTGAGATAGATGAGTTTCCCAACTAGTCTTCTATACCTTTCTGGATTTGAATATGGCTCACCTTGGTCTGCCATTAACTTTTGATTTGGGTCCATAGGACTATCAATGGGTCTACAGTTAATCATACCTGTCTCTTCCAAAATATCCAAGGCATACTTTCTCTGTGAAATAACAATACCTTCCTTGGATTGAGCTACCTCTATACCAAGGAAGTATTTCAGGTGACCAAGATCCTTAGTCTGAAAGTGACTAAATAAATGTTGTTTCAGCTGAGAGATTCTAGCATCATCATTCCCAGTAATTACTATATCATCAACATAAACAACTAAGTAAACACATTTTCCAGGAGAAGTGTGACAATAAAAAACAGAGTGATCTGCCTCACTGCGTTTCATCCCAAAACTCTGCACAACATGGCTAAATTTTCCAAACCAAGCTCTTGGAGACTGTTTAAGCCCATAGAGAGAACGATGAAGTCGACAAACTAGACCAGACTCCCCCTGAGCAACAAATCTAGGAGGTTGCTCCATGTAAATCTCCTCCTCCAACTCTCCATGAAGAAAGGCATTTTTAATGTCTAACTGATGGAGAGGCCAATGACGGATAGCAACCATGGCAAGAAAGAGACAAATAGTGGTGATCTTAGCCACAGGAGAAAAAGTATCCCCATAATCAAGACCATATATCTGAGTGTAGCCTTTGGCTACCAAACGAGCCTTAAGACGGTCAATTTCACCATTAGGACCAACTTTGATAGCATATACCCACCGACAACCAACTGCTTTCTTCCCAGGAGGAAGGGAAACCAACTTCCATGTATCACTATGTTCAAGAGCCTGCATTTCAACAATCATAGCTTGTCGCCATCCAGGGTGAGCAAGTGCTTCATGAACATTCTTTGGAATAGTAATGGAAGACAAGGAGGAAACAAGGGAAAAGTATAAAGGAGATAAACGATGGTAACTCAAAAAATTATAATTAGGATTAGTGTTTCGAGTAGATCGAATACCTTTCCTAAGAGCAATAGGCCAACCTAATGTTGCATCAGGGAAAGGTGATGATGGAGAAGGATCCGTTGTTGAGGCGACTGAGGGAGAAGGACATGAATCCATAGGACTTTCGTGCATCGTGGGACTAGCTCTTTGTGTCCTGCTCTGGTAGGTAGAAAGAGGAGATGAAGGAGATGGAGATAATTCAGCTTGACTGTTGATTTGAGAAAGAGGCTGAATTTCTCCTTGGTTAGATGTTACCTGAGTAGGAGAAACTACTGGGCTGAAAAGGGGAATAGGCAAAACTTGTTGTATAGAATTAGAATCTTGCTTAGAGGAGAAGAACAAGGTGTCTTCAAAGAAAGTAACATCAGCAGACATGTAGTATCTTTTAGAGGTTGGAGAGTAACATTTGTATCCCTTTTGAAGACGCGAATATCCAAGGAACACACATTTGATAGCTCGTGCTAAAAGCTTATCAAGACCTGGAGAGACATCATGAACAAAACATGTACAACCAAAGACCTTTGGGGAAACATGATACAAGGGTTCCTTGGGAAAAATAATCGAGTGAGGAATTTTATTTTCAAGGGATGAAGAGGGCATCCTATTTATTAAAAAACAAGCAGTGAGAACTGCATCACCCCAATGGTGAACAGGAACATTTGCATTAAGCAGTAAGGTTCGTGCAGTCTCAACTAAATGTCTATTTTTTCTTTCAGCAATTCCATTTTGTTGTGGTGTGTGAGGACATGTGGACTGATGTAAGATGCCCTGTGAAGATAAAAATGAAGAAAGTTTTAAAGAGAAATATTCCTTGGCATTGTCACTTCTAAGAATTTTAATTATCTTCCCAAATTGATTTTTAATCTCATTAAAGAAAGACATGAAAATAGACAAAAGTTCAGATCTATCTTTCATTAAATAAACCCAAGTACATCGAGAATATTCATCAATAAAAGTAACAAAATATCTGAATCCAAAAGATGTTACACGGCTTGGTCCCCAAATATCTGAATGAATGGTAGAGAAAACAGAGTTACATCTTTTTTCAGTTTGCTTGGGAAAAGATGATCTAATATGTTTGCCTAATTGACATGATTCACAATCTAAAATATGTAATTTGTTGAGACTTGGGACCATTATCTTCAATTTTGCTAGACTAGGGTGACCGAGACGGTCATGCAAAAGCTTTGGAGATGAGGCTACAAAACAGGACACAGAAGGGCTGATTTCCAAATAGTAGAGGCCTCGTGATTCATGTCCTACGCCAATCAGACGGCCCGTACCACGTTCCTGTATGACAAAGGAATCAGCATCAAATGTTACTGAACAATTTAAGGAACGAGTCAATTGACTCAGTGAGATCAAGTTATAAGGACAATTAGGAATATACAAAACAGAATTTAGATTTAAGGAGGAAGAAAGGGGAACTTGACCAACTCCTTTAGATGCAACTTTGGACCCATTGGCTAGTGTAACAAGGTGAGGAAATTTAGGTGGAGAAATATATGAGAACCAGGAGTTATTACCAGAAATATGATCAGAAGCACCTGAATCAACTATCCATGGACCTTGACTCTCCACAGATTGAGAGATGCAGGCCGTTGAAACACTTGGCACTGAGGAAGATTGGGCTTGACTGCTAGATTTTAACCTCAGGTATTCTTGATATTCTTCATCAGAAAACTTAGGTTCAACTTTCTCAGATGTGGAGACAGATGTGGAGACATTTGCTGCCTTGTCAGGAAAACCATGCAGAGAGTAACACTTATCTTGAGTATGACCCATTCTTTGACAGTATGAGCACTTGGGACGACCACCTCTACCACCACGTCCTCCTCTATTACCACGGCCCCCTCTACCATGAAATGCTGCCATGGCTGAAGTTTCAATTGCTTCGGTTGAATTCTCACCTTTCACCAAGGTAAGGACACGAAGGAGTCTAGTGACTAAGCTGTTCATTGAGGGGATTTGATCACCTGCTAGAATTTGGTCACGCACATGATCAAATTCTGAGTGTAGACTCCGCAAGATCAGGACCATAAATAGCTTATCAAGTTTCTTCTTCATTTCTTCAGAAGAATCACATACAATAAGCTTTCTTAATTCTTCAACTGCAGCTTTGGCTTTGGCTATGTGTGGGACCATATCATGGTTAGTCTGTTGAAGGGAGACAACTCTTTGGGTTGAGTCAAACAAACGTTGAATATCATTAGCAAAAACCTCCTGGGCATTCTTCCAGAAAGAGCAACAAGTCTTGAATGATCTGAGTGTCTCTAATAGCTCAGGATCTACGGACTGCCATAGTACAGCACACAGCTGGAAATCAATTTTCTGCCTCTGAGCTATATTTTCATCTGGAACTTCACTGACTTTCTTCTCCAAATGATCATGGTATCCTTGACCAAGGAACCACAACTCAACTGAGGCAGACCAAGACAGGTAATTCTTCCAGTTGAGTTTTTCAGTTGAAATAGTGGGAGTTCCAGAAAAGAGAGGAGTAGAACTGAGAGTGGAGCCCGTAGAAGTCATCTTAAGAAAGACAAAGATAAGGAATCCTTCACAGAGACACAACTTTCACTGAAGGAAGTGGAGATGAAGACCTAAAATTGAAAACAAGGTAAAACTATGACCTAAGACTTGGAAAGGGCTCAGAAAGTGCCGACGAACACAACCCAGGAGGCGCGACGAAGATCCGGTCAGTGGAAGCCGGCGCGTGAGACTCACGCGCCTGAAGGAGCGCGAGACTGTGGCGGCGCTTCTGCTCACGAGACTTGTTGGGTTGGGTCGCGCTCAGAGAGGCAATCCAAACCCTGAGTTCGCCGTGAAAAATGCCGCCGGTCAACGGCGGCGGACGGTGGTCGGCGACGGCGGACGATGGTCGGACAGCAGAACGGGATCGTTCTGCTCTGATACCAACTTGAGAAACTTAGTTTTGAATGTGTAGAGGAAATTAACTCTACACTCAGCCAAAGCTTTCTTTATATAAAGGAAACCATCAAAAAGTCAACAAAAACAACTAAGGTGCAGACTTAGCACTTCTACAGAAAACATCATAGGAAAAGAAGAAGAAGACTATTACAAGACAGTCAATAATAAAATACACCATTTTAACTTAACAGCGCTCAAGTATTAAAAAGGGACCATAATACCGAGGGGATAATTTCTCATTTTTTCTGCGAGCCAACAAACGCAACCTATATGGTTGGGGCTTCAAATAAACCCAATCTCCTGCTTCAAAATGGATTGCTCTCCTCTTCTTATCTGCTTGTTGTTTCATACGAAGTTGAGCCCTGTGAAGATTGGTTTTTAGTTCATCCAAAACTTCATCGCATTCTTCAGCCAACATTTGGACAGCCTCAATTTTTTAGGGATAAGAAGCAGCTCTAATAGTGGGTGGTGGATCTCGCCCATATAAGGCTCTGAAAGGAGACATTCCAGCTGACTGATGATACGTTGTATTAAAGCAATATTCTGCCCAGGGTAACCAATGCTGCCACTGCTTTGGTTTTTCACCCGTCAAGCAACGAAGGTAATCCTCAAGGCATCGGCTAACAACTTCAGTTTGACCATCGGTCTGCAGATGATATGCAGAACTGTACTTTCATGTTGTTGTAGCACACTTAAAAAGTTCAGACCAGAATTGGCTTAGAAACAGTTTGTCTCTATCTGTGACAATGGAATTAGGAAATCCATGTAATCGCACAATTTCAGAAATGAACATCTGAGCAACCTCTTTAGCTGAAAATGGATGAGACAGAGCCATGAAGTGCACATACTTTGTAAACCTATCCACCACCACCAAAATTGTATCCTTGCCATGACTTTTGGGAAGTCCTGAAATAAAATCCATAAAGATATCGCTCCAGACTTGAGTTGGGATAGGCAGAGGTTGTAAAAGGCCAGCTGGAGCAAGTGTTTGATATTTATTCTGCTGACATACCTGGCATTCAGCAATAAATTTTGTAATATCCTGCTTCATACCGCGCCAGTAAAAAACAGCAGCCACCCTCTTAAAGGTTCTAAAAACACCTACATGACCTCCCATAGCTGTTGAATGAAACTCTTGAAGAATTAGAGGAATTCTTGTAGATTTTCTGGGCAATACTAATTTGTGCTTGTAAAACAGTTTTCCTTCAACTAACTGGTACCCAGAATGCTTGAGTGGATCAACCACCAACTCTTGCATGATGTGTCTAATGTCATCATCAGCAATAATATCTTTCTCCCACTGCTCCCAATCGTCCATTTCTACCTGCGAGATTGCTGCATATATCATTTGACGCGAAAGAGCATCTGCAGCCTTATTTTCATATCCAGGTTTATAATGAATTTCAAAGTTAAAACCCATCAACTTTGAAATCCATTTATGTTGTTCCTCCCCTTGTAATCTCTGTTTTGTTAAGAATTTAAGGCTCCTCTGATCAGTCTTAATAATAAATTTGCGTCCCATCAAATAATGCTTCCACTTCTGCACTGCAACCACAATTGCCATAAGCTCCCTTTCGTATACAGATTTTTGTTGTGCCCTTTCAGATAGTGCCTGACTCAAGAAAGCGAAGGGTCTACCCTCTTGCAATAAAACAGCCCCAATCCCTTTACTTGATGCATCAGATTCTACTACGAATTGTTTGGAAAAATCAAGGAGTGCCAATACTGGTAAGGAGATCATGGCTGTCTTCAATTGAATGAACGCAGCTTGAGCCTCATCTGTCCAATGAAAACCTTCTTTTTTTAGCAATTCATTCAAGGGTTTGGCCACTAACCCATAACCCCTCACAAATCTCCTATAATAACCGGTAAGACCCAAAAAACCCCTCAACGCCTTCACATCTTTACGTATTGGCCAATTTTGCATGGCTTCTATCTTCTTGGGATCTGCTGCTACACCCTCAGATGAAACCACATGCCCCAAATATTCTACCTCTTTTACTGCAAAACTGCTCTTGCGATTGACCACCAATTCATTATCTTTCAACAGCTGGAGAACTGTTCTCAAATGGCAAACATGTTCCTCCATACTTCTACTATATATTAAGATATCATAAAAAAAGACTAGCGGAAATTTCCTAAGATAAGGTCGTAGTACCTCATTCATTAGTGCTTGAAAGGTTGATGGTGCATTAGTGAGGCCGAAAGGTAGTACTACAAATTCATAATGACCTTCATGTGTTTTAAATGCTGTCTTGTAGATATCTTCCTCCCACATGCGAATCTGGTGATACCCCGATTTTAGATCCAACTTAGAGAACCAAACTGCCTGTGCTAGTTCATCAAGTAATTCGTCTATGACAGGAATAGGGAATTTGTCTGGGACTGTGATTGCATTCAATGCCCTGTAATCCACACAAAACCTCCAACCCCCATCTTTTTTCTTTACTAAAATAACAAGGCTGGCATAAGGACTTATGCTTGGTCTAATGATCCCGGTCTTCAGCATGTCATTTACTAGCTTCTCAATCTCTGTCTTCTGATAATGAGGATAACGGTAAGGTTGCAAATTTGGAATTACAGCACCTTCCTTTAATACTATGGCATGATCTTGTCTCCTGCTTGGAGGTAACCCTTGTAGAGGATTAAATACTCCCTCAAAATCTTCCAATACTTCTACAATTTCACTTGGAGTCTCCAGCTCTTTTTTTGGTACCTCTATTTCTGTCAGTTTATATTCCACCCAAAATGCTTCTTCTCCTGGTTGGAACTGTTGCATCATTGTCTTTAAGGTCGTCACTGCAATGCTTAACGAAGGGTCTCCCTTAATGACAAATTTTGCTCCTTTAACCTTCACTGTCATCTTTAGCTCTTCAAAGTCAGCTTTGATTGTGCCAAGTCTTCTCAACCAATCCATGCCCAAAACTATAACAACTCCATCCAGTAGAAACAAATAGAATTTTTGTTTTACTGGTAATTCCTATAAGGTCAACTCTAAACTATTGCAAACTCCTTGAGCCTTCACACTATATCCATCTCCTACTTTTACCCAGTAAGGAGAGGTTTCTAAAACAGGCAATTGTAACTTCTTCACCAAGGATTCAGCTATGAAATTGTGAGAAGCGCCACAATCTATCAATACTAAAACCCTTTCTCCCTTCAGCTCACCCCACAGTTTAAAAGAGTGTTTAGAAGTGATACCAACCATGCTTTTGAAGTCTAACATTGCTGGCTGGCCTTGCCATTGAATCTCTTCTTCTTCCTCTGCTATTTCTCCATTGGTAACCAACTCCTCTTCTTCTAGCAACATTATTCTCAAATGCTTGCTTTTGCAAACATGTTCAGGTCCGAATTTCTCATCACACCTAAAACACAGTCCTTTCCTCCTTTCTAGCTGTTCAGCCTCTGACATATTCCTCCAAGGATTCCTCCCTTGATTGGTTGTTGTAGTTCCTTTAAACCCAAAAAAATTGTGCAATGGAACCTTACTTCCCTGGGTAGTTTTTCCCTCCCCTCTTTTTGTTGTTAGCCGTGCACCTTCTTCCCTTCTACCTCCATAATTGTTTCTAAACCCTCCTCCTCTGTTCATAGAGATTGGGAACTGACCCATCTCTTTTCTGAAAACTTCATTCCTTTCTTCTACTAATAAGGCCATGTCCATTAGTTCTGTCAACGACTTCAGTGGATGTAGTTGCAATTCTGCACGAATTTCATTCTTGAGATCGTTTACAAAAGCTCCCCTCGAGAAGGTAGGATCTGAAACCCTAAGAGGACTTGCGTATATTTCAAACTTATCTTGATATTCCATCACACTACCTTCCTGTTTCAAACCCATCAAAATCTCGAATGGATTCAAGAGTAATGTGGGTTGAAACCTCCTAATCACCGCTTCTTTGAGTTCTTGCCATGATTGAGTACGGTGAAAAGATTCCCACCATTGATACCAAATTAGGGCTTTTCCCTCCATGGCTACCATTGCCGCTTCCGTCTTCTCTTCCTCAAGAACCCCTTTCAATCGGAAAAAACGTTCGATTCTTCCTACCCAGCCAGCCGCATCTTCTCCGCCAAACAGAGGAACCTCAAGATTGCGCCATCGCCATTCTTGGGTTCCATTCCTCCTTCCGCCTTCTCTGTTATTGTTTCGATTAGGCGACCCCTGACGTTGATTATCGGCATTCACCTGTAGCGTCTCCATCATGTCAAACATCTTCTTCCATCGCAAGTCGTCTTGCTCCGTTCTTGCTTGCAGTTCTTGCAACCCTCTCTCCATAGCTTCAATCCTCGTTTCCATTTGCTTCTTCATGAATTCTTTCTGCTGGTCGAAACTAGCTCTGATACCAGTTGATAGACCCAACTGGTAAAAGAGAAAGGAAATGACGCAACCAAGGGGCTTTCTATTAGTTTCCTTTGGCTAATCACTCCACAGTGTAATCGAATACAATTCTGAGGTTAATTCGAGAGTACCTCAGCACCTCTCCACTGTACAATTACTTCCCTCCCTTTTCCTTATTTACAATTACCTATTTATACCAAGTCCCATAACTACTTACATGCTATCAGTTAGTTATCAAGTCTTATCCCTCCCTTGGTCCATTTTATTTCTTCTAACAAAGACCTGTTTGATAATGGGCCTGCTATCAACTAATTATATGAAATGATTGTTGTAAGATGAGAATATCTGTAGATTGAATGAATATTGCATATTTTTATGAAATATTTTAGCTTTTCTAATTTCTCTACTCCTTATATCTGTAATTGGCAGCATTACTATCTTATACTTTGCCAAGGAAGAAGAAAAATGTAGGTTTGTTCCATCATTTCCTGATGCATTTCAGCCAGTCAGAATCCCCTTTCAGAAAGGAGTTGGGCAGAAATTTGCTCAGCCTTCAGGAACAGGAATTGACCTAGGCTTCTTTGAGTTGGATGATCTTTCAAAGCCCTCACCTGGAGAAGATATCTTTCCTCTTGTAATATGTGCTGAAACAAGTTTAAAAACATCCTCAGAAGATGAAACTCCTGATGATTCCTTGCTAGATGCATCCCCTCACATGCAAATAACTCAAGGCGTCTTAGAGAAAAGTAATGATGCTGGTCCTTTCCTAATAAAAGTAGTTAGGCAGATTTTGTGGATTGATGGTGTTCGTTATGAGTTGAGAGAGTTATATGGAATAGGAAGCTCATCCGCAGCTGATTTTGATGACAATGATCCTGGGAAGGAGTGTGTCATATGCATGACTGAACCAAAAGATACTGCAGTCTTACCTTGTCGACATATGGTGAGATTTCATGTCAAATCTACTTATATATAGAATAGATAACCCGTTTAAAGGAAGAAATTAAGATATTAGCACATGTATGGGTTCATGCCGATAATAGCAGATATGGTTCATACGGATACATAACCCTGGATAATAGCATAATTTGTATTTGCATGAGATTGCTTATGGAAAACTGAGCTCATTGTTAGGATTTCTAAAATGTAAAATGGGTGTTTTGTGATCCTTATATTACTTAAATTTTTCTTTTCTTCCTCTTCTGCCTTCCCTTGTTTTGTTTTCAAGGTTGTGAGCTTGTGGCATGTCATGTGATCATGCATATATTCTTTAAAATCATAGATCAAAATATCAGCACATAAATTTATACTGTGGGTGAAATAAATACCTAGTGTTTTTGTTTCTTCCTGACTAGTGGCAACAAATATACTAACTGCTCGGTAGTAAGATCCTTACAGGTAGTAGCAATGTCATATCATGTTTGTGTACTTTATTTTACACTATGGCTCCGTTTGGATTAACTTCTAACTTATGAGAGCTTTTCAATTGTAAAACCCTATTGTTAAGACTTCTACAAGGTAAGAATGTCAAATTCTGCCAAGTTCATAGGTGCTTATGTAGAAATTAGATGAGAGGGCTTTTAAAAAAGTTAAGATGTATAATTTATGCAAGAAGATTAATTCATTTTACCTCTTTAATTTATTTTATTTTCTTCTTCCATGGGTACTTGTTAAGAAATTTATCGAAATTAACTCTATTTTCATTTTCTAATTTGATTATTCTCATATTACATCTGTTGTATTTTTCCAGTGTATGTGCAGTGAGTGTGCAAATGCTCTGCGACATCAATCCAACAAATGCCCTATATGCCGTCAGTCTATTGAGGAACTTATAGAGATCAGGGTGAACAATGGCGAAGGTAATCAATGAGATTTTTTTTCTTCTGATGCTAAGTTGCATGACATTCCCAAATAAATTCCTTTTAAGAAAATTCACCCCCCTTTTAAATGTCTGCAGTCAGGTATTATATAGCAATTTCTTTTTTCTTTTTTGTAAATTGTAGTAAATAATCTTTTTATAGTTTTTGTGATGTGTTCGAGGGAAAATTAGATTATTGGTGATCGAATGTTTCCTCCCGTATCATCTATATATTGTACAGGTGATCATTTTTCCGTAGTTTTTGTCTTGATGGTGTTTAAGAGATCATTTGCCTAATGTTTGCTAAACAAGGGAGGAATGAAATAACACCTGGTTTGATGCATAATGAATTATGTTTGAAAGTTATCACATTTTATCATGTATAATAGATGTTTGAAACAGATTCCAGGTGTTGGATGTTCTGATTAATGTGATGTAAACTAAACTAATCCAGAGTTGCCCCTCCAAAGCACCGTATTGTGAGAAATTCTCACAAGAATTTCTTGCTTTTGCTTGAACTGGTTTGAGGGGTCCAGAATAGAAAAACAAACATGCTAATAGTGGTGTGGTGTGTTGCATTACTAGCGTTTGTGAGCTATTATGTATTGCAAGGTACTGTTTGGTTGGAAGGACGAAGGAGGTACGGATGAAGGAAAAAGTCCCACAAATTTCTTTTTTTCGTCTCATTCTCTGCGTCTTTTTTTTATATCCACTCGGAGATCTCAAAATAACTAATTTTCGCTTAAATTTGAATTTCAGAAGAATACTTCGTGCCTAACATTTCGGAGCACATTTCATTTTTTTTGGTAAATGAATTTGATAAGGGGTAATGAGTGGTTAATGGAATAGTTTTTTATGTAAAAAAATTAAACGACTTGTTGAAGGAGAAAATTGATAGCAAGAGGGTTAAAAGTAAATGAGTGAAAAATTGATGGCAATTGTTAAATGTATTTTCTCAATTGTTAAACATATTCTCCTTTTTTATATATTTTATTACTCAAAATGCCTTTTTATACAAAAAAATATTAATATTCCTATTTTTCACATTTCATTTTCTTGTTACCTTAATTTTTCTTAAATCATTTTCTTCGCTTCCTCTTTATCCTAACAAAGATATTACTATAATTCTATGTTGATTTTTTTAATATAAAAAAATGATTCCAATTTACATATATTTATAGGAGTTAAAAAATACTATACTCTCTTTTATCATAAAAATAGCCACTTATGACTGGAAGCTTGGCATTGAAGCACTGTTGTGTTATCTGAACACGACAAACTTGGTTCAGTCGTTTGAGCGTTCCGACGTTGTAGACTTTTTTCAAATTATCATGCGTTGTAACACTGTCACACTGCCATCTGCCTGCCATCTCACGAGTTAAATTGGTTCATTTTCAAATTGCCCCCTTCAAGGATAGTACACCGTGATTACAACACTTCAAACTAAAGCATTTTCAAATTCAGGGTTTCACACATTGTGAATTTGTGACTCCAACACTTCATTTTACGTTGAACTCTGCAAGAGTCGTACACTACACCATGACTGCAGCACTACAACAATGATTTTTTTTTAGTCCAACACTTCAAATTGAACCCTGCAAGAATCATACACTTCAGCATAGTTGATGCTTTACAATTACTGTTTCGAATTTTAGTTTCTTGAACTTAAAATCAAAGTTCTAGAAACTAAACTTTGGAATCATGTATGTGTTCACCATTTAAATGTATTCCTCTTCCATTTTCTTTCGTTCAAATACCTATTATTTTCCTCTTCCTTTATCTTTTCTTCAATGTTACTTCTTTTCTTTTTCCAACAACTTATTTGTTTCTCTTCCTTTGATCATTTATGTTTTAAAAGATGAGGATGACTAAGAACACTCTTTTTCTTATTAGTTCAAATTTATTAAAAATTATAAAATCGGGAGAGAGATTCATTATAAGACATGAAACCAGTGTTGTGAAAACCGGATCGGTCATCGACCCGGTCGAGGTACTGGGTTAATGGATCAATGGTCGAACCGGTGGGTCACTAATTGACCCTGTTTGACCCGGTATATAATAAAAAATTAAAATATATATATATATATATATATATATATATATATATATATATAGCTAACAAAATGTGATCAATCCATAATTCATACTCTAAAATTAAAATCAATCATGATCAAACTATATTACATAATCATTTATTACTATAAATTATTTTGTTGTATATTATCATTAAATTACTAAAGAAATTCTTGTTATTTTTCACGGCTAAGTATAAAAGTTGTCAGAGGACCATGAGCAAGTATGGTGAAGATGTATAAAACACATAAATATTAAATCATATCAAGATCAAGATAATAACAATTAGCTATTATATATTATTGTCAACATCAAAATAATATTATAGGAACATATTATATACTATTAAGCAATTAGCTATTAACAATTTAATTAAAATGTTATAGGAGCATATTATTATATTATATTATACTATTTAGTAATTAACTTTTGTCATGGATTTCAAATGGTACTATGAAAAGAATTCCAAATAACTATATTATTTACACATTCAAAATTCATTTTGGTCATTACACATTCAAAATCAATTTTGATTCAAAGTATTCAAACAATTTTCTCTTAAAAAATCACTCTCATATCTGTTATCCAAACAAAAATCACGTTTCTTCATAATCAATTCTTTAACCATAATCAATTCTTTAAAATCAATTTTATTTAAAATCAATTTTGCAACCACTAATCCAAACACACACTGAGAACTTTGGAAATAAAGTAGAAAGTAGAAACTACTTGTTTTTATTTCTTTTAATTTTGTAGACCCGACTACAAATCAGTTTTATACCTTCGTTTACCGCGAGAGAAGACAATACTATACACGTATTGCGAAATGATATTGGTAACTGAACTACCAAACAAAGTAACAAACTGATCTTTAGTGGTGTTAACAATGATAGGTCTTTAGTCACTGATTTTGCCGAATAACTTGGTTCCTCGAATAAATTACGTGCAGATAGCTCTCAGGAATCCTCCAGGGATTGCACATTGCCTGGGAAACAGGCAGGTGCCACTGTGCCAGGAAAGGAAAGTTTATTTCTGTTGTTTCTGCCCTTTTCTTTCTTTCCACTGTATTGTTATTCATTTTTCCAGAGTTAAACCAAATTAAATTATTTTCCTCTGGCACGGGCTCAAACGTAAGTAGATCCACCCCAATCACATTCCTCCCATAAATGTTTGGCTACATCTAAAGTGTCCCTTGCATACAATACCATATATCTTCCGAATACCAAGTTACTACCTGGATCTATATGGCAGAGCAGTGCTTAACGCTACAGATAGGAAAGTAAATTAAATTCATTCAAATACGAACCGTACAAATTACAATTTAGAGTTGACAAAAGTATGCACGGAGGCAGAAGCAGAAAACCCTCCGGCGCAGCCCAGCATTTCACAGATTGCTTATACGAGGCATGTCAGAAGAAAAATTGCTCTAAGAGATACTGGAGACTGAACCTCTCATATGAAACGGATGTATTACAAATTAAACCATGGCATCAAATTTCAAGGCTCAGTTTAATGTAACACCAAGTTATTCTTTTACCTTTTCTGCTCACTGACTTTTAATCATGTATAATCCAATTTGGATTTACAAAGGAATGGAGAAATCACTTCAGTTTAATGTAAGACCCTTCTAGGGACCTGGACCCATTGCACCTGCCCTCGCTCTTAACATTTCAGTCCTCTTGCTTCTCTCCATCACTTCCACCAACCATTCTGCACTTTCCCTAATCCCCATCCTGGAACATTTCAAAAGAAAATCTCTTCAGTTAAGTGCCTGTGCTTAAATATATGCCTTTTCTTTGTTGAAATTATAATGGATCGTGTTAGATTAAACTTTGGAAAGTTGATGCAACTACTTACCCATCATACGCTGACACAGCTTCAAACATGTAAACTCTTTCATCCAGCTTCTTTAAATCCAGATATCGAGCAAGCTCATCAGCTGATACTGCTTCAGGAAGATCCTGCAATTACAAGAATGTCAAGCAAGCAGCCATCATGGATACACACACGTTAGAGGACAAGGAGGGGATGACAAGAAATGAGGACACAATAATGGTGAAAACCTCAAAGGATGGATGAGATAGAATGCTATCATGCCTGCTATATTACTCGTGAATTTCCACTAAGAAGCTAAGAGGGTAAGTTGACTAGCATGTCAAAAAAGAGGAAGGTTAACAGGGAGCTTTGAAAAGCTATATAATTCAATTGGCAACAAAGCATTTGCTGATCCCCTCAAGGCATGCTATAAGGTTATATAGGATGGGGAGAATAGTTACACTCACCTGCTTGTTCGCTAATATCAAAAGTGGGGCTCCTTGAAGATCCTCATGCCGAAGCACCTTTTCTGGAAAACCAGTTACTAAATCATCAGTGCACCACATGTTTTTGTCACATCTAGTATTATCACAACTACAAGCCAACACCTTAAAGAAGTATTTATTTAGTTATCAACAACCACTAAAATAAAATCTCACTAACCAAGTGCTGACTTCGCATCTTCAAAGCGTGATGGAGAAGCAGCATCAATAACAAATATTACAGCATGTGCCTCTTCATAATATTTCTCCCAGATTGAGCGAAGACCAGGCTGACAAGAGGGGAACTTATATTAATATCTTATTACATATTTATACCCTCCCCTCCCCAACAACGCAAAAACAATGATATAAAAAAGAATAAAATAGCACGAAAAAAAAAACAGTATAAAGGGGGGCAAGTACATGCTTTGCATGAAATGATACATTCAATTCCTGCTAGCATACAGGCTTACAATTAAAAGTGAAGTGCTGAATCGGTTGTCCATGCATATTGGACCAATTTTTCAATTACTAAATCTCCTTTAGTGTTGCCAAATTTAACAAATACACTCAAGCTTTAGACAGGGAGAGGGTAAAATTGATGGTCAAAATTGCATAGTTCAAGTAACGGTTCTAATATATAGCCATTAATGAAGTAGTAGTTGTTAAGTGTGAAAATAGTGAACATTAACTTTAGACAAACATTAAACCAGCTAGTTTAGTAGAGATAGCTTTCCCAAAGAAAACTCGAAAAGCAAAACATTATCTTGTTCTTTCATTAAATACATTTTAAAAACATAAAGAAGCACAAGAAAATTACATTTCAGGAACTATGTAGATGGTTATTGTTTTAGCTATTGAACTTCTAGAACGGAAGAGTTTTAAACAAGCAGCTCATAAGCTACACTAACAGTTCATCCGAATAACATAATTATAGGACTTAAATATATAAAATTTGCCTATTTATTTCCATACCTGACCTCCTAGGTCCCAAAACACAAGTTTACCACTTCAATGCGACCAATATTCAATCCCACAGTTGGAATAATTCAATCAGGAGGAATGCCTTCTATATTTGAGTACACTGACTTCATCTTCTCCAGCAAAGTCTAACAAATACACATTATATGGAAATTCAGAGCAACACAACAAAGTTCGGTAATTTGTTAAAAATATGGCACTTGAAAGATGCATTACCGTTTTGCCAGCCTTGTCAATCCCCAGAATGAGTACATGAAGCTCCATCTTGCTGAACAGGTACTTCCATAGTCCATAAAACAACGAAAACATCCTTGTATTGTTTAAGCTGGCTTAACCTTCAAGTATAGAAAAATTTGTAGTTCATGCCATGTTATTGAATAGCTCTTCCACTCATCACTTCACAATTTCATTAACATTCAGAATTCCTGCACAAGCAAAGGTTGTAAGATGCCTCGAACAAGCACGACTCTAATCAGATATCCCCCCTTTCCATTTCAAGAGTTACATAAAAAAAAAATAGTGTAACTAATTTTTTACATTGTCATTCAATAACAAACTATAATGTATGGTAAGTTCATTGGCTTTTATAATTATAGCAACAATTACTGACAGTACATAGAAATTAAACTCATCAGAAAAATTCCAATATTCAATTCGGCAATGCACAAACCTGATTGAACAACATTACAACTAAACGAGTGCGTTTTTTTTATTTTTATTCTTAATTTTCAATTAAGTAATTTCCCGATCGCAAGTTTCTAATTCGACGCTTATCAATGACGCTTCATTAGATCTTAGGCTCTTATCACTTCATTCACATACACCTACATGCACAACTAAGTTACTAATATATATAAGACTCGAATTTGCAGAAACTTGTGAGAGAGATGCAAAACTGTGAAAATCACAATCCATCGGAACAACCGCATGGAGGTGATTCGATAGAATCAATTCAGTTGTAACAGATCCGGAAATTGAGGAAGGAAGTAGAAGAAGAAGAGAAGAAGGTGGTTGAATAGGTTTACCGGCGCCGACGACGGCAACGAAGTGCGATAGACGGTGGCTGAAGAAAGATCCGATGGTGGTGAAATCGGATCAAGAGTGGGCGATGATTCCGCTTCTCAAAGTTGTGTTTCTCGCAGGACAGGAGAAGGAGAACTAAAGAACTAAGGATAAAAGTAAAATAAAATGTAACAAAAATACTAAACCAATGTTTCCGTCCTATAATAATAGGCTTACATTACACATTCATTTAATATTTCACATATTAATTTAAATCTAACAATACATAAATATAAATTAATATATATTTCCCAGATACGTCTCTTTCTTTTTAACAAACATTTTTTTTTACACTCATAATTATATTACGATTTTTTAGTGTTAGCAAGTAGCAATAACAAGTTAGGCACGGTTTGACAAATTCTATCCTAAACAACGAAAATAAGTCCTTATAATTATAGCAATTGAATATATAAGAAAAATTATGATAAATAAATATTTCTAATATATAAATTATATTATATGATAAGTTTGTTGACTTTTAAGTGAAATCTCTTTTTAGTTTATCAAATACCTTATTATTATTTTGTTAGTAAAAAAATGACATTAATTTAATTTATTGATTACATAAAATAATGTTTCTTTGATATTTTCAAATAGTTCATACTTAGAAAACTCTTTAACCATTAAAAACATCACTAATTTAATTTTTTTAATAGTGTATAATAACATTATTTTTTATTTATTCATTAAAATATAATATTTGAATTCTTAAGTAATTTATGGTGAATAGTATTTATTATAGTTGGTATAAAATAGTTAGATGAATACCGAAAGGATGAGGGGCAACTTGTATCTTTTATAATTTTTTGAAATGTTTGCAGTTTATGTACAAATATAGATTATAATATGGAAATATATATATATATATATATATATATATATATATATATATATTAAAATGACATCTCTACTATGAGAAATGATTTTGCTGTAACCAAGTTTTACATTTTTTTATATTCGTAAGAGAAAAGAAAAAAGAGAGAAAAGGGTGTTATGAATTAAATGATGTGATAAAATAAAATAGAAAAAAAATAGTGCAATAAAATGTTATTATAAGAAATTATTATATAAATAATATAATTAATCTATTCTTAGTTGTAATAAAATGTAAGACGTCAAAATAAAAATAATTCTAGATTTCCTTTTATCTCGAACATTCTAGATCCCTTGGTAGCCTGCTGGTTAGGAAAAGTAAACCTATTAAAAGTGAAAAGAAACGCGTTTAGTGGAACAACATTACGTGATTCATTGTGATTGCATGTGTCTTTAATCCAATGTTATTACACATGGCTCGGACCGGCTGGATCGACCCATTAACCTGAGAATTGGGCACCCAACCAGTCCAATTTATCATTTGGATCAGGTATGCATACGATCCGGTATGATCTATAATGACCCGGTGGGTTTGGTGCTTGACTCGGTGACCCGGTTGACTCGATGGGTCATGCAATTTTCGTTTTTTTTTTTTACATGAGAACAACAACACTCATATGAGAAAATTTCATTTATATCTTACACTTATGTTATTTATAAATTTGCTTACTTTTTTTTATCAAGCATAATCGCATTTTAGGATTTGAGATGATAAAGCTATTGTCATTTTCAATTTGGTTATTTCTCCTTGGCTTATATTGTCATCTACAAGTAAAACTTGTATTTATCTTAACTCATCCAATATACTTACTGGTTTGAAAAATGATTATTTTTTATCAGAGCAATAATGGGATGAATGAAAAAATTATATTGTCTAAATAAAATAGGTTTATATATATATATATATATATATATATATATATATATATATTAGATTACAATGATAGTTTTAATAAATAGATGATAATGATATATTTTAAATTATAACTTAAGGTTGTGTATGTTGGATTTTGGAAAAAAAATATGTTGTTCAAGATTCTTAAACAAGTTCATAACTATGCTTCTAAATATGTTGAATTTTTTTTAAACTTTAAATATTTAAGGGTATAAGTTTATAAATTATCTTTTCTGCACACAAAAAAAAGTGTACGAGTTTACGAGTTATGAAATTATTAGAATTTTTTTAATATAGACCGGGTCATGTGGGTCAACTAGTGACTCACCGGGTTGACCTGTGACTCAGTGACCCAGTACCCCGACCGAGTCGATGACCAATCCAAAAAACATTGCTTTAATCCATTTTGATTTTGATGGTATTTTTTGGGATCATGATAAATAAAAAAAAAATAGGTGACTGATTTTTTACACTTTCATTCAATTATAAATTATATAATAAGTTTGTTGACTTTTATAATAATTACCTTAAAAATTATACTAATAATATTTTTTTTATTGATTGATAGTGTATAAGTTTTACACTTACAGTGCCTAACCATTAAACCCATAAATAAAAGTGGTATTTTAGCTTGTCAAATGTTTTATATAACTAAAAATTATAATAATGAGTAACTAATATTATGTTAGTTTCAATAAAATTATATTCCAATTCTTCAAATAAGGTTTCAGGTTCAAATCTTATTATAGATTGAAAAAATGTGATTAAGAAGGAAACTTCACTAAAGACAATTAATTAAATTTTCTTATAAAGATTAAGTTGATAAAAATCATGACTTACACGTAATTAACCAAACACCAAAATCACCTCAATTGCAATTTTGGAAACCAAGTTATGACTTGAAAGAGGAGGAAAGGTAAAAAAAAAAAAAAAAAAAAAAAAAAACGGGGAAAGACTTTAACAAACACAACTTTTCACTTGGATGTCCGACGATATATTTTTTTCATTTGATATATTTTTTCGTGATTTATGTGTTGTATGTTGATCTAATTTGACATGTGTCTTCCAAATTGAACTCATGATGAGCCAAATTGGCCACGAGTTAAAAGTTTATATTTTTTTTAAAAAAAATTACAACTTATTACACTAACCGATTAAAGTAAGTAAAATGTAAATCCACATTTTTTTTATTTGTATAGATATATAGAATAAAAACTTAAATATGACTTTCTAAGTCATTAATATATAGTTGCCTTTGTTTGACCATGAGACATAATGTAATAAACTAATTTATGCTCTAGTTTTTATATAGTATCTCAAAATTTTTATCAACTCAAATTTACTTTTGTATATATTTTAGTATTTTATTTTACATTTTTATTTATTTTAGGTGAGTCAATCTTATAATTCATCAACATGTAGTGAATTGATTTAGGTTAATCATTTTTTGGCTTACTGAAAAGTGAGCTGAATTAAGTTAACTCGCTTTTTGGCAAAATTGTGGTAGGGTAACTTAGATTAATTGGGTTGACTTATTTTGATAACTCTAATGATCAAAAAAATCAAAAGATACTTTGCATTAATAACATAACTTTAAATTTTTTAATAAATAAATATTTCTTAATATATAAATTATATTATAATTAAAATTTATAATAATCATTTATTTTTAAATATATAAATTATGTTTTAAATTTATAATAAATAATTTATATTGTGATACAAATTTATTTTTAATTAATAATAATTTATTTAAAAATATCAAAATTTGATTTAAAAATAATGACAAAAAATAATAGATTAAAAATAAGAAATTAATAAAAAATTTATAAAAATACTATAACTGAAGAAAAGTTTTAAAATTATATTTTTGTTAAAAATATTCTTATTAAAAATACATAGCACATTTTTCATACAAAAAATGAAAAAAAATAATGAAGACATTTCCTTTTCTTTTTCAACAGAAGAATAGTGTAACGCGGCTCCAGTTGACGATGTGGTTAGGTTAACGAGAATGAAGAATAGTAAAGGTAAACAAAAACAATAGAATTGCGATTGCGTTGAAAGAGCAAAGAAAAAACAAAAAGGTGGGCTCTCAACTCAACTCAACTCAATTTCCCATACAACACGCATCCAATTCGGAGCTCTGTTTCATCATCATCGATCTTCTGAATTCAATTGAGTTGAAGCACTCTGATTCTGATGGGTATCTCGTGGAGTGGCAGTAGCAGCAGAAGAAGAAACAATTACCTCCAAAACCGACCACCCCCCTCTTACTACTACACTCCCACTCCCCCTCCTCCTCGCTTTCACTACCAGCCTCAGCCCCCCGCCGCCTGGCCCGCCGCTCGTCCCTCCGCCGCCACTCCCCCGCCCTATGTCGACCACCAAACCGCCAAGAAGATAAGGAACTACGTTAACGTCCATAAAGACACCCTGCGACTCGAAATTGATGAGCATAACCCCGATCACCACCTGGTCTCCTTCGTTTTTGATGCTGTCTACGATGGCAGGTAACGCTTTTGTTTTTTCTTTGACAAGTGAATTGGATTGGCTTATGATTTAGTGCTGCGCTGTGTGGATGGATTTACGATTCATGAATTCAGATAACATGAACAAACCCTCTAATTATACAAGTAATCCCTCGATTATTAGAAATCATCCTAAGCAGTCCCTATTGAAAAACCCTTTAAAATGATCCCTGAATTTTAGTGAAATATATTAACTTGGGGACTAAACCGATGGATATTCAAGAGGGACTGTTTAGAGGGAGAGTAATACTTGAAGGATCAAATTGGTGGTTTATTCGATGACTACATCTTTGATTCTCGTGAATTTAGAAAAGAAAATTGTAAGATCTCCATCATGTAGGTTACAGAAAATATGTTATGATCATAGTTATCAATAGCAGATAGTAGTGGCGCTATTGCAGTGTTGCAGTGCCTGGGTGTGATAGAGGAGCAATAGTTGAGTGTTTCTCTGGATTGTGGGCAAGGCCAATGGTGTCTCATTTCGTGGTTCTAGTGGCTGCTATGTCACTCTGCATGACAAACCCTGAAATGCGCCTATTGTTTGACCTTTCCCTCCCATTTTCTTAGTTTTTTTTTAGAAATTTCGGTCTGCTTTGAGATCAGATAGGGTTTGAAGAACTAATAATATGAGAAACCACAGTTTATGGGCTGAATTTGTGATTAGTTTGATACTTTGATTGACTAATGATAGACCCAACTGGTAAAAGAGAAAGGAAATGACGCAACCAAGGGGCTTTCTATTAGTTTCCTTTGGCTAATCACTCCACAGAGTAATCGAATACAATTCTGAGGTTAATTCGAGAGTACCTCAGCACCTCTCCACTATACAATTACTTCCCTCCCTTTTCCTTATTTACAATTGCCTATTTATACCAAGTCCCATAAACACTTACATGCTATCAGTTAGTTATCAATAGTCTTATCCCTCCCTTGGCCCATTTTATTTCTTCTAACAAAGACCTGTTTGATAATGGGCCTGCTATCAATACTCCCCCCCAAAGCACACACCTTGTCCTCAAGGTGAAATTGAGGGAACGTCTGCATTACTTTGGTAGCCTGCTCCCATGAATTCTCAAATTCTGGTAGCTGCTGCCACTGAACCAGAACTTCTAGATCTCCTGTGTTATTATAGTGAAGGGCTAAGATATCTGCTGGTTGAGGTTGTAGTTCCCAATCTTCAGACAAGGAAGCTGGCAATGATTGTGATTGTTGTGTAGGGGAAACAGCTTTTTTAAGTTTGCTAATATGGAAAACCGGATGGATCTTACTGTTGGACGGTAATTGCAATTTGTAAGCCACTTCTCCAATGCGCTCAAGTATTAAAAAGGGACCATAATACCGAGGGGATAATTTCTCATTTTTTCTGCGAGCCAACAAACGCAACCTATATGGTTGGGCCTTCAAATAAACCCAATCTCTTGCTTCAAAATGGATTGCTCTCCTCTTCTTATCTGCTTGTTGTTTCATACGAAGTTGAGCCCTGTGAAGATTGGTTTTTAGTTCACTTGAGGAACTTAGTTTTGAATGTGTAGAGCTTTAACTTACTCTACACTCAGCCAAAGCTTATTTATAAGAATGAAAAACATCAAAGTCAACAATTACAACTGAGGTGCAGACTAAGCACCTCTACAGAAAACATCATAGGAAAAGAAGAAGAGACTATTACAAGACAGTCAATAATAAAATACACCATTTTAACTTAACACTCCCCCTCAAGCTGGAGCATATAAATCATATGCTCCAAGCTTGGTACATATGAATTGAATCCGAGGTCCTCTCAAGGATTTAGTCAGAATATCTGCAAGTTGATTATTTGAGTTGACAAACTCAGTGCTAATCTCCTTGGACAGCAGCTTCTCCCTTACAAAATGGCAGTCAATCTCTATATGTTTAGTTCTCTCATGAAATACTGGATTAGAAGCAATGTGGAGGGCTGCCTGGTTATCACAATACAACTTCATTGGCTGAATTTCACAGAATTTTAGCTCTTGAAGGAGTTGTTTGATCCACACCAATTCACATGTGGCAGAGGCCATAGCCCTATATTCTGCTTCTGCACTAGACCGAGCAACATTGTTTTGTTTCTTGCTTTTCCAAGAGATAACATTTCCTCCAATGGACACACAAAATCCTGTAGTAGAACGTCTGTCTATAGGAGAACCTGCCCAATCAGCATCACAGTATCTAGAAATTTGAGTGTCTCCTTTATCCTCATATAACAATCCTTGACCTAGAGTTTTCTTGATATATCTGAGAATGCGAATCACTGCATTCCAGTGATCAACATGAGGAGCTTGCATGAACTGACTAACAACTCCCACTGCAAATGAAATATCAGACCTGGTAATAGTGAGATAGATGAGTTTCCCAACTAGTCTTCTATACCTTTCTGGATTTGAATATGGCTCACCTTGGTCTGCCATTAACTTTTGATTTGGGTCCATAGGACTATCAATGGATCTACAGTTAATCATACCTGTCTCTTCCAGAATATCCAAGGCATACTTTCTCTGTGAAATAACAATACCTTCCTTGGATTGAGCTACCTCTATACCAAGGAAGTATTTCAGGTGACCAAGATCCTTAGTCTGAAAGTGACTAAATAAATGTTGTTTCAGCTGAGAGATTCTAGCATCATCATTCCCAGTAATTACTATATCATCAACATAAACAACTAAGTAAACACATTTTCCAGGAGAAGTGTGACAATAAAAAACAGAGTGATCTGCCTCACTGCGTTTCATCCCAAAACTCTGCACAACATGGCTAAATTTTCCAAACCAAGCTCTTGGAGACTGTTTAAGCCCATAGAGAGAACGATGAAGTCGACAAACTAGACCAGACTCCCCCTAAGCAACAAATCCAGGAGGTTGCTCCATGTAAATCTCCTCCTCCAACTCTCCATGAAGAAAGGCATTTTTAATGTCTAACTGATGGAGAGGCCAATGACGAATAGCAACCATGGCAAGAAAGAGACGAATAGTGGTGATCTTAGCCACAGGAGAAAAAGTATCCCCATAATCAAGACCATATATCTGAGTGTAGCCTTTGGCTACCAAGCGAGCCTTAAGACGGTCAATTTCACCATTAGGACCAACTTTGATAGCATATACCCACCGATAACCAACTGCTTTCTTCCCAGGAGGAAGGGAAACCAACTCCCATGTATCACTATGTTCAAGAGCCTGCATTTCAACAATCATAGCTTGTCGCCATCCAGGGTGAGCAAGTGCTTCATGAACATTCTTTGGAATAGTAATGGAAGACAAGGAGGAAACAAGGGAAAAGTATAAAGGAGATAAACAATGGTAACTCAAAAAATTATAATTAGGATTAGTGTTTTGAGTAGATCGAATACCTTTCCTAAGAGCAATAGGCCAACCTAATGTTGCATCAGGGAAAGGTGATGATGGAGAAGGATCCATTGTAGAGGCGACTGAGGGAGAAGGACATGAATCCAGAGGACTTTCGTGCATCGTGGGACTAGCTCTTTGTGTCCTGCTCTGGTAGGTAGAAAGAGGAGATGAAGGAGATGGAGATAATTCAGCTTGACTGTTGATTTGAGAAAGGGGCTGAATTTCTCCTTGGTTAGATGTTACCTGAGTAGGAGAAACTACTGGGCTGAAAAGGGGAATAGGCAAAACTTGTTGTATAGAATTAGAATCTTGCTTAGAGGAGAAGAACAAGGTGTCTTCAAAGAAAGTAACATCAGCAGACATGTAGTATCTTTTAGAGGTTGGAGAGTAACATTTGTATCCCTTTTGAAGACGCGAATATCCAAGGAACACACATTTGATAGCTCGTGCTAAAAGCTTATCAAGACCTGGAGAGACATCATGAACAAAACATGTACAACCAAAGACCTTTGGGGAAATATGATACAAGGTTTCCTTGGGAAAAATAATCGAGTGAGGAATTTTATTTTCAAGGGATGAAGAGGGCATCCTATTTATTAAAAAACAAGCAGTGAGAACTGCATCACCCCAATGGTGAACAGGAACATTTGCATTAAGCAGTAAGGTTCGTGCAGTCTCAACTAAATGTCTATTTTTTCTTTCAGCAATTCCATTTTGTTGTGGTGTGTGAGGACATGTGGACTGATGTAAGATGCCCTGTGAAGATAAAAATGAAGAAAGTTTTAAAGAGAAATATTCCTTGGCATTGTCACTTCTAAGAATTTTAATTATCTTCCCAAATTGATTTTTAATCTCATTAAAGAAAGACATGAAAATAGACAAAAGTTCAGATCTATCTTTCATTAAATAAACCCAAGTACATCGAGAATATTCATCAATAAAAGTAACAAAATATCTGAATCCAAAAGATGTTACACGGCTTGGTCCCCAAATATCTGAATGAATGGTAGAGAAAACGGAGTTACATCTTTTTTCAGTTTGCTTGGGAAAAGATGATCTAATATGTTTGCCTAATTGACATGATTCACAATCTAAAATATGTAATTTGTTGAGACTTGGGACCATTATCTTCAATTTTGCTAGACTTGGGTGACCGAGACGGTCATGCAAAAGCTTTGGAGATGAGGCTACAAAACAGGACACAGAAGGGCTGATTTCCAAATAGTAGAGGCCTCGTGATTCATGTCCTACGCCAATCAAACGGCCCGTACCACGTTCCTGTATGACAAAGGAATTAGCATCAAATGTTACTGAACAATTTAAGGAGCGAGTCAATTGACTCAGTGAGATCAAGTTATAAGGACAATTAGGAATATACAAAACAGAATTTAGATTTAAGGAGGAAGAAAGGGGAACTTGACCAACTCCTTTAGATGCAACTTTGGACCCATTGGCTAGTGTAACAAGGTGAGGAAATTTAGGTGGAGAAATAGATGAGAACCAGGAGTTATTACCAGAAATATGATCAGAAGCACCTGAATCAACTATCCATAGACCTTGACTCTCCACAGATTGAGAGATGCAGGCCGTTGAAACACTTGGCACTGAGGAAGATTGGGCTTGACTGCTAGATTTTAGCCTCAGGTATTCTTGATATTCTTCATCAGAAAACTTAGGTTCAACTTTCTCAGATGTGGAGACAGATGTGGAGACATTTCCTGCCTTGTCAGGAAAACCATGCAGAGAGTAACACTTATCTTGAGTATGACCCATTCTTTGACAGTATGAGCACTTGGGACGACCACCTCTACCACCACGTCCTCCTCTATTAACACGGCCCCCTCTACCACGAGATGCTGCCATGGCTGAAGTTTCAATTGCTTCGGTTGAATTCTCACCTTTCACCAAGGTAGGGACACGAAGGAGTCTAGTGACTAAGCTGTTCATTGAGGGGATTTGATCACCTGCTAGAATTTGGTCACACACATGATCAAATTCTTAGTGTAGACTCCGCAAGATCAGGACCATAAATAGCTTATCAAGTTTCTTCTTCATTTCTTCAGAAGAATCACATACAATAAGCTTTCTTAATTCTTCAACTGCAGCTTTGGCTTTGGCTATGTGTGGGACCATATCATGGTTAGTCTGTTGAAGGGAAACAACTCTTTGGGTTGAGTCAAACAAACGTTGAATATCATTAGCAAAAACCTCCTGGGCATTCTTCCAGAAAGAGCAACAAGTCTTGAATGATCTGAGTGTCTCTAATAGCTCAGGATCTACGGACTGCCATAGTACAGCACACAGCTGGAAATCAATTTTCTGCCACTGAGCTATATTTTCATCTGGAACTTCACTGACTTCCTTCTCCAAATGATCATGGTATCCTTGACCAAGGAACCACAACTCAACTCAACTGAGGCAGACCAAGACGGGTAATTCTTCCAGTTGAGTTTTTCAGTTGAAATAGTGGGAGTTCCAGAAAAGAGAGGAGTAGAAGTGAGAGTGGAGCCCGTAGAAGTCATCTTAAGAAAGACAAAGATAAGGAATCCTTCACAGAGACACAACTTTCACGGAAGGAGGTGGAGATGAAGACCTAAAATTGAAAACAAAGTAAAACTATGACCTGAGACTTGGAAAGGGCTCAGAAAGTGCTGACGAACACAACCCAGGAGGCGCGACGAAGATCCGGTCAGTGGAAGCCGGCGCGTGAGACTCACGCGCCTGAAGGAGCGCGAGACTGTGACGGCGCGTGGGAGCGCGTGGCGTCGCTTCTGCTCACAAGACTTGTTGGGTTGGGTCGCGCTCAGAGAGGCGCTCCAAACCCTGAGTTCGCCGTGAAAAATGCCGCCGGTCAACGGCGGCGGACGGTGGTCGACGACGGCAGACAACGGTGGGACAGCAGAGCGGGATCGTTCTGCTCTGATACCAACTTGAGGAACTTAGTTTTGAATGTGTAGAGCTTTAACTTACTCTACACTCAGCCAAAGCTTATTTATAAGAATGAAAAACATCAAAGTCAACAATTACAACTGAGGTGCAGACTAAGCACCTCTACAGAAAACATCATAGGAAAAGAAGAAGAGACTATTACAAGACAGTCAATAATAAAATACACCATTTTAACTTAACAAGGTCATCCAAAACTTCATCGCGTTCTTCAGCCAACATTTGGACAGCCTCAATTTTTTAGGGATAAGAAGCAGCTTTAATAGTGGGTGGTGGATCTCGCCCATATAAGGCTCTGAAAGGAGACATTCCAGCTGACTGATGATACGTTGTATTAAAGCAATATTCTGCCCAGGGTAACCAATGCTGCCACTGCTTTGGTTTTTCACCCGTCAAACAACAATGGTAATCCTCAAGGCATCGGCTAACAACTTCAGTTTGACCATCGGTCTGCAGATGATACGCAGAACTGTACTTTAATGTTGTTGTAGCACGCTTAAAAAGTTCAGACCAGAATTGGCTTAGAAACAGTTTGTCTCTATCTGTGACAATGGAATTAGGAAATCCATGTAATCGCACAATTTCAGAAATGAACATCTGAGCAACCTCTTTAGCTGAAAATGGATGAGACAGAGCCATGAAGTGCACATACTTTGTAAACCTATCCACCACCACCAAAATTGTATCCTTGCCATGACTTTTGGGAAGTCCTGAAATAAAATCCATAGAGATATCGCTCCAGACTTGAGTTGGGATAGGCAGAGGTTGTAAAAGGCCAGCTGGAGCAAGTGTTTGATATTTATTCTGCTGACATACCTGGCATTCAGCAATAAATTTTGTAATATCCTGCTTCATACCGCGTCAGTAAAAAACAGCAGCCACCCTCTTAAAAGTTCTAAAAACACCTACATGACCTCCCATAGCTGTTGAATGAAACTCTTGAAGAATTAGAGGAATTCTTGTAGATTTTCTGGGCAATACTAATTTGTCCTTGTAAAACAGTTTTCCTTCAACTAACTGGTACCCAGAATGCTTGAGTGGATCAACCACCAACTCTTGCATGATGTGTCTAATGTCATCATCAGCAATAATATCTTTCTCCCACTGCTCCCAATCGTCCATTTCTACCTGCGAGATTGCTGCATATATCATTTGACGCGAAAGAGCATCTGCAGCCTTATTTTCATATCCAGGTTTATAATGAATTTCAAAGTTAAAACCCATCAACTTTGAAATCCATTTATGTTGTTCCTCCCCTTGTAATCTCTGTTTTGTTAAGAATTTAAGGCTCCTCTGATCAGTCTTAATAATAAATTTGCGTCCCATCAAATAATGCTTCCACTTCTGCACTGCAACCACAATTGCCATAAGCTCCCTTTCGTATGCAGATTTTTGTTGTGCCCTTTCAGATAGTGCCTGACTCAAGAAAGCGAAGGGTCTACCCTCTTGCAATAAAACAGCCCCAATCCCTTTACTTGATGCATCAGATTCTACTACGAATTGTGATTCTACTACGAATTGTTTGGAAAAATCAAGGAGTGCCAATACTGGTAAGGAGATCATGGCTGTTTTCAATTGAATGAACGCAGCTTGAGCCTCATCTGTCCAATGAAAACCTTCTTTTTTTAGCAATTCATTCAAGGGTTTGGCCACTAACCCATAACCCCTCACAAATCTCCTATAATAACCTGTAAGACCCAAAAAACCCCTCAACGCCTTCACATCTTTACGTATTGGCCAATTTTGCATGGCTTCTATCTTCTTGGGATCTGCTGCTACACCCTCAGATGAAACCACATGCCCCAAATATTCTACCTCTTTTACTGCAAAACTGCTCTTCTTGCGATTGACCACCAATTCATTATCTTTCAACAGCTGGAGAACTGTTCTCAAATGGCAAACATGTTCCTCCATACTTCTACTATATATTAAGATATCATAAAAAAAGACTAGCAGAAATTTCCTAAGATAAGGTCGTAGTACCTCATTCATTAGTGCTTGAAAGCTTGATGGTGCATTAGTGAGGCCGAAAGGTAGTACTACAAATTCATAATGACCTTCATGTGTTTTAAATGCTGTCTTGTAGATATCTTCCTCCCACATGCGAATCTGGTGATACCCCGATTTTAGATCCAACTTAGAGAACCAAACTGCCTGTGCTAGTTCATCAAGTAATTCGTCTATGACAGGAATAGGGAATTTGTCTGGGACTGTGATTGCATTCAATGCCCTGTAATCCACACAAAACCTCCAACCCCCATCTTTTTTCTTTACTAAAATAACAAGGCTGGCATAAGGACTTATGCTTGGTCTAATGATCCCGATCTTCAGCATGTCATTTACTAGCTTCTCAATCTCTGTCTTCTGATAATGAGGATAACGGTAAGGTTGCAAATTTGGAATTATAGCACCTTCCTTTAATACTATGGCATGATCTTGTCTCCTGCTTGGAGGTAACCCTTGTAGAGGATTAAATACTCCCTCAAAATCTTCCAACACTTCTACAATTTCACTTGGAGTCTCCAGCTCTTTTTTTGGTACCTCTATTTCTGTCAGTTTATATTCCACCCAAAATGCTTCTTCTCCTGGTTGGAACTGTCGCATCATTGTCTTTAAGGTCGTCACTGCAATGCTTAACGAAGGGTCTCCCTTAATGACAAATTTTGCTCCTTTAACCTTCACTGTCATCTTTAGCTCTTCAAAGTCAGCTTTGATTGTGCCAAGTCTTCTCAACCAATCCATGCCCAAAACTATAACAACTCCATCCAGTAGAAACAAATAGAATTTTTGTTTTACTGGTAATTCCTATAAGGTCAACTCTAAACTATTGCAAACTCCTTGAGCCTTCACACTATATCCATCTCCTACTTTTACCCAGTAAGGAGAGGTTTCTAAAACAGGCAATTGTAACTTCTTCACCAAGGATTCAACTATGAAATTGTGAGAAGCGCCACAATCTATCAATACTAAAACCCTTTCTCCCTTCAGCTCACCCCACAGTTTAAAAGAGTGTTTAGAAGTGATACCAACCATGCTTTTGAAGTCTAACATTGCTGGCTGGCCTTGCCATTGAATCTCTTCTTCTTCCTCTGCTATTTCTCCATTGGTAACCAACTCCTCTTCTTCTAGCAACATTATTCTCAAATGCTTGCTTTTGCAAACATGTTCAGGTCCGAATTTCTCATCACACCTAAAACACAGTCCTTTCCTCCTTTCTAGCTGTTCAGCCTCTGACATATTCCTCCAAGGATTCCTCCCTTGATTGGTTGTTGTAGTTCCTTTAAACCCACAAAAATTGTGCAATGGAACCTTACTTCCCTGGGTAGTTTTTCCCTCCCCTCTTTATGTTGTTAGCCGTGCACCTTCTTCCCTTCTACCTCCATAATTGTTTCTAAACCGTCCTCCTCTGTTCATAGAGATTAGGAACTGACCCATCTCTTTTCTGAAAACTTCATTCCTTTCTTCTACTAATAAGGCCATGTCCATTAGTTCTGTCAACGACTTCAGTGGATGTAGTTGCAATTCTGCACGAATTTCATTCTTGAGACCGTTTACAAAAGCTCCCCTCGAGAAGGTAGGATCTGAAACCCTAAGAGGACTTGCGTATATTTCAAACTTATCTCGATATTCCATCACACTACCTTCCTGTTTCAAACCCATCAAAATCTCGAATGGATTCAAGAGTAATGTGGGTTGAAACCTCCTAATCACCGCTTCTTTGAGTTCTTGCCATGATTGAGTACAGTGAAAAGATTCCCACCATTGATACCAAATTAGGGCTTTTCCTTCCATGGCTACCATTGCCGCTTCCGTCTTCTCTTCCTCAAGAACCCCTTTCAATCGGAAAAAACGTTCGATTCTTCCTACCCAGCCAGCCGCATCTTCTCCGCCAAACAGAGGAACCTCAAGATTGCGCCATCGCCATTCTTGGGTTCCATTCCTCCTTCCGCCTTCTCTGTTATTGTTTCGATTAGGCGACCCCTGACGTTGATTATCGGCATTCACCTGTAGCGTCTCCATCATGTCAAACATCTTCTTCCATCGCAAGTCGTCTTGCTCCGTTCTTGCTTGCAGTTCTTGCAAACCCTCTCTCCATAGCTTCAATCCTCGTTTCCATTTGCTTCTTCATGAATTCTTTCTGCTGGTCGAAACTAGCTCTGATACCAATTGATAGACCCAACTGGTAAAAGAGAAAGGAAATGACGCAACCAAGGGGCTTTCTATTAGTTTCCTTTGGCTAATCACTCCACAGTGTAATCGAATACAATTCTAAGGTTAATTCGAGAGTACCTCAGCACCTCTCCACTGTACAATTACTTCCCTCCCTTTTCCTTATTTACAATTACCTATTTATACCAAGTCCCATAACTACTTACATGCTATCAGTTAGTTATCAAGTCTTATCCCTCCCTTGGTCCATTTTATTTCTTCTAACAAAGACCTGTTTGATAATGGGCCTGCTATCAACTAATTATATGAAATGATTGTTGTAAGATGAGAATATCTGTAGATTGAATGAATATTGCATATTTTTATGAAATATTTTAGCTTTTCTAATTTCTCTACTCCTTATATCTGTAATTGGCAGCATTACTATCTTATACTTTGCCAAGGAAGAAGAAAAATGTAGGTTTGTTCCATCATTTCCTGATGCATTTCAGCCAGTCAGAATCCCCTTTCAGAAAGGAGTTGGGCAGAAATTTGCTCAGCCTTCAGGAACAGGAATTGACCTAGGCTTCTTTGAGTTGGATGATCTTTCAAAGCCCTCACCTGGAGAAGATATCTTTCCTCTTGTAATATGTGCTGAAACAAGTTTAAAAACATCCTCAGAAGATGAAACTCCTGATGATTCCTTGCTAGATGCATCCCCTCACCTGCAAATAACTCAAGGCGTCTTAGAGAAAAGTAATGATGCTGGTCCTTTCCCAATAAAAGTAGTTAGGCAGATTTTGTGGATTGATGGTGTTTGTTATGAGTTGAGAGAGTTATATGGAATAGGAAGCTCATCCGCAGCTGATTTTGATGACAATGATCCTGGGAAGGAGTGTGTCATATGCATGACTGAACCAAAGGATACTGCAGTCTTACCTTGTGGACATATGGTGAGATTTCATGTCAAATCTACTTATATATAGAATAGATAACCCGTTTAAAGGAAGAAATTAAGATATTAGCACATGTATGGGTTCATGCCGATAATAGCAGATATGGTTCATACGGATACATAACCCTGGATAATAGCATAATTTGTATTTGCATGAGATTGCTTATGGAAAACTGAGCTCATTGTTAGGATTTCTAAAATGTAAAATGGGTGTTTTGTGATCATTATATTACTTAAATTTTTCTTTTCTTCCTCTTCTGCCTTCCCTTGTTTTGTTTTCAAGGTTGTGAGCTTGTGGCATGTCATGTGATCATATGCATATATTCTTCCTGTGGGTGAAATGAATACCTAGTGTTTTTGTTTCTTCCTGACTAGTGGCAACAAATATACTAACTGCTCGGTAGTAAGATCCTTACAGGTAGTAGCAATGTCATTTCATGTTTGTGTACTTTATTTTACACTATGGCTCAGTTTGGATTAACTTCTAACTTATGAGAGCTTTTCAATTGTAAAACCCTATTGTTAAGACTTCTACAAGGTAAGAATGTCAAATTCTGCCAAGTTCATAGGTGCTTATGTAGAAATTAGATGAGAGGGCTTTTAAAAAAGTTAAGATGTATAATTTATGCAAGAAGATTAATTCATTTTACCTCTTTAATTTATTTTATTTTCTTCTTCCATGGGTACTTGTTAAGAAATTTATCGAAATTAACTCTATTTTCATTTTCTAATTTGATTATTCTCATATTACATCTGTTGTATTTTTCCAGTGTATGTGCAGTGAGTGTGCAAATGATCTGCGACATCAATCCACCAAATGCCCTATATGCCGTCAGTCTATTGAGGAACTTATAGAGATCAGGGTGAACAATGGCGAAGGTAATCAATGAGATTTTTTTTCTTCTGATGCTAAGTTGCATGACATTCCCAAATAAATTCCTTTTAAGAAAATTCACCCCCCTTTTAAATGTCTGCAGTCAGGTATTATATAGCAATTTCTTTTTTCTTTTTTGTAAATTGTAGTAAATAATCTTTTTATAGTTTTTGTGATGTGTTCGAGGGAAAATTAGATTATCGGTGATCGAATGTTTCCTCCCGTATCATCTATATATTGTACAGGTGATCATTTTTCCGTAGTTTTTGTCTTGATGGTGTTTAAGAGATCATTTGCCTAATGTTTGCTAAACAAGGGAGGAATGAAATAACACCTGGTTTGATGCATAATGAATTATGTTTGAAAGTTATCACATTTTATCATGTATAATAGATGTTTGAAACAGATTCCAGGTGTTGGATGTTCTGATTAATGTGATGTAAACTAAACTAATCCAGAGTTGCCCCTCCAAAGCACCGTATTGTGAGAAATTCTCACAAGAATTTCTTGCTTTTGCTTGAACTGGTTTGAGGGGTCCAGAATAGAAAAACAAACATGCTAATAGTGGTGTGGTGTGTTGCATTACTAGCGTTTGTGAGCTATTATGTATTGCAAGGTACTGTTTGGTTGGAAGGACGAAGGAGGTACGGATGAAGGAAAAAGTCCCACAAATTTCTTTTTTTCGTCTCATTCTCTGCGTCTTTTTTTTATATCCACTCGGAGATCTCAAAATAACTAATTTTCGCTTAAATTTGAATTTCAGAAGAATACTTCGTGCCTAACATTTCGGAGCACATTTCATTTTTTTTGGTAAATGAATTTGATAAGGGGTAATGAGTGGTTAATGGAATAGTTTTTTATGTAAAAAAATTAAACGACTTGTTGAAGGAGAAAATTGATAGCAAGAGGGTTAAAAGTAAATGAGTGAAAAATTGATGGCAATTGTTAAATGTATTTTCTCAATTGTTAAACATATTCTCCTTTTTTATATTTTTTATTACTCAAAATGCCTTTTTATATAAAAAAAATATTAATAGTCCTATTTTTCACAGTTCATTTTCTTGTTACCTTAATTTTTCTTAAATCATTTTCTTCGCTTCCTCTTTATCCTAACAAAGATATTACTATAATTCTATGGTGATTTTTTTAATATAAAAAAATGATTCCAATTTACATATATTTATAGGAGTTAAAAAATACTATACTCTCTTTTATCATAAAAATAGTCACTTATGACTGGAAGCTTGGCATTGAAGCACTGTTGTGTTATCTGAACACGACAAACTTGGTTCAGTCGTTTGAGCATTCCGACGTTGTAGACTTTTTTCAAATTATCATGCGTTGTAACACTGTCACACTGCCGTCTGCCTGCCATCTCACGAGTTAAATTGGTTCATTTTCAAATTGCCCCCTTCAAGGATAGTACACCGTGATTGCAACACTTCAAACTAAAGCATTTTCAAATTCAGGGTTTCACACATTGTGAATTTGTGACTCCAACACTTCATTTTACGTTGAACTCTGCAAGAGTCGTACACTACACTATGACTGCAGCACTACAACAATGATTTTTTGTGAGTCTAACACTTCAAATTGAACCCTGCAAGAATCATACACTTCAGCATAGTTGATGCTTTACAATTACTGTTTCGAATTTTAGTTTCTTGAACTTAAAATCAAAGTTCTAGAAACTAAACTTTGGAATCATGTATGTGTTCACCATTTAAATGTATTCCTCTTCCATTTTCTTTCGTTCAAATACCTATTATTTTCCTCTTCCTTTGTCTTTTCTTCAATGTTACTTCTTTTCTTTTTCCAACAACTTATTTGTTTCTCTTCCTTTGATCATTTATGTTTTAAAAGATGAGGATGACTAAGAGCACACTTTTTCTTATTAGTTCAAATTTATTAAAAACTACAAAATCGGGAGAGAGATTCATTATAAGACATGAAACCCACAATGTTTTGTGATTAAGGGATATACTTAGTAAATTGAGATAAGTAAATAGCAAAAGTCTAAATATGAGTATATTCAGACTGACAAGTTTAACCACAAACTTAAATGAACTGGGCCAGGCTATGTATTTTCAGCTTCTCAGTGGCAGTTACTAGTCTTTTGTCTCGGCTTCGTACTGCTCCTTCTTGGGCTTGTTACCGGAATTTGTATTGCCTTGGGCTTTAGATTCGGGTCTTTTCAATACAAGTTACTAGACCGGAAAAAAAAAACTGCTTTTGCAAGGTGAAATTGAACTCTTACCAAAAGAATCACATATGCTTAAACATGAGTTTAGTGTAAAAGTTTTTACACCGTTATTTAATAAAAAATTGTTTTTTTATATAACTTTTAAAATTATTATTATAAAGTTAATAAATTTATTATATTATGACAGTTTGTAATTAAATAATAGTGTAAAAATATCTTACAATATCTATTCGTATATTATTTATTTTAAACATAATCTAACTTCATTCATTGAATTCATTCACGCAAGTATAGGACCAGAAAATGCTGATGCTGAAAATGGGCTAACACTCGGTTTGGGAAATGGTAACAGCCGAGGCCTGAAGTGAAGTTAGGGACTCTTGCAAGAATCTTACGGTCATCAAATTCCACACGCGTAATTCTCATCATTGTTTAGTATATGGCCTATCTAGCAATTTTCCACTCAACCTTGGTTTATATGGCACTACAAGTTTGTCTCTAATTATTAAATTGTTGCTCAGGCTATACATGATTTAATTATGGTTAATGATGAAATGTGCATTGCCTCTATTATCCACATTTTCATTCATCATTAAGCAAACTTCACACTCTTGATAGATGTGAACAACGTGAGAAGCAGATCAAGTCAAACAAGAATCAGATCACAAAATAAACCATTTTTTTGTGCCAAAACACTCATAGTTTAAGGGCGTATTCGGTGGAAAATATATATACACATGCATGCTTTAGGAATACGAAATACCAAGTACAAGCTATTAGTTCTTATTGGAGCCGAAGCCGGTGCCCCATATGCTAACATATGTATAAAAACTTGACGTGATTGTCTTTTGGTCTAGCAAAAGAGAAAAAGTTCAAAACCAAGAATCAGGGTAAGGTACCAAATTATCCAAAGTTCATTTCAGCTCTCTACAATTTTCACGCCAGTGAGTTAATACATTTTGGTATCTCTTGTGCAATTTTTGGCAAATAAAGAAGGTAACAAAGTCCAAAGCCTCAGAAAATGCATGAATATACAGATAAATTCACCTGTCCTTAAATTGGTGACTGACTTTAGCATTTGCTTATTTATAAATGTCATTGTGTTTGGAATAATGGCAATAATTAAAGCATGTGGATGTAGTTGATCACTTCCAATTTCCCAAGTATATATAGAATAGAACAAAAACGATTGGGAATAGTACAAGAATCAAAACTTTTCCCTTGTGGTAAAAGCTTCTCTACACCTGCAGTCCATTATTAATTTCCCATACCATGCTAAAATTTAGTGTGATAAAGAACAGGCCATGTGTGAGGTGCAACTGCAACTGTACTCTTCTAGGTGAGGCTCAATAAATAGCCCCCTTCTCTCTCTCAATGTGCAAAATCTTATTCTCACTCATCAATCACTGTCCAAATTAAGGCCATGTGGTTGCTTATGCCAAGTCTTCAACGTAAATAGCAATGGCCTTGCATGGATGCCCAAGTCATTCCCCAATGGAACCTTAGTGACAAAATCTGTAAAATCATATCCCCAAATATAGATCGACCTATTCATCTAAAATAAGAATTACCCACCACATATTCCACTTAAGTCCATGCTATCATAGCTGTGCCTGTCACCATCATATAAGTAGCATTAATTATTATTATTATTATTATTATTATTATTATTTGTAGATTTGGTGGTATTTTTTTAGTCTGGGATCCACCAATTCCCATCACGCAGAAGGGTATGCTTTTTTTTTTTTTTAATGTACAAATTGGGCTTCCGAGCACAGGATAAGTAGATGGACAATAGACATACTTGTTTCACTTTCGTCTAGCTTGGTTTCAATTATAGCCTAATAAAATAATACTACTGACTTACTGAACTATACCCAACTGACTAATGTCTCAAAGATTAAGTTGTTATGGCTTGTCAACCTTACAAATACTCTTTCATGGGTAAAGTGACATGTTAAAATAGATAAAAGGGTAAAACCAAAGGGACATAACCAGAAGGGTAAGATCACACTTTAGGTTTTTAAGAAGGGCAAACAATAACAACAATTTGCTTGGAAAAAAAGTGCAATAATTGAAGAAAAAACAAGAAACCTGGAACTTGGTGTATCAATATCGAAAGCGTTAGCTAGTTTACTAGTACTTACTAGGAAGGAATGAATTCTCTCGTGTTGAATTTTCATATGACCATATTAAATGAAAAATTTTATGTCTGTTTTTTTATTTATAGAAATTAAATAGGTGAGTTCATATGAAAAATTAAAAAATTGTGTACATTTAAGAAGAGAAAAATAGACACAATTTTCAGATGATATAATCATGTGAAAATTTATCTTTTCCCAGTTTTGTGGTTGCTTTTTCTTCTTTTCACCTACTTGCTGTTAAAGTAGGGTATGCATTATTTAATCAGAAGAGTTCTATTATTGGTTTCAAACACGACTTATATGGATATATACTTGCCTTTTTAAGGCACTAAAAATGCGACCAGAGACAAGTCAGTTTTCACTTCACACTAACACTTAAACAAGAAGACCCCGTAACTTCTGCCACTTCAAACTAATTCCCCTGGCAGCGGGTTTCAAATTTTATGTTAAAAAATAATTAGCCATCAATCAGATGTAATTAATTTTTCTCCAGGCGGAATGTTAAGCATTGATTACAAATATGGTCAGAATAGTACTTATAAAACTAAGATAATATTCTTCTTTTAAACTAATTTTTGAGAGTGGGTTAAACTTCATATGAGCCTAATAATAAGAGCTTATCCAGTTTTAAAAATCACTGAAGCACAAGGACAGAGTAACCATATGCACGATTTATGCATGTAATGACTGAAGATCATGCCATAATGAGATTTCTCACTATGCTCAAAAGCACATGGGATTTGAAAACAGATGCACAATGTCTAAAAATCGAATTATAAGCTTTGGTTTCATTCAAAGAACTTGCGAACAGTTTAAAAATGACATACATTTTTAGTTTCAAGTTAATCATAAGCTCAGAAATGGCTCAAGTAAGGGGGATTTAAGGGTGAATTCAAAATATGATGGGAGATAGTTTGGGACCCTAGGACAAATTTAATAATGAGGAAAATAAAGGTGTAGGAGTTGATCTCACTCAAAAATTCATTACAAATCAAAATTTGGGTCATTGGGCTTCAAAATGAACTAATTTTTTGGTCAAAATGAACGAAGCAGACTTTGTCATACATCATTCAATAGTTTTAAAAATCGAATAAGTAATCGATCCGGTTAAGTTATTGGGTCACTAGGTCAATGATCAAACTAGTGGGTCACTAATTGAATCTCATGATCCGGACTTTATTAAAAAATTTAAAAATTTCATACCCTGCCATAAATATTGTATATATATACATATATATATATATTATAATAAAATTATAATATTATAAATATAAATAGGGATAAATACCCATTTTGGTCCCTGAAAGTGTGAGACGTTGATAGATTGGTCCCTGAAAGCTAAAAAATTCGAATTTAATCCCCGAATGTGCAAAAAGTACGACAAATTAGTCCTGCCATTAACTCTCCTTCGTTATCTCTAACATCCGTGCCTACGTGGCACCTCTGGTGATGACGTGGCAGCTGATGATTGTCACGTGTCATTCACGTGTATAAAAGTTGACTTTTCAATTTAGTCTCTGAACTTAACTACTTGCTGACATTTTGGTCCCTAAACTTAACCACTTACTGATATTTTGGTCCTTGAACTTAACCGCTTACTGACATTTTGGTCCCTAAACTTATCCACGTACTATCATTTTGGTCCCTAAAAGTAGTTTTGAATTTTTAATTAAGCTCGCGCTGCATGAAAATTATTAGCATAATCATCACCATATCTCCTTACTTCCATTCCATATGCTTCATATTTTCACCTTCCTCTTCCACACTTTGTAGTTCATCTTGACTTTCACATCCACCATTTGCATGCAAAGTTTGCCATTTATTCAACTAAAACATCAATTCTAATAGGAAAAGAACACAAAAACATCTTAAAAAACTATGTAATTTTTTTTTCTTAACAAACATTGGCTAGCTTATTTAAGAAGTTACATTTTATTCAATTGAAAATTTTCAAATAGCTTCTTCAACACTCTCAAGTAACCATTACATTTAAAATTCTTTGATGTCTATATATACTTTGCAGTAGTAGTTCATGAAAATAACTTTCGTGAACAACGATGTGAAAACTTCAAAGAATAAAAATAAACAAGGGCAAGATGTACTACACTTGCCCCATCGAAAAGGTGTGTAAGGAAATGATCATAACACTTTATTTTTTTCTCCCTTTTGTGATTCTCAAGTTTTTTTTAACTGTGTTTTTTCATGATTAATGTTATTCCATAAAATAAATTAATGAATTAATTAATATAACATTCTACACATATTAATAGCATATAAGATAATAACTTGATTTGGATAGAAGATCTGATTTGGAACCTTATAGAATCTTGTTAGCAATGTCCTGGATTTAGCCGCTAACTACTGCTTTGTAATTGCTCATAAATTAGTTTCATATTTATAGTATAATTTAAATGGAAAAATTCGTAAGAGGAAGGTGAAAAATATAAGGGGTAAAGAATATAAGTGATGGAATATGATAATGTCTATGTTAATAATTTACATGCAACACGAGACTTAATTGAAAATTTGAAAGTGCTTTCAGGGATCAAAATATCGTTACGTGGTTAAGTTCAGAGACCAAAATGTTAGTAAGTGATTAATTTCAAGAACCAAAATGTCAGTAAGTGACTAAGTTTAGGGACTAAATTGAAAAGTCAACTTTTAGACATGTGACAGCCACGCGGATGACACATGGCAGCCACGCGGAGACACGTGGCAACCGTCAGCTGTCACGTCATCACCAAAGGTGCCACATAGGCACGGACGTTAGAGATAACAGAGGAGAATTAATGACAAGACTAATTTGTCACATTTTTTGCACATTCAGGGACTAAATTTGAATTTTTCATCTTTCAGGGACCAATCCGTCAGCGCATCACACTTTCAGGAATCAAAATGGATATTATAAATAGATATATATTATGAGAAAATTATATATTTATATATATATAATAAGTTATTGGTTGAAGTGCATAAATTAGTGTAACTAACAAAATAATATATATATATATATATATATATATATATATATATATATATATATATATATATATATATATATATGGGCACAAATTAACCAAATGAATGTTCTAGCTTAGTGGTTAAGTACAATGAATAAGCTTATGAGAGCACGGGTTCTATTCCCGTGAGCAATATGAGCTCCTTCGCTTAGAGTAAGCAAGGTTACCCTCAATGCCAATACATAATGCATCAGCATTAGGCTCTGCCTGATTTGTGCTTATTAGTGTGACTGGGTTGTGCTTAACACTCCTGCACAGGATGTTAAACCCATGCCTTTGGAATACTCATGCTTAGCCTTTGGAACACTCATGGCTTCCAAACCTATCATATTCAAAATTCATTCCTTAAGTTTATAAATATCAAATTATTCAATTCCCCTCTTTTGATCCATCAATCATGAAAGCAATACAAAAATCAACTCTAAACATTATTCATGAATAGTACCTACAAAAATACAAATCAAAGGGGGGAAACAATCATCAACCAAGAATATAGGGAGTGGGGAAGACAAATTAAACAATAGATTCACATAATTGTTTATAGTTGTTTTTTAAAAACAAATTTGATATTTCAAGGACTAAGATTCATGCAATTTGCAAAGCAAATATAGTGAATATCAATTCCTCTCTCTCTATAATTTTTTTTTTATAATAATCATATTAAAATTTGAATTTATAACTTCATGCATATTATTTTAACCTTCACCGTTAAGTCGACCCTACTATCCCTCTCTACATATATTGCTTTTGCATTGAAGAAGTTCCATTTGGTTTAATTATTCAGTTGAATTTCGATATGATTATTTCTGCCCCAGGAAAAAATAAATAACATGGGCCTGTTTTTACGTGTAATTCTTAGATCGCAGGAATCTGCTAAAATTTATTGGTGTGATCATGGACGTGTGGATCAGGAGTGTGATTTTTTGAGTGTAAGTCCACTTGAGAGTTACTGGTGCAAATGTACCAAAAACCAGTTCTAAAAAGGAAATTTACAAGTTAGCCATTGGCTATAATAAATGGCAGTATTAATTGTATCACCCAATTGTGGAAGATAAAATCTGACAGAGTTCATTCACATCTGCTGATACTTAATATCAAAAGATTAAAAATTAAAGGGTAAAATATGATTTTGTCCCTCACTTTATTTTGATTTTTGTTTTTAGTTTTTCATAATTTTTTTTTCTATTTTTAGTCCCTCATAAATTGTTATGTTCTATTTTTAGTCCCTTATAAATTGTTTTGTTCTGTTTTTAGTCCCTGACGTTAATTTCAACTGTTAAGTGATGACATGACAGACATAAACTGTGTGTGTAAAAAAATTTTAATTAAGTTTCTAGTGACTTTTAATCGCTACAATTTTTTTGACGGTTAAAAATGTTTACTTTTGTAACATTTCTTGTGATTTCAGAAAATCTGGTGTTCGAGATTTTTATTTTTTTATTATTTTTTTAACATTTCTGACAGTTTTAGTTTGCCAGAAAATTTGCAGTAGTTAAAAACTGCTAAAGACTTAAACAGAAATTTTTCAAGCATAAATTATGCTCCTCACGACATCACTTACCAATTAAAATTAATGTCAGTGACTAAAAACAAAATAAAATAATTTTTGAGGGACAAAAAACACAGAAAAAATTTATGAGGGACTAAAAACAGAAATTTAGATAAAATTAGGGATAAAAACATATTTACCCAAAATTAAATAAATTATTAATAAAAAATAATGATGTTTCATGTTTTATTTTTAATAATTAAGACACTTTAATAACAAGTAGTTAATTAAATGAGAAATGCTAAGTCGTCCGAAACATTAAGAATTTGACATCTGTCCAAGATTTTACTGTAAAACATTAATTTAATTTAATATTTTATAATTTAATATCTTTCCAAAGTTACCCTTCCGGCTTTCCCACACAATCACTCTACCACACACCCTCTTTGTTCCACGCGTTCTCACCCACATGTTTGGGGACAGGTAGAAGACGACGATGTCCTTTGCAATGTCGACACCGGCTAAGCCCAGAATCTCCGGCAAAGTGCAGGCCTTGTAAAAACATTAAATAATAAAAATATTCAGTTTGAATCCCTCACCTCAAACAGTGGTCTCGTGGTCCTCCTTCCCTGCTGACTTGCTTCTTCCCCACCTCACCCGATCGATCTTCTCGACGTACTTTTCTGGAATTCAAATTTATGTTGCAATTGTCATTTGAAATCAGATTCATTAACCAGTTGCAAATTTTGAATCCGAGTTTGCGATAACAATTTGGAATTGCAATACATATTGTTCATTAATGTCAAATAGATTGGCTTTGCTGTGCTTTTGTTCCTTTTCCTTTAACTGCTAAAAAAATGCATAAAAGGGACTGAAAAGCAAGGTTACAATTTGCTAAGTTTCTCCCAAGAAGAAAAACTCAATTAGCAAAGATATTTTCAAAAACTCAATTACAGTATACAGGGAAGATATATTCCAACTCTGATTAAAATCACAAGACATTCCAACTCTAATTAACCAGAAACCCCGTCGGTACCAAGCTCATCACCCCAACAGCGACAACTTCAATGAAATCGGTAAGGCCTTTTATTCGTGGGCGATTTCCATCTCAACCAAAGAAACGAAGCAAACTCCAACAACATGCTCAAACAGTTAAAAAAAATTGTCGAGGAAATGATGTACGCAGCCTTCTCGGTAGCGTCGACGATGTCGAGCCAGAGCCCTGCCAGCGGTGGCAGCTGGAGATCCTTCGCTTCAAATCCTTAGAGCCCATCATCCTCCTCGGTCGCGCCACTGCTTCGCTTGTTGACATGCGCATCTACGTCAAGAGCGGCTACCACACCAGATCTACGCCATCATAAACCTGTTAGTGCATGCGAACTGTGAACCTGTGAGATGAATGAGGAGGTGGGGTCGTGTGGGAAGGGTAAGTTTGGAAAGGGAACAAATTTTAAAATGTTAATTTAAATCAATATTGTACTGTAAAATCAATTAACAGGTGTCCAAATTTCAGTGGCTCGGAGGATGATTCGGCGTGTAAGCTTCGGAGGATATAGCATTCCTCTAATTAAATACTTACCTCAAGTCCACAACATCAAATCTCACATTCGTATTTGCTAAAAAGTAATACGATTCATATCCTTTTCAGTTTTTAACGAGATTGAATTTGTATTGTTCTCGATGTATGACTCTACTTATTTGAATGAATGAATATCACTTTTAGTTAAAAAAAAAAAAAAAGTAATACGATTCAAGGTAATTTTTGCAAAAAGAAAAAAAGAAAGCTTCTTCTTTCTTCCACATGTCGTTTGGAGACGCACACACAGGCACTGCCATGCCATTTAATGATAATCGAGCATCACCTTGCTGAATTTTTGTTTAGCAGGCAGCATTGTCTTGTTAACTATTCTTTATTTGATATAATGGATTAGATTGCCAATAATTCAGTATTATAAGTTTAGTTTGCCAGTAAATTTTCTATAGCTTGTTTATGTGTAATATTGTAAATGTTTTTAGTATTATTTTTAATTAAAATTGAAATTTTATCTTTTATAATTCACGTATTAAAAATTGACTTATTGTACGTAAGTTAAGGAAATAAGGGTGGACTTTTTACCAAAAAAAGTAGTACATATTACATCACAAATGCAAAATTCATTTAATACTCACAGTACTTTTTTTTAGTCAAACAAAAATATTTAATGAGATATATTTAGTGTTTCTTAATTAGTATCCTTAAGTTACTTTGGCTCTATTAAGAATTAATATTATATGTAATAAAATACTTATAATATTGTACGTAAGTTTTTTTTGACAGCTAATATGGTATGTAAGTTAAGGAAATAAGGCATAGATACAAAATTCATTTAGTACTTTCTTTTTTTAGTCAAACAAAAATATTTAATGTGATATATTTAGTGTTTCTTAATTAGTACTCTTAAGTTACGTTTTAACAAGACTCTATTAGGAATTTCTAATGTTTTTTTTTATCCGTTAAGAATTTCTAATGTATGTAAGACGCTATACAGAATACATAATAAAGTACATTATATTAAAAATTTAATAGAGATTTTAAAAAATTTATAATTTATTGCATATAGAATATATTAATCATAGCATCAAATATTAGTTTTCTAGTTAATAATTATAATTATTTTTTTTCTTTAAAATATGGTATATTTTAATTAAAAAAAAGTCAAATCCTTAGGTGCAATCTCCCCTCTTGAAAAAAAAGATAGTCTTCTCAAAATTTTACTTTAATTATTATAAGTAAATTATTATTTTAAATAATAATAATAATAATAATAATAATAAGTTTAATATTTATTTTTTCTAAGAAAACTAATAAAATAATGAGTTTTTTTTCGAAAACTCAGGTTCTGTATTACAAATACTTTGCGTATTATTTGTTAATTAAAATTAAAATTTTACCTCAAAATTTTGCATTTACTTTTAGTTTATGTTTCGGTAGAGAAAAATATATTTAAATATTTTCCTTATTTAATTAAAGAGAAAAAAGTTGAGCTTCAAAAATTAGAATTTTCTGTTCTTATTTTCTGTAATTATTTTTTTTTATATTTTTTCCCATTTAAATAATTAATAAATATTGTTAATGTTAATAAAAATAAAACATTAATTTTAATTAAACAATAACATCAGTGATGTCTATAGTACAGTACTACTTGAAATTTATCTATTTTTTTATTTTTATTTTTCGAAAATCTAAACAGAGGCAGAGTGACTTGTGAGTGATCGAATCTCACCTTTCGTGAGGCCAAGCCAAGCCAAAGAGAAGACAGTGAAGTGAAGAGAGTTAAAAAGTAGAATCTTAGCCAAGCCAAACGCTCCACAAGGCCACGGTTAAAATTGTTGGGAGTTACAATTTACAGTACAACTTACAACATAGAAACTATAAATTTCCAAACACCAGCTTTGACTGCTAAAAAAAAAATACTCATAATAAATAAACACAAAACTCTTTTATTACACTCTTTAAAATACTATTTTTTTCTTTATGTTTTCCTTCATTATTTATCTCACTATTCTCTCTCCTTTTTTAATCTAATTTATTACACATTTATTTTATTGTATAGATACAATATATTTTTTTCAATAAATAAAGGTAGAGAAGAAAGAGTGAACTCTTGGAGCACCGTTCTCTTCTCTCTGTTCCAGCTTCCTTTTCCTTTTGCTTATGCCTCCTCACCCTCTTTATCTCTCTCTCCCATTCTCCCTGAAAAACAGGATTCAGAGGTTTTAATGACTACCCTCCATTTTTGAACCTCTCTCTTTCTCTTTCTCTCTCTCACCCTCTCCGAGTCTGAGCCTCTTTGTTCAGACTCGCTTTCTCTGCTCACTCAGAGACTGAGACACTTTTCTTTTCTGTCATTGGCTCTGTGTTTGCTTCCAAAAGCTCTAGACGATAAGCCAAAGGATTGAAAGACCCTCTCTAGCTTATTCTCTGTTTTTTCCCTGTCCCAGTTTCTCAGATCTATTTCCACCCTTTCTGCATTTCCCCTCTTTGTTACAATCCTTTTGGTCCATTGCCTTCTAAGACATGAGTAAAGAAGAGTTTTTGAAGATACAGGTATGCTCTTTCCTCAAATCCTCACCTTAACTTTCACATGTTCATTTTCCAAGCTTTTATTACTTGCTGCTGAGTTTGGTTTTATTTTTTTTTTATTTTTTTTGTCTTGCGTGTGTGTCATTTCTGATAAAGTTTCAAGTTTTGTTTTACTTTTACCCCCATTTTAATAAATTCCTCTTATTTACAACGAAATTTCTCTTTATTCTGTTTTGGCTCTCGGGATTGCTTGTACATGCAGAAATGTGTTCTCAAAGTGAACATACACTGTGACGGGTGCAAGAACAAAGTTAAGAAAATCTTGCAGAAGATTGATGGTATGTATGCATCTATCTGTCTATCTATTTCTATTTCTCCGTACTAGAAAAGAAAAGAAAAATCTAATGTTATATCTCATTTCACTCTTGAAAGCTTTATTTTTGTTCCTTGAAGAAAAAAACAAAATCTCATATCACTATTGCCATCCATATCTTGAATAAATAGTGTGTTTGCTTATCTATTGAGTCCATTTCACAGGGGTGTTTACCACCGAGATAGATGCAGAACACGGGAAGGTGACGGTTTCAGGGAATGTGGACCCCAACTTTCTCATCAAGAAGCTTGCAAAATCAGGGAAACATGCAGAACTCTGGGGTGCTCCCAAAGGAAACAAAAATAACAACAACAACAACAACAACCAGAACAACATCGCGAACCAGTTTAAGAACATGCAAATTGACAATGGCAAAGGTGGGGGAAACAACAACAAGGGTCAAAAGGAGGGTGGTGGGAATAACCAGCCCAAGGGTAATAATCATAATCAACAAGGGCAGAACCCTCAACAGCTGCTTCAGCAACAGCTGCTTCAGCAACAGCTGCAACAGATGAAAGGGTTCCAAGATCCGAAGCGGCCCAACCAGAACCCGAATCCGAAAGCCGTTAAGTTCAGTTTGCCTGAGGAGGATTATTTGTCTCATGATGAAATAGACGAGTTTGATGATGTGTTGGACGACGAGTTTGATGATGATGATATGGATGATCCTCAACATCCTCTGAATAAGATGATGATGAAGCCCCCTATGGGTAATGGGGCTCAGATGATGTTGAATAGTATGATGAATGCTCAGAAAGGTGGAAATGGCGGAGGTAATGGGAAGAAAGGAGGTGGTGGTGGTGGTGAACCTGTGCCTGTTCAAGTGCATAACATGGGTGGTGGAAATGAGGGTAAAAATGGAAAGAAAGGTGGCGGTGGCGGCGGTGGAAATAATCAGAATCAAGGTGGAGGAGGTAACAAAAACAATGGTGGCAAAAATGGAGGTGGGATGCCAGAGGGTAAGAATGGAAACAACAAAAATAATGGTGGTGGTGGTGGAATGCCAAATAGCAATGGGAATGGAGGAGGTAAAAAGGGTAATAATGGAATGGGTGAAGGTGTTCAAGCTATGAACATGTTCCCAAACATGGGTAGTCATAATCCTAGTATGGTTGGGGCTAATGTGGGTCCTATGAATAACATGAGCATCCCTATGGGCAACATGCCGATGACCCAAATGGGTAACATCCCAGCAGTTCAAGGCCTACCAGCTGCCGCCACCATGAATGGCGGTGGCGCCGGTGCCGGCGGTGGACACTTCCAAGGTGGTGGTGTTGGTCCAGATATGATGGCTGGCAACCCTTACCAACAACAGCAATACATGGCTGCAATGATGAACCAACAAAGGGCAATGGGGAATGATAGATTCCAGCCAATGATGTATGCTAGGCCTCCTATGGCTGTCAATTACATGTACCCTCCTTATAGCTACTCTCCTCCTCCTCCTCCTCCTCCTCCTGAACCATGTTCCAGCTTTTACAGTGATGAAAATACTTCCAGCTGCAGTGTTATGTGAAGAGAGGGTTGTTTGGTTATGATGGTTGCAAGCCCTTTCTAATCTCATGATGCAATATTATACAATGGAAATGAGTTTTAATTTTAGTTTGGTTTTCTTCAATTTTCCTTTTTATCCCTTTTTCTCTGAGTTAAAACTAGAGCTTTTGGTCACCATAGGGGAGTAATTTATAGATTTTATAATATTTTATGATCGTGGGAACTATGAGATCATGTAACTGAGGATATGATATGGTGGTGGTGGTGGGCTTCCTCCATGTGAGATGTTTATATGTGTTTATATGTTGCAAGCAGAAATAAATTTCAGAAGAAAAACGAAAAAAGAAAGAGAATGGTGTGAAAAAAAAAAAAAAAAAAAAGCCTATCTCACTCTTTTTTCTCGGGAAGTCTAATTTAATTTTTCTTCACATTCAATCTTTTGCCATTCTTTATCATTTTCTTCTGGCACGCACAGTAACATCATGTCCATTAAAGAATGCTTTGTGTTACTTTTCGACCTTATAATATTTCACACTGTCCCTGGTTTCAATGTGTGAGGGAAATCATGAATGTTTGCGTGGTGGGGTGCACACTGAAGTTGGCATTTTGAGGGATGGACCCAGCATCAACCAAAAAACAGTGGTTTTATATAGGCTCTTGTGATAAGGGGGTGGGTGGGGTACCATACATCATCACCGTCACTATATTGTGATAAACCCCAAATTCCTGTGTCAGGAGTGAATTTATTTATTGGAAAAATATACTGGTCACAATGTAGTATGTGTTCCCATCCCATTTAATTAATTTGGTTACAGCACTCACAAACCAATGTTTTGCAGCTAATTGGAACCTCTCGATAACCCCGGTGCATAAGGGGCACTAGGCTCAGAATATAGGATATTCACATGGGTTGACTGTTGAGCCGTTTATATGATATCATCATTCCTTACAGACCCAGAATAATTCTTCACCAGGATTCTTAAAAGCTAGCTAGTGTGAATCTTACCATCCAATTCAAAAGTTTGTTACCAGGGCATAATAATATTTGCAATTATATAAAAAAATTGATGCATATGCATTTTTTTTCTTTTGCTAAACTTGGTAGAACAGGAGATAGTCTTGAAATACTCTGCAGTCTGCACTTATAAAATTACTTCACAAGAATAAATCATAAACATTTTTTATTTTGTCATAAAGTACTCAAACTAGTTTCTGAGCATTAAGAGATTTTCTTTTAAATAAGATGTGCAGAGGGGCAGTGTTTGGATGCATGCAAGGCGAGAGGTGCACAGTTACATAAACCCAACAACGGATTGCATGTCTGCATCGTTTCTGTTGATTTTCTCTGTCTCACGCATAGCAATCACTCTGACACAACGGTGTTCAACTCTGGAAAATATTTCGCTGAAAGATTTTTTTTGAGGTAAACGTTAATCAATGTCATTATTATATCATTGACAACATTTTAGAAAGTTATTAAAAAGTATTATTAATATATTTTTATTGCAACTTTTTCTTTTTGAAGAGGTTTATTGTAACTCTTTAATATGTTTTATTTATTATTTTTTGTTCTAGTATTTGATCACATGTATAATGTAGTTGCATATCTAGACTCAAACTTTAAATCTTTTATTAAAATGAAATAATTTCGCATCAGTTGATCTATTTATTCGGTGATTATTTTTGTTTATTAATTTATTAATCAATATCTTAAACTAGACTTTTTTCTTTTAATGTCAAAAGTTTGCTCTCGATTTGGGCTTCGACATACATCATCTATTTTCACTCTCGTTTTGATTGTTTTGCCTATGTAATGCAAGTATTTTAGTTTTTTTAGTGAAATATTAATTAGTTTTGTTAATAATTAATCTTTATCAAAAAAACATGTTTAACCATCTTTAAGAGTCTCTCTCAATCACTTTTTTTTTTCTTTTTCATGCACAAGGTTTAAGCTCGAGACTTTATTTAAAAGATCCAAACTCATATTTACTTGAACTAATGTAATGTTGATATAAAAATATTTTAGTTTGTATTTTATACATGATAAATATTGTATTTATATAATTAAAGTTTATAATAGATAAATTTTTTTCATATGTATAAATTATATTATAATTAAAAAATATAATAACTAAATATTTTTAAATATATTTTAGATTTATAATTAATAACTTAAATTGTGATATAAATCTATTTATAATTATTAATAATTTATTATAAACTATTAAAATTTAATTTAGTGATAGAAATAAAAGAGGATAGAACGAAAGAGATCGTTGTTAATCATACCTACAGTTAAAGATAAAAGAGAGTAATTTTAAACACAATTTTTTTTATTAGTTGTGGGATTAACATGTGAAATGTACTTCTAAAAGAAAGAAGAAAAAAATTAAGAGTGTTTAATTGAATTTAATTTGTATATTTTAATTTATAATCTAGGAGTAAATTGAAGAAATATATATCACACTATCTATTTCTTTTAAATTGAAAAGGTATATAAATACAAAAATAAGAGTGTATATATTGTTGATTTAAATTTAAATATTGTATGATTTTAATTAACCTTAAATTAAAAATAATTATACTCTTATTATCTATTTTATTTATTTATTCACCTTAAAAGAATCAAATCTAAAACGTATATCTGTACCCAAAAAAAAAATATAACGTATATAGTAATTAATAACATTAAATTTTTTAATAAAGAATATACTTTTCCCTCTTAGTAATAAATAATATGTTTGTCAACTTTAGTAGTGTTATTTTCTTCTTCTTAAGTTGAAAAAATATTTTGGTTTGAACATCTAGCTTTTTGTATGCTGCTTCGAAGCCAAAATTAGGCATCAAATTGAGGGGAAAAGGCAAAAGAGTGTAGGTGTATGTCTACGTACGCGAGAGACAATCAAGTTAATCATGGAAGACGCAGCAGATTTTCATGTTTTGTGCAGTGGGTCCTTCGTTTTGACCAGACAGAAACCCCTAGAGTTTCATGTGGACCCTTCTTATCTGAAACTACCATTGGTATTCAATGGAGCAACTTCTACAATTACAAATGTCTCAAAATATTCTAAATGCCAATGGTGGATGCTTTTAAATTAAGATTAAGATATAGTATTGTTCTATATACAATTTTGATCTTTCTAATTTTAATTGTTCAATTTAATTTCATCTCATAATTAACAGAAAAATAAGGAAGTGTGGTATATAATTAATTTGTGTAAGATTAAAGAGAAAAAGTATTAAATATTTAAATAGAAGTAAAGAAACAAAAATGACTTTTGTTATTTTTTATTTTTTATTTTTGTTACATTTTTCTTTGTGAATTTATACAAATTAATGGTACATTATATTTCTATTAATTATTGAGAAAAATTTTAAGATGGAAAACTTAATTTAAATAACTAAAAAATATAATAATTAAATGCAAATAATTTAAATTAAAGATATCAAAATCACGTATAGAATAAAGTAATCACACACAACGCAGTGTCACATTATGAGAATTGTCAAAGCCTTTATTATTAAAATATTCGTTTTATTAATTAATATAAAAGGGTCATTCGTAGCTCTTGAATTTTGAGATCAAAAGCTACCATTCAATGGCGCCACCTCGGGTATATTTTTTCCTACATAAAAATATTATTCTTTTGGGCAGTAGTTTATTTCAGTGTTATCAAACCCGTCCGGGTCGACCCATTGACCCGAGAACTGGTCATCTAACTGGTCCGAGTCATCAATCGGATCGGTTATGCAATCGATCCAGTTTGATTCGGCTGGTTTGGAGATTAAACCGGTGACTCGGCCACCTAGTTGACTCGGCGGGTCATGAAGTTTTGGTTTTTTTTTTTTACAGGAGAACAACAACACTCATATAAGAAAATTCAATTTATATCTTACACTTATGTTATTTATAGATTTGCTTACTTTTTTTTACCAAACATAACCGTATGTTAGGATTTGAGATGATAAACCTATTGTCACTTTCAATTTGGCTTTTTCTCCTTGACTTATATTGTTATTTACGAGTAAAACCTGTATTTATCTTATTTCATCCAATATACTTAATACTTACTGATTTGAAAAATGATTATTCTTTATCAGAACAATAATGAGATGAATGAAAAAATTGTATTGTCTAAATAAAATAGGTTTATATATATATATATATATATATATATATATATATATATATAGATTATATATTATATTATGTCTGTCAGTGTATAACAATGATAGTTTTGATAAATAGATAATCATAATATATTTTAAATTATAACTTAAGGTTGTGTATATTGAATTATAAAAAAATGCTCAAAATTTTTAAATAAGTTCATAACTATGCTTCTAAATATGTTGAATTTTATTAAACTTTAAATCTTTTAGTATATAAATTTACAAGCTATCTTTTTTGCACACAAAAAAAAGTGTACAAGTTTACAAGTTGTGAAATTATTTAGAATTTTTTTAATATAGATCGAGTCATGCGGGTCAACTGGTGACTCACTGGGTCGACCCGTGACCAGTGATCTAGTATCCCAACCGAGTCGATGACCGGTCTGAATATGATAACACTGATTTATTTATTCAATTCCAATAATCATTTGATTCGCTTTAGATAATTAGGTTACTTCGTGATAAAGTTTCTTTCTAACGAAATCTAGTTGAATTTGACTTTTAATTCGTGTCACCTAATCTATTTACACGATCAAGTTTCTTCTTTTTTTCTACACAGTTACTAGTATGTGTTTTGTTATATGGGATATTTCTCCCAATTCTTATTGCTGTCCTAACTCTCCGTTGTAAAGACGACAAAAACCTAGCCCATCATTATTGTGTTCGTATTTTTCAATATCGCAGCTCTCGTCCTTAACATGTGACACTAGCAAGTTGTACGTTGCAAACGGACCTGAGCTAAGAAGTGAATTATTTAACTTGAGAAAAAAAATTATTTTTCAAAAATTTGTATAAAGAATAATAGATATTTTTATTACTTTTCTCTTATATAATCTTTTAAAATACAAGAAATAAAATAAAATTAAAAATCGAAAATATTTTCTTAAATCAAGCTACTCCTAAAGTGATACAACCCTCCACCCATGCCAAGATGAAGCGGTTACAACTTCATCCACTACGTACACACGAAGGTGCCACCTCCCCCACCCTTTTATATTACCCGATGGACCTAAATTACCACTCACCCATTAATCTTCGAGGGATACTTGTAGCCTATGATCTTTCTTTTAAGTTTTCATGGTTGCTGCTTTTGTTTTTGGTTCAAGCTTAATATAAATCTGGTTGTTGAATCTTATTGATTGGTTTCTTTGTTCCTCTATCTACAACGTTGATTTTGGTTTTAATGGTATTCCAGTTGCTAAAGTTTGGTAAAATTCTTTTGTTATATTCATGTAAAACTAAAAAAAGTGGTGTAAGTATGAGTAAATTTTCAGTACATATGTAATATCTACTCTCTTGATAGTTACAATCCTCGATTTGATATCTTTTTCTTTTTTCTTTTAAAAAATTAAAATAGAAAAATAACTAAATATGTTAGATGTCGTAATCTATAACATAAATAGAATACAAAATCTTCTACACTTTAACACGATGGAAATAGCGTAAAATTGGGAGGACAAGTGAAAATAGAGGAAAAATCTAAAATTGAGCTTGTATGGTAAAGAGGAAATATCAAAGAAAGAAATTTAAAGTTGATGACTCATATAAAACATTTTCATACTAAGAAGGGGGAAAATAAAACTGAAAATGTGAGACTTAGGAAGAGAGGGTAGATTATAATGTGAGTGTTCAAATTGGTCATTTTATTGTGTCTCTCAATCGCACAATGGAGTGAGACGTGAGGAAAGATAATAAGTTATAATGTGAGTGTCTAAATTGACCATTTCATTGTGTCTCGAAATAAAACTGAAAATGTGAGACGTAAGGAGAGATAGTAGGTTATAATGTGAGTGTCCAAATTGACTCTTTCATTGTGTCTCTCAGTCACGTAGTGGATTAAAATTGTGAGATGTAAGGAGAGAGAGAGAGTAAGTTATAGTGTGAATGCCCAAATTGACCCTCTCATTGTGTCTCTCAGTCGTGCAACGGAATGAAATTGAAAATGTGAGATGTAAGGAGAGAGAGTAGGTTATAATGTGAGTGCCCAAATTGACTCTTTCACTGTGTCTCTCAGTCGCGCAATGGATTGAAATTGTGAGATGTAAGGAGAGAGAGTTATAATGTGAGTGCCCAAATTGACCCTTTTATTGTATTTCTCAGCTACGCAATAGAATGAGATTGAAATTGTGAGACGTAAGGAGATAGAGTAGGTTATGATGTGAGTGTCCAAATTGATTCTTTCATTGTTTTTCTTTGTCGTGCAACGAAATGAAATTGAAATTGTGAGACATAAGAAGAGAGAATAAGTTACAATGTGAGTGCTTAAATTGACCATTTCATTGTGTCTCTCAATCACACGCAACAAAATGAGATTGAAATGGTAAGAAGTAAGGAGAGAGAGAGAGTATATTATAACGTGTTCAATAATTATTCTTGATCCTTGTTCTTCTTCCATTCTCCATTTCCCATTTCCTCTCTGTAATAAATTGTCTTTTTTTTTATTAGTGATTTTGTTTTCTCCGATAATTGATTTTAGGATTAATTATGTTTTTGGTTCCTGAACTTTTTCGAGTTTTCACTTTTAGTTCCTAAACAAAATTTTGACCGGTCTTAGTCCCTGAACTTTTTTTTCTTCAATGTTTTTAGTCCCTAAACAAATATTTGACCGGTCTTAGTCCCTGAACTTTTTTTTCGTCAATGTTTTTAGTCCCTGCCATTGAATGTTCAGGGATTAAGATCAATCAAATATTTGTTTAGGGAGTAAAAACATTGAAGGAAAAAAAGTTCAAGGACTAAGACCGGTCAAAATTTTGTTTAGGAACTAAAAGTGAAAACTTAAAAAAGTTCAGGAACTAAAAACATAATTAACCCTTGATTTTATGACCGATATAATTAACTCTCTACGTTCAATCGATTGGGTTTTTTTATAATCAAGTGTTTTTATTCGTTTTTTTATAATCAATTTTTGCATGACAATTGACTCTCATCATGTCTGAAAAATTGATTTCCATCATTGAGAATCAGTATTGAATAATTGGACAACCAATTCTAAATTGTGTGGTATTTGAATTTGTGTATTTTATTAGGAGTAATTTAAACAACTTCTTTTTTTTCTGAAGGAGTAATTTAAACTTATTCTATGCATTATCATTTCTCACCTCTCTTTCGTACTAAACCAAATAAGATTAGAACAAAATTCTAATAGTTTTTCTTCTCGATTTAACTTTTATTTCTCTTAAATAAACAAATAAAAAAACCATCACATTTCTTCCGTATATTTTTTTCTTATTTTCATCCATCTTATTTATCTCCATGCCAGCGTTAGATACACATTTTCTTTCATTAACCCTGAAATTTAGTAACCACTGTTATCTCTGAAATTGAGTAACCGCTGTTGATAGTTTTAATTAAATTAAATGCTTTTTCTTGTTTTAATAAAAGGAATACTTACATACGACGAATTGATTTTTTTTTTTATTAGTCAAATTGATCAGGTTGGTTTGCTCAGATTTAACCAGAAAAAAAAAATACAAAATCAGTTAAAATTAAGGCTTGATCACATCAGGAATACTTACATTCAATGACAGGTCTAGAAATTTTAAGTTGTGGGAGCGACAATATATACATAGGCGGCTTCTAGGGTGGGGACCTCAACAAATCCCCCACCATGGAAAACAAATTTGGTGCGTACGATTAGGACTATCTTCAAGATAAATGTAAGACTATTGTGAGGATGTCTACACTGGATTAAATTAAAAAAATTTAAAATTAAGAGATGAGTGGTTCCTCTTCCGGGACATCCGCCGCCGTCGACCTCTGCTTCCAGATCGTCATTGTCTCACCAATGCCATCACTGCACAATGCCCCAACGCCTCCCCAACGACCAAAACCGTCGTCCAGTGCCACCACAAAATGAAAAAACTCCGCAAACACCACACCGAAATCCAACACCTCCGCAACCTCCCCCTCCCCTGCATGCAACAACAATTCCCCTTCCTCATGAAAAAGGCCCCAACAGACCCCACACCGACAACAACCTTAACACCAACACGATCAACAAACAAAAAATATATTTTTTACACTTTTATTTGGTAACCCAGATCTGAAAACTTCAAAAAAATTGCTACACCACAAACAAAAATGGAAATTTGTTCAAAACAGATTCATGAGCTTGTTCCATCGTCAACAATTTTAGATCTGGAAAACAGAAGCCCAGATCTAGAATCACACGTAAGTTAAATTTTCCGTCATCGTACCCGCGCTCTAAGGAATCTCGGCACGGCACCACTGTCAAGACGGCACCACCATCAACGCACCAGAACCGTCAATGCGAAACCACCGTCAATGCGGCTCCACCGTAGCCGCGGTGATCCTTAATGGTAGAGAAGAAGCAAAGGACGAACAGAAGAATGAAAGGGTGTGCTCATTCCGTTCATTGGTGGTTGCAGGCAATATCAGGTTCAGCCACCAAAGGGCAGCGGCGATGTGGTCCGTTGCCAGGGAGGGAGGGAGCGCGAGAGAGACACGGTGGCGGAGATGGCAAGGGAGATCGAGAGGGTCGCGGTGCCACTGGATTTTTTTTATTTTTTTTAGTTTACTCCAGTGTGGTCATGCTCACGGTGCTATCTCACATATCTCGAAAAATACCTATATCGGATGCACCAGGTTACTTTCGCACGGTGAGAGACTTTGAAAGCTCTCCCACGCTAGACACCCCCTATATACATATAAATTGGTAGACTACAAACATATATCACAGTTATTGTTTGCAAGTTTAATATTTTCATCACCGTTTCACATCAAATTCTTGATAATATTCATAGCATAAAAAAAAACTTTCATAAAGATATTGAACAACAAAAGTGAAGCATAGACCATGCAATTTCGTAACTATATTTTCTTAATGTGGTCTAATTATTATTATTTTTATTACATTTGAAGATATATAACAATTAATTTAACAATTTTAAACTAAAATATAAAATAATAATATGAAAACAAATGCATGAACAATTATGTATTTGTTTGGAAACCTATTTTAATTTACTAGCGTTGAATGGACCTTTTCCATATTTCAATGCAAAATGTAAAAGGAAGGCTTAATTGTAATTTTTACATCCAACTTTTTAATTTTTAACAGATTTTATTCTCAACAAATTAATTTGGTGCATTTTACTCCTAAATTTTTTAAAAAGTTACAAATTTTATCCTCCATAGTTTTGATGATGTGTCATGCTAAAATAGTTATACTTTTTACCCATAACTTTTTTATTTTTGGTAAATTTTATCCCTAACTTTTTACTTTTTGGTGAATTTTACTCTAATTTTTTATGTTTATATCAGCATGCCACGTCATCAAAACTGTATAGGGTAAAATTTGCAACTTTTTAAAAAAGTTTGGGATAAAATACGTCAAATTAATTTGTTAGGATAAAATTCGCCAAAAATTAAAAAATTTAGGATAAAAATTACAATTAAACCTACAAGGAATGAAATGGTTGGATTGACGTTAAGTTAAACATAATAGATATGCAAACACATACTATAACATACAAGATCAAAAGAAACCAAAAATCAAAATAAAAACACATAAAAACTCAAAATAAAAATTTCTTTTAATAAACTAAATTATACTATCTATAATGAGTATAGAAGTAATTTTTAGTACAAAAATGTAGTATATTATAATAGAATGATTTAAAGGTAATTTTGTTAAAAAGTAGGGGACTGTCCAGTAAAATAAAATGAGTATGAATAAAAATACTAATATATAAAATATTAGATATAACAAGGACAATTAAAATATAACAGTTTTTTTTATTCATTAAAATATAACAGTACGTATATTAATAATAAGAAAGGATAAAATTTTAGTGGGGGCAATTGCCATGGCTGTAGATCCGTCCCTGCTTACATTCAATTTTTTTGTATGATGACAACGCATTCCTTAAAATTAATTATTTAAACATTTATATAATAATTTCTTAATTTGTTTGCTAAAATATGAATTATTTTAATAAGAAACATGACTAATGAGTGACGTACAAATAATGAAAGAAAACTTACATTCAAACGAGTGACATCAAGTGTTGCTTAGCTTGAAAAAAAAGAAAACAAAAGGAAAAAGTGCTCAAGTGTGAAACCGGCCAATAACGGAGGTAAAAAACGAACACCGTTAAAAGAGATAGATCAGTACGAATAAAATAAAGCCTTACAAAGTTACAAGTCATAATTACAAGTTACAATTTGAGCAAAGCATGGAAAAATGAATCACGAGTCCGTACGGCTATAAGATTGAACAAAATCAACATTGTGCTATACTGCAATATTTTATACTTTAGTTGTGACTTGGGAGTTGGGACAGTGGAATACTACTACTACTGCTATTTAGGACTTCTTTACGAAAAATGTAAGGATTAACTAAGTTTTTAATTTTTTTTAAAATTTGATTTTTAGTTTTTAAATTTTAGTTTAATTGGTCAAAATTTTTAAATTTTAAAAAAAATTAATTTTTAATCTCTAAATTTTAGTTTGACTAATCAAGATTTTTAAATTATTTAAAAATTTAGTTTTTAGTCACTAAATTTTTTAAAATTTTGCTTTTTAGTCCCAGAAATCTCATTAATTCAGAGACTAAAAATTAAATTTTTAAAAAGTTTAGAAACTAAAAGCCAAATTTTTAAAAAGTTTAGGGACTTTAACTGGTCAAAATTTTGTTCAATGATTAAAAATCGAATTTTTAAAAAGTTTAAGAATCTTAACCAGTCAAACTAAAATTTATGAACTAAAAATTAAATTTTGAAAAAGTTTAGAGACTAAAAACTTAATTAACCCAAAATGTAAATAGCTACTCCAATCTCAAAATTCTGCCCCAACCAAATGTTTTGGCAAAACGGGCAACCAAACGACCCACCCATTATTAATCTGCCAAAGAGTAGCGCTGGATGGTCATTTTAAGAAAAAGACTTGACAATATATCGATTCCCTTATATTTTATGGGTCCCCTGCTTAATAATGACATAAAGTAAAGTAAAAAAAAAAAAAATAGAACATGATATATGTCATTCGTGATAGAATTCTTCTTTAATAATTTTTTAGAGATTCAATCAATTGTAACTTTTGAATTTAGAAAAAATAAATAATATTGTGATCTATTAGATGATATTTAAGTATATCAATATAGTGATTATTTGATAATAGGCTTTTTTTTAGCAAGATCAAGAATCTTTAGTGTCTTCTATGAGCCAATATGTAGTGTGGTTACTTGTAAAGACTGTGATGATCAAGTTAGTGTATGTAGGAGATGATGGTGTTTAATTAGAGAGGGTGTACTTGATGCTCAGTGGCTTACTTATAGAGCACTCGTTGAGCTAGGCTGGTGTTTTTTAAGTAGTGATCTGTGGAAGGTACTTCTAATTAGCTGCATCCCTCAGTTCATGGGGGTCTATTATTAATGGATTGCAGTCATGATTTAATGCTTATATACCTTAGTACATTGAGGGCCAATTTTATAAGGTTCATAATACAAATAAAGAAGGATAGAATGCAAAATTTAAATCTCTTTTTTATATGAAAATTGGTGTTAGCTATTGAATCATAATTTTTGGGGGCATACAACTATAGCAATCTATCTTAAGATTAACTATAATTACACTTAAATTTTGGGGATATATATGTATTTTTTTTAAAGGTTTAATCGCAGATTTTACCACCCAACTTTCATTATTTTGCGAATTTTACCATCCAAGTTTTTTTTTCAAATTTTACCACTCAACTTTCATCATTTTGCAAATTATGCCATTCAAGTTATTTTTTCACAAATTTTACCATCCAACTTTCATCATTTTACAAATTTTACCATCTAAGTTTTCAATTTTTGCACATTTTACCACCTGATGTTTCACAAAAAAAAAAGTTTTGAATTCTTTAACTTATTTTTTTTGTGAAATATCAGAGTGATAAAATGTGCAAAAATTGAAAACTTAGATGATAAAATTTGCAAAAATAAAACTTGGATGATAAAATTTGCAAAATTATGAAAATTGGGTGGTAAAATTTGTAATTAAGCCTTTTTTAAATAGAGAATGTTAAAATGTAAAAATAATATATAAAATAAGAAATATAAATGTAATTTCCTTATTAAATAAGATTTAATTATATTTACTATTAATCTAAAAAAAGTTCATAAAAGTTATCTTTTTCTAAGAATCCGAGAGAGATCTATTTTAAAGGTCTATTTAACTTTGTATGTTAGTCAGTTAGTGGGTGCCCAAAAAGCTCCATGCAGAGATATGGTTATTATAGTAATATGGTTTACAGAGCAGAACAGCAAAATGCTCCGGCTAGCTGAACAGTACACACACTCTCACTACACCGCTGTCTGCAATAATGAGTAGATCCAATCGAATGCACTAGTTTCACCTTCTCTGCATATATTGCATATCCAAAATTAGAGGCACATGCACAGATCTGAACATGGGGCTGCACAGACAATTGAGTCCTAAGAAGTTAAGCCAGTGGATCAAATTCTTCCTTTCCTACAGCACCAGCTACGTTTGTATTCCTAAGCTGTTTGTATGTTCAACCCACAAATTAAATACTACTCTGGATTAATCAACAGGTACCTTTTTCTTTCCGTTAAAAATGACAAGTGCATACTCTTGGTAATTTAAATACACACACACACAATCGGTGACTTGTATCTCTTCTGTATTTTGTATTTTTTACTTATTAAAATGTCATATTAAATGCATTAATCAATTTAAATTAGCACAATATTTTTGCTCATATATATTACAAAAAAAATGTTATATACTGACTATTGATAAAAATAATCGTGTTAAATTAATTGGCTTCCGTTAGTATAACTTTTGTTTAATGAAAAATAAACTGTAAATATAGCAAAATCTATATAAATTAATAATATTGAGACCATTAAATATAATTAATTTAGAAAAGTTTTAATTAATTAATAAATTAATAATTTATCAATTCAAAGAGTGTTTTTTATTTACCATAAAAAAAAAAGAGTGTTTTTTATTTAACGATTGTAAATTCACACTAAGATATTGAAAGACTGTGAGTTAGGACAATCTTTTTAGCTTTATGGTATACCTCTTTTTTTTTATTTTTTTGAATCAGCAAAAGGAATGGTATACCTCTAGATAGGTTATGACTTGATTTACTTATGATATCATTTTTTTTTTGTCTAGACCATAAATATCTTCCATTGAAAGCAATTAAGTTACTCTTAGAGAGTAACTGCTCTCTATTTTTTTTTTCTTTCATTTTTTTTAATCTAAGAGTTGTAACTAGTGACTCATCTTTAATCATTTGATGAAAGATGAAGATGAGGAGTATCTTTAATCATTTTATCACTAGTCTTTAGCATATTTAATTGATATTAAAGACCTTTTGTCAACGTTAAACATTAATCTTTAACGAGGATATCAAATTAGTGTTTTAAAAAAAATGTTATTTTAACATTGATATGCAACATATTTAATTACTCATTAATAAATATTACAAAAATTATTATTTAATTCAAAAATCAATGTTTCAACTAGTGACTCACTGGTTCGACCATTGATTCAGTGACCAAATGTCTTGACCGAGTCGATCACCAATTCGATATTTAAAACTATGGTAACATTTTGACAGCAGTTCTTGTTTTGTTGAGTTCGGAATTGAACTTTTTTGGGTGGACATTTTTTTTTTTTTGTGGACAAAAAAAATGTCCAAAAACAAAGATTTGTTTTTCTTGGTCAAGAAACAGTTTTTTCCCCTTTAAGGCTTTAACTTGCGTACATTTAAACAGAAATGAAAAATATTCTCGAAGTTCATTTTGCATAGAAATAACTTTTAACCTATCATTATTGTAGCAAAAGCGTTAAGAATACGGTTCTAAGTAAGACAAATTAATAAAAAAAATTAAAAAACTAGGAAAGAGGAATTGAAGAAGAATGCGAACGTGCATGCTAGTGTGGTAGCTAGACTTTCTTTTTGTGGCTACATAATGTAAGTGCTAGTTTGATAACTTTTCAATGTTGCTGGCTTTAGGACCAACCAAAAAAAACAACATCCGTTGAAATTAAATTCAACCCTAAACCCTAATAGCCGTAGTGGGGAGTCCACTATATACTATCTTTTTTACGTTCCATTTCCAAGGGCCTAAAAAGGTTCTTAGTAGTTATATAGTACTACAAAATACAAATGACTCTGATGAGTGATGGCAATAACTTATAAAGTGCTAGCTAGTCACAAGCATAATGTCAGTTGAAGTCAGATTAGCCACGTAGAAGTAGTGGAAGTCGCTGATGTTATTGCAAAGAGATAAACACCACATTTAGTGCACGTTTAATATTTTGATTAATTTCAGATAAATGAACTACTTAAATCCTTTGTTTTTTTTTAAAATATTTTTTGGAAAATATTCATTTTATCAAAATAAATTAATTCATCTCTCAAAAAAAAAAATTCAATCACGGACTTTACATTGTAAAGTTGTCGACGTGACTAGAATACAGTTAACTTTAGGATCTATCATTCATTACTACGAAGAAAAAGTCTAATTTCTGTCGGATTCGTCTGGAAAAAATCCTGTTAAGATTATCGCGGATTTGGATCTATAATTACATTGACTTTTTTTTTTTGGACGAGAACATGGTGAAATATTACTCCGTTCCAATTGATAAGACAACACTGAATTGAAGATTAGTTTTTTTTTTTAATATAAAACAAAATTCAATCAAATTTTAAAACAAATAAGCCCTTTTTATCTTTAGGATGGAAATTTGTCAAAAAAAAAAAATCTTTAGGATGGAAATTTTATTAAGGAGCCTATCTTTAGGATGGATAAATCATAGATAGTGCCTATCATGGGTGGTGGGCCACCACCTCATTGAGGTGTCCATTAATTGGGATGATTTAAGTTTAAGAGTAAAATTAAATTCAAATAAACTATATTTGATTGAGTTAGTTTGAATTAGGTTTTGAAATTATTTTGGCGAATATGAAATAAACTAATCAGATTGAGATTAAGTTAGTTTGTTTTGGATAATTAAGTTATGATTAAATAATAAATGATTATATTTTTTCAATTTTTTTTTTTGAAAAGGTTCTTTCAAATTTTTATATACACTTATTATCTATTTTATATAAATTTTTAATTTTAAATTAATATAAGAGAATATTTCTTACTCTTTAATAATTAAGTTTTTAATATTTAATTTTTTCTATAATAATCACTTTGTAGAAAAAAAAAATGACACATTAAATTTCATTAAATTAGTCAGAGACTATTCCTTTCAAGGCACATAAATCATCAAAGTGAATTTTGTCTCCCAGCAAAGTATTCCTCATACACATAACTAGGAATCGAATCAAGGACTGACCTACAGCTAGGAGTGTTCACGGATTGGATTGGATCGGTTTTGAAGGAAAAAATCATCCAATCCAATCACTTCGATTTTCCTAATTCATCATCCAATCGATTTTGTTCAAGATTTTAATCCAATCCAATCCGATCCAATTTAAAGCGGTTTGGATTGGATCGGTTTTCGGTTTTAATCTTAAATTTATTTTTTTAAGAAAATATTAAATAAATGGTAAGATATATAATACATATAATAAAAAATAATTCAAAATATCAAATATTTCATTTATATCGTTATATAACTATATCAAAAATAAATATTATACAACTTGATAATTATATTTATGCATCTTAACTCAAATAGTTAGTAAAAAATTATCTTTAATTAAATATTTTTATAAATAGGTATAAATTATGTGATAGTTTTACAAATATGTAAGAAATAAAAATATAAACATGACTGATATTATCAATTTATGAATAAAAATATATACATATATAAAAGTTCGGATTGGATCGGTTTTGAAAATCAAATCCGAAATCCGATCCAATCTAATAAAAAATTTCGATTTTTCAAATTTTTGATCCGTTCGGTTTTTGATTTATTTGATTTTCGGTTTTTTGGATCAGTTTTTTCGATATTTATTGGATTAGATCGGTTTATGAACAACCCTACCTACAACAAGCATTGCCCCCCCCCCCCCCCCCCGCCTGATTTTTTTCAATTTAGTTTATTTATATTAGGTAATGTTAAAAAAAATTTAATATTAAGTAATTATTTTGCTTAGGGAATTTAAGTATGTAAATAATATTATTTAAGTATTATTTATCATTTTTATATTTTAATAAAATATTCTATTCTTTTGTAATATTTATTGCAGAGATAACTACATTTTTTTTCTTTTTCTAGATAAAATATTTGAGTATTATTTATTTTTCTTTCAAATAGTTTTTCTTTTATAATGTGTTATTATTAATATTTTAAAAGCTGTAAATAATTGTAGTTTGTAATAAAATGATTTGTAACACCCTAAATCTAGGTTTACATATAATCCATTTATTTTATTTTACATTAATAAAACATGATTAATTTGTTCAATTTTGCATTCGTTGGAACATGAAAGAGACAAGTAATTAAACAAAAATAGTAGTAGATTTAAAACATTTTCAAACTCAACTTGCAGTAAAATAATTTAGCGCAAAACCACATTTTATAAAAGTCGCACGACCCTTATATCGAAAATAAACATTCATTGGAATAACAACGTAACACAGATATAAACAAGGTGTGCCTCCGTGGCCACCAAGATATACATATATAAATAAGTTTCTAAGAATAAGGGTTATAAGTGTCTCACGCACAGGATTAATATCATGTACAACCTAAGTCTAAAGTATTAAATACACCGAAATAAGAAAATATATGACTGAAACAACATACAAAATTTTTGAATCTAGGCATGCCCATATCAAAATACAAAAGAAGAAAAAAACCTATGACTCAGAGCAGTCATCTCTAAACCCTACCCTCGTGGAGGGCTTCTGCTGCGCCATCGATATCTGGAAAAATAAATGTATGGAGTGAGTCCCTCTCCTCCACTAAACTAACAAACAAATAACCGACGATCTCAAGCAACATACAGCAATCAACTACATTGCAAAGATACTCTCACGAGTCCCACTCGAAGTTCCCGATCTATTATATTATTTCTCTAGATTATACCATCTCAACATAACTCGGGCCCGCTGCCACTGGAACTCCCAGAACTCAGTAGACTTACACAATTTAAGTCGGATGACTTGCTGGGAGTACACTCTTCACCACGGTACAATGGCAGGGCTCTCACCAACACGGTTGTGCCTCACATTTGTCGGGATTGCCAAGTCGGCACTGTGAAAACACGACCACAAACTCGGCGTCAGATCCCCAAGAAACAGCAAGTCAGCGAGCACACCTCAGGTACCACTCTGTGAGGTCATCCAATCTCTAAGGACGGACTCCTCAACCACTCCCTCTCATCGGGTTAATATCTTATAGGTTGGTGTGGCTTCTCTACCAAAGGTACCGAACGACGGTCTTCCACGACGTATGTCCCCCACATACCATACGGAGATCTACTCTCCACCACTACAGTGGTCACACACTCCGACCCCATTCCTGACGAGCATATTGCTCACCACAAGTGAAGCCCCCACACAACATCTTCCACAATTGTCCATTCAAGCTTTGTCCACGAACAAATTCGTTCAACCATCTTACACGACTTAGCGCTGGAGGTTCCTTCCTCCTTTCGGTTCTCACCACGATTCGGACAATCACAATTTATAAACTTTCAATCATATGTGCATATTGCACGTTACCCAATCATGACCCACATCATGATCTTAACTGTCTTACTTTGTTTTATTGAAATCCCCACCCACTCTCACGTTTTATGCTTACTTAAGTCATTTTGTCTAAATCCATGCAAGGGTCCTAGATTTCTTTCTAAGTCCATTATCCGATGTCCTCCGTGCGCATAAGAAATTCCTAGTTATTAACTCGTAATATTACTAAGTTCTCACTCTTTAATTATAATTAATTCACTATTGCACATAGTGAATGTCATTAATCACTATAGTACTTTCTAGTATCTACAAGTGTACTCCATTTGGAGTTCACTTGCTCCCACACAAGAATGAATTATTCTTGTCCCCACAACCACAAAAAATTGTAAACAAGTCACATGCACAATAAAATTTCAGCACTCTTTGCCCGAGGATCACGCTCATCCCGGTCTCCAATTTACATTTAATAACATAATAATCATTAACAAACAATAATTCAATAATTCAACATAATCCATTAAACAACGTTGCACACATATTTTCAATAGAAATTTCCCTTTTGAGGTGAAATGTCCATTAGCAAATCCAACGAATGGCATTAAGCACAATTACACAATCACACAATTAAATTTCATGCATATACATATAGCTGTGCACACACACCAAAACTTATTTAACTTAGCAAATTAACTTATAATTTTGAGAGATTTTACAGAGACATAATATATCACATATATTTCATTATATAAATTTTTCTCTCAAAAATTCAATCCATAAATATTATTTTTGAATTACTTATGGTTGCTGGACAGACTCTGAAGTGCACTTCTACATTTTTGGTAAATAGAAAATCAACTATGTTTTCTGTGCCACTTCACAGGGAATGTCCCCAACATGTGGGAAAACACATGGAATTTTCTCAGCACCAAATTCCTACCGAAAATTCTCTTTTTATATTTCTAAAACATTATTGCTTCATAACAGAGTTTTCCATACAAAAATGTAAATAATTACAAAAAGTGTTCATACAATTCTGAGAAAATTCATAGGCAGTCTACAAAATCCAAATAGTGTTAAAAAAATTTCTCAAGGCAAAATTTTCGGTTTTCAAAACATTAATTTCCTAAAAATGCTTCCCGATTTGTTATGACTTTACAAAAATTCAGGGATGACCATCATAACATATAAATCGAAGTCATGAGCCCATTTTTCCAAAAACATATCCCAAAATGTTTATAAAATTCGAAATAGTCCCTTTTACAGAATTAGCAACATTTGAAAATAATTCCAAAAAAAATAGTTCAACTGTTCATAAAATTCTGAAAAAAATACCATGATATTTAGAGGTTCCAAAACATAGTAAAACATATTTACATTGCAAAATAATGCACGAAAATATTTTCGAAAAAAATGAAAACAGCTGCAGTGCACAATTTACAAACAACACATTTCAACATGTTTCATATGCTCTTGAGACACCCATGGTGTCAAGAGACTCACAATCACATGAACAGCCCAAAAACATCAAGAGAAACAAGAAATAGCTTAGGAAAAATATAAACCCCTTCATACCTCTTTGGTTCCTCACTCAAAAGAAACAAAAATGGTGTTGTTTGGTAGCCCTTGCCCTCCTCAACAATATATCCGAATTTAATCGGTGGAAACGTTGATTTGAGTACTTTAATCTTAGAGAGAAGATGCAGAATTTTAGAGAGAAGGAGGAGAAAATAAGAAACTTAGGGAAGAAGAAAAGATGAAATGAGAGAAAAGCTCTCTTGCAAATCCTAAAAATGAAGAGAGAGAAAAGTGAAACTTTTAAAAAAATTTCCCCTATGTCCTTAGCTAGGGTTTTGTTTGTGTTGGGCCCACATGAGCCCACTACGTTTAGGGTTAGGTTATTTTCCAATTTAGGGTTTAGGGTCTCTGCGAGATTTGGTCATTTGGTTTTTAATCAATGAGAAAAAAGATTTTTAATTCACTCTCATTCTTTTTAATATTTTTCTAAAGCATATTTAATTAATTAATTAATTAAAACTTCACTAAATTTATTTTCATCAGTAATTATATTTCCTTAATTATTCAAACACTAAGAATTGATTTAAGAAAGAAATAATTAATTAAAGATATAAATTATGTACTTGACTCTAATTCACACAAATTTTAATTGTTTTCATTTAATGAAAATAATTCCACATATACTTAATCGAAATCATACCACTTCACACATGATAGACATAACGAATGTAAATTTTTGGGGTGTTACATGATTGCCAATGGGTCAAACTTTACAAACACTATATATAAGATTGACAACTTAAATTTTGAAACACATCAACAAACATTGAATCTTTCTATTACCATTTTCCTATATTCTTTTTCTTTTTCTTGTCTCGTCTTTATTTTTAATTATTACCATTGTGAGGTTTCACTGTGCCTTTGATCTTAGTTCACCGATTCAGACTCGTGTGCTATGTAAATCTTAGGAAAGCAAATTAGATATCAAGTTGCACTAAAAGTTTGCCATAATTTGCTTTCAAAGTTGTAGCCTTTGTCACAACAAATATTTTTCTTCAATTTTCCAACTTTCTGAAAGTAAATTATTCTTTAATGATTGTTAGCTATTATTGTCCTAAAAGATAATTTAGTGAGTAACATAATTTATTCAAATTTAGTAGATTTTTGGAATATGAATAAAATATGTTTAATATCTTCTATGTAAATGTATTCTTTATTATATATTTTTAAATCATTTTAGAATATATATATATATATATATATATATATATATATATATATATATAGTATGAATTTTAATGCTTACATATTTATTTAATTTTGGCCCCCCGAGTCATTGAATCCTGGGTCCGCCCCTGAATCGAATCTCTAACAACACACTTAAGAAATCCAACTATTTACCAGCTATGTTGGACCATATTAGTTATAAAAGTGTAATTTAGTTCAAGTCATTTTCATCCTTAATTTGAAGTTCTTTGGGCCTTTTTCTTCTTCTAATTAATGTATTTCCTTTTGATCTATTCCTTTGCGTATCATAATTACAAATGAAAAAAAAAATGCTCATGTAGAACTATCATATATCTAAACTTTAATCACGATTATATAGTGAACAATTTAGATATTTTAAGTTGTGAAAGCAATACTTATATATATAAATTAGTATTATAGTGCATGCTTTGTATATGATAAATTTTTATTTTTATATAATTAATATTTGAAAAATAAATAATAATTTTGATGAAATCTACTATGACATTTAATATGCTCATTAAATAAATAATAATATTTTTATATGCTCATTTAGAGTTGGAGTTTTACTTCGATAATACCTAATGACATTTAATGAAATATGTTATAATGCAGCGCTTACCGAAGTGAAACTCTAATTCTAATTGAAGAACAACACCAACAGTACCTATGATATTGTATCTAAGTTTTGTCCTTTTCAAAACCCTCTATTATGTGATTATTGATTTTCTTAATTTAAAATTTTATTTTGAAATTCTTTTTATGATTCTTCTATTTGCTCAAATAGTTACATATTTTTAGTTGATACTACTTAAATTGTTATAATTTGTAAGAATAACATGTTTTGGAGAGTTTGATAATTCTTTATGAATTATCGTAAAATTAGTGCAGTAAATACAATTCGTGAATGAATTATTAAAACACTCGATCTCAACAACCTTTTAATTTTATTTTTTTTTGAGATAAAAAACTTTTTAATTAAGAGACGGTAATTATACATGTACAATATGACAATTGACATGTGACTTATTTTCAAAAGTTTAAGATTAGTAAAAATTGAAAAAAAAAATCCATTAAATGATTTCACTATTGAAATAGTTTTTAGATGTTATAAGTTCAAGTTTTAACTTAGTTTAAGTTTATGGTCGTTGAATATCATCAAGCATTCGTGATTCAAAAATAATTTGCCAGATTTTTAGCATACTAGCCCAATTGTATTTGGACATTTGGTACCATTTGAAGCCACTTAATTTCAAGACCTTAAAATAGCAACTAAATGGTCATTAGTTGAAGAGATGTTAATTAATATAATATGTAAACTAAACTTATCAATATACCTGAGAAGATTATCAAATTAAAATGTTATCTTTGTGGATGTAACATGAAAGAATTTATTTGATTATAACTAGTCACCTAATTAACCATTTCACATGCTTTTTTAAGGATATTCCCATCACTTAAAAGATAAATCTTGCAATTATAAAAGAGTATATAGTATGTTTTAACGTTCTTAAAATAAAGGGAAAGTAGGTTTGAGTTGGACTGAGCTGGTGAATCATTATGAAGTGTCCCAAAGGTTAGATTAATTAAGTTGTAATTAAAAAAAAGAAAAAAGGAGAGTTCAAAAGTGAAAAGGCTGGTGATAATAAGCTGTTCATCTGATGGCTTTCTTCCAGCCGAGATATACTGTCATATTTTGTTCGTTCACGTGCTTTAGGATTTCGAGAGATATATATAACATGAAACCAAATGATTGTGGCTAGCTCGATAAAGTTGAACCAACCAAATGATGCTAGTTGAACGAGTTTAGACAATTTTGAAAAAAGCCCTCAGAAGAAGCAAAGTTGGACTCGTTTACTACTCTTTTGGGATTGCTAAATGTTCAGCAATATTTTACTGATGAGTGAAAAAGCAACAAGTTGTTCTTGTTGTTTGGTGTCCAGAAAATGTTGACATTAGAGACAAAAGGCAGATAAAGGCCATGCTGCTTTTTATCTTCACTGCTTTTGTGTTATTGCAATGTCAAATTCTTACCTTCCACTCCAAAAGCCATAATAATTGTTATTTGCTAATAAAGATTGATCTAGTTGGTAAAAATTAAATTATACTCTTTCTATATATTTTTTAATATAAGATATTATTTTGAAATTTTCTTGTTCTTTTTTACCTCGATAATCTAATTCATTTTTATACTCCAATACTCAAGTCAGGTTTCGAAGCTAAGAGAGAAATGAGCGTAATAAATAAGATTGGACAATTAGTTTATCTTGAGATTGTAACCTATTTTTTTTACATACCTTAGCGGGCCTCTAGATTCACGAACTTTATTCATGATTACTATTTTAATTAATCTAGGTTTAATTATTATTATGACAATGATTATGTGGATAATTCTTCTTATTATATCTTTATGATCTGTCATGGGTTGAGGTAATCTCATGTATTCGGCCATTTGATTGTATATGTTTGGCCATTCAACCATCTGAACAATGTTATCAAAATCGGACCGGACCGGTCGGTTTGACCAGTTCAACTGGAAATCGGTCTGGTGACCAGTCCAAATACTCTATAAAATCGGAGGATTTCAGAATCGATGAGAACTGGTCAAGAACCGGTCAAACTGATATGAAATCGGCCAAAACCGGTGCAAAAAATCAGTTTGAACTGGTATTTTTTTTAATTTTTTTATTTTCTTTGAAAATTTTAAATTTAATATAAAATATTTTAAAGATAAATAAAAATACATATTTAATAAATATTTCAAATAGATACAAATTATTTTATCAATTATTATTAAATTTTTTCTTGTAAAACATATAATTTGCTCATTTATATTTATTTTAAAAAAAATATCTTGATTTTTTATAATTTTATATTTTATTAATTTGTCATTTTTTTGTTTATTCTAAAATGTAAACTTGTTATTGTTAATGAAACATTATTGTATTTTATTAAAATTTGAACTTAAGTATTATGGTATATTTGATTAGACTTTCATATATTTTTTGAATGTTAAAAACTTGTAAAATGATTTTTTAGGTTTTAATTTAGTTTTTAATGTTTTAAAGATGTGATATTATATTTATTTAATATTATTATATATATTATTTTATTATTATTATTATTTTATTAATACCGGTTCGATCACGGTTCAACCACGGTTGAACCATTGAACCTTGAACCACTGCCTTGACCGGTTCAATGACCGGTCCGGTTTTAAAAACATTGCATCCGAATATTTGGGACCTTGTCCTGATGTATCTTTAGACCGAAATGTCTTCAGGTATTTATAATGTTATCAAAATCGGACCGGACCGGCCGGTTCGACTAGTTCAATCGGAAATCGGTCTGGTGATCGGTCCAAATACTTTATAAAATCGGAGGATTTCAGAACCGGTGAGAACCGGTCAAGAACCGGTCAAACAGGTATAAAATCGGCAAAAATCGGTCAAGAACAAGTGCAAAAAACCGGTTTGAATCGGTATTTTTTAATTTTTTTTATTTTCTTTGAAAATTTTAAATTTAATATATAATATTTTTAAGATAAATAAAAACACATATTTAATAAATATTTCAAATAGATACAAATTGTTTTGATCAATTATTATTAAATTTTTTCTTGTAAAACATATAATTTGCTCATTTATATTTATTTAAAAAAATTATATCTTGATTTTTGATAATTTTATATTTTATTAATTTGTCATTTTTTTTTGTTTATTCTAAATGTAAACTTGTTATTGTTAATGAAACATTATTGTATTTTATGAAAATTTGAATTTAAGTATTATGGTATATTTGATTAGACTTTTATATATTTTTTGAATGTTAAAAATTTGTAAAATAATTTTTTAGGTTTTAATTTAGTTTTTAATGTTTTAAAGTTATGTGATATTATATTTATTTAATATTATTATATAAATTATTTGATTATTATTATTTTATTAATACTGGTTTGATCACGGTTCAACCACGGTTGAACCATTGAACCTTGAACTAATGCCTTGACCGATTCAATGACTGATCCGATTTTAAAAACATTGGATAATTGATTATTTGGTCGTCTGAATACTTTCAGTATACTTTATCAATTAGACATTTTTAATATTTCTTTTCTTTTTGAGATGCGTATTTCACACTATATCCCGCAACTAAACTAAATTCTTTTAGATTGTCATTGGTTTTAAACACTTCAAACGATTGATCATCAAAACGATTCTACAATCAGATCATGCGAAGCTGATGCTAGTAATTCAAGAATTATGTGGAGAAGAGCATGAGAATGACACTTATGAACAAGGACGGATCTAGGGGCAAGTAGGGGCCTTGACACCCTCCCTTAGGACCCTTTATATATATATATATAGTATAACTCCTGTGAGAACACTTGCTTATGTGAGAACATAAGAACAACTAATAACAACCATTAGATTAAGATTAAAAATAATAAACGGTTGAGATTAAAATATTTAAAATTCAAATTATGATTTAATATATAATCTAATAAAAAATAAATCTAAAAAAGATCTTAATTATCACTTCCTAAAATATAATTTGAATTTTAAATATTTTATTCTCAACCATTTGTTATTTTTAATCTTGATCTGATGGTTGTTATCAGTTGTTCTCACATAAGCAAATGTTCTCACAGGAGTCGTACTCTCTCTCTATATATATATATATGAGAAAATAATAAAAATAAAAATTAAAAAAAACACTAATAAAGAAAAATATATAAGAAAAATAGATTTTTGAATTGATATTTGTTTAATTTTCTTTTAGTAGTGGATTATATCTTTAGTTTTACATATAAAATTAACAATAAATATTTTTCTTAAACTTATTATTTATTAATTAATTAATTATTAGAAATTAGATATATAAATAATTGTGTAAAAAAAAATTTCGACCCTTTGATACACTCTGGATCCGTCCTGCTTATGAAGTGATGGCCCCTACTTTTCAAAAAAGCTAATTACATGAGAAACTTTCTAAATCGTTTGAAGTGCAAAGTGATTATAAGTTATAGCATTAGTTTACAAATCGTCATACTAAATTAAGTCAAGGTATAAAAACTCTCCAAAATAGATACAGTCAGTTTATTTGTTGATACTTAATTGAGGAATTATTAATTATCTACTACAATACTGTTTATTATTTTTAAATACCACTATAATAAAATAATAGAAGTCAAAGTGAGGAATTCTTTAGTTCAAAGCACGAGGGCTAAGGAGTTGAGGTTGAGCAGTAGAATCACATGAGGCCATCAGCCCATGTTTTCGAGGCAGTTCCAATCCGAATCGGAGTAACTTAGAAATAGAATTATGGTCTTCATGATCTGTCTCACTGACTCTACTTAATTAAAGTTAGGCAAGTGCTGGCCAGTATTTGTAAGACACTAATTAAGGAATTAAAAAGAATTTTTTTTTATTAAGAGATTAAAAATTGTGCTGTTCATAATTTTTTTTATGTTTTTCTATAATTTTTACAATAAATATTTTATTTTTTTAATTCTTTAACCAATGCTCTTAGGACACTGATTAACGAGACCCTTAAAGTTATTTCAATAGTTCTAGTTAGGTTTAAAAATAGGTTAATATTAACGAGTACCTTTAGAATACTGTTTATGAAAATGAAAGAATTTTTTTATTTAAATATATAACTTATGTTTTTTTTTATAATTTTTAAATATATTTTCATATAATTTTCAATAAAAATTTTCTATTTTTAATTATTTCTTAATCAGTGCCTTTAGAGCATGGCACTCCTTAACAATCCCTTAAAAATAATAAATTATATAAGCATATTTTGATTATGAGTTCAACTTATATTTCATTAGACTGTACAATCAAGTTAATTAACTTTATTTAGTGTGATATTTATTTAAACTTGATAATTTTTAACAATCATGTGTTATTAAAGATACTATATAGCTTAGTGGTTTACTGTGTAATTTTGCTGTAAAAAAAACAATTATGTGTTATTTTAAAAAATAATTTAATAATACTTATATCAATATTGATATTATTTGTTTTAAAATATATACCATAAATATATATTTTTTTGTTTTATTTTTATTTAATTCTATAATTTAACTATGCATAATATTAAGATTTATATATTATATTAATAAATTGGATTATTTTATGAATATCATTCTATATATGATTAGGTTTTGATAAGGTTAATTTAAGTATAGGTAATTAATATAATCAAAATTTTAAATCTTAGATTTATGTCATAATTCTTAACCCATTTTATGAACAATCCCATGACAACGTGGGAAAAGAAGTATTTGCCGTTTGCACAATGATAAAAAGAAGTTACTACTATTGTACAATATTTTAACATTTGTGAGAATTTGGAAAACATAAATGTAGAACGTGTTGAAAAAAAAAATTAACGAATAAGTTAATTGAAAGTTGAATGATAACTAATTGAATTGAAAGCATTAAGTGAAAGTGTAAAACTAATTGTTGAGTTAGATACTAAGTATAAAATGAGATAAAATGATACATTTAATTATTTTGTCATAATTTAAATTTTGACATATATATTAAATAACTATTGTTTTATAATTTAATTTATTTCAAACAATTTATCATCTTAACAAAAAAAGTTAGGATAATAAGTTTTTCAATTTTATTCACATTTTTAATATTTTTATTAATATAAATGGATTGAAGTCGTAATTTTATTTATTTTATACCAAAAAGAAATTATATTTGATGAAAATGAGGAGAGTGAGAGAAAATATTAACAATTTTTAAACATGAATAAGTAAAAAAGAAATTTAATAAATAGTGAAGATAAAAAGTATATTTGACAAGACTTTAAAGTTAATTTGTAGCTTATTTGGCTACTTTAAAATTTTATTTGACAATATTAGATCTTTTTGGTGAAAAAAACTTATTTGATTATTGATTTTTATTGTAAATAAATTGATTTTATATTATATTTAAACTTTTTATTTAATTAATTAATGCTTTGTACAAGGTTTTTTTTTTTTTGAAGAATTTTGTGTGCATTGTTCTAACATTGTAAAAAACAAATTCTTAAGATATAATTTTAGATTTTTTAAATTTATTTTTTAATATACTATTGTAACTGATTTTGAAGTTTCCTTTTTTCTTTTTTTAAATTTTAATTAAATAAATGATCATAAACATATTTTTAATTAAAGATATTTTTCTTAAAAAATACAAACAATTGGCCGATTTATTTTTGCTGGTGTCATTTTGCTTTGTTGTTCCCAGCTAGCGTCAAAATTAGTGGAAATATTGTTAAAAACTAAAATTTTTAAGTTTTATCTGATTTCAAATAAAAACATGGACCTAAACCGGGACAAGGACAACGGACAACGGACAACGGACAACCAAAATATTACATGTTTTAGATTCTTTATGTTGTAAACATAAAAACAGCTCTGGTGTTGCATGACATCACATTTCATTGAAATTATTAGGTTTATAAGTTATAACTACTATTTTGATAATGTTTTTATTTACTAAATGAAGAAATACAATAAATATTTTTTATATTTTAAAAAATATTAAATATTGTAATCTTTTTATCAATATTCTCTTTATTAAATTAAAATAGTAGTGGGTTAGGCGGATGATAAACATTTTATAGCTTTTCATGATGCATGATTCTTTCATGTCTTTTAGCTGCAGCCATAAATTGCGGAAAGTTTTTTTCTTTTTTGTTGTTGTCTTCTTGTTAAAAATTCAAAGGAAGGTGGTCAGTACCAATAACTCATTGTCGTTCTGTGCAAACCAAGGATAATTAGTTTGGTGAACAAGTCCACACTCCCCCCAACACTACACTCTAAATTCCGAGTCTATGCTTCAAGTTCCAAGTAACTTAATCCTATTATGAATAAATATTGTTCTTAATTAAATTTGTATTTAAGCAACAGCAGACAAAATGGTTCATCACTGAATGCAGAGCATTAATCATGTCGATAATTAATAATGAACATAAACTAATAATGCTAACCTCACCATATGTGCTGCTTCATCACACTCCCTCTTATATTTATATAAATACACATATTTAATTTCTTTAAATGAAGTCCACGTTTAAGTTTTATAAATAAAATTAAAAAATGATTATCATGAAATTTTTATTTCTTTAAATAAATCCATTCAACTCAATTCGAATTAATTAGAATTTAATGTAATGTTTAAATTTAGGATATTAAAAAATACTCCATCCATTCTTTTTTATAAGATCATTTCAACTAATTCATACATTTTAAGAAAATTGATTAATTTAGTTATTGTCAATAAATTTATAATGTTCTTCCAAAATTACTCTTAATTTTTTTAAATTAATTATTTTTCTCTTTTCAATTAATTATTTCTCACCTAATTGCTATTCATATTTTCCAATCGTAATAAAGAAAAAAAATCTCATTAATTTTTAATATTTATTATTTTTGGCTAAAAAATTTATTAGTAAATTAAAGATATTTTAAGAAAAAAATAATTAATGCAATAAATAATTAAAAAAAGATTTTATAAAAAAAAACAACTTTCTAAAAAATATCTTATAAAAAGCAACGATGAAAGTAGATTAAACTTTGGCTAACGCCGAAAGGAATTGTTTTGTTGTCTAATATATATAAGTATAAAACTAGTTCTTAGAAAATGATGAGAAATATATAAATATCACTAGTTAGCGACAAAAGGAGTTCATGATTGTTGTCTAGTGTCATCGAGGTCAAATTCACATGCTCTCAAATTTGTTGGATTGGGTGAATATGCTAATGCAACCTTGGTTTTAGTGTAGTTAAGACTTGAGAGTTCTGACTTCTTGTCTCCTATAATAAGCAAAATGGGCCTCCCAAGTTGAAGTCGCAAGTTTTCTTTCAAGTTTTCATTTTCTTTTATTTTATCCATACACGGTTAGTGTATATATTAATTAAAAGAATATTAGTAGTACATAATTCACATGCATAAATTGTCTAAAATATACTCTTGAATGTGACACAGCTATCTTGAAGTTCATCTTTTAATCTATTATTATATGTTGGTTCAAACATAATGCATGATTAGATCATAGTACGCGGCAACTATAACTAAACATAATGCATACAAAAATACTAAAACAAACCCTTGTTTATTTGAGTAAAACCAGAGTGGAAGAAAATAAGGAAGTATTTGGCTCATTTTATTTATTTATTTTTTTGCTTTTTTCCTTTTAAAAGGAGAAGTTGGGTCAAATACTCTTTATACATAAATATTTAAAAATATAAATAACTTATATTTTGTAAGAAATTAATAAAAAAAAGAGTTTTTACAAAAAAAGCTAACTCAAATAACTTAAATAAAGCTTAGGCGAAGTTTTGCTTTTTTGTAAACACCTATTAGATTCTTGTCTTGCGTTGAAAGGAGGAAAATGAAGATAATATGCCGACAATTATAATAAGAAAAAGAAAACATTTATTGGTATTTCTCAAAAATCATGTTGTTAACCCCTTATATTAGTGTTTATAATAAGTTCGCCCTATTGGCAATGATTAATAAATAAATTTTAATTCTCAAATCAATTATAATCCAATAAGTATAATGAAAAAACTAATGAAGTTATTTGATTATAAATGTAATCATTTATAGTCTTTAAAATAATAATAACAAATTATAAAAGAAAATTACTATTAAAAAATAAAGAAATAATACTCAAATATTTTATTAAAAAATAAAATTAATTCTACATTAAAGATTATAAAAGAAAATAAAACATTTTTCTAAAAATAGAAAAAATGTCATAATGTTAAAAAAAACAAATAACACTTGAATTTTTTTTAAGAAAAATAATACTTTAATATTACTATCTACAAAATTAGACTCCACTAAATAAAAATAATTACACTAATATTAAAATTCATATATATTAAAAAAATTATCTAGAAAAAGTTATTCATATGTCTGTCCCTAGTATAAGTGATTTAACACTTGTAATTTTTAATTAAGATTAAAATTGGATCACTGACTTAAAAATAAAATCACGATTAAAAATATCATTTTACCCTTAAAATGACCTCACCCACTGAGTAGGAGACTAATGAGGTAACAAATAAAAACTCTAATACCTTCTTTTTTTGATGCAGACTCTAATACCTTCTAATTATAAAGAGAAAGCATTAGCATCATTTATAAGGGTATGGTAGTAGTATCATTTAAAGATATCTGACAAAATATATTCCCCGCATAACCAAAGTACATTGGTCCCCACGTTTGGCTTCTGCCCCAACGCACGTTACTTGGAGTAACTTTTTTTTTTAACTTCTGCCCCAACGCACGTTACTTGGAGTAACTTGTACCTGAGTAATAATATTTATAAAATTAATCGTTTATATAGTTGATTTAGAATATAATTAATTTTAATTAAAACTAATTTTAAAGTAACGTGATTTATTTAAAAAGTAAGTTAACAGTAAAATTTAATATAATTTTTTCAATTTAATAATTAGCTAAAACTAATTTGATTTAGACAAAAAATATGTCACATTTATTTAAAATTATGTTAACCGTTATTTCAACGTAATTTTAGTGCTACCAACGTGGATTCAAATATGCAATAATTAAATTTTCATTTTTCGTGTTTCATTCAACCACATTGCAGGAGTTGTTATAATTTGTTCTAATAACTAGTATATGTGGTGCATAAAATAAATATTTTATATAATTAAAATAAAATATTTATCTTATGCAACACGTATACTAGTTTAATTATATAAAAACATTTTAATTAAAATAAATAATAAATAAATACTTTTAAATATATAAATTAAATTATAACTAATATTTATAATAAATAAATGTTTTTAAATATATGAATTGTATTTTTCATTAATAATTAATAATTTAAATATAATACAAGGTTATTTTTAATTAATAATAACATTTTAAAAAATCATTGAAATTTAATTTAGAAATAAAGATAAAAGAGAATAAATTGAAAGAGATAAATAGTTAAGAAGATTAAATATATAGATAAAGATAAAAAGACATACAATTTAAGATTGTTAATAAATAAATTTTTGCCTAATTATAAAATTAGTGAGTGAAATACGCATTTAAAGAAGAAAAAAAATTGAAAATGTTTAATTGAGATAGTGAAAAATTATATTTAAATTATGCCTGTGACGATGACGTTACTATAGACATCATGAAATGCTTAATCTAATTTAATTGGTACAAATTCAATCACCCACACATCAAACTACAGAATAAATTGTCAAACCTTGTGTTGACGGGTCCCATGCATGTTGTCACAATTCACAAATGAAGTTTGGAATAAAGTGACTGAGATTTGAATGACAAAATATTTTTAAAAGAAGGGTTAAATATATTTTTAGTTCCTATAAATATTGAAAAGTTTATTTTTAGTTTATTAATTTTAAATTGATAATTTTTAGTCCCTTATTTTATAAAATGTGTTACAATTGAATCCATTTACTAACTCTGTCAATTAGTATTAACGGTGATTTAATTTTTAGTGATAAAAAAAGCTACAAAATATAAATTATAGATTACAAAATGTGATAGTTTTTAACTACACAGAAATCACAATGTCACATACTCTGACATCCTCACCGCTTTTGATGTCGTTGTGAACGAAGGTAATATGTGACATTGTGAATTTTGTGGTGGTTAAAAACCGCCACATTTTGTAATTTAAATTTTGTAATATATAATTCACATTTTTGTAGCGGTTTTTTACCACTAAAAATTAAATTACCATTAACGCTAGTTGACAGAGTTAATAACTGGGTTCAATTATGACGCATTTTATTAAACGAGGGACTAAAAATCGTCAATTTAAAATTGAGGGACTAAAAATAAACTTTTCAATATTTATAGGGACTAAAAATATGTTTAACCCTTAAAAGAATGGTACAACAAATATATGCTTAGTAATTAAATATGTAAAAAACTAAAGAAAAATTTCATGAATGTAGTAAGATTAAGACAGACTCATTCAGCTTGATTAATTCGTGAATATGAACTGAGCTGAGTTTGAATTAAGAAAGTAAATTCACTTTGACTCAAACTATTCTTATCAATTAAGAAAGTAGTTTTTTTTTCTTTCTTGAAATATCTTTTAATATCTACAATTCATTCTTCCTAATAGAAATATAATATTCTATTTAAGAAAAACTCACTTTACTTCTCTTCACATTTTCTTTTTCATTTTTTATAATAAAAAAATAACATTTTCTCATCATTGTCTTTCTACCTAGATTCTTTCTTTTTATCTTCTCTCTTGATTTTCTTTCTCATATAAATTAATAGTGTGTTTGGTTTCTCATCCAATAACATTTGACACACGTCTCATGTGAAGCAACAAGAATTAGCTTATGCCAATCCAATAGTTTTGACGTGATTTTTCGGATCAACTCAAGTATTGGACGCACACCAAACACCCACTAAGAGGACTGTTGCTTCCTACACTTCCAAATATTGCTTGGGACACCTCTATTACATTCTGAAAAGCCCAATCCGGAATGTAATACATTCCGGATTGGGCTTTCCAGAATGTAATAGAGGTGTCCCAAGCAATTTTTGGAGGTGCAGGAAGTTTTACCCCACTAAGAATCAGTTTCAAGTTTGAACACGGTACTCGTCTTTTTTACGTCGTCCATACAAGGGAAATGAAAGAAAAATGGGCCACTAGGCCCAAAACAGATGGACCCCAATGGAGAGGCCCAGCAGTACACTAGGAATCAGACCAAAAGGTGCAAGTACTCCCTCTCTGCAAACAGAGGGACACACACATCTCTGGCAAAACGGACCCACTAATAATTAACTGAACTGAACAAATCTGATAAAAATCTGAAGAGGGGAAAAGCAAAGAACCCTAGATATAAACTCTCTCGCTTTTTTGAGGCCCAGAAATTGACCAAATTTCGATAGATCCAGATCCCCCAAACATGTTTTGGGGCCCATTTACCTACAGATATTTACACGTTCAATTTCGAATTTATACTTAATGTATGTTTCTATTATCTAAAATTAAATAATTAGAAAATACTTAATGTATAGTGTTTTTTATTATTTAAAATTAAATCAATAATTTTATTTTACCTAAATATGATCCACAGCTTCGCATAATCATAGTCTTTACTCTTTAAGCTCATAATATTATTATGAATGAGGACGCTACATGTTTTTGAATTACGAATTTTTTGTATATTATATATTTACTCACCCCTTTTCCCTAAACGAAAGAAATCATCCATTATAAAAATAAAATAATTGATTTGAAAAATATAAAACGGTGTTATCATGATTATTTTTTTTCCAATAATATTTTACATAAAAATTTTGATAGCATGTAGAGGTTCGACCACCAACAAGATTATAACATTCATTTTTTTTATTCGTAAAAATTAAATTCACGCATCCTGCTCAATCAACTGAGCTAGATCCCCTCAGTAGATTATAACAGTCAATTTAAAAACTTTAACAAGTGCCAATTAATTAAGCTATCAATGATAACACATTAGCACTTGCACTTATATAAGTTATCTTTTACTATTAATTGTTCGCAAAGCTTATTTTTCTCATACTTTTATTTTCCTTTTGTTTTAAATGAAAAATTAACACAATGCCACAAGGTCCTAGCTAGTATACGTGACAATTAAGTAACCCTCATTTGTCATTAGACATTCTTGTAGCAATTAAATTCCAAAATTTCCATTGCTATAACAGGGGCAGTTGTAAGTAAAGTATGATAAAGCATTCTTTAAATAAGTAACCCTCATTAGACATTCTTGTATATATGATAATTTATTTAAAATCCTATTTTAAAATAAAGTCTTTAAGTAAAACATAAATTTATATTTCAATAAGTTTATAGACTTGACTCTTTATATAAGTCAACACACTATCTCTTACAACTCACTTCAATCTTATTTTTCTTCCTATCTCTCTCTCTCTCTTCATTTCTTATACTATCATTTATCATTTTATAATTATTTGTCTTTTATTTTTTCTCTATCTCTTTCTTCTTTCTACCTATATCATACACCCCATTTTTTGGGATATACGTAGTTAATCATTTTCCAATCATATAATCCCTGACAAAATATTTGTGGAGGTGGCCAGTTTTACTATCCTAAACGAGTATGGGAGTGTAGAAACATGTAAGAACAAAAGGATGATGTTAGCCCTCTAATAGGTTCACCAAGAGACGAACAAATACTTAATTAACTAGTTGAGAGAGAGCCTTAGCATGAAAAAAAAAAAAGAAGAAAAAGAAGAAGAAAAGACTAGATGATATAGAGGGGTGGTGTTCTAATTAACTTGTACATAGCTCTAAAATAATTTCAAACTAACATAATCAACTTACCTTCTGTTCGCATCCACGAATGAGAGCGTTTGGAACCATTTTCATAGGCAAAGATAATGCATGTATATATTACCAAATATTAAGAAACAGGATATTTTCCTTGTCATGAAGTTTATGACAACAGTTATGATATAATAATAACCCTAGTTTGTAGCAAGTAACTGAAGAAATGGTTTTTATGCATGTCTATCACATGCCTATCTTTTATTAACAAACGATTGGAAATTGGGTCTCTTTTGAAATGCTACATCTTCACAGCGCAGTTATAGCATCTGAGAGCAGAAGCTTTGTTGCACTTCCATTGCTAGTTCCTCCAGACTTAGTTGACATCCCAGCTCTATCTGTAGTATTAAAAAGAATATATATCAAATAAAATGACGTGATGAAGAATATAATAAGAACCTAAAGAAAAATATTGCAAATTATATATTTTCTTTGAACCAAATACAAGTCTATTTGATAATAACTACCAATTAAAATTATTGTGCTTAGAACTTAGAAGTTCCTTTTTCAGTTTTTCTTACATGATTTCACTTGGTTTTGTCGTTTCTTTTCTCGAACAGGTACGAGCACCGTCATCCAAATTTACAGATATTGTTGTAACACGGATAACGGTATTTATATTCCCGTGTTTGTTTTTATCTCAATGACGATACATAATCCCAGAAGAAGACACGTCGAAGGTTTACATTGAATTTCAGGTCGGAAACACGTACTACAATTAAATTTTCAATAGAGAAATCTACAAGGTAGATGGCATGAAATTTAGCGTAATAAAAGTTAAAAAAAAAAAATAATAACTAAATTTCTCAGCACGAAGAAGCGCATACAATATTTTCTTTATCAGGATATAGGTTTGATAAGTTTTAGAAGTTGGGTTGCATTAGTACGTAACATGGGCGTAAAATCCCATGGATCATGTAGTTGATCAAAATCAAGAAGTGTAAGTTACCTTCAATCTAGTAACATCTTTCATATCCTTTGACTTGTACTTTGTGTATTGAGGTTTAGATATCGAAAGTTGTAAGATCTACCAATTTCTCAGAAAGCTATGTGTTTATGTGTTTGATTCATCTAAATGGCTTGAAACCCTAATTGATCTAGGCTATAAATTAATTCCAATTGTTACGATCATTGATAAAAACTCACAAGATTTGGGAATCTCACTGTTATTTTCCTTGATTGTTTTGTGTGTGTATTTATATAAATATATAATTATATAACTACTACTATATTAATGTTAAATATGAATTTATAAAACAATTATGACAGGAATTAATAGTTACGCGTTGTTTCACCTTGACCACAAATTGGTAAAGGACAGTCTCCTCCATGCTGCTGATGTTCAGATGAAGAACTTCAAAGGAAAGACTTTCCAAAACAGTTATGATCTTTGCAACTTGACCCGGAATTCTGTGGCAAATGACTTTCAAGATCACATTTGAACCCGAGATTTTCACTTCAACATCAGCAACAGAAGAGTTGCAGCTTGCTCCAAGTTCTTTGAAAGAATTGGTCCCAATTATTGAGGAGCTATCAAGTTGATGAAACGTTGGCTGCAGTGTTCGTGGACTCGGACCAGGGCTAGGGCTCAAACTCTTTCTTCTTTTCTGGGACTCCAAAGCTTGAAGAACTTGGTGTAACTCCTTGATGAATTCTATAACACCCCCTATTATAGATGCTTGATCACCCTAAAATAATAATTAAAAAAAAAAAAAAAAACTCAAGAAATGATCACATATACACACAAAGATTATGAAGAGGAATATGAAAAAATACCCTTTTGATATAGAAACATGGGGTCAAAGATCTTAAAACTTTGAGATGTTCATTCATCTGTCTTCTCCTGTTCCTCTCGACAGCTATGTGAGACATGATTTGGTTCTAGATAACTATGGTTGAGCGTTTGCTATTTTTTTCTCTCTCTTGTTTTTCAGCTAGCTAGTTAGTTTCTTTTCTTTCACCACACAAATCAAAGTGTGGTGTATTTATACGAGCCAAAGAAAGAGTAGGAGTCCAGAAAACAAAAGCGTAATAAATGCTATAGGTTGCTTTCCCGTGAAGTATTCTTTAACAATGTTTACACATAGACACACACATACTCACAATCTCTCTTTCTCTCTCTTTCCTTGCTTATAAACATTACGCGTCTCACGTTTATGATCTTGCGTCAATTACGTGCCCTCGTGAGTTAAAACAGGGTGATGGTTATTTTCTCAGCTCTCCCATGCATTTTTATCTGTTCCCTTTCCTTCATTCATGCATGCCTTGCCGAGGTCTTCATCGCTCAACTTAGTGTTGCATGTTGCAACCATACAATTATTTCCAAATATTTCTGGGTTCCAAAATATCTGCTTCAGAATTTTTGTATGTTAGAGGAACAATTTGGTCACTATTCACTGAATATTTACCCACCCCACAATTTTCTTGTAGGAATTGGAACTGCAGCTTTTCAAGACTTCAAGAAAAAGGAAAATAATAATGCTCACAGTTAAAAATTCCATAACCTACTTATAAATAATAACAAACCATATTTTATATGGCGCGCTACATAAATCATACAATATCATATCCAACTCAATTAAAAGCTAACATTTCAGAAATATTATAATCTACTTGTAAATAATAAGTAAATTATTAATTAATACTAATAGGTAAGATAATACAGATATAATTACATTTTTTTTTTGTTACTATGTTATTGTTAAGAAGTATCCACCGACTTTGTTAATGATTAATCTTCGTCGGGAAACCTGACTAGCCACCTTTAGTGGAGTTCTCCCCTCTCAACTACGTGTTTTTCATCCACAAGACTTGAACCCGAGACCTTGCTTAAAGAGATCGAGCCATTGGACCAACGACTTTGTTGGTAGATATAACTACATATGTTTACAAATGAAAAATGATTTCCTTAGCCAATCCATGTATTTTATTAATTATAAGTGAAACTATTCGTAATATGATCGAATTAATGGTACAATGATCAACAAAAGTTGTATACATCATACTAACGTCTGATTTCTGCCAAATTTATAATTTAAGATGATTTTGTAGGTTGTTTGGTAAAAAACAAAAGTTGAATAAAGTATATAAAATATCATAAATATCTCTAATAAAAAAGTAAAGATAAGATAATTTGGACTTTTAATTAATTATTGTTATGGAGGGAACATTCATTTTATCCTTAAGTCAGCATTGCAATTACATCGACTTTTCTTATTTATCTCAGATCATAACACTAAGATAACTTCACTCATTTTTCACTTTCTAATAAGACACATTTTAACTTGATAATTAGAATTTATGCAAGTTTCGTCACTAAGATTGTCAATCGTGAAGCATCACAAACAACCGTACAAGTCACCGAAACCCTCCTCGTGAACACCATACAACAATTATAAAAGCCCTTTTTTATTATGATTTCTGCCTAATTGGGAAAGATTCTAAACATGAGTGGTTCCCATAAAAAAGTTTCCTTTCCTTAACTTTTTAAGTGATGCCTGATGAAGGAATGAAAAATTAGCTGTTTTTCATCTGTCACTTATAATTCCTCTCTCATTCATACGTTTCAAACATATACAGTATTATTGAAATTGGCCAGGGCTTATGTGACATGATGATATTAAGGAAAAATATGAACTCCACCCCCATTTTGGCCTCAATTATTGAAATTCAAATATACTCTAAGTATAGTAACGCTGATTTTGCGTACATCTACTCTTATTTTTATTTTTTGATATATGCATACAACTACTCCATGCCTGTATGGGTACGTTCATTTCAATGCATGAAAATCTACGCGTGATAGACAGCTATCATAGCATGACGATAGACGCTCCCTTGCAATTGAATGTTGGTATATAAATGAACTAGTTTATTTTTGGATCAACTGTCAATTTGGTCCTCGAAAGTATAATCCATTGTCACTTAAGTCCTTAAAAGTATGAAACTGTCACTTTAGTCCCTGAAAATACAATTTGTTTGTCACTTTAGTTCTTTTGATAATTTTTTTTAAAATTAACGTTTGTACCTACATTACACGTTATCTAACTACATGAATAACATGTCACGTAGGTAAATAGCATATCACGTAAGCACGAATGTTAATTTTAAAGAAATTTTTTTTATCAAAAAGACTAAAGTGACAGACAAATTACATTTTCAGGGACTAAAGTGACAGTTTCATACTTTCAGAGACTTAAGTGACAGTGGATTACACTTTCAGGTACTAAAAAGGTAGTTTACCCTTTATTTTTCTGTGTATACAGCACATTTTAATGATTATTTACTTGACAAATATCCTTCTTTTACATCCAGAAATGCTGTTTTCACGCAAACAAATATCCTTCTTTTACATTGTGAAGTTTTCATGAGAAGCTTTTGTACTAATTACTAAACATTTTCCTGTAGAGAATAATAGAGATGAAGTGGGGAGAATAAAATTATAGGATTTTTATATAAAAGAAATATTTTGAGTATTAAAAATACAGAAAAAAGGAAAAGAGGTATGTTTAGCGAGTGGGGTATGATGGTATGGGATACATTTGATAATGGAAAAAACTTACATACAGTTCTATACGTGCCGTGTGTGCTATACTCCTATTAAAATTAGAGTTTTACCTCTATAATACACAAAAAAAAAAGGTTTATATTAAAGAATTATACACATTACTAATGTGAAACTTTAATTCTGATTGGACAACCGCACCTATGAAACTGTACGAAAGTTTTGACCTTTAATAATTGCCTGTGAATATAAGTTGCGGATTATAAATGGGCCTGTATGACACACTCGGGCCTGCACATAAGCCCAACCTATTGTCTTTATAAATAGGAGATCACCCAGGCACACATGCTTTTAATTTCGAATTGTGCCTACCTATGGCTGTTTTCGTGCGATGTTACCGTGAGAGTAAAATGTCAAGATCAGATTCTTTACTGGGCCTCCAAGATTCCACAACGTAAATTAATCTTTTAAAATCTTAATTCACTGTGTTTAGATGAGGGTTATCAAAATTGATTTTGAATGAAATTGATTTTACAAAATTGATTTTTGTTAAAATTGATTTTGAAGTGATGTGATTTATGTTCGGATGTTTTTATTATAAAATCAATGTGATTTATGTTCGGATGTTTTTACTATAAAATCAAGTTAGAAGTAAAACTCAATACAAAATTTTGGATCTAACGCAAAAACTATTCAAAGTTGCTTCAACTCAGAATCAATTATAAATCCATAATCAATTCTGAATCCTTCTCAAATATATAAAAATTTATCTAAAATCAATTTTTGACTCAAAATCAATTTTCTAACGTGAAACCAAACATGCACTTAATACACTCTAATGTATTGTATCAACAGTTAAAAACAATATAAAGCTGTATAGGTATCCATGTAGTCCGTTAAACTTTTAAGAACATTAACAAAACAAAATGCCAAAATAATACATCAGAAGTAAATTTAAATAGTACCCACTGTAAACCTTTAAACGATTATATATATAAAACCTTTATGCGGAAACATTCATTAACATAAAGACCTTGAAAATTATATTTCTCACGTACCCGGATTTGATGAAGAAGTCATAGTCTTCAATCTTTAACACAACAACTGATATAGTAAAATTAGTTTCTCTCCCTTCTCCTTCTTCCAAGACACACGTAAAGATGAAAAAAATATTCTGTAAACTTGAGCAGAATGAACGTGTCTTTTGTAGGCAGGGAGATGACCAATTTATATGCAATGTCTTTTATTCTGATACGTCCATCAAGTATCAGCATCAGCGAATGAGATTGATTCCCTCAAAATTCTAGCTGTTACTAAAACCTTATAATAATTAGCTTTTAATAATTATTATTACCTTAATTATTTTAGGCCATTAATTAGAAGGTTACAAACCGTTAAATTTCTTTACGTTAATGTTAAATCGTTAACTTTCCTTACGTTAACTTTCCAACATTCTCCCACTTGGCCTAAAATTTGAGGAAACCACAACATAAATATGATACATAAACATTCATGTACCAAATCTCACTTATATGAATACATAATTACCTTACTATAATAAAACACTAAGTGTGAGTTATGGCGGTCATGTATTAATTTCCAAAACACACTTCCTTCCATATACCACAAACACTAGTGTCCTACTATACAAAGTACTTAAGCACCACATAAAATTTCATTCTGGTCCCGTAAATGTTTCTAAGACATTCATGGTATAAGTACAATTATGTGCACATAACTAGAAACAACTATTTAGGTTCAGAAACACATAATCATGAAGAGCTCAGAGTATCAAATACATTATTCAAAAAGGACAACCAAGACCCATTCTATGTACATGTTCCTTAAATGTCTTTGGTTGTAACCCCTTGGTTAATGGGTCAGCAATCATAAGATCTGTTCTAACATGCTCTATAGATACTCTTTGTTTCTGAACTTCCTCCTTAACAGATAAATATTTTAATTCAATATGCTTTGCACCTCTTGAGTATTTATCATTCTTAGAGAAAAATACTGCTGCAGAATTGTCACAATAGATTTTTAGAGGCTTGGCTATGGTGTCAACTACCCCAAACCCTGAAACAAAATTTCGCAACCATAATGCATGAATTGTAGCTTCAAAACATGCTATGAATTCGGCTTCCATGGTGGATGAGGCAACAACAGTTTCCTTCGCACTTTTCCATGATATAGCTGCTTCTCCAAGAAGGAATAAGTAGCCAAATGTAGACTTCCTAGTGTCAGCACATCCACCAAAATCTGAGTCTGAATATCCAATTACTTCTAACTGATTGGATCTTTTGTACATGAGCGTATGCTCCTTAGTTCCTTGCAGATACCTCAAAACTTTCTTTGCAGCTTTCCAATGATCAATTCCAGGATTACTTTGATACCTGCCTAACATTCCAACTATAAAACCAATATCCGGTCTCGTGCAGGTTTGTACATACATCAGACTACCCACTACAGAACCATATGGAATTGATTCCATCTGTTTCCGTTCTATGTCATTCTTTGGGCATTGCATAAGACTGAATTTGTCCCCTTTTTGAATTGGTACAATTCCGGCAGAACAATTTTCCATGTTAAATCTCTCTAGAATTATCTTGATATAGGCTTTTTGAGACAATCCCAACAATCCTTGTGATCTGTCACGAAATATTTCAATTCCTATCACATAAGATGCCTCTCCCAAATCTTTCATTTCAAAATTCTTAGAGAGATATTCTTTGGTCTCATGCAACATACTCAAACTATTAGTTGCGAGCAAGATATCATCAACATATAGAACTAAAAACATAAACTTACTCCCACTGACCTTTCGGTATATGCATCTATCAACTAGATTTTCTTCAAAATCGAAAGCAGTAATGGTATCATTGAACTTAATATACCATTGCCTTGAGGCTTGTTTCAGTCCATATATTGATTTTTTTAATTTACACACCATATGATCTTTACCTTCAATTGGAAAACCTTCAGGTTGGTCCATATAAACTTCCTCTTCAAGACTACCATTCATAAAGGCTGTTTTCACATCCCTCTGGTGTAACTCTAAATCATAATGAGCAACCACTGCCATAATAATATGTAATGAGTCTTTCTTTGAGACAGGAGAAAATGTTTCTTTATAATAAATCCCATCTTTTTGAGTATATCCTTTAGCAATAAGTCGGGCTTTATATCGTTCGATATTGCCATTTGAGTCACGCTTGGTCTTAAAGACCCACTTGCAGCTAACTCGTTTAGCACCTTCTGGCAACTCAACAATTTCCCAAACTTTATTTTCTTGCATTGATTTTAACTCTTCTTTCATGGCATCAATCCATTTCTCCGACTCAAAACTATTCATGGCTTGTGAAAAAGAAACTGGATCCTCATTAATTCCAATGTCTGACTCTTGCAAATAAGCCTCATAATAGCTTGGAATAGCTGATTTTCTTTCTCTTTGAGATCTTCTCAAAGGCACTTCTTGAGACTCATTTTGTTCAGACCATTGTGAGTTAGTCTCTTCATTGGGCGTGCTTGGAACAACATTTGGAATAACTTTGGACAAAGGAACACTTATAGGCAAAGTAACATTTTCCTGAATTTCCTTTATATTAACATTCTGTCGTTCCTCACTCCCACTAACTTCACCATTTTCAAGGAATTTTGCATTGCTAGTTTCTACAATTCTTGGACTATGATTAGGACAATAAAAGATATACCCTTTAGACTTCTCTGGGTAACCAATAAAGTAACCACTTACTGTTCGAGAATCTAACTTCTTTTCATGTGGATTATATACTCTTGCTTCTGCTGGGCAACCCCAAACATGCAGGTGCCTTAAACTCGATTTCCTGTTTGTCCACAACTCAAAAGGAGTTTTAGGAACTGCCTTACTAGGAACCCTGTTTAATAAGTACATAGCAGTCTTTAAAGCATACATCCACAAAAATTTTGGTAATGAGGAGTTACACATCATACTTCTAACCATATCTATTAGTGTCCGATTACGCCTTTCTGCCACACCATTTTGTTGTGGTGTGTATGGCATTGTGTATTGTGCACAAATACCATGTCTTTCAAGAAGTTTTGCAAATGGACCTGGACATTGTCCTATTTCACCATGTTTTCCATAATATTCACCACCTCTATCAGATCTTACGACTTTCACTTTCTTGTCTAATTGTCTTTCGACTTCATTAATATAAATCTCAAAAGCATCAACTGCTTGAGACTTTTCCTTAAGCAAATAGACATATCCATAACGTGAAAAGTCATAAATAAAAGTGATGAAATAATTTTCTCCACCAAGAGATGGAGTGTCAATAGGTCCACATACATCAGTGTATATAACTTCAAGAAGCTGACTGCTTCTTGTGGCACCTTTCTTTCTATGCCTGGTTTGCTTCCCCTTAATGCAATCCACACATAACCCAAGATCGGTAAAATTTAGATTTTGTAGAATCTCATTCTTTACCAACCTTTCTAATCTTTCCTTGGATATGTGACCTAAGCGTTTGTGCCACAAGTATGCAGAATTTTCATTAAGCATGTTACACTTAATTCCAATACTTTGATGCTCAGTAAGCAAAGATTCATAAAATTGATCATGAAGTTTCAATCTATATAAACCATCAATAAGAAAACCAGAACCAATAAGTTTATTTTTATTGCATAAATTGAAACAACCATGTCCACTGTTAAATTCAAAACCACAATTATCCAACTTTGAAAGCGAAACTAAACTCCTAGACATTGAAGGTACATAAAGAGTCTTAAGTAGATCCAAATGATAACCAATATCCAAGATCAAACGATAAGTTCCCATGCCTTCAATTAGAGCTTTCATACGGTTTCCCATATAGAGAAACATCTCACTTTGACTTGTGGTTTGGATCGTAAGGAATCCCTGCATCATATTTGACACATGAGTAGTAGCATCAGAATCAAGCCACCAAGAATTATGAGGAACATCAACTAAGTTTGATTCAAAAGTGGATACATATGTTTCATACATACCTTTCTTTTCGAACCAAGCCTTACGTTTGGGACAATCTTTCTGAAAATGTCCTTCTTTAGCACAGAAATGACATTTGTTCTGTTGCTTAGCATGTCCTTTCTTCTTAAAGTTCTCGGCCTTTGGCTTCAGTGCTTTACCAGCTCCTTGAACTAGATTGACAGAATGACTTCTAAAATTCTTAAGTCTGTTCTCCTCCTGAATAAGCTTTCCAATCAGTTCATTAACATCCCACTTGTCTTTCATAGTGTTATAGTTAATTTGGAAAGCTCCATACTAAGAAGGCAGTGAGTTCAGAATAAACTGAACCATAAAAGAGTCATCTACTGCCATACCCAAAGACTTTAGTCTTGCTACAATGTTAGTCATCTCAATAGTATGCTCTTGCATGCTCTGCGACCCATCAAACTTCATGGTCGTGAGTTGAGCCATTAGTGTACCAGCGAGTGACTTGTCAGCAGAGCGAAAACGTTCTTCCACAAACTTAAGATATTCCTTAGCACTTTCTGTTTGTGGAATAGTAGTCTTAATGTTGTTTGCAATAGTCATTCGCATAAACATAAGGCTCAATCTGTTAGACCGCTCCCATGCCTTAAACTTGGACTTCTCATCCTCAGTGTTGTTATCAGTAACAACAGGTTTTTCTTCTAAAATTGACAAGTCAAGGTCCAAAACACCTAAGTGGAATTTCACTTGTTCACTCCATTCAGAGAAGTTCAAGCCATTAAAAACGGTAACAGATGCAGCTTGCGAATGAAGAGAAATTGCTGCAAAATAAATCATAAAATGCTCATATTAAATTTATCATACACTCAAATAAAACGTCAAAGCATATTATAGTTCACCTTTGGGCAGACACTACAATACACTATCATAAATAAATGCCACTTTTATCATAATCAAAATTAAAACTCTCAACTAAATACATAAGTCATCTTTGGACAAAATATATATCTAATCCAAGAATTTCAATTTCTCACAATCATGTTTATTAACCATGGAATAAGATTTTCCTTTGGGAATATATATTCCGATGATTAATTAACAGTCACATTCTTTTATGGCATTTACCATCATTCTAACTTAGCCACTTTGGTGTACAAGTTTTAAAACAAATAGTATAACCATTTGTCTTTACCTTCTGGAAGTCACGTCCACAACTTTCTTCAATATTCAATTCAATATAAAAAATAAAAATAACTCAAATTCGAATATATATACACATAACAACACATACTATCATTATTATTATACTTAAGGGAGATTAAAACATCATTTATGGAGAACCATAAATTTCATAACCTGGCTCTGATACCACATGTAAAACTTTAAACGATTATATATATAAAACCTTTCTGCGGAAACATTCATTAACATAAAGACCTTGAAAATTATATTTCTCACGTACCCGGATTTGATGAAGAAGCCATAGTCTTCAATCTTTAACACAACAACTGATATAGTAAAATTAGTTTCTCTCCCCTTCTCCTTCTTCCAAGACACACGTAAAGATGAAAAAAATATTCTGTAAACTTGAGCATAATGAACGTGTCTTTTGTAGGCAGGGAGAGGACCAATTTATATGCAATGTCTTTTATTCTGATACGTCCATCAAGTATCAGCATCAACGAATGAGATTAATTCCCTCAAACCGTTAAATTTCTTTGCTTTAATGTTAACGTTAAATTTCTTTACGTTAATGTTAAATCGTTAACTTTCCAACACCCACTTGCCAACTTTATCTCTCGTCGACAAAACTAATAAAAATGAAGCATAGACCTTTCCAGCTATGGCATCACAAGGAGAGTCGTCTTAAACAACCACCCAAAAAAAATAAGTCGTCTTAAACTATATATAGAATTAGAGAACCTAGTTCTATGACAAAAATTGACCAAGCATGAAGATAAACTATTACCCTCTGTTTGTTTGGTACAGAGAAAATAAAATAAGGCGAGAGAAAACTTTAAAATTTAAATTGAAGAAAAAATAAATAAAAAATATTTAAATTTTTATTTTGAATATTATTTTTTCTCTTTCTTTCCAATTCATCTTCTCTTAATTAAACAAAATAAAATATATTTTTATTTATTTTTTTCCTCTTTATTTTCCTTTCTCTCTTCTAAACATACCATATTACTATTTTTTTTTTGAGTTCTTCCTCTTTAACTGAAATCATAATTAACACCCAAAAATTATATATATATATATATATATATATATATATATATATATATATATATATATATATATGAGGAGGGATCCAATTATACCGGTGTAACTTAAACAACTATTATACCATTCAACAACTTTCAACTAGATAATGTTTTCTTAAAATCCACTGTTGGATTGAAAGTTCCTTTCATATAGATCATGTATACAAAATTTCAAATTAATTCAAAATTATTTGCTACCTCATTCATATAGATTAAAATCAACGTAATATAAACTTTTCAAAATATACTAAAATATGGATCATTTGATTATTAGAAGATTCTTTTTATGCGATATTGAGAAGAATGAATATTGAATATCTAATTATATATGAATAGTTAAAATTATGTGTTACTTAAATTCACATAAATTCTTAAAACAAATAACATAATTAAATTTTTATATTTTCATTAGAATTATTCGTAAAAAATTTAATAATTAATACTTTATTAGTCTAATTTTCGTATAAAACTAAATCTATTATTTAATACGTAATACGTAATTCTGTATCTTATACTAATATTTAAGTTTTTATTTTTATTTTTTTATAACAAGAACCAAGAATAATGTATAGTAGCTGTAGATTCCTTACATGTGAGCTTTACAGGTATCCGTGCAGTCATAACGAAATTAAAAATATCCACTTGCCTGATATAATTTATGATCTCCCGACAAAATAAAAGATGAACCATAGAGCTCCCCTTCTTTATCATCACAACGAATCATCTAAGACTATATAAAGTTTTACATAACAAAATCCGACCAAAATTTAATAAACTATAGTATATTAGTATTTTAGATTTGATTAATTTATAGAGAAAAACTATTTTATAAATGTTCTTATAAGAATACTTCAATAAATTACTTTAAATATAACATGAATTTGAATATATATAGACTACTATATTATTTTCCCTAATGTACATGTGATATATGTGTAAAACTTCACACATATACAACATTAAGTGTAGTAATTATTTTTTTTATTATCAGTGAGGCAGCTTATTTTAACACGTGAGTGTATATATCCATGGTCTATTATCTCAGATTCTCAGGAATATGTTCCAGATCTATTAAACTAAAAGAAAACTAATAGTTTATTCTGTAAGCATTCTTTGCACACACACACTATAGCCATAGCTTGACGTACAACACAATGGCATCTTCCACCACTCATTTCCTCATCATCACAGTAGCCCTTCTCTTCGTTTCTTGCTTGTCACAGTCACATAACACACCCAAACCCCGTCCCTTCATCTTTCCCATTGGGAAAGACCCAAAAACCAATCTCTTAGCTTCTACACTTCCCTCGGCCTAAGAACTCCTAAGCACGACATGGACCTAGTCATTGACCTCGGAGGACCATTCCTATGGTACGACTGCGACAACCACTACCAGTACTCTTCAACCTACCAACCCATCCATTGTGAATCCAAAAGGTGCCCCGCAGGTTCTGCATGCTCTGGCTGCAACGGCCCTTTCAAACCGGGTTGCTCAAACGACACTTGCGGGGCCTACATACTAAACCCCTTCGCTGACGCTATTTATAGCAGCGATTTAGGTGAGGATGTCTTGTTCCTCCTATCTCGCACCCGGTTGCACTTCCTCTGATGACACTTCGCTTCTAAACAACTTACCCAAAAGTGGTAAAGGGATATTAGGTCTAGCAAGGACACTTTCCAACGCAGGTTTCATTGTCTCATAAGTTTTCTCTTTGTTTACCATCTTCAAACAAGAAAGGACTTGGCTCCCTCTTCATTGGTGGGGCACCCCTAAATGCTTCTAATTCCAAGTTAACTCTCTTCACCACCCCTCTTGTTGTTAACCCCTTTAGCACAGCTCCAATCTTCACTGAAGGTGATGCCTCTTACGAATACTTCATAGTTGCGAAATCAATCAAGGTTGAAGGCCGAGTGATAAACTTCAAGTCTTCCTTGCTTTCTATTGACAACACGGGACGTGGTGGAAGGAACCAAAATTAGCACCATGAATCCCTTCACCGTTGTACACAGTGCCATATTCAAACCCCTTGTCAGGGAATTTTCCAAGAAGGCCGTTGATAGAAAGATAAAGGAAAGTGGCACCAGTGGCACCCTTTGGAGCATGTTTTGATTTCAGCACCATTGGTAGGACCGTTACTGGACTTGATGTGCCCACTATTGAGTTGGAGTTGGAAGGGGGAGTAGAGTGGACAATTTATGGTGGCAATTCAATGGTGTTGGTGAACAAAAAGGTGGCGTGCCTTGGATTTGTGGACGGAGGTAAAGAGCCAAAGACTTCGGTTGTTATTGGTGGGCATCAGTTGGAGGACAACCTTCTGGAGTTTGATTTGGTTTCTTCCAAACTAAGCTTCAGCTCCTCCCTCCTCCTTCATAATAATGCAAGGTGCTCCCACTTCAGAAGCTAATTTCTTAATTCCCATGCATGCATTCAACTGGGTGTGGTTTTGAGTTTAATTAACTACTATCCTTTCAACTGGGCTTGTACGTTTGACTGAAAATTAATGAAGTGTGTTTTCCTTTAAATGGTTTCAAAATTTGAGCAGATGTATTGTGAATGTTGATGATATAAAAGAAGAACATGTAATGAAGTTTATTTTGTCCTAAAGTTCTGTACGAGTATTTGTCTTCATTCAAATAACCTTTATCCCCTTTGGTTGTCGGTAAAAGCTATTTAAATTGTTGTTAAATTTCTCGTTATCAAATAAAATGATTTCAAATTTAGCAATGCTATTTATTGTGAAAATCAATCACACGAATACTACATGAAAATAAATATTAAAGTTTTATTGGCTAAATTTAAATTAAAAATTTAAAATCAAAACTTTTATAAGAAATTAAAGGCACTGCGAGATTATAAATTTGAACGAGAAATGCTTTTTACGAATTCGTAGTCGTACGAAAAAATTTACAATCTCATAGCACCTTTGATTTACTAAATAAGGTTGTAGACAGTTTGGTAGAAGGTAGTCTAAGACATAAAACAAAGTGTGGAATTAATTGAGTGAGAAGTTGAATAAAATGAAAACAGAAGAATAGTTTAAGAATGAGTAAAAAAAAAGAATAATTTAAGAAAACATCATTCAACTGTTTCTATTTATTTTATTTGTAAAATACTTGTTTTAAAAACTATTTTTTAAAACTTTTAAATTTTAAAAAATAAAGGATCAAATTGAATTTTTTAAAAGATAAATAACCAAATTAAATTTAAAAAACTTAAGAATTAAAAGTGTATTTTAACCTTTTAAAATTAAAAAAGTAACAAGAGAATTTTTAAAAAAAGGCTCTTAATATCTACGCATGCATACGACTCCCAATGGCATGCAAGTATTGGACCAGTTCATATCCATATATATGGATTAAATTATTATTTTTAATTGAAATAATATTATATGAACAATGCCCTGGAAAAACTTCCAGCCTCTTAAGAATACGCCATGAGTTTTTCTTCGGGGAGACTAAAAATAATACTAATTAAAGAGAATCCAATTCCAAGACAAAGATGACCAGTTACAAAGAAGGAATCTATATTAATACGGTAAGCTTTTCATAACATAAACTAGCATAATACCCGTGCATATGCACGGGTCATTTCTTTTCACGCATGTTTAAAATATATTTATACATTTGTATATAAAATTAAATATTTTTATTGAGACAAACATAATTAATTAATTAAGTTCTTCTAAATGACATAAGGAGTGAGGAGTGAGAGAGAGTATTCAAGCAAAAACATATATTTGGTTATAGTGTCATATATATTTTTTATTAAATTTAAAATATTTATATAATTATTTGAGAAATTTATTATATGTAATAAATTAAAAAGGATTTAACTTTAGTCAAATTTTAACTCATAGGATTGACGCAGTAGTGTAAGGCCCGCTACGTTCACATGTGGGAAAACATTTATTTAGCGGGAGAACCCATGTTCGTGTTTGATTTCCCCCATGTGCAAAATTTTCTTGGCCCAGCGGTAACCACGTATTGCGAGCGATTTAGTTTAGCAAGAGAATCTGTGTTCGATTCCCTACATATGCAAAATTTTCTTGGACCAGCGACAGCCATGCACTGCGAGCAGGATTAGTCTATAACCCAATGGGTTGGGGGACACCCATGATCTCTGACCCAGGACAAAATTTTTTTTTGTTAAATTTAATTAATTTTGTAATTTTAGAATGTTAAATGATAAAATAATTCAATTATTTTACAACTATATTTGTAAATAAAAAAATTATTCATTTTATAATATTATAATTTATAAACAATATTTTGAATAATTTAAAATATAAAAATTAATTAAATTAGATGCAAAATATTGAAATCAATATTACTTGTGATCTCCCATGAATAATACTTTGTAGTCTCTATCATAAAAAAATTAAAAATAATTTAATTTATGATATTATCGAGTAAGTAATTTAAAATAATTTTGTAATAAGAATATATTTAACAAATTAATTTTAATATATTTATTATATTTTTATGTAAAAAAGTTAAAATTGTTATACAAATATTAATCAACAAAATTATATTATATGAAGTTATTAAACACAGAGTCAAAATATTTTTTTGTAATAAAAATATTAACTAATTATATTTAAATTAATTTTCAATATAAAAATTTTAACCACATAATATAAGTATTATTCAACAGAGTCTTTATTTTTAAAATTATTTTAAATGATTTCTAAGTAAAATTGAATTTATAGGTTTTCAAAGTAAAAATAAATATTACTGAGCCTTTAATATACAACTATGTTAAATACTCACAAAAAAAGCTTTGACGTCCACGATGGTTTGCCTATAATTATGTCACAGGATTGTCTCCCGTAAATGATACTTTTGGTCTCGGTTATAAAAATATTAAAACGAATTTAATTTATAATATTATTGAGTAATTAATTTAAAATTATTTTGTCATAAAAAATATACTTCCCAAATTAATTTGAATATATTTATCATATATTTATGTCAAAAAATGAACATTTTTATATAAATATTAGTCAACAAAATTTTCATATATAAAGTTATTAAACATAAATTCAATATATTATTCTATAATAAGTAATTATATATTGTTGAGTACTTGATATTCAACTGTGTCAAATACTTGTAGAAAGAAATGTAAAAAGAAAAAACATAAAAGAAATAAAAAATAAAAAATGTAAAAAGAAAAAGAAAAGAAAAAAACATAAAAAGAAGAAGAAGAAAACATTAAAAAAAAACGTAAAAAAAAGAAGAAGAAAAAACGTAAAAAAAAAAAAATCATAAGAAGAGAAAAGAAAGAAAAAAAATTTAAAAAAGAACAAACTGAAAAGGAAGAAAGAGAAAGTTTTGAAGGGAATAGGTAAAAATAAGAGAAATGCTATAGACTCTGAAGTGAAATAGCCGAATAATCCTTCGAACGTTTGAAAACGTGACACCTGTCAATTGGTTTTAAGTAAAATATTTATTTAATCTAACATTTTGAAATTTAAGCTTTTCCCAAATTTGCCCCTTTTCTGTTTTCACACCACCACACCCCGTCAGCCGTCTCACTCGCTCACACGGGATGTACTTAGCGACGAGGTAGAAGATGACTGGGAGGTGTGGCTGGCGAAGTGGTGGCCGTCGAGGAGGAGTATGGGCTCGTGCCGTCATGCATCCCCACTATTCGTTTTATCGCAGTTGTTGCACCATCGTTGTGCAGCGAGCCCTTCCTTCCTTCTTTCTCAATTTAAATCCATTCCTTTAAAATCGCAGCCACTTTGGTTCTCATCACAATTCACATGCTTCCAATTTTCGTTTTCGTTTTCTTTATTATTATAATTATTGCTGTTTTTATTCATTCAATAATCATGAACTTCATTTCTCGCGTTTGGCAGAAACTGATTTCGATGGTGCAAGCTTTTATTTATTCAATAATCACGCCTTTTAGTTGTGTGTCAAGCACGAGGAGGATGAGCATGTTCGCTTCTTATGAGGTTGATAATAAGTGGAGTCTTGTGTTACTTGTGGGTACTGGGTAATAATAATTTTGCAGTCTACACTTGATCCACACTGTTAAAAGCATGGAATTGGAAAAGCATCTACACTTGATCCTCTACAATTGCAGCATATGACTCTTTGTTGGTCAGTCGTGATGAAATCCTGGCATTGCTCCAAAAGAATTTGTCCAAAGCTCAGAAAGCTATGAAGCTTGCTGCTGATAAGCATCGCAGAGACCTCACATTTGAAGTTGGCTCATGGGTTTATGTAAAGCTTCAGCCTTACCGTCAAAGTTCTGTATCTGGTGAAAAATATCATAAACTCTCTAAGCGTTTTTATGGTCCTTATCGGGTGCTGGTTAAGATTGGACCTGTTGCTTACAAGGTTGAGTTGCCTACTTACTCTAAGATTCACAATGTCTTTCATTGTTCTCTTTTGAAGCCCCAAGTTGGGCCCCCACCGGCTCAGATTGATGATGTTCCTATTCGTTCCATAGACAATAATCCCATTGTTTATCCATTAGCCGTATTGGGAACCAAAACTGTTCTTATGGGTGGTGTTCTAGTCAAGATGGTCCTAGTGCAGTGGCAAGGTTTATCTCCGGATGACACTTCTTGGGAGAAATGGGATGACTTGCAAGCTAATTACAACTGTAACACCCCGAAAATTACAACCCAATAAGTATGAACGTGAGAGATTTAATTAGAAATTTTCTTGTTGGGGAGAATTGTAATGTTGTGGTTTTCTTAATTGTATGATTAAGTGTTTGATTAATAATGAAAAAGCAAACAAAATTTAAATTATGTTGATTGATATAATAATTAACTTAAGTTCTATGTTTTGTTATGTGCCATAGTGTTATTGTGAGATTTTTGGAACTTTTACGTGAGTTCCGTAAGTTGTAGAGAAAGGAAAAAAAAAAAGAATAAGAGAAGGGGGTGTCCTTAGAGGAAAGGTAGCTACAAATAGTAAAACTTCAAATTTATCTTAAATATTAACGTGTAAAAATTAACGTGTAAAAGCTTCTTTCTTCTCTCACTCTCTTCAATTTTTTTCCTTCCTCCCGAAGCTATCTTCTCTCTTTTTTCTTCTCCTGGCCGAGAGCTACCAAGGGAGAAGGAATGTAACACCCTAAAAATTTCAACTCAATATATATATATTTTTGTGATTGAGTTATGATTTAATTAGAATTTATTTCTTTTAAATAAGAAAAGATATGTTTGAGTAATTAAAATATAGTTAGTATTATTGTGAGAATTTTTGGAATTTTGGTGAGTTCCGTAAGTTGTAAAAACAAAAAAAAAAAGAGAAGGGGGGTGTTCTTAGAGGAAGGAAGGTGCGAAAAGTAAAAATATAATTTAAAAACCCCCTGCGGACGTGAAACTTCCCGTATCTGATTTTCTTCATTTCGTATCCGTTTTCTCTCCAACTTAGCTCTAACTTCTCTCTAAGTTTTGAGCATCAAATTTTCATCTTTCACCGTTCATTTTCGGATATGCTAAAGAAGAGTTCAAGAGCTTCAAAACCCACCAATTTGATTTCGATTTCGTGAGGTATGGAGGGGTTTCTTTTTTCCCTAAGCTATTTCATTATTTTATTGTGAAATATGGATTGTGGCTGTTGTTGATGACCTGTAAATACCATGGTTATTTTGAAAAATCCGAAATGAGTTAATTGTGATTTGTGTCCTGGACTGTGTTGAATTTTTCGTCTCGGTTTTCGTGCATATTTTTGAGGATGTAAATACATTTTCCTATGTTTTGATGCCTCTGGATGTCGTGATATTTTTTTCAGATTTTTTTGAGCACTATAACTATTTTTACTGGAATTATATTTAAAAACTGTTGATTCTGAGAATGAGACTGTTTTGATTTTTACAAGAATTTTGGGACGTGATTTTGAAAAACTGGAACCATGTGTTCATTTTATGTATCATGAGGGTCTTCTCTGAATTTTTTCAAGGTTAGAAAAAGTCGGGAAGTAATTTTAGAAAATTATTATTGTGAAAAATGAAAACTGGACAGTGGAGAATTTAAATGGGGAAAATATCCTTTTTGAGCGAATTTGGCTATGAGAAAACTTTGTAACCTTATTTGAATTATTTAGAATATCTGTGAATTTTATCGGAATTTTATAGGAAATTTTGGTAATTATTTATGTTTTTATATGGGAGACTCTGTTCTGAATCGGAAATGCTTTAAAAATACAAAAAGGGTATTTTGGATAGGTATTTGGTGCTGAGAAAATTCCATATGCTATCTCACATGTTTAGAACATACCCTGTAAATCTGCACATGAAACAAAGTTGATTTGCTTTTTTCCAAAAATGTAAAAGGGTGTTTTACAAAGCATGTCCAGTCACTGTTTTTAATTCAAAAATAATATTTGTGGGTTGAATTTTCGTGAGATAAATTTATATGATGAAATATGTATGATGTATAGTTTCTCTGTAAAATCTCATGAAATTTAAAGTTGATATGATGTATCAAATAATTTTTTTTTGTGTGTGTACATCTCTATGTGTCCACATGAAATTTAATTGTATTAATTGTGTATTTGGTTTTAATGCCTTTACTTGCATTTGTTAAGGAATAATTTCACCTAAAAAGGGAAGTTTCCATAGAAATATGAATGCAATGATTTGTGATGGATTGAGTTTGAGTTATTGAATTATTGATTATTAATGATTGTTCTATTATTAACTGTGAATTGGAGACCGGGAGGAATGTGATCCTCGGGCAAAGAGTGCTGGAATTTGTTTGTGCATGTGAATTGCTTGTGATGGTTTGTTGATTGTGGGAACGAGAATTTTTCATTCTTGTGTGGGAGCAAATGAACTCCAAATGGAGTACATTTGTGAATACTAGAAGGTTGTTCTTGGAGGGTAAGGCACTGAGTTGTGACGATAGATCACGTAGCTGACTCGGCCACCCTGACAAAAATATGAGACATCATCAGTTGGTGAGAGCCCGCCATTGTACCATGGTGAAGGGTGTACTCCCAACAGTCATCCAACTCAAAAATATGTAAGACCACTGAGTTCTGGAAGTTCCAGTGGCAGCTGGCCAGTGTGAAATAATTTACAAGAATAGTTGTGGAAACGAATAGGTTTCGAGTGAGACTCGTGAGAGCACCACTGTGAAGTGGTTGATGTTGTATGTTTGTTTGAGACCGGAAGGTCGTTTGATTGTTGGTTTAGAGGAGGAGAGAGACTCACTCCATACGCCTTTATTTTTCAGATTTAGACAAATGATCTTATGCAAACAACAAAGATGGAACGAAAGGCTACAACAAGCACTGTGAACACGAGTGGATGTTTTAAGAGAAAGAAGATGATCCTTCTAGGATGTTACTTGGGTTAATTGGGTATTTTTGAAATTTTCATTGAGTCACTGCTCTGAGTCTTAGTACTTTCTTGTATAAAAAGGGGTAGACTTGGTTTTAATATTATGATGTACAACTCTTTATACGTGGTTGAGGAGTCAGTCCTCGGAGTAATGGATGACCACAGTTGGTACCTGGGAGATGATCGTAAGGCAGGTTGTTATTGGAGGGTAAGGTACTGAGTTGTGACGATAGATCACGTAGCTGACTCGGCCACCCTGACAAAAATACGAGACATCATCAGTTGGTGAGAGCCCGCCATTATACCATGGTGAAGGGTGTACTCCCAACAGTCATCCAACTCAAATATGTGTAACACCACTGAGTTCTGGGAGTTCCAATGGCAGCTGGCCAGTGTGAAATAATTTACAAGAATAGCTGTGGAAACGAATAGGTTTCGGGTGTGACTGTTAGAGAACCACATCATGGTGGCTAGTAGGATTGTGTATGTGACTGTCAAGTCGTTTTGTGTGTACTGCTTGTTGAAGCAGAGAGTTCACCCTCTGTTTATTTTTCTTTTAGGAACCTGTGGTAGTACCTGTGGATGTCACAAAGATGTTATCTTCACCAACTTCGTCACTTTTCGTTTGGAGGTTAGTCTAACATGCAGGGTTGGGTTTAGAGATGTCTGCTCTGAGTCCTAGGACTGTAACACCCTAAAAATTACAACTCAATAAATATATATTTGTGTGATTGAGTTATGATTTAATTGAAATTTGTTTCTTTTAAATAAAAAAATGTATGTTTGAGTAATTAAAATATAGTTAGTATTATTGTGAGATTTTCGAAACTTTTACGTGAGTTCTGTAAGTTGTAGAAAAAAAAAAAGGGGGGTGTCCTTATAGGAAGTGTGGTGCAAATAGCAAAATTGCAAAATAATCACACTTCCGACGTTAAAACGTTCGTGATTCTTCTTTTTTTTCCATTTCGTACTGCACGCTTCCGAAGCTGTCTTCTCCCTTCTCCTTCTCTCTAAATATTATGCGTCTTCTCTCTAATAATTGAGCCTCCAAATCAAAGTTTCTACCGATTAATCTTGGATATATCATAGAGGGAGACTAAAGCTTCAAAACCAAACGATTGGATTTCGATTTCATCGAGGTATGGAGGGGTTTCTGTTTTCCCTAAGCTATTTCCTTGTTTTCTTGTTAAATATGGATTGTGGCTGTTGTTGATGGTCTGTAAATACCATGGTTATTTTGAAAAATCCGAAATAAGCTACTTGTGATTTGGGTCCTGTGACTGTGTGAATTTTTTGTCTCGTTTTTCGTGCATGTTTTTGAGGATGTAAATACATTTTCCTATCTTTTGATGCCTCTGGATATCGTAGTATTTTTTTCAGATTTTTTTGAGCACTGTAACTATTTTTACCGGAATTATTTTCAAAAATTGTTGATTATGAGAGTGGGACTGTTTTGATTTTTACAAGAATTTTGGGACGTGATTTTGGAAAACTGGAACCATGAGTTCATTTTATGTATCATGAGGGTCTTCTCTGAATTTTTTCAAGATTAGGAAAAGTTGGGAAGTAATTTTAGAAAATTATTGTTGTGAAAAACGAAAACTGGACAGTGGAGAATTTAAATGGGGAAAATATCCTTTTTGAGCGAATTTGGCTATGAGAAAACTTTGTAACCTTATTTGAATTATGTAAAATATCTGTGAATTTTATCAGAATTTTTGGTAAAATTCACAGATATTCTACATAATTCAAATAAGGTTACAAAGCTTTCTCATAGCCAAATTCGCTCAAAAAGGATATTTTTCCCATTTAAATTCTCCACTGTCCAGTTTTCGTTTTTCACAACAATAATTTTCTAAAATTACTTTCCGACTTTTTCTAACCTTGAAAAAATTCAGAGAAGACCCTCATGATACATAAAATAAACTCATGGTTCCAGTTTTCCAAAATCACGTCCCAAAATTCTTGTAAAAATCAAAACAGTCCCATTCTCAGAATCAACCGTTTTTGAAAATAATTCCGTTAAAAATAGTTACAGTGCTCAAAAAAATCTGAAAAAATACCACAACATCCAGAGGCATCAAAACATAGGAAAATGTATTTACATCCTCAAAAACATGCACGAAAACCGAGACAAAAAATCCACACAGTCACAGGACCCAAATCACAAGTAGCTTATTTCGGATTTTTCAAAATAGCCATGGTATTTATAGACCATCAACAACAGCCACAATCCATATTTAACAAGAAAACAAGGAAATAGCTTAGGGAAAACAGAAACCTCTCCATACCTCGATGAAATCGAAATCCAATCGGTTGGTTTTGAAGCTTTAATCTCCCTCTATGATATATCCAAGATTAATCGGTAGAAACTTTGATTTGGAGGCTCAATTATTAGAGAGAAGATGCATAATATTTAGAGAGAAGGAGAAGGGAGAAGACAGCTTCGGAAGCGTGCAGTACGAAATGGAAAAAAAAGAAGAATCACGAACGTTTTAACGTCGGTAGTGTGATTATTTTGCAATTTTGCTATTTGCACCACACTTCCTATAAGGACACCCCCTCTTTTTTTTTTCTACAACTTACAGAACTCACGTAAAAGTTTCGAAAATCTCACAATAATACTAACTATATTTTAATTACTCAAACATACATTTTCTTATTTAAAAGAACAAATTTCAATTAAATCATAACTCAATCACACAAATATATATTTATTGAGTTGTAATTTTTAGGGTGTTACAAGGACCCTTTTTCCTTTTCATGTATCTTGGCATGAGTAGACCTAGATTTCAAATTGTTGGCATGTATATTCAGTTTTCGTACTCTATTATCCTATGTATTTGATATACGCTTTGGAAATGTATTTGATAAGCAACTTCCGAAATTAATTAATCAAAAGTTTTAAAAATTTAGTAAAATTACGATCTATGTTTTATTAACTTCACAGTTTTTATGGAAAAATTAAAGTTAGTTAACATGCCTATTGAATTAAAATAAGTCGGTAAATGAGAATAAATGTAAAATCGGATTTAGGGTGTTACAACAACCTTGAGGGCAAGGTTGTTTTTGAGGAGGGAGGTATTGATGTGTCCAGAATTGGTGAGGACCAAGCTGCGTTTGAGGAAGCCCAGAATAATGGGCCCAAAAGGATTATTAAGCAGAAACGTGGATCAGATTATGTTTATTATTGATAAAGGAAGATTAGGAGAATCTAGAGGGGTCTAGAAGCATAGTTTGTTAGAGTGGATAGGATCATTCTGTTAGAGCTCATTCTGTAGAGCGATCATATGGCCTAGGCTTGGTTATATAATATTGTAATTTCCCTTTTATGAGGAGGCTGAATATACTCTGAAATACCTTCTCTCTCATTATTCTTATTGGAGGTTTCTCTGGCCTCGAATTCAGAGAAAATTGACTTCATCATGATCCCTCTTTACAAATGATACTTTGTAGGTAAAATCAAGATTGGCACGTGCCAAGACAAATGGATAACCAAAACTATTATGTCCCTGAATCCCTTCACTTTGTTACTATGCAGTATGGATCCATACACATGGAATGGATTCTTTAACGACAAAGATCAATTAATTATTGGCAGACATGAAGCGTGGATCTTAAGAAGAGCATGCAGAAATTTTAAGAGATGGTAAGTTCCTAATATTATCTTTTAAACACTCGTCACATATATAGATAGTGATCGATGGTCCACCATTTTACCGTTACACATTGAAAAGAGAGAGTGAGCCAACCAAGCCATATAATTATAAGAGGTAAAATGTGTTTCATTTATTAACATCAGATCTACAAATTAATCCAGCAAGTATAAGTAGGGACACCTTGCAAGCCGTACTGAACATACTCAAAGATACAACATATTAGCTAGTAATAGTATTCACTGTTCACAATGGCTACTCCTACTTGTGTCTTGTATTTCTTCCTCCTCTGTGTACTTGTCTTCATTGTTTCACCCTCTTTGCCAGCATCAAATGCATTTCCTAAGAGCGGATTTATCTCCCTCCCCATTAACATAGATCCAACCACCCATCAATAGGCATAGGAACTCCACGACATAACATGAAATTAGCCATTGAGTACGAGTGTGATAGTCATTACAACTCCTCCTCTTACAACCCTGTCACCTGTGACTCCCCACAATGCCCTCACGGCTCACCATGCATTGGATGCGACGGCTTACCTCGTAAGCCAGGATGTACCAACCAACGACACGTGTGGGTTTGACGTTGTTAACCCTTTCGCTCACTCCACTTTCATCGGTGACATGGCCACATGGGTCATGATTTCCTCTTCTTGCCTCAAATAAAGTTGCCTCGCACCTTTGTTTCTGGCTGCGCATAAACTTCTAGGTTCCCCTCCATCCCTATTCTTGCAGGCCTTGCCAAAGGCATCAAAGGGATTATTGGCCTTGCAAGGTCACCACACACATTACCATTTCAGATCTCATCTTCGTTTAACGTTCCTCCTAAGTTCACTCTTTGTTTACCTTCTTCGGGTAAGGGAAAACTTTTCATTGGTGGGAGCCAAGCTCCTCATCTATCTCGCTTTCCCAAACTGGATTTGGTGGCTCTTCCAATAACGAACACTTCCTTCAAGTAAACTCAATCACTATCGATCACAAACCTGTTAAGTTTAGGACTTCTCTTCCGTTCCACGATGAAAATGGCAATGGGGGCACTTTAGTTAGCACCATGAGTCCTTACACTGTGTTACACCATTCCATCTACAAGCCCTTTGTTAAAGACCTTGTGGAGGCAGCAACGGCCAGAAACATAAAGAGGGTGAAATCCGTGCACCCATTTGGAGCATGCTTCGATGCCAAAACCATCAAGGCTGTGCCAGATATCAAGCTAGTGATGGATGGCCGCTTTGGGAAAGTGAATTATGACATATGTGGCCACAATTCCTTGGTTGAAGGGAAAAAAGGTGTGATGTGTTTGCCATTTGTTGATGGAGGTAAAGAGGTAGTAACTGGTGTTGTTCTTGGTAGGCATCAATTGGAGGATAGAATTTTGGAGTTTGATTTAAGTACCTCAATTCTAAGCTTTAGCTCATCCCTTCTGCTTCAAAATAAAACCTGCTCAGATCCAGCTTCTCTTTAATCTACCTACCTTCATTAATATATGTAATGTAATATTCTATTTGCATTTTTAGTTTCGTGAAAAATAAAAGCTGTCAGGTTAACCAAGTGGATTTTAAGATGAAAAATCCAAGTGTATTTTAATGTGAGTGGTGCTCTCTTAAGTCTTATATCTCAGGTATACTTTCCTTAATAGAAAAAAGTTATTCTTCCCTCTAGAATTCCTTATGGATTGTTCGAATGAATTAGTTAACTAAAATGTCAATCTGTTTTATCCACAAGTACATAGTATAATAATACAAAATATTAATAAATATTTCGTATCAATAGATATATTAATCATTTATTTGTCTAACACTAAAATTCCGTCTAGCTAGAGCTAAATAAATTGATTTCTATCATTCCTGTCATTTTTTGGTTGAGATTTTGTTTTTCAAAATAGTTTTCGACGGATATAGAATTATTTTCGAGAGAAGTAATTTTTTTTATTGTTTTTTTAAGTGTGAAAGGAAGAGAGATAGAGAAAAAGAAGAAGAGAAAATAATAAACATAATAAATAATATAATGAAAAATGAAGAGAGAGTTACGAAAAAAATAAAATAAAGTGAAAGTAAGATGAAAGAGAAAATGAATCTATGAATATAGAGAGTTTCTATGGTACCTTCAATAATTTTGGGGATTTTGATATTGTTATTTTTTTAACCAATCAGATTGTATATCATCTTTTTTCTCATTAATTAATAAAAACTTTTGTTATTTTCAAATTAATCCTTGATTAATTAAAATATTATTTTTTAAAATAACAACTATTTTTTTATTAGAATAACAACTATTTTAAAACTAACAAAAAATTCTATTTAACCAAAGTTAATAAATTAATTAGTATTAAAAATGTCATACTTTACACCATATTTTCTTTTTTACCCTTTCTAAATTTTTCTAACGAATCTAAGGATACTTTTGATTTTTTTTCCATCGTATATTAGCATTTTAAGAGCTTAAACTTTTTGATAGATGAGGAAATAAAAACAATGAAACAACAGAAAAAAAAAACACAAAAATAAATTATTCAAGAACCTCATTTATTACAGATTTTAAAAATTATTTAAAATAAATTATATCACAACATAAATTATTTTTCATAAATTTAAAATATAAATTATATGTTAAAAATATTTATTTATTATAAATTTTAATTATATTATAATTTGTGATATTTTTATCTTCTTTACTGCTTATCTCTTCCTATCTTTTTTTTTCGTGAAGTATCTCTTCATATCTATTCTTTCCATCTTTATATTTAAATTGATCACCAATGTTTAATCAGATTTTTTAATTTAAAGTAGTTTGTATTTTAAAAAAATAATATTTTAATTAATCAAGGACTAATTTGAAAATTAATAACAAAAGTTTTTATTAATTAACGAGAAGAAAAATTATATAAAATTTGTTTGATTAAAAAAATAACAGTATCAAAATCTTCCAAATTATTGGGGTATCATAGAAACTCTCATAAATATAACTATAAAAACCCTCAGAAAATTAATTGTTGAACGACTGAAGATCGATTAGTAGGCTTTGCCACACTTCGCCACAGCCACTAGCGAGCATGCAGTTGACACGATGTTGGGACAGGGCCTGAAGGCATTTTCTTGGGCCATAGCTTTAAGGGTGTTGCTATTCTCACCCGAGAATTGCTACTCTCACCACCCATGTGGGTGGCTTTTTTTTAATTTCCAAAAATGTCATTCCCACGGAAACACGATTCCATTATACACTTGTATAACAGAATTATGTTTCCGTTATAATATATGGGGTGAAAAAAAATTAATTCAACGGAATCATGATTTCGTTGTACATTTGTACAATGGAATCATGATTCCGTTGTAGTTAATAAGTGCGAAAAAAAAATTAAACAACAGAATCATGATTCCATTGTTCATTTGTACAACGGAATCATGTTTCTATTGTAGTTAATGGGTGCGAAAAAAAATTAAACAACAGAATCATGATTCTGTTGTACATTTGTACAACGGAATCGTGTTTCCGTTGTAGTTAATGGGTGTGAAAAAAAATTAAATAACGGAATCATGATTCCGTTGTACATTTGTACAACATAATCATGTTTCCGTTGTAGTTAATGGGGCGGAAAAAAAAATTAAACAACGAAATCACGATTTTTTTACTGTATTTACTTAAACGGAGTATGATTCCGTGGAGAAGATGGAATTTGATATTTTTGAAATTCAATTCTTTTTTTTTTTTCAATCGAAAGGGGATCTACAAACAACTACACTACACAAGTACAGGATAAAGCTACCCTAGAGAAATCCTTCCAAAGCAAGGAAATACAAGGTGAAGGAGGATGTGGGTTGTGCGCAGTGCTGTTGGAACTCGACGGGTGTGGGTTGCATCCGGTGCTTCTAGATCTTGACGGGGGAGGGGTGGCGCGACGCAGTGCTGCTTGGATCTGGGTGCTGCGGTGCTAAGATAGTGCAGGGTGGTGCGAGGACAGCGCGAAACTGCACGACTGCGGCCTGAGGCGGCCCGGGACTGCACGAGGGTGGTGCGGGGTGGCAAGGCGCGCAGCGGCATGAGGCGGCGTGGGGCGGCGCAGGGTGGCACGGCGCCCAGCGGTGCAAGACTGCTAAGATCTCATCAGTGGGGGGAGTTGCTTGGTACGGGTTAGGGGTAGTGGGGGAAGTCTGAGGGGAAGGGGTGTAGCGATTTAGTGAGTGAGCAAAATAGAGATTTCACAAATGTGTGAGAGTGAGAATAGCAAAACGCAAGGTGAGAATAGCAACCCCCTTGCTTTAATGATCACTTCTATATACTTCTATATATATAAGATAATATATATGTGCACTAGTGATTAAGTGTGCCTTTTTATATTAACAAAAAAAAGTCTAGATCATTTAGCCATCCTTTTTAGACTAAACAAATATGATGAATAAAATAACATCTCCATATGCCCTGCATCTCCTTGCTATAAAATAACATCTCCATACCACCATTGATCATTATCTTAATGTTATAGCAATGGCTTCCTCTTTTTCCATCCATTTCCTCCTCCTCTCAATAGCCCTTTTCTCAGTTTGCTGCTTATCAACATCTCATGCTCCCTTTATCCTTCCCATTAGGAAAGACCCCGCAACCAATCTGTTCTATGCTTCAGTTGGCATAGGTACTCCTAGGCACAACTTTGATCTAGTCATTGATCTTTCAGGACAAAACCTCTGGTACGACTGTGACAACAATTACAACTCATCATCCTACCGCCCTATCGCTTGTGGCTCAAAGCAATGCCCTCCGGATGGTGTATGTCTTGATTGCAACGGCCCCTTCAATCCAAGTTGCACAAATAACACCTGTTCTGGCAACACAATCAACCCATTAGCTTCTGTCATTTTCTTTGGCAACCTAGGTGAGGATTTCATATTCAGTGCTCAACATAAGGTGTCTTGCTTGCTTTCTAGCTGTATTAATTCCGGTGGATTCCAATCATTCACCGGCGATGGTTCACCTCTATATGGCTTACCCAAAAACAGCAAAGGAATTATAGGCCTTTCAAAGTCACAACTTGGGTTACCAATTCAGCTTGCATCGGTAAATAAGCTTCCTCCCAAGTTTTCTCTTTGTTTGCCTTCTTCAAACAAGCAAGGTTTCACTAACTTGCTCGTTGGAGCTGGGGAACATCCTCAGGGAATGTACAAATTTCTCCAAACCACCCCGCTGATTGTCAACCCTAATTCCACCCGTACAATATTTGATAAGGCTGTTCCTCCTGAGGAATACTACATTGATGTGAAAGCAGTTAAGATTGATGGCCATGTTGTGAACTTAAAGCCCTCCCTTTTGTCTATTAGAAAGAAGGGAAATGGGGGCACCAAAATTAGCACCATCATTCCTTTCACTGAATTACATACCACTGTCTATAAGCCCTTCATTCGGCAATTCCTCAAGAAGGCTTCGGATAGAAGATTAAAAAGAGTGGCATCAGTGGCACCATTTGAGGCATGTTATGATTCAACCACCATTGGCAATTCTGTAACTGGACTGGTTGTGCCAACTATTGATTTAGTGCTGCAAGGTGGAGTGCAGTGGACTATTCATGGAGCCAATTCCATGATAATGGCAAAGAAAAATGTAGCATGTCTCGCGTTTGTTGATGGTGGGACAGAGCCAAGAATCTCGTTCGTTAAACCTTCAATTGTTATTGGAGGACATCAGTTGGAGGACAATCTTTTGGTGTTTGATGTGGGTTCCTCCAAATTAAGCTTCAGCTCATCGCTTTTGCTCCACAATGCCACATGTTCTCACTCTTGAAAGTCAGAGGCTTAATTGTGACGCGTTGAAGTAAGCCACGTTGAATAATGTAGTAGCTTCTGTATCTTTCGATTTTGAGTATAACAAAATAATAAGAGTTAATTACATTGACTCTCTAAGATTTATTCTTATTATATCTAGTATCTTTCTATTTTTAAATATTACTTTGAGTATCTCTAAGGGAAGGTCAGTGTAAGATTTTTCAAATATAAGAGGGGGGGTCGGTGTAACAATTTAAACTTAAGAGGGGAGTCGGTGTAACGAAAGTTCAAAAATTAGGAGAAATTTCTGTAGAGTTCAAAAATTGAGGGATATCGAATGTAATTAAAGCAAATCTTAAGAGAAGTCCGTGTAATTTACTCAAATAATAAACTAGGTTTGCTTTGTTGTAAACAAAAGCACGTCGGTGTTTTATTTGTGTCATTTAGTACGTATTTGAATTTGAATGAATATTGATAAAATTTACTGGGAATAAAATTGATTTTGGTTAAAATTAATTTTAAAGTAGTGTGATTTATATTTGAGTTTTTTTATTACAAAAATAAGTTAGAAATAAAATTTAATATAAATTTTTTCATTCAATATAAAAATTATTAAAATTATTTCAACTTAAAATTAATTTTAAACTGTTTTTCAATGTGAAATTAAACACATAAAAATTTATCTAAAATTCAGAATTTATTTTTTAATATTAAACCAAACACACTGATGGGACTGTCATCACAAGCATGATAACTTTTGTCACCTGTGTGAATAACATCTTCTAGAATTCATACCCTGCAAATGTACAAGATTTTAAAAATTGGTCTGGATGCTCTCCTGCAAATTTTCTCTACAGCTCTGGATCCCGGATCTGAATCTGAATCCAGAAAATGATTTTTAATATTTTCTTTATTAAAATGTAATGTATTATTCTATTTATATATAATTAATCATTTAAAGTTTGTTAATAGTAAAATTAATCATGTATTATTCTATATTACCAATAGAAAAATTATTGGATTTTGGCACCATTGGAGGACTAGTAGTAGACTGGACATGTCTTGTACAGTTTGTTTAGATAAAATTTTCAATAAGTAAATAAAATAAAATAAAAAACAAAATAAATTAAACTTATTTTATACGAAATTAAAATCAATTCATTCATGCACTTCAACATTCGAAGAAGTTATACAAATTTTATAGAATTTATCTCATTTAATTTTTGAAAAATTGTTGAGGTTCATAAGTTGACTTTAACTCAAAGAAGTTGTTCCTGCACAGGGGTACTTAGGTATTTTTCTCCTTGTAAATGCCTTCAGTCTTGAACACTATCTTTTGAGTCTTTGGTCTCTTGGTAGCCTTAGAAGCAATACTTGGTTACTCAGACGTTCGGAAGGTGGGATACCTGCAAAAGACATTTAAACGCTCAAGTCAAATATCGACGCTAAGAGAATAATTAGCGTAATGAATGAGAGTGAATAGTCCCTTTACCTCAAGAATCTTACCCCTATTTATACATACCTTAGTGGGTTTTGGATCTATGAGCCTTTGTACATGGTTATCATTTTAGGTAATCTAGTCTTAATTACCGTTATGATAATGATTGCATGGATAATCTTGATTATAATGTGCTTACAACTTGTCATAGGTTGAAGTATTCGACCATGGTTGAATGTGTCCGGCTATTCAGCCAACCGAATACCTGATATCATATTTTGGTACTTATTGGTGTGGATATTTATGTGTCTCGGATCCTAAGAAGGTATTCGGCCATTCGGCCAGCCGAATACCCGAACACTTTCCAATAATTCAATCTTGAGATCAAGGCTTTGTTTGGGTGTTCGGCTAGTCAATTAGTCGAATACACTTCCGGTATACATTCCCCCACGCCTCGAGAAATGTGAAGAATGAAGAGGCTTTTACTTTATGAAATTCTATCAGCATCGAGGGATCGAGTCCCACCACAAGGAGTTGTGTGTTTTGGGAGGTGTGTTTACTGTCAGATCGTGTCCTTTCACCTTAACATCTATGGGGTTGTGGCTGAGAAGGTTCTAGGCTGTGGTCGAGGGGTTCTAGGCCGTGGTCGAGAGGGTTTTAGGCCGTGATCGAGAGGTTCTAGGCTCTACCAGTATAGAAGTGTTTCATTCGTTTATTTTTTTTATTTTCTTGAGAGCAATGAGAAATTTATGCAATACTGTTACAAGGGAAACTGCCATGAATGTAATGTAGTAAATTCTATATCTTTAGAAGTAGGAACAATATTATTAATTATTTTTTAAAAAAAATGTGAATTATACTAAGTTAATAAACTGTAGTGCCACAAATTAAAGAGTGGAGTTAAACTGAATGCTTGAAAGTCAGGTTTAATTTAAAAAAGAAAAACTTAAGTATAATTTCTTTATGTAAATAAACTACATTTAAAACTCGGATTTTACTTGTTTAAAAATATAAAACTTAAACTTTGTTAGTTTCTGTATTTTATTTATAACTAATTATTTTCTTTTAATTTATTAAATTCCAACTTAAAATGTTTTTAGGTTTATTAATTTAATATTTAATTATCAGTTTCACTCAACGAGATAAAGTACAAAATAAGACAAAAACAAACCTGTTTCTCTTCAACAATTTAGCAACAAAATTTAAGATGAAACTTTTTAAGTGGTTTAATTTGTTGCTAATTAATGTTCAACTAGAAAACAATATATTTTATATTTTGTAGTCGTTTAACATTTTTTTTATAAAATTCACCCGCGAAGTTAATAATGTGTAAAAAAAAGTCACATGTATTTAAGATTTTTTCCCCCTCTTTTTAATGTTCTACATGGAATCCCAAATTATTATTTTTTTAAAAAGCCAAAGATAATATTATTGATATTGGGAGGGAGAAGCACAAGGCGTGCTCCTCCAATATGTGTCCAAACAGATACATCCCAAATTAAAAAATTAAGTCATTATTCATCAATAATATATATATGTAAAGATTTAGGCATGGGGACTGCATGAAGTATATACATTAAGAATTGACCCTTTACACATGGAATGGATTCTTTAACAACAAAGATCAATTAATTTATTGGCAGGTATGCATGGAAGAAAGAGATAAGCCTGGAGCTTCAGAAGAGAATGCATATGGCATCATAATTTATGCATAGCAAAGCCAAGTATGGCTTGTGTCAAATGGGTTGTTGCACGCCTGCCCATGATGAGAAATTTCTTATCATTATCTTTTAAGAGTAGTGGTATACGGACACATATTTATTCCCTTTTAATAGATAATGAATAAGTGAAAATGTAAGCCATTCCTTTTATAATTTAGTTGAAATAAATTAACAGTATAAATTTAATTACAGATTATTATATATAATAAACTTGTCTTTAATTAATTAATTATTTTAAAATTCACTGTAAGGAAGATTTTGTTTAACAATATTCTTACTTGAGCAACTCTCCGGAACCTTTGCACTTCGTAGGGCTTTGGAACCCTTTTCTAGCTGGACCAATATATCGAAGACACTTCATTTAATGATCCCATGTCAGGATTTTGTTAAAAGTTTTTTAAATTGCAATTTAGTCCTTTGTCTTTTAAATTAATTATAGCTAAATTGTTAACATTTGGATTAATGAATAATTTTAGATGAGTAAGTATGAGTTAGGGTTTTTGTCAACAGTATCATCAGAAAAATTCCAAAAATCGAATCCCAGCTAGCACCGACCTAGACCTCTACGCCGCCCCCGGCAGGTGGATGCGGGTGGCCATCCACCGCGTCCCCATCAACCACCCCGTGATCGACGTCACCCTCGCCCCCATTACTCCCGTCAAGAAGCTCGTGAATGAACATGGTTGTGACGCCTTTGACGCTGTTTTGCACCACGGATCTCCCAACGTCAGTGGTGCCTAAGCTAAGGAAGCCATGACCCAAAATGCACTCGTCATTGATGCCATCAATTTGGCCACTCACTTCTTAGCCCCAAAGGCATCTTTGTAACTAAGGTAATCAGTAATCACCTCATCTTCCTTAGACCTAATTATGCTCTAATAACGTAATTATTTCTTATTCTGATTATGATTATTATTATTATTGCCTTGTTTTATGATAGATTTTTAGGTTGCAAGATTACAATTTTGTACTGTATTTCTTGAAGCAGGTGACATGGTGATTTTTATTGAAAAAATCATGATATTCCTGTTCTTGTCTGGTTTGGTGGAATTGTTGAAATTTGGTTGTTGTAGTGCTGGAATTTTATTGTTGCAGTTGTTTGAAAAGGTTGAGGTGGTTTAACCTGCAGCTAATCATTTTGAATGTGTTGAGATATATGTTTTAGGCCTTAGGTACAAGGCCCTTGCAAGATTGATCAACACCTTCTTGATGTGAAGCACCTCTTCAAGGGATCTGTGGAACCACAACCAACTGTAATTCAATCTATTCTCCGGGATGTTGGTTGGCAATTTTGTTTTTCTTTGTTTTTGGTTTATTTGATTTGATTTTCTCGTTTCATGAATCATTGATGCAGGGTTGCAAGTGGTGGGCTTACTTAAGAGAAAATAAGCAAAAAAGGAATTATGATGGGTAACTACTGCTTCTTTGAAAGACTTGGTTTTACTTTTACTTTGTATTTGCTTTTTGTGGCCTACTTTCTCAAATTACTTTTCTCATTATCTTGCAATGGATGATCTTAATTTCTATCTGCTATATTCATCATGAGTGATCTTGTTGCATAACAAACTGATTTCCAAGATTGTTAATGTATCCTGAAAAACATAACATAATAGACTTATAGTAGGATTCATCATGGGTAATCTTTGCGATTGAACTGTATCAGAGTATAGAAATATAACCACTGAAAATTGAGTAGATTTATAGTTGGAAGTCGATGGATAATTGTTAAACGCTGCAACATTTCAAACATCTCTGTGTGCATTTAAGAAAATCATACTTTGATCAGTTTTTAAGCTGCCCAATACTGCATAAATTTATTGGTACATGGACAGATGAGGTAGTTCTAGCAGCACTTATTGATAACCAAATAGTAAAAATGGATTTCAATTGAATTATTGAAATGTAAGCAAAATAACTTGTTGATGAAGTAGTTATCTTTTTCCTTGAGGTTCTGATATTGTGCATCTGCTTTGAGCAGGTATGCACAATTGAAGTTCAGAGTTGTGGCCACTAGATGTGTGCACAATGCACACTAGCCCTCTGTTGCCTCAACAAGCCAAAGGCCCAAACCCCACCACTGCCTGTCTTACTCCACCCATTTGTCCATTTTGTTGAAGCACCATAACAAGACTCGTGGTTGTGAAGACAAAATGCCATGATGAAACTGATCAAGGTAGTGTTGATATCGATTGTTCCAAGCTGAGCAAGTCAAGGAAACTTAAAAACTTGAAAGACGATGGTAGCTGTAGCTTTAAAACATTATCCAGTGTGAGTTCAATTGGGAAGTTGGGTGATTGCAACTCTGGAAGGATTGACTTGAGTGGCTCGAAAGTACAAGTCAATATTATGGAAAAATGTATTTCTTATTTGCATTTGATTTATTTCTTTGTACTGATATGATATAACAATATACAAAAAAGAAAGACATGGCCTTATGTTGCTTGTCAAGCGATCATGTCTGTTAGTAGAAATAGTATACGCACTTAAAGGAGCATCATGACTAATATATAGTTATATTATTTATATAAAATTAATTTTTTTATCACATCAATTATTTTATTATATATTTCTTATTTTTATAATTTTATACATTTTATTATATAACTTGTAAAACAATTTTGTAAATATAATTTCATGTATAAATAATTATCAAATCAATTATTTTATTATATATTTTTCTTATTTTTATAATTTTATTCAGTTTATTATATAACTTATTGGCAATAATTAAATCTTCATACCCTAACCCAATAAAATATTTTTAAGACTTTTGCAAAATGCAAATTGAAGAGTTATAAATTTTTTATAAAATAATTTTGTTATTTCATAATAGATTGGTATATTATTAAACTTCTTTGAATACTCTATCATTACGAGAGAATTTTGTTATTGTTTAGACCATGGTCTCTAATTTTTATTCAATGTTACGTATGAACAATGTTTGAATATATGAAATTTTTTTACTATATATTATCTAAATTGTTGCTACTTAGTTCAGAGCAAAAGTAGGTTTATTATTGGTACCTAGTTGAGATTCTTATTTCAAGCTTGGTCCATCAAAATTGGAGCCAAATTCTTATAAATTGACTTGTACTTTCGAGCCACTCAAATCAATCCTTCCAGAGTTGCGATCATAAAAACAATAGATATTGTTAAAAAAAAATCCAGATAATACATAACTAAGTTATAGTTTATCTTTCTATTAAAACTAAGTAAAATAATGCTCAAATAAATAAATTATGTTAATTAAGTTGCAAGAGCTGCATAAAAACCAAGCTTCCTTGGTTCACGAAAATCTAATAAAAATAAATAAGAAAGGGGAAATTTATTTGTATCCATCTTTGAAATGTCCAGATTTCGCACGCCCACCACATCTTCTATTAGCTTACTAAGAATCTAAACCAAGGAACTTCATATTCAATTCTTCCAATTATGTTTGCCTCGACTATGCATCAATTCTAATTTCATCTCCTTTATAACAGACTCATGTTCCAACTTCTCATCTCATTCAATATAATTCCAAAATGTTGTTCAAGAGAGGCTGATAGATATCACAGTTCAATAGATCCGACAATCCATTTTGCTTGTACAAATTTATTTGATAAATATGCATAACGGTGTATAATACAAAAGTTCAGCAGATCCGAAAATAAACTATTTACATTATTTTTAGCCAAAAGTTTCTATCCAATCAACGGTACTTAAAAAAAATCAATGAATAGATCTTCAGATATAAGCCCCACTCAACTTTAGTCTCCTTCAATCTTAATAGACTTTTAAGTTCAACCTCCTCTTATGACCACCAAGCTCATTCACTGCTGGCCCATTGCCCCTTTTGCATTCAACAACAGACTCGTTGTTTATATCAAATCAGTAAACTTCTTCAAATTGCAGCGTGGATCCCACACTGGATGATTATCTGGCATAAAGCGAGTCTACAACATCAGGCATCTTAGTAAAAGATGGAACGAACATTGACTGTAACCACAAATTATAAACCAAATATAATTGGATAATAAAATGAAACCAACATTTAATTCACAATAATAAATAACTGACAGTTACTTGATTCCTCTACTTCTTAATGAATATCTAAAGCCACTGAGAAGGACTGAGTTATGCAACTTTCATTTCTTGGTAGATTATGGTCAAGCTGTTGGGCTGTTGGGAGGATTGATAGAGAACCATCTCATCTCTGATTGGTTTTTGCAATTCTTCTGCATTAGAAAGATACCTCTATAATAGAATACCAGCAAGCTGCAAAATAAATAGAAGCAAAGTCACATATATAAGAGCCTTATGCAGTGCGCATGTTTAGTGGTGAAAAAAGATACCTCTTATCAAACATGACATCCATTATAAAAGACTCTAAACTAAAAAGATTCTAAGACTTGACTTGATTGTTGCATTTTAGCAGAGAAAAACTTCCTAAGTATCCACAAAAAGGATTATTTGTCGTGCTTGCTGATAATACAGTTTTTTCTTATATAAAGGTATCAACAAAAATTCCTATGTACCACTGTACGGCTTTTCATTCATATTTCAAAATATATACCACTGGTCACTAGTAACCCCTGACGAAAAATTTAAACCAACAAATCATTGTTAAGACGGCGTCAACTAAAAATTAGAGGTCACTATGTTGGGTAGACACTACATGTTGAAATTATGCAATATATAAGGACAAAGCATCAAGCTTATTATCTAAAAAATTCCTAAATGTTCCCTACACCCACCTTTCTTGGCTGAATTCTCTATAAATTTTTTTTTTCCTTTTCTAGCTAATTCTATATATTGCTTTTAAGTAACTACCACCAACACTTAATGCACCAGTACCATCAAGAGACTAAATGTTGAACAAATTTAACAAGAGCAAAAGTCCCTGATTAAACAAACACATACACTAAAGAATTTTAGTTTTTATGTTAATTTTAATATTTCACTCAATAATGTTATTCAAAAACGGCAAGAGAAACAAAATCCATAAAAAAAATCAACCCAGGAAGAAAGGAAGCTACTCACATTCTGCGAATAATTTTGGAAAAATAAAGTATTAGAGGCCAGGAGAGGAGCAACAGAGAATACTCGGAGAAAGCGCTCGACTCGACAACTTCTAGAAGTTATGATCAGGTACGGTGTCATTCTAGCGGCCACCACCGCACTGTGTAGCGGCATCATCGACTCCGTGCATCTCAGTTTTGGTAAAATCCTGCCAAAGACCAATGACAACAAAAAAATCGATTATTACAAGGATTGTTTGCGATTAGGAAAAGAAACGAAAGCCTTAGGGTGAAGGGAAACCTGATCAAGCAGAGGAGGAAGCTGGTTTGGTCCGTTTGGAGAAAAGATGAAGCGCGAGTATTGATTTTAATGGCTAATTTTATGGACGAAAATCATTTTCGTTGCGCGATTCTGCTGCAGGCCGAAGCAATTGACATGAGATCATATCGGAGGAGGAACGACAACAGCGCAATCAAGGGTTTAGGATTTTGCTCTTGGAATTTGAAACAAGGGCGTGAGTGGGAGAAATCATGGTGCGTCCCGACTCCCGAAGTTGACTAATGATTCCAAAACTTAAAGAAGGTGAAGGTGAGGCTTATCCCTCTCACCCACTGGGCCACTGCGGGGAGCGGATTCCATGACTTTAACCCGCGAAAGTCACCGTGCAGTTGGTTAAATTTTGGCCATTTGATTAAGATAGTGTACTTATGGTGTCCTAGATTTTGACACGTATCATTTAAATGTTGATTGTCTAGCATGCCTTTATGCAAAGAGAAGTCGTGATTTAACTCTTTTTTTTTTTTCATGTCATTTTTCGGTAGATCAACCCTGACATTTATAATAGTTAAAAAATGACAATAATTTTATTACTAAGAAAAATTGTAAAAAATATTAGGTTTAAATACATTTTTAGTCCCTGCAATTTAGTGTTTTTTTACTTTTCGTCCTTGTAAAAAAAAATTTGTTTTAGTCCTTACAAATTATATTTGTTTTGTTTTTCATCCTTAAAGTGGTTTAGATAGTGTTTTTTTCACTATTCAAAGCGCTATCTAAATCATTTTAAGAACGAAAAATAAAACAAACATAATTTGTAAGGACTAGAACAAGAAAAAATTACAAGAACGAAAAATAAAAAAACGCTAAATTGCAAGAATTAAAAAAATATTTATGTCAAAATATTATTAAATGCCATTTTTATTTTATTTTAAATTATAATAAGAAAACAAAAATATAATAAAAAATAAATTTTATTAATTGTTTGCTTATTATAATTTAATATAAAAAAGTGATGTGAATGAAGCTATTTAAATTTTTGTAGTGTCAATAAAATATTTTAATTACTTTAATAATAATTTTTATTATAATTTCATAATTTAAATTATTTATAATTTGAAATCAAAATAAAATAAAAGTGAAACAAAAAGAATAAGAGAAAAGTGACCTACTCTCATAAAGAGAAATTTACACTTAAAGGAAAGAAATCAAAAGAGAGAAGAAATATAAAATAGATAGTAAACTACTACTAATTGACAAACCAAGATAAATTATCTCACTCTTATGTTATGTTGTCTATTTATATAGAGAGTATATTTTAACTTTTGGTTTTTTAACATTAATTTAAAGTTAAGAAAAGAAATAAAATTATTGAGAATAATTGTTTTTATATTAAAAGTAGTTATTTCTTATTTTATAATAAAAATATTTTATTCAATTCTAAGATCTGAACGTCAACAAAATCGAAATTTTACATGTACCACCAACAACGTTCATTTTAATATGATATGAGTTAAGGTAAAAAATAATATCTATATAAAATTAATAGAAGTATTACAAAGTGAACAAGAAGAATTTTCACCATCTCCTATGCAAAAGATGGATTCCACTTCCACAATAATAATTTATTAATTTTGCTAAATAATAAATTATTATCACTTTTTTACTTTTATAAATTGCTTCAGTTGATCTACCAAAAAATAACATACAAAGAAAAAGTAAATATACTTCTCCAAATACATTTGCTCAGAGGCATTTATTATCAAAATTTATAAGATACGTGTCAACATCCAGGACACTATAAGTACACTATCTTAATCCAATGGTCCAAAATTAACCAATTGCACGGTGACTTTTGCGGGCTAAATTCATGGAATCCGCTCCCACCATTGCGGTACACGTACATCCATCCCCACCAAGAATTTGGGGAACGAAAACCCTTGCGGGCGCCGCGCCACAAAAAATATTGAATTCCAGATTCAAATTTTCTAAAGCAGGATTCAAATTTGTAACTATTGTTGTTGTTAACTCTAGATTAGGAATATTTTTAGGCTAAATTATTCATATGTCCCTTGCCTTTATTTTAAATTGTAATTTAGTTTTTATTATTTAAAAGTTATAAAATGATCCATTATTTTTATTTTAAATTGTTATTTGATCTTTTTAAAAGTTACAAAATAGTCCTTTAAATAATTTTTTTGTAGCATGTTTATTAAAAAAATTAAAATGTACATTATTTCAGGAGTAAACATGCTATAAAAAAATTACTTAAAGAACCATTTTGCATCTTTTAAAAATAAAAGACCAAATTACAATTCAAAATAAAGATGAGGGACCATTTTACAACTTTTAAAAAATAAAGGACCAAATTAGAACCTAAAATAAAGATAAAGGATCAACAAAGTAATTTAGCCATATTTTTATTAGAAAAAATAGTAATATTTTTTAAAAAAAAAATTCAAAAATATAATAGTAATAATAATAAAACAATAAATTAAATTATAAATCAAGAATAATAAAATATAAAAAATATATTACAATTTTTAACTAATATTTTGTAATTTAATGGGAAGAAAACAATTTAATCTAAAGTGCACAATCCAAGTTAGGTTTTTACATCATTTAAACGTAACAAATATTCAAAAGACACACATACCTCATTATTTGCATTTGAATTTGAATCACTACATTTGAATTCTCATTATCTGCTAGCTACAACAACATTATCGTGCCATGTATTTTGAATTCACATTATCTACTAGCTGCAACAATCTTATCATGTCATGTATTTTGAATTCACATTATCTACTAGTTAGCTTACTTGTATATATTTTGCATTTTGAATCCACATAATATATAATAATAATACAAATATATTAAGATAATTAATATTAAAAAAGGTATTTTAGTAAATTTTATATTATTTTGCTTGTGTTGTCCATTGTTCATCAAACAATGTACATGATAAAAAAATTGTCTTGTAACTCAAGTATTTGTCTTGTGTTATCCTCTTTGTCTTATACCATAGTGTGTATCAAATCACCCCTGAGTGAACTAGTGATGTTTGACCTAAACCTAACGAAGCCTAAATTTTCCAATGATGTTTGACCTAGACCAAATGAAACCCAAATTGTCTAATGATATTCGACCTAGGATCAACATAGCTCGAGTGAACCAATGGTGTTTGACCTAGACCCAATGAGGCATATAGCTTCAAATAAGGGAAGTTGGGGGTTCTTAGTCAGGTATAGTGCTTAGGGTTTCAAGTTAGTAAAGTTTGGTTTTCAAGTTAGAGATGAGACACAATTAGTTAAGTAAGGGTTTTGAGTTAAGAACGAGACTTAAGACTTCAGATATGCCAACTTTCAGATATACAATAATGGGGACGTATCATATGAGAATAACCAACATCAACCATTAGATTAAAATGGATGGCCTAGATTAAAATATTTTAAATTCAAATTAAAACCTCATGTAACAATAAAATGTTTAAAAGATTAAAAAAAAAAATCAAAATTCTTAAAAAATCTAAATTATTACGTCCTAAAATATCTCAAACTCACCATCATCATGACCACCATTGTCATGCGACGATGGTCATGTTGGTAGCAGCGACAATGGTCATGGCGATCTTGGCAGTGGTGATCATGGCGGTGGCCATGGTGGTGGTTCCGGTGACTGTCGTGATGATGGTGGTGGTCATGATGCTGATGATTAGTTTGAGATATTTTAGGATGTGATAATTTAGATTTTTTAAAGATTTCATTTTTTATTTGGTGAATCTTTTAGAGCTATCATATGAGGATGACCTTCTTATGTGAAAATGAGAATGTTCAACCATTAGATTAAAATGGAAGACCTATATGATAGCTCCCCATACAATAATGTTACATAAGTTTTTTACATACAATTAAAAATATATTAAATATAAAATAATGTTATATTTTTTTAATAAATTAATGTTGACAATAAGTGTCTTATTTATTTTATGTATATATTTTTAGAAAAATGAAATAATTTTAATCAAGAAGTCTTTAATAGAAAAAAACATATTTTAAAGAGTGGTGAATTTAATTTAATGTTGTTGGCACCCAAATTATGTTGGGTTTTTTCTTCTAGCCGAATTAGAAAATTAAATGTTAATCGAGTTAACAAACTTAAGATAAAGGTAATCGAGAAGAGATATTTGGCTAACAACGATAATAGAAGATATTTGGTTAATATTTTAATTGTTTTTTTTTTGTCTTGCTAACCAGTGCCATTATGTTAAAGAATTAAAAGGAGAAAGTATTTATTGTGAAATTCATAGGAGAACACAAAAAAAATCATGGACAGCATAATTTTCTACCTCCCAATAAAAACTTTTCTCCTTTGAATTCCTTAACTAGTGCCCATAGAACACTGGTTAGAATTTACATTTTTTAAGGGGCATAATCTGTGAACATTAATTGAAGAGGACAATGTTTGTGGAATATTTGCTTTGCATTACACATCATTCTCGTAATTATATATTTTCAATTTTTTTTTCATTTTGAGGTACATTTTATACCTTATTTTTGCAATTATAAAAAATGATCTCATAATCATTTCAAATATCCATACTTTTATCTTCATTTTATATTTAATGTTGTTTATTTATTTTATTTTTTAAATTAAATTTCAATAATTTTTTTACCTAAAGAAGATAGGAACATATAGTCATTAGTCATGTAGAAGAAAAAGAAAAATAGAAAGACAAACAAAAAGATTGGGTTGCCATGGAGCTTCAAAAACGCATAACTTCGTTTTTTTACCTCTGTAGTCTATTAACACTGTTATATTCAAGATTTTGACTCTCTTGTGCACACTGCCCAAACAATAGTGTAATTAATTTTGCACTTTCCAAGCGAATACAAAGAGAGCGCACACTGCTCTAAACATCAATATTAAATTTTTCTATATCTATATTCTGATACAAATAAATGAACTTACATTTTTAAAAGTAAAAGTTTATAATTTTTTTTTCAAATTTGTTAGCTCTCAAATTTCCCTCCTTCAAGTTAGCCTAAAACTTAACCCAAATTTACTAATTTTTCGTCCTCCCTCTGTTCCGTCTTTCACTCTCCACTACCCCCAAACTTCCCTTTAGCCTCTCTTCCTCCAATGCTTTTATTACTCATGGTCCTCTTCATTCTTCAAGGTCTCACACCCTCGCACACACTCATGGTCCTCTTCATTCTTCGAGTTCCACATGAGCACTCTCCAACTCCCATTCGAGTTTTTCGCCCCAACAGCGCTAACGTCGGCTTCATCTCTTCCCGCTGCAACGCCTTCTTTAGGACCTCAAGTGGCGGCGCTAGGAAGAAGGTTGCTGGGGTGGAGAACGCGCTTCCGTGTAGCTTGGAATACCTTTAAAAAAACAGTCTGTGATAGTGTTTCAGGCTAGTTAACCTTGTTGGAGTAGCCACAAAAGAGTCCATGGAGAAGCTCTGTGGTAGTGTTTATGTTGGAATAGAAAACCCATCAAAGTCTCTTATTTGAGTTATTTTACATACTCTCAAAACATGCCTACGTTTTTAAGAAAAATGCCTAACACAGTGGTATCATTAAAATGAGGGAAGGGAAGATCAATGTCAACTCGGCAAAGCGTGGTGCTTATTTCCAAATCTGAAAAGTATGAAGTAAATGTGTTCAACAAAATTAGTTTGGAGACAGTGAGATAAAAGATACCAATCTTGGGTTAGGCGCATAGGTGTAAAATTATTTTGACATTCACGGTTTCCTTGCATCGTCTCGGGTGTTTGACTAGGAACCTAGAAAACCATTTTTGGTCTATGTTTTGTTCTATTTTTTTATTGTTCTATTTATCTATTAATAGCTCAGAAGTTTTAATTTAACTCTTAACCTTATACTCTGATGTGCTTAAAAGTTGAAAATCTAATATATGCTTGTGTATATAGTGTTGGGAAGAGTTTCCTATGTTATTGACCTTTGTCTTTTTACTTGAGATGGATTATTTGCCTTTACATGATGAGTGAGCAATGGAGCCCCCAACTGACTATATCAAATGTTTATTCAGATCGTCTATATAATGCTTCAATTGTATTTTAGGGATGATTCCTTTTAGATTTAACTTTCTATTCCCAGTTAAATTTATCAATATTATCGAATAAAATGATCTAATAACAAATAAATTGCTTGTATAATCCCATTTTATTCTGTGTGATCTGACTCTGGTTAAAGTAGAAGTAATAAACTAAAATAGTGTTGATTTATCATTAAAAGGATCAATTGTTCAAAAATTGCCAATGGTAAAAAAAGAAAACAATGAAAGAATTATTTGTGCCCTCAAACTCCACTTTCACTCAGTTCACTGTTCTAACAACATATAAACAATTTTTAAGAAAAATCTTGAATCATTACAAGGTGCTACTGTTTTGCCAAACGAGGACACCGCACCTACACCAACCCATCTACTGCATTTAAAAGCATTTCCTGTGTACAATTGAAAGGCCAGACTCATTGTACTCAGACTTTGCAATCCACACCTGCATTTCAAAAAATAAGTCTCCAATTAATATTCCTAATAAATTGACCATATCCAGTTCAAAAAATAAAAGGTTCAATTCTCCTGTGATCGGCCCAAAAGGATATTTTATCCAGTTCAGAAACCATAAGCGTGACATTTAAGTATCTTGCCATAGCCAACATGCACATATCTGTTAAGTTACAACAGATAATCAGAACAAACAAAAACACCCAACATGAACAAAAGCACAAGATGAACCACTCACCACTTCATTTGGTTCAGTCCTCCATTGCACAAGACTGTATCTGTTGATTTTATAAACCCCAGGTGACAACAAAAAGTATTATAGATAAGGTAACATGAACAGTTGTACACTGAATATTAGTAACCAATAATTAAAAGATATACATGTAAATTATGGAACGAAATCACCTGTCCCACTTTCCCTGTCTCACTTGATGTTCCACCAATTAAAATTTGCCACGTCAATTACAAACTACACGTGATTTTCACGTGACTTCTCTGCCATTCTCATTCAATCTTTTCCCAATTTCGTCTGCTACAGCTACCGCTCCCCTCTGATTATACTCCCTCCATCTTCTCCAACCCAAAACCAATTTCAAATCCGATTCACACTGTTAGACTAATATTTAAATCAATTTTAATATAAATTGAATTAATTCTGTACTTTGGCAGCACGAGCTGGAGTTATCTACCAGTGAAGAAGGCACTGCTTGGATCAGGAAAGCCTGTTGATTGAGGCCTGTGAATGAGGTTCTGCCATTGACATTAATTTGATAATATTGATCATAATTTGATATATATATATATATATATATTTGATAATGGACAAAATTAAATAGTTGATTTGATTAAAAGTTTGCAAGATTTTGCACAACATTTTCTTTCACGGAACAAAATCACCTGAGACTCAATCTCATTTTTTTCTTCCATCTGTGACATTTGTTTGTGTGTTTCGACGTTGGAGGAGAAGCAAAGAGAATGGTCAGCTTGGGGTTGGAGAAGGTGGAGGGAGTAGAGGCGGAGGGGAGTAGTAGCTGTAGTTAACGAAATAGGAAAAGGATGGAATGAGAATGGCATAGAAGAAGTAATGTGAAAGTCACGTGTAATTTTTATTGACGTGGCAAATTTTAATTGGTGGGACACCAAGTGAGACAGGTGATTTCGTTCCGTAAATTATAATCTCAAATTCATTTAGGCGAAAAATGGTCAAGAGTTTGAAATGGGTCAATATTCAACTACCAGCAACCATAAGAGATAGACAGTAGATTGATTATGTGCCCGTAAGATATTGTGGGCTAGAAACGTGAAATGGACTTCCACTAAAACAATTCTCATTCATGAGTATTTTTATTGTGTGTATATGGTTGAATCCAAGCTTAGAGACATGGCATGCAGTGCTTTGGACTGTGATTACATAAAAAATGGGCTAATAATCCAATGGCTAAATTAATTGGAAAAAAAAAGGAAGCTGCAATTCTATGAACCAATTAAGAGAAAGAAAACATCCAAATCCATTTTTTCAATCATCAGAACATGCTATTACAGAGTATGGTGTATATTTATTTATTATTATATTTTTAACATAAATTTTTTATTCTACTAATAAGATCTCCTATTCTTAATATTACTAACTTAAACTATTCTACGCTTTTACAATTAAAATCTTTTCAAATTCTATAATAATTTTTTACTACAAACTTAAGCCAAACTATGAACACTTAAGCCAAACTAATTATTTATTAGCTTAATTAGCTTGACTACAAACTGATTTAATTAATTTAAATATATAATATTATGGCTTCCTTTGCAATGTTTCCAGCATTCCTTTCCTGCTATAATAAGTATACCAGATACCAGACATGCTATAATTGAACCATTGGAAATAATATAAATTGGAGGCATATTTCTATACTCTGATATAGTTCAATCGCAAAGCGTTTAACAATTATCCATTGATTTCCAACTATAAATCTATTGAACTTTCAGTGGTTATATTTCTATACTCTAATAGAGTTCAATCGCAAAGATTACTCAGATGAATCCTACTATAAGTCTATAATGTTATGTTTTTCAGGATACATTAACAATCTTGGAAATCAGTTTGTTATGCAACAAGATCACTCTTGATGAATATAGCAGATAAAAGTTAAGATCATCCATTGCAAGATAATGAGAAAAGTAATTTGAGAAAGTAGGTCACAAAAAGCAAATACAAATTAAAAGTAAAACCAAGTCTTTCAAAGAAGCAGTAGTTACCCATCATAATGCCTTTTTTGCTTATTTTCTCTAAGTAAGCCCACCACCTGCAACCCTTTTCAAACAACTGCAATGCAAAAATTCCAGCACCACAACAACCAAATTTCAACAATTCCACCAAACCAGACAAAAACAGGAATATCATGATTTTTTCAATAAAAATCACCATATCACCTGCTTCAAGAAATACAATACAAAAATGCAATCTTGCAACCAAAAAATCTGTCATACAACAAGGCAGTAATAATAATAATCATAATCAGAATAAGAAATAATTACATTATTAGAGCATAATTAGGTTGAAGGAAAATGAGGTGATTACCTTGGTTACAAAGATGCCTTTGGGGGCTAAGAAGTGAGTGGCCAAATTGATGGTATCAATGACGAGTGCATTTTGGGTCATGGCTTCCTCAGCTCAGGCACCACTGACGTTGGGAGATCTGTGGTGCAAAAAACCTCAAAGGCGTCACAACCGTGTTCATTCACGAGCTTCTTGATGGGAGTAATGGGGGCGAGGGTGACGTCGATCACGGGGTGGTTGACGGGGACGCTGTGGATGGCCACCTGCATCCACTCGCCGGGGGCGGCGCATAGGTCCAGGACGGTGCGAGCTGGGATTCGATTTTTGGAATTTTTCTAATGATACTGTTGACAAAAACCCTAATTCATACTATTACTCATCTAAAATTATTCATTAATCTTAATGTTAACAATTTAGCTATAATTAATTTATAAGACAAAGGACTAAATTGCAATTTGAAAAACTTTTCACAAAATCCTGACATGGCATCATTAAATGAAGTGTCTTCAATCTATTTGTCCAGCTAGACAAGGGTTCCAAAGCCCTGCGAAATGCAAAGGTTTGGTAAAACTTGCCTTCTTACTTTTATATGTCAAAGTTGAAGGACGAAGTACATAAAAGAAGATAAAATAGATGCAGAAGCTAGTCAATACTCAATACACACTCGTGTCGGTGGCAACTGGCAAGGTGTATGTAAGCTTCGGGCATGCAACTGCGGAGTGCGGATGACCGGGAGCCATCCTTTTTTGACATGTTTGACGAATCATTAGTATCACTATCAAATCAATTTAGTAAGAGTAAGGTTATTTGGTTATTTATTTCTTTCTATCACATTGTACATGTTATTGTGTATTCATTAATTTATTAACATCCGATCTACAAATCCAGCATCTATAATAGGGACACCCGCACGCCGAACTGAATAACATACTCTAAAGATACAACAGTAGTATTAGCTGGTGTTCGGTACTGTTCACAATGGCTACTCCTAGCCCTAGTCCTAGTCCTACTTGTGTCTTCTATTTCTTCCTCCTCTTTATTGTTTCACCCTCTTTGTCTTTGTCTTTGTCAGCATCAGATGAATTTCCTAAGACCGGATTTATCTCCCTCCCCGTTAACATAGATCCAACCTCCCATCAGTACTACACATCAATAGGCATAGGAACTCCACGACACAACATGAATTTGGCCATTGATCTTTCGGAGAGATTCATGTGGTACGAGTGTGATAGTCATTACAATTCCTCCTCTGTGACTCCCCAAATTGCCCCGGAGACGACGTCTCATCATGCTCTAGTTGCGATGGTTTACCCAGTAAGCCAGGGTGCACCAACTTCACCTGTAATCTTGCCCTTCATAACCCCTTTGCTGACTTCGGTTTCGGAGGTGACTTGGGTCAGGATTTCCTCTTCACGCCTCAAACCAAGTTGCCAAGCACCTTTATTTCTGCCTGCGCAGAAACTTCTAGATTCCCCGACCTCCCTGCTCTTGTGGGCCTTGGCAAAGGGATCAAAGGGATTCTAGGCCTTGCAAGGATGTCACCACTCACATTACCATCTCAGATCTCATCTTCCTTTAACGTTCCTCCTAAGTTCTCTCTTTGTTTACCTTCTTCGGGTAAGGGACAACTTTTCATTGGTGGGGTACCAACTTTTTCTACCACCCTTTCCCAAACTGGATTTGGTAGCTTTTTCTCCAATTACGATTACTTCTTTCATCTCAACTCAATTAATATTAATGGCAAACCTGTTAACTTTAACACTTCTAATCTGTTCGTTGATGGAAGTGGCAACGTGGGCACTAAAATTAGCACCATTCATCCTTACACTGTGTTACACCGTCAACTCTACCAGCCCTTTGTTAAAGCTTTTGTGAAGGCAGCAAAGGAGAAAAACATTAAGAGAGTGAACAAAGTGCAGCCATTTGGGGCATGCTACGATGCCAATAGCATTGCGGATAGAGAGGCTGTGCCAGCTATCGATCTAGTAATTGAAGGAGGCCGCTTTGGGAATGTGAATTATGACATATCTGGCCACGATTCCTTGGTTGAAGTGAGAAAAGGTGTGCTGTGTTTGGCATTTGTTGATGGAGGTATAGCGGCATCAGATGGTGTTGTTCTTGGTGGGCATCAACTGAAGGATAGAATTTTGGAGTTTGATATGAGTACCTCAATTCTAAGCTTTAGCTCATCCCTTGTGCTTCAAAATAAAAGCTGTTCAGAATCAGATCACGCTTCTATTTAATTAACCTCCTGCCATCATTAATGCATGTGATCTGTCTGCATTTGTAGTTTCGTGAAAAATAAAAAGGCCCACGTGGTGCTGCCAGGATTTTAAGATGTATTTTAATGCGAGTGCTGCTGCTGTGTCTTATGTCTTAAATCTCAAGTGTAATTTTTCACCAAGAAAAAGAAATCTCAAGTGTACTTTCCTTATTAGAAAAAAGTTATCATGCATGCCCTTTTGATCTCCTTACTGATCGTTCGAATGAATTACTAGTTAACTAAAATGTCAAACTCTTTTTTTATTGTGTTAATTCCGACCTATTTTATCCATTACAAGAAAGTACGGGTTTAGACAGGTTTGTCAATATTTCTACCTAAAAATTTTGATAAGATCAATTTTATGAATTTCAACCCTATCCAATTAAGACTTGAAAAATATGAAATAAAATTAAGTTAATTCAACTTGTTGATATATTATATTAATCTTATCATTATATAATTAAATCATCAAATATAAAAATATATATAACTATAATTAAGATATATTACAGCACAACTTTGTACTACCCCATGACAACTATGCCCAAGCAGCTCTGTTTAGAACCATAAACCTTTCTCGGAAGCTTGTTCTTTGGTTGCCACCTTCTGGAGAGAAACAACACGGTAATATCTTTACTGGTAGCCCACCGTGTTTTTTTTTCACATTTATGCACTCATGTTTTCTAGCTACTCTCATGGCTTCCAAGTTTCGTCTACCACCTACCTACCTAGCTGCGAACCCTTTAATGAGCACAACTATAATCTCACTCAAGGTGATTTTTATCTCCATCAATGTGATCCCTCTTTATTACTAACTCCTTCATGAACTCATGATGTTTAAGGTTAATGCACAGTTTAAGAAATATTTAATACTATTAATACTTCTTCCGTTCCTAAACTCTTGATGTTTAAGGTTAATGCACGCAGCTTAAGAAACATTTAATATTACACACAAACAATACATTTAGTCTAAAATACCTTTATTTAAAATCAATGAGAGAAGAAGTTGTGAAAATCTAGGTCATGTTAAATAGGGGTATATGTGAAAAAAAATAATTAATGAGCATTGGAATGTGTAAAACATCAAGAGTTTAGGAACAAAAACAAGAAGCTAAAACATTAAGAGTTTAGGAACGGATGGAGTAATACTTTGTAGGTAAAATCAAGATTGGTACATGCCAAGATAAATGGAGAACCAAAATTGTTCCCTTCACTATGCTATATGCAGTATTTTTTGGATCATCATGATATTAGTGTGGAGTATTCACCAGTTTTGATAATGACTAATTTCCGCTAGGAACATGATTGACTACTTTTAATAGGGTCTCCCTTCTCAACCATATTTTTTTTCCATTCAGAAGGCATAAACTCGAAACTGAACCCAATTTCACTCGAACTAACGAATTGTTGGTATGTTATATGCAATATGGATCCATACACAATCTCTTGTCCAAGATTATTAGATTGTGGCACCATTGGTGGACTAGTAGACACAACATGTAAACTTTGCTGGGAAAAAAAATTCAATAAGTACTTATAAGATAATAAAATATAAAAATAATTTATTATCCTACAAAGTTAAAATTAACTAATGCATTTCAAATTTTATAGAAATTATCTCGTTTAAATTTTTGTAAAAGTTAAAGTTCATAAGTTAACTTTAACTTAAAGAAAAAGTTTGATTCATTTTATTTTTTATTAGTATTTATTGAGAAATTTATGCAAACATAATACTGTTACAAAGGAAATTGCCATGAATATATAGTAAATTCTATATCTTTAAAACTAGGAACAATATTCTTAAATTTAAAATAAAGTGAATTTATATACTAAGTTGACAATGACAATTGACATGTAGTGGTACAAAGAAGTGGAGTTAAACTGAATGCTTGAAACTTGGATTTTTTTTCAAAAGAAAAAAGTTAAGTATAGTTTCTTTATTTAAATAAACTAAATTTAAAACTCGGATTTTACTTATTTAAAATTATAAAACTTAATATTTTAAATTTAACATAAAAAATAAGTACTTGTGATTTTCTAAATAAAATAATAACTTTTCAAATTGTGATATTATATATTTATTAAATTATTTAATCTCATATATATATATATATATATATATATATATATATATATATATATATTTGTGTTTAAATATTTAGTATAGTGGTGAGTATTTCTGCTTGTTACGTGGGTGACCCGGGTTCGATCCCTGGCAACGGCACCAGAAACTTGATCACCATTTGGCAAGTGTACCAATCATGATAGTAACGATGAGTATTTTAAGTCGTCTCCCAAGGGATTTGCGTAATATCAAGCAATTTGCTCACAATTTATCAACAAAGGCTAAAGAATTTGAAAGTAAATGTGCAATGATGATTTTTGATAAAATGAGAATAACAATAAACACCAAATTAAAAACTAAAAAGGATTAAATTCTTTTTGGGTTTTTAACAAACACTAAGCATTCAATAAACAAGGTTATCAACTAATATAATAAAAACGTGCCCGGGGTTGGATTTCATGTTACCTCTCCTTACTTGCATATAAGATAATTAATAACACTCAAGATCATCAATCATTCATCAAACCATAAATATCACTAAAACCCTAATTCCTTAGTGGTTAGAGGCTAACTCTCATTATTAACCCCTAATCCCTTAGTGAGTTTAACAATGAGAGTTGCATTAAGCACATGGTCTAACAAGATGACTAAAGATTTATACACCATTCTTAGTGCAAACCCTTAGTTACTTCACTCTAGGTCTAGGTTTTTAGCAACATTTTCAAATGAGTAAAATCCCACATGTATGTGGTTGATCAATCCACAATAAGAAAATAGAGCAAGAGAGTGAAATAAAATATTGAAGAATTGAATATATATTAAAATATCAAAGTAAATACAAGACATTCAGTAGCAATACATCCAACCCCAAACACTAGGGAAATTTAGCTAAACATAGACACTAAAAGCTCTAACAATGATGAAGGAATACAAAATCTTGAAGGAAGAGCCATGGAAGAAGCTTCACAGTTGACACCCACTCCAAGGGGAATGTTCCCTCCTCCAAGTTAGGTCAAAACCTCTGCTCTTTGCCTTAAATAGGACTTGTCACAAGCCTCTTTAAAAACCCACGTGATGCACCCACGCTTAAGCGCCATAGATAGCTCGCTTAAGCATGAGTATTGCTGATGAACTATGGGCTCTGGAACAGGTTGCGCTTAAGCGCGAGTTAGGTCGCGCTTAAGCGTGAAACACTGTATCTTAGTCCTCTTTTGGAATCCACGCTTAAGCGTGGCCTTCTCTTCAAATTTGTCTTGTTGTTAGCTCCATCTTTAACTGTCACTTCATCCTCTTGCTTCTACATACAATAAAATAAACCTAATAAGAAGAAAAATTACCAAATTAACTTTCCTAGTGACAAACTAATTTTATTTACAAAATGATTATTAACAAGACAAAACAAGCTTAAAATAATTGAAATATTAAGATAATTGCCTCAATTATGGTTATTGAAATAATGCTCTCAAGGCAATTATGAAATGTTGTCTATAGATACAAGTTCTACATGCAATATATTCGTTAAGAATTGAAATGTCATAGGCTTATGACGCGTTAAAGTAAGCCACGTTGAATTGTATTAGGGATTAAGAAGATTAAGGATTTGAAAAATTAAGGATTAAACTGTCATTTGAAAAAAAAAATAGAAAATAAAAAAGAAAATTAAAGATATCAAATTTGTAAAATAGTTCTTATACTTTCATTATTTGACATGGCAAAGGTAGTCACATGTCATTAAATGAATAGATAAATTATCAACTCACACTGGTGTAGATTATTTATAACCTACGTTGAAGTAATGTCCTTAAATAAATAATGAATAAGTGAAAATGTAAGCCATTACTTTAATAATTTATGTAAAGATTTAGCCATTTAGGCACGAGGTCTGAATGAAGTATATATATGTTAGGAATTGACCCTTTACACATAACACATGGAATGTATTCTTTAACGACAAGGATCAATTAATTTATTGGCAGGCATGCCTGGAAGAGAGAGATAAGCGTGGAGCTTGAGAAGAGAATGCACATGGCATCATAATTTATGCATAGCCAAGCCAAATATGGCTTGTGTCAAATGGGTAACACGCCTACGGCCTACCTTTGATGAGAAATTTCGAAGATGGAAAGCTCCTATCATTATCTTTTAAGAAAAGTGATATTGGGCCACTTATTTATTCCCTTTTTAATAGATAATGAATAAGTGAAAATGTAAGCCATTCCTTTTATAATTTAATTGAAATAAATTAACAGTACAAATTTAATTACAGATAACTATATATAATAAATTTGTCTTTAATTATTTTAAAAGTCGTTGTAAGGAAGATTTTGTTTGACAATCTTACTTTTATATATGTCAAAGTTGAAGGAAGTACAAAAAAAAGATAAAATAGATGCAGAACCAATAATTTATCATGATATTGCCAAGCTGGTCAATACTCAATACATACTCGTGGCGGTGGCAATTGGGCAAGTGGCAACAAGGTGTGTTTGTAAACTTCGAGCATGCAACTGCACATGAAGCGCAGCATTCTTATTTATTTATTTATTTATTTATATCAACAGCCTTCTTATTTTGATATCTTCTTTGACGAATCATTAGTATCAAATTAATTTAGTAAGAGTAAGGTTATTTAATTATTATTATTTTTCTATCACATTGTACATGTTTTTGTATTCATTTATTAATTATTATCATCAGATCTACAATTCCAGCAAGTATAAGTAGGGACACCTGCAAGCCGAAGCGAAGATACTCAAAGATACAACCGTAGTATTAGCTGGTGTTCAGTACAGTTCACAATGGCTAGTCCTAGTTCTATCTTTTATTTGTTCCTCCTCTATGTACTTGTCTTGATTGTTTCACCCTCTTTGTCAGCTTCAAATGGATTTCCTAAAACCGGATTTATCTCCCTCCCCGTTAACACAGATCCAACCACTCATCAGTACTTCACATCAATAGGCATAGGAACTCCACGGCACAACATGAATTTGGTCATTGATCTTATGGGGAAATTGCTGTGGTACGAGTGTGATAGTCATTACAATTCCTCCTCTTACAACCCTGTCCTCTGTGACTCCCCACAATGCCCCGGAGACGAGGTCTCAACATGCTCTGGTTGCGATGGTTTACCCCGTAAGCCAGGGTGCACCAACTTCACATGTAATCTTGCTTTTCATAACCCCTTTGCTAACTTCGGTTTCGGCGGTGACTTGGGTCAGGATTTCCTCTTCACGCCTCAAATCAAGTTGCCTCGTTCCTTTATTTCTGGCTGCTCAGAAACTTCTAGGGCCCCTGACTTGCCTATTTTTGTGGGCCTTGCCCAAGGCATCAAAGGGAGTCTAGGCCTTGCAAGGATGTCACCATTCACATTACCATCTCAGATCTCTTCTTTCTTTAACGTTCCTCCTAAGTTCACTCTTTGTTTACCTTCTTCCGGTAACGGACAACTTTTCATTGGTGGGGGACCAACTTTCTCAACCCCGCTTTCCCAAACTGGATTTGGTAGCTATTTTTCCAATTACGAATACTTCTTTCATCTCAACTCTATTAATATTAATCACAAACCTGTTAACTTTAACACTTCTGGTCTGTCTGTTGATAATAACGGCAATGTGGGCACTCAAATTAGCACCATTCATCCTTACACTGTGTTACACCCTCAAGTCTACCAGCCATTTGTTAAAGCTTTTGTGAAGGCAGCAAAGGCCAAAAACATGAAGAGAGTGAACAAAGTGCAGCCATTTGGGACATGCTACGATGCCAATACCGTTGGGGATCATAGAGAGGCTGTGCCAGCTATCGATCTGGTGATCGAAGGCCGCTTTGGGAAAGTGAAATATGACATATCTGGCCACGATTCTTTGGTTGAAGTGAAAAAAGGTGTGCTGTGTTTGGCATTTGTTAATGGAGGTATACAGGCATTAAATGGTGTTCTTCTTGGTGGGTATCAACTGAAGGATAGAATTTTGGAGTTTGATGAGAGTACCTCAATTCTGAGCTTTAGCTCCTCCCTTGTGCTTCAAAATAAAAGCTGCTCAGATCCAACTTCTCTTTAATCTGCCAATCATTATTATGTGTAATATTCTGTTTGCTTTTGTAGTTTCGTGAAAAATAAAAGGCCCACGTCGTGCTGCCTGTTGACAGGGTGGATTTTAAGATGAAATCCAAGCGTATTTTAATGCGAGTGGTGCTGTATTATGTGTCTTAAATATCTCAAGTGTACTTGTTCACCAAGAAAAAGAAATCTCAAGTGTACTTTCCTTAATAGAAAAAAGTTATCATGCATGTCCTTTTGATCTCCTTATGGATTGTTCGAATGAATTAGTTAACTAAAATGTCAAACTTTTTTCTTGTGTTAATGTCAACCTATTTTATCCACTACAAGAAAGTACACGGTAAGGATGCCATTGCCAATCATTGGAAGGGACCTATACAATGATGAGTCAACAAAAATTGGGGAAAATGGGCAACTAGGAAAGGATTCTGTTGGCTATCCGGAAATTAAGGAAGTGAGAAAGAGCCAAAGGGTGAGAGTAACTAACTCTAGGTGGAGGGATTTTTGTGTGAGGTAAAGTGTATAAGAGAGAGAAGAGGGAATAGATGAAGGTGTGGAATGTGTGATGTAATCTTTCCTCCCTAGATTCTGATTTCTCTCTCTGAAATTTCCTTATCCCTTCTCAGACTCAATTCTTCTTCTGCTATAGGTTGAGTTCATCATATGTATGGTTACTATTCCTCGTAAGTCTACACACTGGGAGTTGATTTGTTCATAGAAAGAGATAAAAAAAGTAACCAATTTTCAGCTTTCTATTTAGTATTATTACAATTTGGTGTTTTCATTGTCACCGTGTGGCAGACAACACTCGTATGAAAATCTACAACAAAATCTACCCTTTAATTAAGTTGGACATAAACTAACATCTTACAATCGTATTGCTCTGAGGCCTTGGATGGGTCCTCCTGCTCTTTTGATCATTGTGTTTTTGTCAAGAGATTTCTTGATGGTGAGTTTAATCTACTACTTTTGTATGTTTATCGTAGGACAACACAGTGACAATATATATCTACAAGTTGAAGAAATGAAAAAATCTTTCATGATGAAAGGCTTGGGACCTGTGAAGCATATTCATGGTGTGACCCATCTCTCGTGATCAAAAGGAAAGAAAGCTATGGTTATCAAAAGAAAAATATATATTGAAAAGAGAAGGGATCTACTTACTCTAAAAGTAATTATAAAAGAGTTACTCTTCATCCTTACTATTCATTTTTTTGAAATCTAATAGTTGTAATGAGTAACTAATCTTAATCATTAGATTTCAAGAAAATGAATGGTGAGGATGGATAGTAACTCTCTTAGAGTTACTCTTGGAATAAGTGGATCCCTCCTTATTGAAAAAGTATTAGAGCGATTTAACATGGAGAAAGCAAAACCAATTGTTACTCCACTTTGCTAATCACTTTATGCTTAGCTCAAACCAAGTCCTGCATGTGAAAACGAAAACGAGGAAATGTGCATGGTGTCATATGTCTCAGTTGTTGGAAGCTTAATATATGCAATGATGTATAAATGACCAAACAAAATACACACACAATTGGTGTTGTTAGTAGATTCTTGGCTAAACTAAGAAAAAAGTATTGGAATCTTGTGAAGTGGATTTTAAGATATCTCATAGGAGCTTCCCAAATTGGTTTATATATGCTTTAGGAGTAGAAGACTTGAACTAATCGACTACACAAATGAAATATGGTTGGAGAGATATTGGTTCTAGAAAGTCTACTTTGATATCTGATTACATTTTCATGGGGTGAAGTATCATGGCAAATATCAAAGCTATAAAAGTATGTTGCTTTGTCAATCACATTGGCAAAGTTCATTGTAGTTATATAATTAAGCTTGCAAAGAAATGTTATGGATGAAAGGGTTCTTGCATGAAATAGGGCTGGAACAACAAACAAAAATACATTAAGTCATGGTTCATCAACAATATACTTAAATATATATCCAAATTAATCTAGGGTGCACCTCTCCTACGTTTTACATGAAACAAATTAAGTGCTGTTTGGATACTCGTTGGAAACCCGTTCAATGAAGAAAACATATTTTCCTAGACACAAACACAAAAGCAACACCCTTATTATTTTTAACAAAACGTTGGTTACGTTTTTCTCAACCGCAACCCAAACATATTCTAAGTGACTGACATTGTTACGAAATATAACTTGTCAAGTAATATAGATAATCATATTTTTTATTTTTCGCCTGATTTTTTTTATCACTTTTGCTGTTGGTTGATTTTTCATGTCTAACTTTTTATAAGGTTATTGGCTTATATATTGGTTTTGGGGGCTTATGTGTGTGCGTTTTACGTTAAGAACTGACCATTTACACATGGGATGGGTTCTTTAATGAGAAAGATCGATTAATTTATTGGCAGGCAGGCATTGAAGAAAGAGATCATCGTGGAGCTTGAGAAGAGAAAGCAAATGGCATTAAATTTATGCATGGCAAAGCCAAATATTGCACGTGTTAAATGGGTTGCCAACCTATGATGAAAAAAATTAAAATGATAATTTCCTAACATAAACTTTTAATTAACACTTATAGAAATTATGGTCCACCTATTTACAGTTACACATATTGAAAAGATATATATTTAACATGAGAAGTTTTCTAACATTATCTTTTAACAACCAAGCCATATAAATATAAGCCACTCGTATTGATAAACTAATGTGGAATTTTTTTATTTACTCCCTTTTAATAAATAATGAATAAGTGAAATTTTAAGCCATTACTTTAATAATTTAATTGAAATGCATTGATTTTGTAAATGTTTTTAATAATATTTTCGTTTAATTATAGATCACGGTATATAGTATATTTATTTATTTTTATAATAGTTATTTTAAAACTTATTGTATGGAAGATTTTGTTTGATAAACTTACTTTTATACGTCAAGTTGAAGGAAGTACATAAAAGAACGACAAAATAGGTTCACAAGTGATAATTTATCATTATATTGCCAAGCTGGTCAACGCATGCTCGTGGCGGTGGCAACAAGGTGTGTCTACTGTAAGCTTCGTGCATACAACTGCGGATGACGCGGAGCCATCTTATTTTGACATCTTTGACGAATCACTAGTATCAAATAAGAACTAGGTTATTTTATTATTTTTGTATCACAATGCACGTGATCCCACAATTCTCTCTTCTCCTTCTATATCTCTTGATGTAAAACGTGTTTAAATTGCTTATTCATTTATTAATATCAGATCTACAAATCCAGCAACTATATAAGTAGGGACACCTTGCAAGCCGAACTGAATAACATACTGATCAAAGATACAACAGTATTAGCTAGTATTCACATACAATGGCTACTCCTAGTTCTATCTCTTATTTCTCCCTCCTTTGTGTACTTGTCTTCATTGTTTCACCCTCTTTGTCAGCCTCCTCAAATAAATTTCCTAAGAGCGGATTTATCTCCCTCCCAGTTAACATAGATCCAACCACCCATCAGCACTTCACATCAATAGGCATAGGAACTCCTCGACACAACATGAATTTTGCCATTGACCTTTCAGGGAGCTACCTGTGGTATGACTGTGGAAGTCATTACAATTCCTTCAAGGAGGTCACCACTCACACTACCATCTCAGGTCTCATCTTTCTTTAACGTTCCTCCTAAGTTCACTCTTTGTTTACCTTCTTCCGGTAACGGACAACTTTTCATTGGTGGGAGACCAACTTTCTCTACCTCGCTAATTTCCCAAACTGGATTTGGTGATGGTGACTTTTCCAATTACGAATACTTCCTTCATCTCGACTCAATTAATATCAATGACAAACCTGTCAAGTTTAACACTTCTGATATTCTGTTCCTTGATGGAAAGGGCAATGTGGGCACTAAACTTAGCACCATTCATCCTTACACTGTGTTACACCGTTCAGTCTACCAGCCATTTGTTAAAGCTTTTGTGAAGGCAGCAAAGGCCAAAAACATGAAGAGAGTGGAAAAAGTGCACCCATTTGGGACATGCTACGATGCCAATACCGTTGGGGATCATAGAGAGGCTGTGCCAGCTATTGATCTCGTGATTGAAGGCCGCTTTGGGAAAGTGAACTATGACATATCTGGCCACGATTCCTTGGTTGAAGTGAATAAAGGTGTGTTGTGTTTGGCATTTGTTGATGGAGGTAAAGATGCATTAACTGGTGTTCTTCTTGGTGGGCATCAACTGAAGGATAGAATTCTGGAGTTTGATTTGAGTACCTCGATTCTAAGCTTTAGCTCCTCCCTTGTGCTTCAAAATAAAAGTTGCTCAGATCCAGCTACTCTTTAATCTGCCATAATTAATATATGTAATATTCTATTTGCTTTTGTAGTTTCATGAAAAATAAAAGGCTCACGTGGTGCTGCCAGTTGACCGGGTGGATTTTATGGTGAAATCCAAGTGTATTTTCCAACATGAAATCCAAATATATTTTATATTGCGAGCGGTGCTGTCTTCTGTCTTAAGTTTCAAGTGTACTTGTTAAAACGAAAAAGAAATCTCAACTGTATTTTCCTTAATAGAAAAAAAATCAATTATTCCTTTTGATCTCCTTATGGATTGTTTGAATGAATTAGTTAACTAAAATGTCAACCTCTATTTTTTGTGTTAATGTGAACCTATTTTATCCACAGCAAGTAAGTACACAATTTAAAATTTTGATACGGTCAATTTTATGAACCTCATTCCTACCTTATTAAAATCTGAAAAATATGAGACAAAATTAGGTTAATCTAATTTGTTGACATACTAGATTAATCTTAGACTAAAATACAATTTTGGTCCTTCTATTTTTCTCAGTCTACAATTTTGGCTACTTATAAAAAAAATGAAAATATTTAGTCTTACTAATTTTCAAAATCAATTATTTTGGTTCAACAGTCAATTTTTAGCGCATTGATCATTAATAAAAAAAAAGGTGGCTACTAAATTGCTAATAGAATATTATAATATTAAATTTTTTAATTAAATTCTTAGATAATTTAAAAAGATTTTTTAATAATTAATATTTTTTAATTAAATTCTCATTAATAATTAAAATTATATTTTAGCCTTAATTAATCTTAATATTATATATTATTAAATTATAAAATTAAAAAAGTATACAACTATAACCAAAGTATACTACAACACAACTTGCACTACCCCACGACTACCAGGCCCAAGCAGCTCTGTTTAGAACCATTATACTCCCAAAATTTTCTTGCATGTTTATTATTTGCTTGCCACAAGAGGCGGAGCTACGTTATGCATAAGGTACATGGCCCTCCCAAAATTTTCACTCTTCTTTGTATTATATGTAATTTTTTTATTATAAGATAAAAATTTATGAAAATGTATGAAAAGATTAAATATTTTATAAAATTTAGTCAATTTTACAATTTTATTTAATAAATCTCTCATTACATATATGTTATGTTTTTTATAAGTAAAAGTTTATAATACAATATAATAATAATAATAATTTTATATGAAAAGGAAAACATAATATTGAATGCATTAATTATCTAAAAATTCAATTGAATGTATTAATTATCTAAAAAATATTTAGACTTTCATTTAATCCCGTATCATTATAATAAGTTTGTTAATTTTTACTTAACTTTAAGAAATATTTTTTGACAATTTTACTTTTATAGCATGTCAAAGGTGAAGGAAGAAGTAAATAAATAAGTGCACACAGGTAATTATTTATATTTATAAGGATGTTGCCACTTGCCAAGCTAATCATTAATGCATGCTCGTGGCGGTGGCAACTGGCAACAAGGTGTGTGTATTGTGTCAGCTTCGTGCATGCAGCTGCGGATGACGCGGAGCTTGTTATTTTGACATATTAACGAATCATTAGTATCAAATTAATTAAGAGTAAGGTTATTTTATTATTTTTCTATCACGTTGTACATGTTAATAACATGATGTTATCCCACAATTCTCTCTTCTTCTATATCTCTGGATGTAAACAATGTTTAAATCGTTTATTCATTTATTAATATCAGATCTACAAATCCAGCAACTATAAGTATTAAGTAGCCAAACTGAACATACTTAAATATACAACAAAATTAGCTAGTATTCACATATATACAACGGCTACTTCTGTGTTGTATTTCTTCCTCATCTGTGTACTTGTGTTCATTGTTTCACCCTCTTTGTCAGCAGCATCAAATGAATTTCCTAAGAGCGGATTTATTTCCCTCCCAGTTAACATGGATCCAATCACCCATCAGCACTTCACATGAATAGGCATAGGAACTCCACGGCACAACATGAATTTTGCCATTGACCTTTCAGGGAGCAACCTGTGGTATGAGTGTGATAGTCATTACGACTCCTCCTCTTACAACCCCATCAGCCGCGACTCCCCAAAATGCCCCGAAGACTCATCGTGCTTTGGTTTACCCCGCAAGCCAGGGTGCACCAACTTCACCTGTAGTCTTAGACTTCATAACCCCTTTGCTAACTTCGGTTTCTTCGGTGACTTGGGTCAGGATTTCCTCTTCATGCCTCAAATCAAGTTGCCTCGCACCTTTGTTTCTGGCTGCGCTGAAACTTCTAGGTTCCCCGACTTACCTGTTCTTGTGGGCCTTGCCAAAGGCATCAAAGGGAGTCTAGGCCTTGCAAGGATGTCACCATTCACATTACCATCTCAGATCTCATCTTTCTTTAACGTTCCTCCTAAGTTCACTCTTTGTTTACCTTCTTCGGGTAGGGGACAACTTTTCATTGGTGGAAGACCAACTTTCTCTACTTCCCTTTCCCAAACTGGATTTGGTAGCTTTTTTTCCAATTATGAATACTTCTTTCACCTCAACTCAATTAATATTAATGACAAACCTGTTAATTTTAACACTTCTGATCTTCTGTTCCATGATGGAAACCGCAACGTCGGCATTAAACTTAGCACCATTCATCCTTTCACTGTGTTACACTGTTCGGTCTACCAGCCCTTTGTTAAAGCTTTTGTGAAGGCAGCAAAGACCAAAAACATGAAGAGAGTGAACAAAGTGCAGCCATTTGGGACATGCTACGATGCCAATACCATCAAGGATAGAGAGGCTGTGCCAGCTATCAATCTAGTGATAGAAGGCCGCTTTGGGAATGTGAGTTATGAGATATCTGGCCACGATTCCTTGGTTGAAGTAAGAAAAGGTGTGTTGTGTTTGGTATTTGTTGATGGAGGTACAGAGGCATTAAATGGTGTTGTTCTTGGTGGGCATCAACTGAAGGATAGAATTTTGGAGTTTGATATGAGTACCTCAATTCTAAGCTTTAGCTCATCCTTTCTGCTTCAAAATAAAAGCTGCTCAGATGCAGCTTCTCTTTAATCTGCCATAATTAATATGTAATATGTTGTTTGCATTTGTGTAGTTTCGTGAGAAAAAAAAAAAAAAAAAGGCCCACGGGGTGCTGCCAGGTTGACCGGGTGGATTTTATGATGAAATCCAAGTGTATTTCCTAAGATGAAATCCAAATATATTTTAATGCAAGTGGTGCTGTCTTATGTCTTAAATCTCAAGTGTACTTATTCACAAAAAATGAAATCTCAAGTGTACTTTCCCTAATAGAAAAAAGTTATTATGCCTTTTTTATCTCCATGTGGATTTTTCGAATTAGTTAACTAAAATGTCAACTTCTATTTTTTTTTCTTTTTTTTTTAATGCCAACCTATTTTATCCACTCAAGAAAGTACATTGTAATGCAGATTACAAGATAAGTAGTTAACAAATGGCGTTATAGTTTATGCATAGCAAAGGTAAATATTGCACGTGTCAAATTGGGTTGTCAACTGATGAAAAAAGTTAACATGATAAGTTCGTAACATGCGTTACTTCCTCTTACTTCAAATATAAACAAAAAATTGACTTTGATTTTGGATTTAAATATAAGTAAATCTCAACTAGTTTTTGGTCATTTAGTGAGACTATCTCCAAAATACCTTTCATTTAATAGGGGGTTTAATTTCAAATACTTTTTCTTATTCTTGATATCAAATTCCAATTAATGGTAATTTAAGAAAATAACTTATTTTTTAATTGAAATTGGTGCAATTAAATGTTATTAACCAACTTTCTTAATTAGCGTAAAACAGTTTTTTTTTTCTTATATTTAAAGCCGAAGATAGTATATTGTAATTAACACTCACCAGATATATAGAAATTAAGGTCCACCATTTTACACTTAGACACATTGAAAAGAGAGAAATTTAACATGAGAAGTTCCTAGCATTAGCTTTCAACAACTATAAGCCTCTCGTATTAAATTTTAACATGATAAAGTAAGGTGCAATTTTTTTATTTATTCCCTTTTAATAAAAAATGAATAAGTGAAAATGCCATTACTTTAATAATTTAATTGAAATGCATTGGTTTTGTAAAGGTTTTCATAATATTTTCGTTTAATTATAGATCACTATATATAATATATTTATTTAATTTATAATAGTTATTTTAAAACTTTTTTTTTTAAGAAAGTTTTTTTAAAACTTATTGTATGGAAGATTTCATTTGAAAATCTTACTTTTATATGTCGAAGTTGAAGGAAGTACAGAAAAGAATGATAAAATAGGTGCACAAGTAATAATTTATCATGATATTGCCAAGCTGGTCAATGCTCAATGCGTGCTCGTGGCGGTGGCAACTGGTATCAAGGTGTGTGCAAGCTTGGTTGTGCATACAAGTGCGGATGACGCGGAGCCATCTCATTTTGACATCTTTGACGAATCATTGGTATTAAATTAATTTATTAAGTGTAAGGTTATTTTATTATTTTTCTATCACATTGTACATGTTATATCCCACAATTCTCTCTTCCCCTTCTATTTCTCTTGATGTAAAAGATGTTTAAATTGTTTATTCATTTATTAATCTCAGATCTCCAAATCCAGCAACTATAAGTAGTCCAACTGAACATGCCCAAAGATACAGTATTAGCTAGCATTCACAATGGCTAGTCCTAGTTCTATCTTTTATTTGTTCCTCCTCTGTGTACTTGTCTTTATTGTTTCACCCTCTTTGTCAGCGGCATCAAATGAATTTCCTAAGAGCGGATTTATCTCCATCCCCGTTAACATAGATCCAACCACCCATCAGTACTTCACATCAATAGGCATAGGAACTCCACGACACAAGATCAAATTTGCCATTGACCTTTCAGGGAACTTCCTGTGGTACGAGTGTGGTAGTTATTACAATTCCTCCTCTTACAATCCTGTCCCCTGTGACTCCCCACAATGCCCCGAAATAGGCTCATTTTGCGTTTCTTGCGATGGTTTACCCAGTAAGCCAGGGTGCACCAACTACACTTGTAGTCGTGACGTTCCTAACCCATTTGATCGTAACTCCATGTTCATGGTTGACGTGGGTCAGGATTTCCTCTTCACGCCTCAAATAAAGTTGCCTCGCACCTTTGCTTCTGTCTGCGCAGAAACTTCTAGATTCTCCAACAATTCCATCACGGGCCTTGCCAAAGGTGTCAAAGGAATTCTAGGCCTTGCAATGACACCACTCACATTACCATTTCAGATCTCATCTTCCTTTAATGTTCCTCCTAAGTTCACTCTTTGTTTACCTTCTTCCGGTAAGGGACAACTTTTCATTGGTCGGGGACCAAGTTTCACAACCCCCCTTTCCCAAATTGGATTTGACTACTCCTACGCCACTGACGAATACTTCATTCGAGTCAACTCAATTAATGTTAATGACAAACTTGTTAAGCTTAATACTTCTCTTCTGTTCCGTGATGAAACGGGAATTGGGGGCACTAAAATTAACACCTTGATCACGAGTCCTTACACTGTGTTACACCATTCCATCTACCAGCCCTTTGTTAAGGCTTTTGTGAGGGCAGCAAAGGCCAGAAACATGAAGAGGGTGAAAAAAGTACAGCCATTTGGGGCATGCTACGATGCCAATACCATTAAGGATAGAGAGGTTGTGCCAGCTATCGATCTAGTGATGGAAGGTCGCTTTGGGAAAGTGAATTATGACATACCTGGCCACAATTCCTTGGTTGAAGTGAAGAAAGGTGTGTTGTGTTTGGCATTTGTTGATGGAGGTAAAGTGGCAACAACTGGTGTTGTTCTTGGTGGGCATCAACTGGAGGATAGGATTTTGGAGTTTGATTTGAGTACCTCAATTATAAGCTTTAGCTCCTCCTTTGTGCTTCAAAATAAAACCTGCTCAGATCCAACTTCTCTCTAATCTGCCATCAATAATCACTAGCTAATATATGTAATATTCTGTTTGCATTTGTATTTTCGTGAAAAATAAAAGGCCCACGTGGTGCTGCCAGGTTGACCGAGTGGATTTTAAGATGAAATCCAGGTGTAATTTTAAAATATGACATCCAAGTGTATTTTAATGTGAGTGGTGTTGTCTTATGTTTAAATCTCAAGTGTACTTCCCTTAATTAATAGGAAAAAAAAAGTTATTCTACTCTTTTGATTTCCTTATGGATTGTTGGAATGAATGAGTTAATTAAAAGACTTTTTGACGAAACTAGGTGAAAAAATAAAAGTATATATTGAAATAGAGCAGTTTTAAAACTATTTATATTTGATGGGTGATTTTTGCCACGTCGGATGTATAGGAGGCGTCAGTCCAAGAGTAGCTTCATGGTCTTCATTTTCAATTGCACAGGAGTCGCCACCCCACTCTACTCCTTGTGTTGCTTTTTTCACAACAAATGGCGTCAGCCTGTTTGTAGCCAACAGGAGGCGTCACTCCGTTGGCCTCTTCTAGTATAACAGGAGACGCCACCCTACTCTTCTCCTCCTGTTATTAATTATTATTAAATTGTCTCGTGGGACGCGTGCAATTCTATTTGTATAGGAGGTGCCGGTCAGAGTAGCTCCTTGTGTGTAATGGTTGCACAGGAGGCGTCACTCTGACGTTTGCCTGAAAGAGGCCAGCAGAGTGGCGCCTCATGTTGGCTACAAAGAGGCTAACGCCACCTGTTGTGAAAAAAACAACATGAGGAGAAGAGTGAGGTGGCGCCTCCTGTGCAATTGAAAATGAAGACCACGAAGCTACTCTTGGACCGGCGCCTCATGTACATTCGACGTGGCAAAAATCACCCATCAAATGTAAATAGTTTTCAAACTACTCTATTTCAATATATGCTTTTTTTTCCACCTAGTTTCGTCAAAAAGACTAATTAAAATGTCAACCTCTCTTATCCACTACAAGCATAGTACATAGTATAATAGCCATTACAAAAAAATATGTATTTAGTGGTGGTTAATATTTTTATGATGTGTTTTCAATGAAAAATATAAAAAATACATAAATTAACATTTTGTCCTCTCTTTACTTTTGAGTCATCTTGTCATTTCTCAAAAATCCTATCATTACCCTTAAATCTCATCTTCCACCGTCTGATCATCCCCCTTCTCTTCTCCTCGAATTTTGAGTTGAAGAACCTTAAGCCCTTAGGTTCCTCTTCTTCTTTGAAATTGTCTCATTATTCTTCCTCTTTCGATTCTTGATTGCTCATTGACCATGCATGTTCTTGGAAGCTTCCCTTCACTGCATGCGCTTCTTCTCAAGTGTCTCCAGCTTTCAGTCCCTCCAATGTCAACAAATCAGAGAAAAGGTAAAACTCGAACAACTACTGTCATTCCTCTCTCTAACCTATCAATGAGCAATTGATAAAATTCTTTAGCGCAAAGTGGTTTTGGATTATACGATTGCTAACTCAAATTGCATTTCCAGGATTCCAAAGTGTGGTTTATGGTGCAAGTGTTGAAGAGACTGGAGGAGAAGGCGAGGTATTTCAAGTGTTTAGGTAGATTAGGGTTTCAATCACTTATTCTTTCCCCTTTCATCACACCGTTAATCTCAAAACGACACTTATTTTTTTCCATTTCTCTGCTAACCGATTTAATAAAAAAAACTTTTCTTGTACCAAACACCTCCTTGAAGAAACCTTCAAGTTGATTAATGAAATGGTTGCCCATAATTATCATGAAAGATTGTATAAAGTCTATTAACAGGCTTCAAAATTCCTTCATTTATTTAAGAAAAAAAAATCATTCTTGAGTTTGCTCTTCTACTTAATCAAATATATTTTTAGGTTACGTTCTTGGAGGAAATTATAATTTGTTTGATTAAGAATTTTGTAACATATATATTTTATTTTTCATTTATTTTAAAAATTAATAAAATGAATATTTTATTATAATATTTGCTTTCTACTGTTTTAATTAATAGTTTTAATAATTATGTTACAATTATATTTTAACTGGGCTAAACTAATTAATAGAATTTATAAGTAATTATTTTTGGGAAATATCATGAATTTAATTAAGATGTAAAGGTGTGTGAATTAAAATGATGTTTTTTTTTTCAACTCAAATATTTAAAACTTCATTTTATAAAAATATTTAAAGTTTATAATTAACTTCATTTTTTTGAATTAAAATGAAGTTAGTAAGCTCAAATATTTAAAATGTGGTTTAATAAAAACTTATGAATCATTAGGTGAGTGGGTTAGTGTTGAATTAGATTGAGTTAATTGAGTGAAGTGATATAGTTCGGGAAGTTGCTATTCTCACCTCGACTTTTGCTATTCTCATCCCCTATGTGCTTTGAAATTTTTTTTTCGAAAATATCCTTTCCACCGAATTATGATTCCGTTGTGTACCTGGAGGTACAAAAAAAATACACAACAGAATCATGATTCCGTTGTGTATTTTACCAACGGAATCACGATTCTGTTTCGTATTTTGCCCACGAAATCACAACTCCTTTCGTATTTTTTTTTGTACCCCCAAGTACACAACGGAATCATGATTCCGTTGTACATTTTATACAACGGAATCATGATTTCGTGAAAAGGATATTTTCGGTATAAAAAAATTTAAGCACGTGGGGGTGATAGCAATTTTGGAGGTAAGAATAGCAATGCCCTATAGTTCGTCTCTTTTCCCACAAGTCCCAACCCAAAAATAGCCCACAACTGAATATATGGTTATGTAGTTTTTTTTCTTCTTCTCCCTTTTTCTTATGGGATGTTTGATCTCGTTGAAGCTCATTCCACTGGACCTTTTTTGGCTATTGCTATATCCACTCCCTTTTTTGCTAAGTACACTTCCCTTTCCTTTTTTCTAAAATTTAATTACTTAAATAACCTCCCCCTTCAAACCTTCTTCTCTCCCCCACATACTCCTCTTTTCAACACAACAACACACTCCCTTTTTTCGTAGTAATAACACATTCTCTTCTTTTTCACTAAACTCCCTAATCTTTTTCCCTCCCTTCATCCCTTTGATCTCTTACTCTAGTCTTCCTTTGTTCTTCCCTTACTTAGTCTCTTGCTTTAGTGTTAAGATTTTTCATCCTCCAAACTTTGAGTTGCTGCAACGACACGCCTCTTTGATTCATTTAGATTAAAGGACCAATATCAATTATATGTTTTCTCTACTTCAATTGCTTCATTATTGTATAATTTTTCTTTTATATGAGATTTTTAATGGTGCTAGTGTTTTGTTTGAATTTTTTATATGTTTTTCTTAACATTTCGGAAAGTACTTTCTGGAATACAATTTTATTTTTTAACATTCTGGAAAGTGCTTTCCGGAATATAAAATAATTTTTTGGAAAGTACTTTCCGGAAGTTAAAAAATAAAATTGTATTTCGGAAAGTACTTTCCAGAACACAAAATAGTATTCTAGAAATTAATTTCCATAATAATAATTTTGTATAAATGTTATGTGTATAAAGGGTATATAAGGAAAAAATAATAGAAAAAATTTAATGGGAGTGTACTTAGCAAAAAAGGGTAGTGGATATAGCAAAAGCCCCCTTTTTTTTGTGTTTCTTACCTTGGTGGGCTGGACGACCCTTACTGGCAGCCCAAAAAAAGTGGAAGGGGTTAGGTGCAATCCAACGGTGAAAGAGAGGACCATTGCATTTTATTCGTCGGATGAAAGTTAGTGGAGTGTGCTCCTTCTGATTCTCCAGTCAGCTTTGCATTTGCGAAATCACAAGGGGAAGGAACTGAACTTTCAATGTCACAATTGCATGAGTATAAAGACAAGATTTTATTCCTTTCTCTCTCAACCTCACCTAAATTTGTTTAGATATTTCAACCCTTTTTCTTTTTTGGGTGGGGATTCTCTACAGTCACAACTGCATGAAATCCTGACCATTAAAATTAAATTATATATATTAAATATTAAATAATAAAACAAAATATAACTTGAAATTTTTTTGTTCGTTAAATGATGATTGGAGGATCCTATAGTTGAAAAGCAACTGCAGAGAATCCAGGTCCTCCTCTTTTTCACTACACCCACGTCATAAGTTAGATATTTTTTTATTTTAATTATTTGTACTCTAAGTCTAACTTAAGTATACTTATTGTAATTTACTCATCTTTCCAAAATTTATTTTTTAAAATTATATATTAATTAAACCTAAGTAAACATAAATTTTCTGAAACCTAATTTAAATTATTAAATTTTTTGTTTAGAACTTATTTTTATAATTTTAAATATCTCTGTTAGAGTATAAGACTTTGGACGATGTCCAATCCCTCAAACTTCGATTTTGATGATAACAAATGAGATTAATTTTTGAAGTATCTAATGTTTTATGTTTGAGTATTATAAGTACCACACTGTCCAATGCCTAAGTGGTATTGTATTTCTTAAGCCCAAACTATATATATCTATGTGCTTATAACGTCCAAGCGTCCAATGCATTGTGAAAACCAGAGTGCAAACACTACGTTCATTTAAGAAGCGTCCACTCGTTTATATAACTTACACAACCTTTTTTTTATCAAACAATTATATAATGCGTCCATGATGTCTAAAAGTACACTTAAGCTTTTCGATGTTGATTCTCTGAAATGTTATATTATTCTCTCTCTTATCATATGTGACATTTCATTTGAATATTCAGAAGTGTACAACATGAGACAGAAAAGCTTCTCTCTGCAAAAATCGTACAGTAGTGGAGGTGTTACATGTATTGTTGTCCCCTCTCTCTCTACTCCAAGCTGACACATAGCAACGGTCATATGATTGTGACAGAACGGTTTTTGACAAAGGCTCAGATCCCACAACGGATATATTCACTCAGTAGCCTATATACAGATGATCAAGCTCACGAAATCAACAACGAAGCATTCAAGTTTTTCAAATAGTTGAAACTCTGCCAAAACGTTTGGACGATCTACACTTGAACAAAAAGAGCAACTACTTAGTTTTGCTAAGTTACTTTGTGTATTCTGTTTACATTGTAACATCCTCTCTGTGAGAGTTGATCTGAACTTGTAATCAAACTGTTTGTTTGGAAAGCCAGGAGTGGCTTAGTGACAAAGAATACTTGGGTGTTACTTTAATATCAGGGGAAGATTAAAGGTGTGCCAGAAGTGGCCTAGAGAATACTTGTAGCCAGAAGTGGCAGAATAGAGAATACTTGTTTGTAATCAAAGTTTTGATTAGTGGAACCCTTCAAAAGGTTGTTTTGAAGGAGAACTAGACGTAGCTCAGGTTGAGTGAACCAGTATAAATCAAGTGTTTTTACTCTATTGCTCTTTAGCTTACCATTTATCTCTAGAGTTATTTCTTAGCATTAGACGCACAAGTTTCTTTATAAACTTATTTGCGAAAAATATTTATTTCTTGCTTGGAAGACAACCTGTAAAACGCAGTTTCATTAAACTGTTATTTTGAACCATTTGACGATATCTGCAACTCTATGTTTTACAAGTTTCTTGTAAAAATCTAAGTTAAGATATCTCTATCTTTGCAAAAGAATTTTAACGTTTTATCTAACACACTATTCAACCCCCTCTCTTCTAGTGTGATTATCTGCATTTCAATCTCTCCTTCTAATTTATTACATTTCTATCTCAATAGTTTTTTTCTTAAAATTATGCCTTAATATTCAGAATTTTTAATTTTAATTACGTGTGTATGTGTGTTCCTTAAGTAAAAAGTGGAAGAAAAGTATTATTGATGCAATAATGCTTAAAATTAGTCATAAGGATTGATGTTATCAAAAGCAACAATTTAAAGTGTAATATTGACATAAAAGTATTATTATTATTATTATTATTATTATTATTATTATTATTATTATAGAATGACTAAAGTTTGCTACTTTCAATTAAAGTGTTGCTTTATACTTATTTAATGACTTAAATTATTTATAATAAAGAAATAAACAATTTTAAAGAATATTTTTTATTAGGAAATTTTAAAGAATATTTAAAAGTATTATAAAAAAATTCATTGGAACCAACTTTTTTTTCTTACCATGATATTGATACGAAGTATCCTTCACCCGTGAATAATCTCCATCGGAGACTGCAAGCACATACAAGGTGAGTATTCCCCTTCCAACATGATCTATTCCATACCTAAGGTTGGGATTCGAACCCTGAATAACTTGATTAAGGGACACAAACCGTTACTACTTGTGCCAACTAGTATTGGTATAAATATAATTAATATATACATATATATATATATATATATATATATATATATATATATATATATATATATATATATATAGGGGACATATCTTATGAAAGGGGCTTCTTATGTGAGAGTAAGAGCATTCAATAATTATCGTTGGACCAAAATAGATGGTTTTGATTAAAATACTTACTTAAGATTTCAATAAAACTTCACGTACACCATCAAATATCTAAAGATTCAACAAAACAAAAATCAAATGTCTAAAAGATCTCAATTACCACGCTTAAAATATTTCAATTATCACGTTACATCTTTTTCAAAATTGCTGTTAACTCATCATCATCACCACCATGACCGTCATTGCTACCATTGTCGTTGTTGTCACTACCACCGCCCTCACTATCACGACGGTGGTGATGGTGACAGTTGCCACTAATCGTCGCTGTCACCACTACTATGAGCACCACAACCACTACCATGTATGTGGTGGTTGCGGTGCTTATGGTGGTGGTGGCGATGACGACGATGATGACAATCATGGTAGTGATGATGACAGGTTAACGACAATTTAAAAAAAAAAAAAAGTAACATGATAATTGAGATTTTTTAGATATTTGATTTTTGTCAAATCTTTAGAGATTTAATAGTGTAGGTGAAGTTTTAATGAATTCTTAAATAAATATTTTAATACAAACCATCTATTTTGATCCAATGATAATTATTGACTGTTTTCACTCTCACGTAAGAAACTCCCCTCTCATATATATATAATTTTTTCTCTCTCAAAGTTATTCTCGGAGTAATTTTCTATCTATCTATATATTATCATTTACTTTAAAAATTATGAAGAGACACCATCGGCAACTATGTCACCAAGAAGCTCCACCATTAGACAAAAGGTTAATATGCAATGCATGTGACTAACCAAATAAATAGCACATGGTTTTGTGCCAGTACGAATTCATGGACGAAAATGATAACTTGTCTTACTTGTCTAGAATAGCACATGTTTGCACTTGGACATATTTTTGGACCAAATAAATAGCACATCTTTGCACTTGGACACATTGTTGGACCAAATAAATAGCACATCTTTGCACTTGGACACATTCTTGGACTAAATAAATAGCATATCTTTGCAGTCGATAAGTAGTCTCAATAGCACTTGGACTAAATTGACAAATTAAATAAATAACACCTCTTTGCCTATATTTTGTTTTTTAATTATGTTGTTGGTGTGAAGTATTACTGACTTTGTTGATAATTAATCTTTATTGAAGACCCTTTTTTGCTCATTTTCATAAGACATTCTTTAATACACTTTTTTAGATATATATTTTATTATTAAATGAAATTTATTAAAAATTACAAAGTTGTATGGTTCCACTCTTTAAAAAATATCCACTAATAGTTTTGTAATTTCTAATAATTTGTAAGCAATAATAGAAAATTATTAGAAAAAGTATGTTAAAAGGTTGTGTTAATACCCGCTAGGATCGGTCTAGTAGAAGAGATTGAAGTAGATGTATGAAGACTTAGGTTCGATCCTCATTGTCATTATTGTAGAAAAAAAATGTGTTAGTTGTAAGTTATAATTTTCTAGGACGCTCAATTATAGAAAATTAACATGATTTTAGAAATTAATGATTCTCACAATCGTTAAGAAATAACACATACATTTCTCCATGATAAGGATTCTACAAAATTTACCGTCCATTTTGATTTGCTTGAGAGACGAAGAAAACAATATTTTGCTTCCTTAACTATTATTTCTACTCTTTCTTTCGTGATGGTGATAGTTGAGGGAATATGCTAATGTTAGAAGGGGGTCATATTTCACATTAGTGAGTATTGACCCCTTAAAATCACTACTCCCACCAAATAATAATTATTTGTAAAAATTACTCTAGTTTTTTTTTTTACGGAAAAAACTACTCCACTTAAACTCATTTACAATTTAATCTTTAATTATTATTTATTTATTAGTTTCTGATAAGTCATATAATTCTCATATGATACATTAATTAATTCTTACATTAGTAACACTTTTTTCCCATATATAATGATTTGTGTAGTGTGCGTCTACTGTTTACACATGTAGTGTTTGATAGAAATTCCCTTGGTTTTTGCTCAAAATTTTGATGCTTCGTTGAGTTAATTATATCATCACCGATACTTATATAAGAAGGGGGCTTCGTTGAGTTAAACATATAATCACCAATACTTATGTAAGAAGGATTAATAAATATTGTCTACATAATTTTTTGACTAAATATACAGTTTATATCATGTAGATTTTGAATGAAATTTTCGTTGTCTTCTTCCCAAAAGAACAAAAGATGCGGCGCATAGAATATCTTTTTATTCGTTTTCAAGATGCTGTCTAGTACAGGGCTACCAATAGTTTTCTTTTCCCCACAAAATGAAGCTTCTGGAACCAGTTTTCTTCACTGTGTTGGTCAATTAAAAAATAATCTTAAGAAAGCAAGGTCTACAAAGTACTGCTTCATTATCGTTGCCACAAATATTTTGCATGTGTTAGGCTTCTTGGGCTTGATAAATGATAATTCAAATTTCAATTTTAAAGTTAATTTGATATAAATTTAAATTTTGTGCTGGATTATAATTCAGTGGTCGAGAGCGAATCTGAATAAAATCGTTTTGCTACATTTTCCTTAATCCTATATCTTTTATTGCTTATATTTTCTTGTGAATATTCATATTTAAACCAAGCATTTAGGGTGAAATTCTGTCATTGTGCATTACATTTTCAATTTTTCTACATCACAAACATAACTAACAATAATCTTTTCGATCAAACTTTAAATTGAGTACTTTCAAATTAATGTTTTCAAAAAGTATCTCAAAATCTAATTTAACTGCCCCCTTCTTGGTACATTGCCCCAATGGTACTAACAAACACCACAACTTCCTCCATCGATCATAAAAATTAGAGCAAAGTCTTAGTTTAAATTACTCACCAAAGTGTGAGGGGGGTTAACCTTACCCATCATGGTATTCAGGGGCAGAACTAGAAAAATGTTTTAGGAGGGAAAAAAATTAACATATGATAAGCAAAATTAACAATGACTAATTTTGATTATTTATAATTATTTAAAATTTTGTCTAATAAAAAAAATAAAATATCATATATCTTATGAAAGTAAATATAACTACTTTTAATGTAAAGAAAACATATATAACCAATGAAGCATTTTTTTCCCTGATCCCGAGCTTTCTTAAAAAGCTTTTTTTTTTTTTTAAAGGTTCTTAAAGAGGTTGTTATAATTTATAAATATCAAATATCAATGATGGTAATATACTAATATGTTAATTCAAATTTTATCTAGAAAAGTTAGAAATATATGTAGTAGTGGGCCATTATATTATGTGAATGCTTTTTATATGACTTGATTGGCCTCGTTTTGTTTTATGATTTTTTTATTACTTAATTTTTGTTCTATGAATCACGAGTTTAGTTTGACCACCAAGGCTGGAAGAGAGGGCGAATTTTCTTTTTTAACTGTAATATTAAGAGGCTTTGTTCCATCAGGGGCAGCTACCCTTACAGTATTCTACATAGTTCTGTTCAGTCAGCTAAAAAAATTCTACATAGTTCCGTCACTAGTGGTGTCCATGAACTATTTAGTGTGTCTTTGTATCTGCGTTAGTTTCAACGTAACAGAAAAGCAACCCATGTGCTGCTTTGGAAATTTTGCATCGGAAAGTGTAATTTTTTCCGTTAAATGCGATTTGAACGCGTTCGCAAACATGTTCTTGTTCTCTAATACCCTTGCTTGTGTATAATAGCAAAAATCTATGGATTGATTTTCAACTTAAGAGTATTTTAATATTATTATAGGGTCCATTTAACAATATATAGATGTTAGATGTGTAATGTTTATAATTGTTAGTAATGTGTAAAAGGATTTATTTACTATTAGCAAGGTGTAAAAGTTATATTTGCAATTTACTAGAGATTGATATGCCAATTTTCATATTCTATTATGGGTCATTTAGCAATTTCACAGAAACTATTATGTTATTTACCTGTAACATATAGTAGGGGTCTAGTTACAAATTTATATAACTTTTTAGGAATATTAGTAATATCTTAAAAAAATATAATTGACCTAATTAGTCCTAAATTAAGTTTTCTTCATCAATTATATGCTTAAGTAAGGTTAATTGATTCTATAGTGTACAATTTTTTTGAATTTTTTACTCCTGACCATCTACGACCACCTTTTTTTTTTCGAGATAACCATCTACGACCACCTAATGTCATATATGATGACATATTATATTTCTATTAATTTAATAATAATTAATAAAAATTTAATAAAAATAATAATTTAAAACATAAATGAAATTCTTTAGTATACAATAAAAGCTTGTTTTTTTTTTGTTGTCTACCAAGGTTTGATATACAACTAAGTATCAAACATTGGCACACAATGAAAAAACAAGTTTTCATTGTGTTTCAAAGAATTTTATTTATTTATTTTATTAAACTTTTACTAATTATTATTAAACTTTTTTGTTTTTATAATTTTCATGTACTTGTGAATTTAATGAGAAAAGTTTCACTTCATGAATCAATACAAAAAAAATTCAAAATCGTGTTACAAAATAAAAAATGATCATTGTTTTGAGTGACCATTTTTACTCACTTTAAAAACTTAAAGGATTAAATTAAAATTTTTAAAAGATAAAGAACCAAACTGAATATAATCGAAAATATAAAAGATTAAAAGTATATTTTAGCCTAAATTATATTTATATAATTTTTATTAATAAAATCTAAAAATTCCTAATTACTTGCAATTAAATTTAAAAATATTAATATTTTAAACAAATATTGTTTTTATTATTTTTCATGAGGAAATTATATTTCTAAATAGAAATTATTTGTTATCTTATTTTCTGATTCATTTTTATACAAATTTATTATTTTGAATTTAAAAATTATCAATTGAGTACAATTAAATTAGAAAAATATTAATATTTTTTTATAAATTTTATTTCACCTCTCTCTCCCTAGTCCCTCCCCCTCTCTCTCCCTCCCTCCGCCTAAATACACCCTACATTAATCATTACTCGTTAATTTCTTCTTCTTCAAGGTCAACGAGTCCATGTTCAAAGTCTCAGGATCGTGTATTCAATTAAGATTTCAAGAGATTTTAAAAGATTTTTTTTATATAAAAAAATTTTGTGGTATTCAATCAAGATTTTTAAATGACAAAAACAAATCTTGTGGTATTCGATCAAAGATTATTAGGATTTTTTAAGGAGTGCAATAAAATTCGTTGGTATTCAATTAAATTTTTTTACAACTTATAAAAAGTCGTATTCAAAAGTATACAAATTTCGATAGATTTTCTTTGAAGATGGATTTCGATAGATTTCATGAGACTTTTTAGTTGAAAATATAAATACCACACCCATAAAACAATCTCACCCAAACTTTTGAGATTTTGCCAGACTTTTTTTTTTTTTCTGTCGGTTACGAGACTTTTTTTTCTCCCATCACACATAATCCCTTCTCTCTTCGTTGAAGGTGGTGTAAACATTCAAAACTTTCCTCACAAAAAATGTCGTTACGATAAATATTTCCAATTGAATCAATAGACGAATCTATCGGTCAATAAAAAGCATAATTTTGAACCCATTACAGAGCAAAAACGAGAAGATGTTAATGCATGGAGGGCTAGTATATCTTTAAAATCATTTTGTTATTAAAAGATTGAAAAAATTTGTATCGATTTTACTTTTCTTTATTCAAACCTTATCATTTATTTGTTATCTTTTCATTGACTTTTTATAATTTTGAATGTTTTATAAAAATTCATGAAGTCCTTTAAAATCTTGTAAATCTATAGAGTCCTTTCAAATCTTATGAATTCACATGTTATAAATCCATTAAAATCCAAACTACAAAATCCTAATCATAAAAGTCTTTTAAAAAAATCTTTAAAATCATTACATTCCTACAAAGTCTTTTAAAATCTGGGGGATTTTTTTATGCTAAAATAATCTTTTAAAATCTAATCCAATACACCCCCTTATAGTTATTTTTTTTTATGAGTAAAGTCTTAGGGGGGTGTATTCAATTAGGGTATTAACTGACTTTTTTTGTATAAAAAATCCTGTGAATTTTAAAAGATTTTGTAGGTAATGACTTTTAAGATTTTTTTAAAAGACTTTTATGATTAGGATTTTGTAGTTTGGATTTTAATGGATTTATAAAATATGAATTCATAGGATTTAAAAGGACTTTATGGATTTACAAGAATTTAAAGGATTCCATGAATTTTTAGAAAACATTCAAAATTACCAGAGTCGATGAAAAAGATAACAAATAAATGATAAGATTTGGATAAATAAAATAAAATCAATACAATTTTTTTCAATCTTTCTTTATCTCTTTCTTTTTTTTTAAAAAAAATTGAAAGCAACAGTCTCAATGTTAGTTGAAAGGTCTTCTAATACTTTGACTTGATTGTTAGTCATGATAAGCTAGAACTCCTTCCATGCTCAGATCTACTCCTCTTATGACAGCTTAATTTTTAGCGGAAATCTCCGAACCTAAAGGAATGGGATGGTGGACTTGGTTAGATGATGTAGGCTGGTAGGATGATTCGTAGTGATTTGGCGGTATGAACACATCACTGTTATGATCATATGAAGAGCGTGATTAGAAGAAAGAGATGACCAATTATTCTAGCAATATTACCACTATCAGAGAGAAAAGTATGCATGATGATGGAAAAAAGAAAAAGTCTGGAATGGAAGAGTAGAAAAATTCCGAGGGTTTACAAAAATTCCAAAGGTTTGGGTAGGATTGTTTGATGTATGTGGTATTTATACATATAACTAAAAAATCACACAAAATCCATCAAAATTCAATTTACAAAACAATCTATCGAAATCTATAGGATTTTGAATACCAGATGACTTTTTTTAAGTTGTAAAAAATCTTGATTAAATACTACCGGATTTTGTTGTCATGAAAAAAAAATCTTGAAAGTCTTGATTGAATACCATAAGATTTTTTTTTATCTTCTTTAAGAATCCTTATTGAATACCAGGATTTTTTTATGAAAAAAAAATCTTTTAAAATACTTTCAAATCTTAATTGAATACACCCCCTTAGTTATTTGTCTCTATCCAAAGTCGTCCACCTATTAATATTTGTTTCAAGAGTCCGTTCATGACTTGTTTTACTATAATGATGTATTTTATTTTTAAAATTACTAAAATAATTTTAATTACGAATTAATTATACATAATATTAAATTATATTATTAATTTTATCAATTTTTTTAATCTTTCATGAAAATCAATTACAATAATAAAATTCACATATTAATATTGACTCGTATAATGCACAAATTAAAATGTTAGTTAATCACTGCTCATTACTTTCTTTAAGGACGATGAGTAGATATTCATAGTTTTACGTTATGTATCTCTATCCAGCACCGTACACCTATTAATATTTGTTTAAAGAGTTTGTTCATGACTTATTTTACTAAAATGATATATTTTACTTTTAAAATTACTAAAATAGTATACTGTTTTAAAAAATTTACTAGAATGATGTAAGTCAACATTTTGCGAGTTAACTTTGCTTTATTTTTTTTTATACTTTATTGCACTTAAGAAAAGTCATTTTTAGAAATTAGTCATTGACTTTTTATCGAGATATACTCAAGTCACCCAAAATATATATATATATATATATATATATATATAATTTTTATATGCTCAACTAATACGATGTTTGAGATAATTATTATAGTCTTAAATATATTTTTAGTCTCCATAAAATGAATGATAAAAAATCTAAAATAACTGTTTAAGCCAGCAGTGTCTAACAAAAATTGCTTAATTGATTATATGTTTAATGAAAGGTTAAGTGACCATTCCAAATGACACCCACTAGTGTCTTTGTTATCATGTTAGCTTGTGACACCTATAAATTTTTTTTTCTAGATCTCTAAAATAAATGTTATTTATCTAACCTAAAATGAATGTTAAGAACTAAAAATAATAATTTTAAATTTTAAATGGATGAAAATAGAAAAAAATTATAGGAATCAAAATTAACTCATTTTACATATACTAAGAACATATTTAAGTTATTATTATAAAATTTACAAACTTACCGTGTATCAATTTAATTAAATTTAGTTTTATATATAAAATGATAATAATATTTGATTCGTGGCTCTTAATGAGTCGAGGGAGGCAATATGAGTGTTATTCATTTTTTGATATCTGGATGATGGAATTCCACGTTACCCTTCATGGTAGCATTTCAAGTTGCCCCAATCAAAATGTCAATTCTCCTCTTTTACGACTTTCTCAATCTTACCTAGTGTTGTTTAGATGGAAGACAACAAATGCATTGAAAGGGAAGCAAGGATAATTTATCAAAGATGAATCAATTCAGTTTCTATGGGTTTTAAGTACAACAATAGTGTCTAACTGTCCATGGTAAAGAAACGATTTCCAGTTCCAGCAGCAAAAAAGACAACCCTTCCAGTTTTAAGTATAGTATAGCCTGCCACTATGTACCTGTAACGATCCGCTATCGTCACAAGACAATTTAACTACTATATTGCGAAAAGATTTAATTAAAAACTTATTATAAGTTATTTATAAAAACACGTGTAAATTTTTCGCACAAGATCACTAATCATTCATAACATTCATCATTAACAAATATACATCATATACATAACTACATATGAAAATTATCCATACATAAATACATATATCAGAAGTATAATGAAACGCACTGTTTCATTAATAAATATAAAAAAAAAGAACCCTTCCCCTGTTTTTTTAAAAAGCCACCCGAGAGCCCCCCCCCCCCCCCCCCCCCCAATTTCATTTCTTCATACGCCGAACCCTTTCCCCCCTCTGGTCTTCGTTTTTTTTTTCTTCCAAATTACGCCCTTCTCCTCATCTCTTATTCTCTTTCTCCCACTCTTTTCCTTCCTTGTTCCAAAATCCATCAAATTTCTTACACTTTTGTGGTACTCAAGCTTGGAAAGGTGATTGAGGTTAAGGGAAACAATACCTATCTCTTTTCCTATTTGAAGCTTTTGAGGTAAATCCATGAACAACAAAGCTAGATAATTATTTTTATAGCATAGATTAGTTATGGGTTGTGTGTGAAAGGTGCTGAAAATTTAAATATTCGGATTATTGTGGTTTCCTCAAAAACCCTGGGTATATTAAATTGGGGATTTTATCTAATTTTTCATTCTCTTGTTATTAATGTCTAGATTCCTTGGAAAATACAGTGGTTGCTCCTCCCCACGTCATTGGAAGACACTGATTGGATTCTCTTTGGTTGTGAGTAGCTAACTTTACCTAGTGGCTTTTTCATTGGTATTTTTAGGAGAAGTAAGCATATTTTAAAAATACGTTTTCTTAGTGATTTTAGTTCCTATGAGTACTTGAGAAAGAAAAATAAGTATAATATTTATTTTACTTGATTGGATTTAATTCTGTATGATTTTTTTTATAATTTGATGATATAATTTAAATGTGGAAATTGAGTTCTCATTGTGAATAATGACCGTTTGCTACAACGAAGAGATAAAGTAGCCTATAGGTTGAATACCTATAGTTTATATATATTTTTCTGTTTGTTACAACGAAAAGATAATGTAGCCTATGGATTGAATATTCATAGTTCCTATATTTACCGTTTGCTACAACGAAGAGATAATGCAGTCTACGAGCTAATTGTTGTAGTTCTATAATTTTCGTTTGCCACAACGAAGAGATAACGTGGTCTATGTATACATAGTAGAATTAAAGTTTATATAAAGTTGTTAATCTTGATTATGATTTGATTTTAATTCTTATGAGTTAGCAAGGGAATAAATATAAGTTTTATTTAAAATGAGCTATATTTATTTCACTTTAATTTAAATTCCATTTAAATTCTTTTTGGATGAAAAACTCGTGCTATGGTTGCTTGTCTCCTTCGTGTCCACTTTGTATTTTTATGCTCTCACTAAGTCCTTGTGACTTACCCCATTCTTTCCTTTTCCTCTCAGATTCACAGGTAGTTGAGTAGCAGACTTCCTGGGATTTGCTGATCTCCCTAGGAATTTTGTTCATCTTTTGGTAGGCCTCCATTGCATATAATGGAGAGTATATTTTGGTGACTCCAGTATAATGCAGCTATAGTGATAGGGACAGAAATAAATATAGATGAAATCTCTTTATTTTGAGTTACAGGTGATACTGCTATATAGACATATTGATGTAATTATGATGTTTTGAGAACTACAATGATTTTGAGTTTATTCTAGTGATGTATTTGGATATATATCCATATCAAGGACCTATGTTGTGATGTGTGGCCTTGATATCTAACTGTTGGATCTAAATATATGTATATATGATTTCACAGGTGATTCTGCATACTTGGTTTGTCCTGTTTTTAGGGGAGACTCTGCCGGATTTTTGGTAGTCCCCTTTATTTGTCTTTATTTATGTTTTTGTGTTCAGGCTAGCCAGGCTAAAGAACATGTAGCTTGTGCGCCGGTCATGATCCTAGGACGGGTTGTGACAAAGTTGGTATCAGAGCTTAGGTTAATAGGTCCTATGGCTGCATTATTGGGTATGTTGTAGCATCTTGTTTGTAACTTGTGTACCCGGGCACAAATTACATGCAAGAAGCCATGACAATCCATTGTTAGACTGGAGTTTGTTGTCTTAGTTGGTGTAATTGATTATAGGCTTGTCTTTCTAATTCCTCTTCATATTTACATCTTTGATCCTCATTGTTAGGTTGAGATGCCACCCAGGACTAGACCTGCTAGAGAGCAAGTTTCTGAAGAGGCTTCTACTCAACCCCAGAATGTAGCCCCAAGGGGCCGTGGACGTGGTCGCGGTCGGGGTTGAGAAAGACGTGGAAGGGGTGGTGGAATGCCAGAGGTTGAGGTTCCTAGAGCTGCACGTGGGAACCCAACACTAACTCAGTTAACTACCAATATGCAAAATATGCAAGAGACACTACAACAATTAGTTGATGTGATTGGAGTTCAGAGGCAACAACAAACAGGGCCACAACAACCAGTTTTTGAGACTAATCAGGATGAGGAACTACATGAGCAACCACTTGTTCAGCCTATTAAAGCATAGGTTTCATTGACTGCATTCACCAAACTTAATCCTCCGACTTTCAGTGGCTCAGACATTCATGAGGATCCTTAGGCATTTCTAGATGAGGTGTCATGGATATGTCAAGGTTTAGGTTGTTCCACTACTCGGATGGTTCAGTTGGCTGTTTTTCGTTTGCGTGATGTGGCGAGGGGGTGGTATGAGACCATGCTCCTTGCGAGACCGACAGGATCACCTCTTTTGATGTGGGATGAGTTTGTCGAGTTGTTCTTAGCTCACTTCTTGCCTCAGAGTGTTAGAGATAGCAGAGCACGAGAGTTTGAGACACTTGTGCAAACAGATCAGATGTCAGTGATGGAGTATAATATTCAGTTCATGCGACTTTCTAGATATGCACCACACTTGGTGGCTACAGAGAAGCTTAAAGTTCAGAGGTTTTTAGATGGTTTGAAGAGTTACTTGTTCAGGGCGACTGCAGGGCATGGTGACATGAGTTATGAGCAAGCCAGGAATAGGGCTTTGACTGTTGAGCAAGGAAACAGAGATAGAGGTGGGAATTCTCGCGACTCACGCAAGAGGTCCCTGGGTTTTTGATCTCCTGGGTTTTTGACTGTTGAGCAAGGAAACAGAGATAGAGTTAAAAGATAAGATAACAATATGATCTCCTGGGTTTTTGAAATCAAAATACCAACAAATATATTTTCAAAAGAATAAAACCATAAGCAAATCAAAGATTTACAAAAACAACATTAATCATTTTAGTGATTAAAAACCAAAACTGTATTTATTACCAAAACAGTCCACTTTTATGTATAGAAATTCAACTCATCTCAAACATATTGTAAAAAAACTTGATTTCATGTTGTAACCAATTGGGAATATATTTTCAAGAAAGAAAATAATAATTCTTAAGTCATCTTGTATAAAGAGAACCAAAATTTTCCAAAAACATATAAAAATCTCGAAAACAGATTTTCTTCACTGCACATGGGTCAGTTTCAAGGAAACTTTTAAAATAGAAATATAATGAATTAGAAAGCATATCATACACCGTTAGAAATCTTGAAATGTCTATTTTCTAACCATATAACTCGTTTTAGAATACGATTTTTGTAGAAATACAGAATTACAAAACCATATACTATGTTCAGTCACGTTTTTCTGACTGGACGTTCAACTTTCGAGGGCCATAAATCCTTTGATTTTCAATATTTTTAGGCTGTTCTTGTGCCAAAACTGTAGCCCCAAATATCAATTTTCATTTACAACAAACAAAATCCAATTTCATTCACTACAGGCAAAGTTATCACAAAAATACTAACACATGTTCAGAAAATAACGTACCAGACAGCAAACACATTGTTTTCAGCTATCATATAGTTCCAATCAATCAACTTATATCACAAACAAATTATCAAAATATTACTTTCAGAATCAATACACATCACAACATATCCATACATCAAAGAATACATGAAAACTGTAAACTTTCCTTACCTCGAAGAGATGCTAAAATAAGAGCTTTGAATGATGGAAGAGTGAAGAAACTTTTAGTTTTCTGGAGCACGAATATTAAACCACCACTATAAACCAATAACAGATCATAGTATAAAAACTTGGGACTTAGAAATTTTGAAGGAGAGCTTTTGGAGAAGTATAATTACTCAACGGTAAGGGGTGCCCAAAAAAAATGATGTTAGATAGAGAAAAAAGGGTTGCAAATAGCAAGTTTCACAAATTGAAATTGAAATTGAAATTGAAACAGAATGACGAGAATTGGAGGCTGGTGCACGTTGTGTTTCGAAGAAGTGAGGAAGCCAATTTATAGACTTAAGTATATCAATATAATCAAAGTTCATAAATGAACATGGGGTGATTTTCTTTCGTCCACACCCCTAAGTGGCCTTTTTCAGAAGAAATGAATTTTCTTTGTCTTTTGATTTGGCTACATATCCTGCAGTGTATAATTTTTTTTTTCTACTAGACATCCGACTCTGTCAGTAGGATTTAGGGGAACCGAGCTTTTGAATTTTTTGGTATTCAAAATTTTGAACAAAACGTAAGAATGGTTCCTTGGGTCAACAAGATTAATGAAGACTTTTGAATTTTTTTTTATTTTAATTTTGACCAAGTCAAAATTGAATGAAGAAAGGAAACTCATCTCTCATTCATTTCACAAGGTTTTGCACAGATTGCATTTAGGAAGTCTTTGAAATTTTTGCTACAAAGTACGTAGGATTAAATTATGAAAGGTGTACTTATAGCTTTAGGTAGAATAATTAGCAGATAAGATAACAAAATACAAATCAAGCCAATTAAATTAGTAAATGTATGACTTACTAATTTTAATTTTTGACATCTAATAAAATTTAGAATGTCTTATAATTTTTCTAACTCTAAAAAAGTTCTCAAAATCACACTCTTTGGAATCACATTAAAATATTATTATTTTAATCAAGTGTAATAGAATAACATAAAAAATTTATAGGAACCTAATTATAATTATTAGAGACTAATTATAATTAAATCCTTTTAATTTCTTGACTATTTTCTCACTTTCACAGTGTATTCTTACACTGCCAGTGTGCAATGCAGTCTCGATTTCAGTGAAAATTTTCACTAAAACTTACATAGAAAAATCACACATGTTTATTTTTCTCATGAAATTAAATTAAATTATCTCTTATTATTATTTTCAATCATTTCATCATAGATTAGAAAATCACAGTGTTACAGTACCAACATCACTAGATTCAGGGGAATTTGCCTCTTGGTTGCAACATGAACAACCAGCAAACAGAAACAGGGCTAATTCCATAGTTTGGTTTGAGTCGAGGTATACTAATTCCATCAAAATTTTATTGGGTTAAGTTGGATTATTTTTTTTTTAATTTGACCCAAATCAATTTAGATTAAGTAAAAGTTTGGCTACAATTTTTAAAATAAAATGAGAAAAAGGACTACGTACTGACAGTGTAAAATAATTTTACACTGTCATCTTATCATAACCTACCATGTATGGTAAATTTGTTAATTTTTATAAAATTATCTTAAAAGTTATATCAATGTATGGTAAATTTGTTAACTTTTACAAAATTATCTTAAAAGTTATATCAATGTATGGTAAATTTGTTAATTTTTACAAAATTATCTTAAAAGTTATATCAATGTATGGTAAATTTGTTAACTTTTACAAAATTATCTTAAATGTCATATAAATGGTGATTTATTATTGAATGATAGTGTAAAACAATTTTACACTGTCAATGCATCACCATTAAACTCTTTTAGAATTACTTTTAGACACTCAAAATTAATTCTAGACTTTGCTTCAATGTAAAATTAAACATATAAAAATTTGTTTAAAATCAATTTTAGACTCAAAATCAATTTTATAACATGAAACCATACACGCATTAAAACGAGTTGTTTTTCATTTAAGACGTCGCGTTAAAAGTACTCTTATACATCATTCTCAATTTTCAAAATCTATTTGAAAAACTTTGAAAATAATTTTTCCTAACATTCTCGATGTTTAATGAGTCACAAGAAATTAGGTGTGTATGAGATTGTTTGTCACGAAACCATTACAAGTGTCATAATAGCGATAATGATTTACAACTACTTTTTTAATAATAATAATAATAATAATAATAAACTAACAATGTAAAGTATTTTTATATTGTCATTCAATCATAATATAAGATGTATTGTAAATTTGTTGACTTTGATAATTATTACTTCAAATTTCATACTAAACATAATTTTTAATTGGTCGATAATATCAAATTTTAATAATATATATATATATATATATATATATATATATATATAGAGAGAGAGAGAGAGAGAGAGAGAGAGAGAGAGAGAGAGAGAGAGAGAGAGAGAGAGGGGTATATGAGGAGGGATCAAATTACACCTCTAAAAGAGTTACATCATTTTAATAACTTGATATAGAATGAAATTTTTATCGATCCAACCGTTGAATTATATTTACATATTACCAAGATTGTTTGTGTCAAATTTTGTCAAAATGGAACAACAATAAGAAGGTAATTAAATGATCCATATTTTAGTATATTTTGAAAAGTTTATATTACGTCGATTTTAATCTATATGAATGAGGTAGCAAATAATTTTGGATTAATTTAAAATTTTGTATACATGATCTATATGAAAGAAACTTTCAATCAAACGGTGGATTTTAAGAAAACGTCATCCAGTTAAAAGTTATTGAGTGGTGTAATAGTTGTTTAAGTTACACTAGTGTAATTTGATCCCTCCTCATATATATATATATATATATATATATATATATATATATATATATATATATATATATATATTCATGTCGGAGAATGTTAGTGAGAGAACGCGGAAGATCCCCGAGCTCAGAAGCTCTGTTTGCCCTCCCACTAGCTTTGTCTAACCATGAAACTATAAAGAGGGTTACCTCTACTTTTACGGTGGGTGCTCTCCAACAATTATTGCCACGTGTCATCTTGTGATTCCCTCTTAGGCCACGTGTCCATATGTCAAACCTGTCGGCTTCGTGTCTGAGTATGAGAGTGTACAATAGTGTCATTTTGTCCCTCTAACATGTCCAGAAAGGATGCGCCTCCTAACATGTCACCATGTCCCCTTGATTTTGTTGGCCACGTCAGATGGTGGTACAAAATCTGTCTAGAGTGTGTTGTGGAGACTGGTGATGTTCTTTACAAGGGATATCTGATATTCCCTCTCAATCGGACGATAAATATATGTCTTGCCTTCATTATAAGCGAGTGGGATCCCCCTCAAACTGGCATGTTCCTCCATCAGTTGGTTGAGGTCAATATTAGTGATAAGTGTCTATTGGTTGTGTGTGTGTAGTCGACATTGTGAGTTGGCCTTTTAGTTGGACAGTTGAATAGGTTAGACCTAAACATCAAAAGATTCGATCTAATTAGATCAATTTGGATTGAATTTTCAAATTCTTCAAGTTATAGTGTGTTTGGTTTGGTGATAGAAAATCATAGTAAATATAAAGTAATGTGAAATCAAACGAAAACAACTATTTATAACTTCAAAAAATACTACGAGTTTAACTAACCTTATTATCGAACATGCACACTGGTATGCAAGAAAGGGTCATATACCAATTTGGAGAATATTAACACCTGCCTCAAAACATAAAAGAAATTGTGTGAATATCACACATCTTACACTCTACTTTAATCCAAATATCTTCCTCTTATATCCATCTTCTGTATTTACATTCTGTCAACCAAACTATACATAAAAGTCAATATTGAAAATATTGGCTAACCTGCGATAGACGGTCATTTGTACCTGGGATCATGATCCTCCAACATGTAACAAGTCCATGTAATAACCCACAGACATGTTAATAAAAATTTTAAACCAAGAGTTTATCCTGAAGCATGATTCTACGATTCTAAACGTCAGCATAAACACGGCAAAAATCTTTTCAGCTCTGGCCCTTGGGGCCCTTCAAGCGACATTATTGTTCAACCTTAATAATTTTATTATTTATTAGCTCTTACTGTTAATTTGACGTACAAGACTGAAACGCGTAGCCTCATTTGTGACTTGGAAAAGGATAAACGAAGGAAGTTGGGCCAATGAAAATGGTTTGGCAGTTTCCTAAAGAGATGCGTTCGTTTGGCATTATAATAAGGAGTGACTAATTCACCAAAAAAAAAAAAAAAAAATAAGGAGTGACTCAGCAGCTACCTCTCACACCAACAGCAATTGCATTCACATGCCTACGTTTTATGAAGAGAGAGAAGAAGTGAAGATAAGCACGCGGAGTGTCATCTAGTCAGCTACTACCAAATAAAGTTGAGAGTGGACTATTCTTTCTTTCTTAATTACCGGGCCTTATCCAACCCCCAAACCAAACAACAACACTATATTTCAGCCAGCCGCGGCGACACAACAACGCCGACACCCTCAAACTCAAACCCCCCTTTCAACTACCAACTGCTCTCACTCTCTGAACCTCTGCTATGGCTTCTTCCTCTTCCCTTTCCCTATTTCTCTCTTTCTCCCTTCTCTGCCTTGTTTCCACTCTCTGCTACGCTCACACCTCTTCCTTGACCCTCCCTGTCACAAAAGACGATTCCACACACCAATACCTAACAACCCTTTCTTATGGTACCCCTGTCGAGGCTTCAAAATTTGTGCTTGATCTCGGAGGCTCACTCCTCTGGGCTGATTGTGCTTCCAGAAACACCCCATCTTCCACCCTCGCCCCCATCTTCCACCGTTCAATTCGGTGCCTCACGGCGAAGGGTCCTGAAATTGAGACCCACAGGTGGCTCTCGAGTCTCGCAAATCCTTTAGATCAAGATCAGCCATGTCAAATTCCCGCAGAGAACAGCATCACGGGGAAAAGGGTCAACGAAGGAGAGCTTGTAGAAGACCTCGTGGTTCATCCCTCTCACCAGCTTCTCTTCACATGCTCACCCACCCTTCTCTTGAACGGTTTAGCCACCGGTGCTAAAGGCATGGTAGGTCTTGATAGATCTCGCACTTCTTTCTCTTCTCAAGTTTTTCACTCACTTGGAACTCAGAGAAAAATCACTCTTTGCCTCTCTCCCTCTTCTGGGGTTGTTCAATTTGGGAAAGTGGCGCATGAATCCCAACCCGGGTCTGAAATACTCAGATCTCTCACCTTCACACCACTTGTAACCAACCAAGACCAGACACAGACACACCCTTCAATCAACGTTAACTCCGTCAAAATCAACGGCAAAAAGGTTTCTTTCGACACGCCGTTAGGTGGGGGTGCTCAGCTGAGCACGGTCGTGCCTTACACCACGCTCCAAACCTCGATCTATGCGAACTTCGAGAGCGCGTATTTGAAAGCTGCTTCGTCCATGAACATGAACAGAGTTGACCCAGTTTCCCCCTTTGGGCTCTGCTTCGAGTCCAACGGCGTGGGAAGCTCGCAAGTGGGGCCCAACGTACCGGTTATCGATCTCGTGCTACAGAGCGAGATGGTGAAGTGGAGCATATATGGAAGAAACTCTATGGTGCAGGTGAGCAACGATGTTATGTGCTTAGGGTTTGTTGATGGAGGTGAGAATCCAAAAAATCCCATTGTGATTGGAGGGTATCAATTGGAGGATGTGTTGGTACAGTTTGATTTCGATACTTCCATGGTGGGATTTAGTCCTTCGCTCTTGACGAAGCAAGCTAGTTGCTCTGATTTCAAACCATAGTTAATGGTGATAATAGTTTATTATCCATACCACATAGTTTTCTTCTTATAGATTAAGATGAGTTTTGAGGAGTTTAACGGGTTCTGTAATAACCCTTTTTAATTTTTCTTTTTTTGCTCCCCTGCGGTATGTGTATACGACTGCTTAAGTGCCTATGTATGGCGATGGCATTTTTGTTTGAAATTTGAAATTGAAATACTTCTCCTATAAGGAAATTTGCTGAGTTATGACTTTATGAGTTGCCCCCATTTGAAGCATATGATTGACTGATTTTGTTTTTGTTTAATTTTTAATTGGTCGGTGTGATTGATAAGAAAAGCATTTTATTGCTTTTCTTATCAATCACAGTCACAGTTTATCAATCACTACGAATCATGTTTACAATTCGAAGAAAAAAAAAAAAGAAAAGCATTTTATTGTGGAATGTTGATAGTGGGATAAGCATATCCGATATTATAAGGGAAGGTAAAGATACAATACAGCTCATAGCCCACAGTTTTCTCCAAAAAAACAAAAGATGTGGCGCACCGAATATCTTTTTATTCCTTCAAGATGCTCTGTCTTGCATACAGTGCTACAGAAATTATTATATTTGTACACCACACCCATAGTTTTCTTTTCTTTCCCCAACAAAATAAAGCTTCTGGAACCATTTTTCTTCGCTACTATTGTCAATTCAAATAATCTTAAGAAAGCAGTCTACAAAGTACAGCTAGTCTGGCTATATAATTCGTGGCATGAACTTTTGTATATTTTAAGCTTCTTGCACTTGATAATTCAAATTTCAATTTTATAAATTATTATAATATGGACTTAAATATTAAGTCGGGAATATAATTAAGTGCATCACTATTACATTTTTTATTTTGAGATTATGCATCACTTTTACATTAATAATCCTTTCTTTGAAAAAAGTTGACGCTAAAGAAAAATAAATGGACGCTTGCGTTGGTAGAAGCTAGCAAAGTCGCTCCTTTTACAGTGACATTTTTTTTTTGCTGAAGTTCTTTTTACAGTGACATATCCCCAGCATATTCCATCTGTGTCAGTCACATTAGAAAGAATATATTTTTTGAAATATACATTAGAAAGAATTTTTTTTGAAGATTAGAAAGAAAATTTGAAACTGTTGAATCCCGTATTTCTTTATGATGTTAGAGTTCTCTCTCTTCCTCAAACTTATTTGGAAACAGTGCATCATCACTATATGCAACGAAGATGATATGTACTGTAATTTGTAAATATGTTCCGGATAGCTTAGTGTTCGCCATTAATGTTAGAATTAAGGAATTAACAGTGAATTGTTTTTATTAAAAGTGTTATTCATACAATCTCACAATGATTTTCAATACATCTCCAGCCTAATTTTTAGAAAAAAAAATTATTAATTTTTTTAATCAGTTTTTTTTTTTCGTTTTTTAATCTATGTTTTTAAAGTACTATAGTATTTAGCAATATTCCTGTTATTTTAACACCACCTTTTGACGACACGTATGGTAAGGCTGGTTCAGTACAAATTACAGCACGAAGCCACATATTTATATTCTATTGGATAAGATTTAAATAACAACAATGCTATATAGTACGGCTACTATTTGTACCAAAAACATGTTTCCAAATATTATTGGCTGAATATTAAATTAAAAGATAAAAAATAAATTCTTTTGTCAGAAATAAAAAAAAATCTTGCAGAGACAAGAGTTTTCTCACATTATTACAAATCCGTAAAGATGAGCATTTTCCTTTAAATAAAAACTAGTAAAATAAAACGAATTTGGTGGAATTTAAACATTAATTTGCAATACAGTTCTCACTTTTAATCGTTGTATTCATGACAAGGGTATCCACAGATTGAATTAGTTTAGATATTAAATTTGAACAGATCATATTTAATTTGTTTGATTTAATTTAAATTTTGAATTTTTTTTTAGTCAATTCAAAAGAATCAATCTGATTAAAATTGAGTTGATTTAATTTGGATCATTAAGTTATGATAAAAAAAAGTTATTACTAATTTTTCAAATTTTTGTCCCTAATTTTGTTTATTTTATATAAATTTTTAATTTTATATTAATGAAAAGTAAAATTATTTCTTGTTTTTAATGATTAAATATGTATTATATTTAATATTTTTTTTTTTTATAGTTATCACTTTACAAGTCTCATTAATTTTTGTACTAAAAAAATATAATAAAAAATTACATAATAAACAGGACCAAGTTAAGCCACTTGGTAACACTAGGTAAGAAAATAAGATCAAAATCAATGAAGAAAAACTTAAATACTAAAGCCTAAAATGTAGTATTAGTCTAAAGTTAAAAAAAAAAGATTAATTAATTCATAGGTTGTTTCGGATTAGAAAAAGATAAATGTGATAATTGAATTTATTATAATTAATTTGGTTCAAATTTAAAATAAAATGAATCAATTGACTAAATCAATTTAATTGATTCAGTTTGAATTGCCAGTTCATCGGTCAATCCAATATGATGAATATATCTGACCATTTGTTAGTACCATCAAACATTTTTTCATTAAAAAATGAGTTGTGAGAAAGTGTTTTAGAAAGAATAACATTTTTCTTAATGGATTAGACGTCCTTATATTTTTTTGATTACATAGACGTCCTTATATCCCTAATTTATTTATTTATAATAATGGGGCCAGGGGTTTCCTCCAATCCTTAATTTGGTTTATTTTGTGTTTATGGCTCCTGTAAACTTCAATCACTTTGCGGATCGTATCATTTATATTAAAACCTGTTGCAAAGCAAAGTATGTATACACGACTAACATATCGGACTGAACTCTAATTTATGCTATGTTTAGTTAAAAAAAAAAGTGGAAGGAAAGATAAAAAAAACAAAAAAAAAATGAGATGATTTTTTAAGTTATTTGATAGAAAAGGAAATACTCAGCATAAATTCTCATATGAATTATTGAATAACGCTGTCCAATTAAAAAAAATTAAAAATGTTTTAAATAAAATTTTATGAATTTCTGTGGATATGAAATCCGGACAGGTAAAGTTACTGCATCAAACGTACGCGATTCTTAGATGGAGTTTTAATGCAACCAAAATGTTTTTTTTTTTACAACAACCAAAATGTTAATATATAAGATACTTTTCAATACAGTTTTTTTTATTAAAACTTGTGTTAAAGATATAAAGAAAGCAAATATCACTCATAATTTAATAAATTTCAGTTATGTTATTAACATTTCTGATCGACCAAATGGATAATATGATAATTTACCAAACATATATATCACAAATATATGCAATATTGTAGTTTTGACACGTTGAAGATTGGTACATAGATGTTGATAAGGGATGGACATGCATTGGACACGGGTTGTTGATAAGGGTGTGGAAAATAGGCAGCGTTGCTGGGGAATGAGTCACCGTGAAAAGTTCGTACGGGACAAGTTCACCCTCACGTTCTCGTGTAGTCACTTTACACGCCAACAAGGCAACACAAAACCCACCTTACCTAATAAATCACGTGTTTACACGAACTTGAATAAGAAATAGGTTTAATTGTAATTTTTAATCTAAATTTTTTATTTTTTGATAAATTATATTTTTAATAAATTAATTTGGTGTATTTTATACTAAATTTTTTAAATTATTTACAAATTTTATCTTTTATTATTTTGTTGATGTAACATGTTAAAATATTTGTACTTTTTATTCTTAATTTTTTATTTTTTGATAAATTTTATTTATAATTTTTTAATTTTTGGTGAATTTTATCTCTAATTTTTTATTTTTTGGTAAATTTTACCTTCATTATTTATGCTTATGTTAGTAGAAGATAAAATTTGTAAGTTTTTTTGAAAAGTTTAAAATAAAATGTGTCAAATAAATTTGTTAAAAATAAAATTTGTTAAAAATAAAAAGTTGGGAAATAAAAAATGCCTAAGAAATATGAATTGCCTAATAAGCTATCAGTTTGTTCCTAAACTTGAGCTTATCCTCTCCACACGGTTAACACATGCACATCACGTGTTAGGTAGTGTTTCAATTGTATCCTTGTCAGCATTAAAAATTAAAAATGCTTTTTTACCAAAAAAAAAAACCTCTTTTTTCGACCTTTTCTTCTTTCCCTACCCTCTGGTTAACTTTTCATCACTGGCAACACTTTGTCAGCACTCCACTTCTTAAAACTGCAACACGTTATCATATTGAGTCCCACCTGCAAAAGTGCTAACTCACTCTGCAGTAGTTCAATCTTGACTCACTATAAATGGATATCAAACTAGGGGTTTATATGTAAAGGAACAGTAGCTATTTTTGAAGTGCAGTGGCAATTATTGGTAGTTTTATGTGTGTGCTGTTTTAATATTGATGCTTGGTTAGATGTGTGCGAAAACTTTGGGAACATTTACTTGCTATTCCGTTTTTTATTTTTATTTTCTGTTTTCAGTTTTTAATTATAAAACTGTCATCTTAATTTTATTTTATTTTCTATTTTTTAAGATTTATACAGAAAATACTGAAAATAATTTTTTTTTGTTTTTTCTATTTTCTGTATAAATCTTAAAAAACAGAAAACAAAATAAAAATAAAGTGACAGTTTTATAATTAAAAATTAAAAACAGAAAATAAAAATAGAAAACAGAATTGTAAGTAAACGTCACATTGATTTCCTAAATTTTCATTATCTCGTTTTATGTGAAGAAGTGGAAGCTAAGAGAAGGATTTGCAATGGATAGTTTCCAACTTCTAAGGGAATTAGACCTGACTTGGTTATGTTGCTTAGCATAGTTAAAGGACCTTCAACCCAGCCTATCTTATTGGGATTTTTTTTCTACCAAAAAATCATTTATTTCTATATTTTCAACTTAAGTATCCAATTCTTGTGACCTGTCACTTCCAAAAAAAATTATTAAATGGATCCGTTGATAATTTCACATCCTTATATTTTATCAATAATTTATTTATTAAGTTAAAAAATTAAGCAATTTATTTATGCATGAAAATTGACTATCTTTTTATTTTTCAATTTTTTCATTTCGTGCTAGTAAAAATTCGCAAAAAAATTATGCTGTGTATTGCTACACTGTGCAACAACAAATTTCCAGTGATAAAACATTTGAAACCATTTATATTTTATACATTTATTTTTAAAAAATAACATAAATACCGGTGCTTAAATAAGTAATCCGTACCAACATGTCCTTCGTCCCCAATGTAACGGTGAAAAAAAAAAAACCAACCAGTACTTATTTAGAGTGTGTCAAAGTAGCGCTCCAACATCAGGTTCTTAGGAAGAACGGTTCTTAATAAGTAAGAACCCAAATAAGTTGCTCTTACGGCTTGTGCCAAAGTTGGTTGCTTGAGGATGGCTAACTAAATAAGTCCATGGATATGTGATAAGAAAGGACATGATTGGTTATGCAAGTTTGAGCAATTCTCTTATTGTTATGTATAGTGAATGTGATTATAACTTGTGTAGAGCAAAAGGGGTTCTGAAAACCTCACTAATCGAAGTACTACTTGTTAGACTTCTATGAATTCGTCTTATAATCATAATGGGCGCTTTAGGAAGCAATTGATGTTTCTTTTATGCAAATGCATGAATCAGAAGTATAACCCAATGCAGAGACCATTATTGGTATTTGTTAGGAGTCAAGCCCAGCCCAATAGTCAAGCTTGGCCCAATAATAACACGACCCTACTTGTATATACTCGTAGGAATAAGAGAGGGAATTAGTATGACAGTGAGAGAATTACTGTTATAAATAAGAGAAGAACAATTGTACAGATAGTCAGTTAGAAATTTAGAATTCTATAAGAGTGAGTACCTAGAGCTCAGGCTCGGTGGAGGGAGTTTTCCCTTGGTAGGAGTATTGTACTTCCTATTCAGTAATAACACTTTCATCATCTTTTCCAATCTTTCCTCTTTTCTTCCCATTCTTTAGGATAATTCAATAGAGATATTGCTAAGTTTCCTAACAGTATTAGTGAGCTAAAATTATAATCACAGGGTGTTTGTGAATAATCTCTTTGAAGATATATTAGAGTTATGTATTCTTGGAGTTTGCTGACCAAAAAAAAAAAATGTATTCTTGGAGTTATCTTCAACGTTTTAGATTTTGTTGTTAGCTTCTATCTTAAGTGGTTAAGTAATACATTTAGTTTTTGCTCTTGAAAGTTAAGCTTTAGTTGCTTCCGAATTTATGGTGATTATACATTTACAATTGTTTTGCTTCGCCTTTTAGGTGGTCAAACATGTTTGTTTTTGTTAAGTGGTTAAACATTAAATTGTAGCTTCTGCTTGTTGTTTACTACATATATCTTGCAGCAGATGTATTTTCCGCATATTTCATTATATTTTCTTTTTATTTGATATATACTTATATTATTCCTTCTAACTTGAAAGTGTTGTGAACACCTTTCAGCTTGAAGGGGTTTTCAAATCCTTAATTTGGTTTATTCTCATTTTTTGTTGATGACTCTTCTAGACTTCCAAGCACTTTGCTGATCGTATTATTTACATGAAACTTTCTGTTGCAAAGCAAAGTATGTATATACGACTTCCATACCTAACTGAAAGCTAATTTAGTTGGCAATTTTTAAATTCCAGAGTAAACTTCAGTTATTTGACAAGATACGCAAATACTTTCAATGTTGACTGTTGAGTATTATGTGCGCACGGAAACAATACTTAAAATAATCGTATAATGGAAGCAATACTGCAAAGAATCATGAGCAGCGTACACAATGCAAATATGTGTTGGAAGTTTTTTCTTTGGCTAAAATATGTTTAAGCTCCCGAATAAATCATCGAATTTTGTTTTAGGTCCCTGATAATTTTTTTTTTTGCGTTTGGTCTCTAATATTTGAAAAGTTTTGTTTTTAATCCTCGTTGTTGCTCTAGTTCCGTTAGCCGCTGACGTGTCCGTTAACTGTGACACGTCAGCAGATGATGTGTCGAATGACATGGCTCCATATTTTCAATAAATTAAAAATGATTAAAATAGAATATAAGGCTCCATTTTTTTTAACAAAACGTTGTCGTTTGAGAAGAGAATGAAGGTGGGTCTTCATCCCCAGCAGGTGCTGCCGTTCACGATTGAGCAGTGAATCCCGACATTCTTCGTTGGGTGGTAGTGCGGCTCCGTTGGGTGGTGGTGCGACTCCATTGAGTGGTTGTTTGCGCGAGTTGAATGTCCAGAAAGGAGAATGGCATCGGTAGAAGCTTCTTCGTCGTTGTTTGTGTCTGGTGGGGTTGTTTGTAGGTGTGGAAACCCGACCATTCAACTAATATCGCATACCAATAAGCATCCAGACAAGAAATTTTGGCGATGTGCTGAGTGGAATGTAAGAAATTCTCACTTTTGACATGAATGGTTATGTTATGTGATTTGTTAGGATTTTTAGTGTGTGGTGTATTATTTGCAGGAAAGTAGGAGGTGCAAATTTTGGGGTTAGGATGATGATTTGAAAAATTTTGTAAACCAAGGTTCTGGAACTCATGTGGAGGTTAATCCTTATCTTTCAAAAGTAGAGGAGTTGAAGCAGAAGGTTATAGAAACTGAGGAGAAAGTTGCATCACATGAAGAAATAATTCGTCTGTACGACGAACAAGTAAAAGACTTGAAGAAGTTGCTTGCAAAAGAAGAGGCTCAATCTAAAGGATATGCAGCAGTTGTTGAAGAACTTAGGCAAAAAATTACAAAGCAACAAATGAAGATCAACATTGAAAGAAAGAGGGTGAAGGTCTTAGGATGCATTGTTGTCTTCATGTGGGGTTTGTTAAGTGCTATAACAATTGCATTTGCAATGAAGTAGTTGCTGTAAATGTTGGTGCTCTTGTTTTTTGGAGAACCACTTTAAGGTTGTGACTGTGACACTTTAAGGGGGTGTTATTTTAATGTAATGACTAGTTTTATTTGAAAAAGTACTGACTACTTTAGTTGTGACAATGTGTAATTTCTTATTTTGGATTGGTTTATATATTGCCTTTGTAATTATTAAAGTTGGTTTTTGTTTATAATTGTTAACACGTGATGGTTTTAGGTTGTAATTAAATAAATTTAAGTAATTTAACCTTTTCAAATGACTAGTTTAAGGAATAGGTTATTTAGGTTGCCACTTTTGGTCTAATTACTGTTGACATGAAGACTAGATCTCCTAGTTTTCTATTTTAGTTTTGGTTTTAATTGGTCTTAATTTTTAAATATGTCAAACATGTAAAGATGAGGCATTGTATTGATTGTTTTAGACTTAGGTTTGTGAGTGTTTAACTTTAAATATTAGTCTTGCTTAGAGTCTTAACCAAAAAAACTAAGAAAACAAATTGATTGTTTCTTTTTGATAAACTCACTGTAGTAATCGATTACATCATTGATGTAAAAGATTACCACGTTTTCCTTTTATCTGGGAAAAGCTAATATTGTAAGCGTAATTGATTACACCTCGGGATAATCGATTACACAAGGCATTTTAGACTTTGAGTCTTATTTATGAAAGAATTCGCATTGTCTCCGTTTTAATCGATTACAACATGGTTTTATCGATTACTATAGATTCAAAAAGTTGTTTCAGAAAGAAGAAAGCTCGGTTTAATCGATTACATGAGTATGTAACAGATTAAAACGAACCCATATCACTTTAAGAGATCATTAAGATCAATTTAACAGGTTACACTTTGATGTAATAGGTTAAATCAGCTTTTGAATAGAACCTAGGTGTGAGGCACAACAAAGACAACAACAAAGACACCCACCTCACGTACTCACCGTCAGCACCCACGCGTCCCCACAACAGACCCTCCACAACAGCAACGACGACCCTCGATACAGCAAATCCCTAACCCTAATCGCCTTTTCCTAACAAATCCATGAGAGCGTGTGAGACGATGAGAGTGTATCGCGTATGGTTCCCAAACCAGAACTGGGGCTTTGTAACATGTGCAAAACGTCGTCGTTTTGTATCCTATTATAAATGATTTTCAATTTTAAACGTTTATTATATTTATACATTAATTTTAAATTTTTAATGACATGTCATTTCTTATTTGGAAACCTACTCAGCATTGCAGCTGATGTGCCACCATACATAACATGCTGACGTGTCACAGTTAACGGACACGTCAGTGGCTAACGAAGCTACAGTAACGACGAGGATTAAAAACAAAACTTTTCAAATATTAGGGACCAAATGCAAAAAAATTTTTTATCAGGGACCTAAAACAAAATTCGGTGATTTATTAGGGACCTGAAACATATTTTAGCCTTTTTCTTTCAATTAATGTTAGTTAGATACTTAGACTCTCTTCCATTTCATCTGGGTTCCAAAAGGCCAAAGCAAATAAATATATTGAAATCCTTTATTTTTTATGGCAATGCCAAAAGCCGGCATTGTTGTTGAATGAAACCAGCTAGCTGGTTCTCAAATTTTCGAGTGGAATAGCAAATACAATCATACTTCTGAAACATTCAAAATATTTGAGTATAACGAGTCAGCTAATATCAAATCAAATTACTCAAACTTAATTTACAATTTCATATTTCGTTACAAGAATAAAAAACTTAAGGCACACTATAAAACATAAGTTGGTTTGCAACAAATATGGCACAACAAAAAAACAATGAGTTTACTATAGAATAACAAAAACTACATTATTCACCATGTCTGACTAATGTAAATGTGGCAGAACTTGGAACCTATGACATTCAAAGGTGGGAACAGGTCGCATTGTGGAGCAAAAGCGAAGAGCTGAAGCTTAATTTGGAGGAAGCCAGATCAAACACCAAAAGATTTTCCTCCAGCTGATGCGCACCTATAACAATTGAGGCTTTAAAAAACGACATTGTTGCTATTGTCCCTCCATCAACAAATGCAAGGCATGCTACATTTTTCTTTGCCATTACCATGGAATTGGCTCCATGAATAGTCCATTGCATTCCCCCTGGTAGCACTAGATCAATAGTTGGCACAGCAATACCAGTGATAGAATTGCCAATGCTTCTTGAATCGAAACATGCCTCAAATGGTGGCACTGATGTCACTCTCTTTAGTCTTCTATCCGCAGCCTTCTTAAGGAAATCTCTAACAAAAGGCTTGTAAACAAAACTTTGCAATTCAGCAAAACGAGTGATGGTGCTAATTTTGGTGCCCCCATTGCCCTTGCTATCTATGGACAGCAGAGAAGGCTTTAAGTTCACAACATTGCCATCAATCTTAATTGATTTCACATCAATAAAGTATTCTGTAGAAGGAGCACCTTCCTCAAACAAAGGACCAGTGTCAAAGCGGTTGACAACAAGAGGAGTGGTTTGGACATATTTGGACACATCCTGAGGATGTCCCTCAGGTCCAATGAGTAAGTTAGTGAATCCTAGGTTGTTAGAAGAAGGTAAACACAGAGAAAACTTGGGAGGGAGTTTCTTCAACAATGCAAGCTGAGTTGGCACTGCAAGTTCTGACCTTGCAAGGCCTAACATTCCTTTGTTGCCTTTGGGTAACCCTCCTACAAGATTGCTAGTGAATTTATGTGCATTTGTGCAGCCAGAATGAATGCCAGACACTTGAATTTGAGAAATGGATATGACATCCTGAGCCAAGTCCCCAGGAAAAGTTACCTGAACTAAGGGGTTGTAATTGTAAGTACCACAGGAATTGTTTGTGCAACCTGGTTTGAAAGAGCCAAGGCAATCACTACATGATATAGTACTTTTGGGGCATGAATGTGAGTCACAACTAACAGGACTATAGGATAATGAGTTGTAGTTAATGGCACAGTCGTACCAGAGGCTTTCTCCTGTAAGATCAATGGCTACATCAATGTTATGTCGTGGACTTCCTATGCCAAGTGAAGTGTAGAACACATTGGTTGCGGGGTCTTTCTTAATGGGAAGGATATAGGGGTGTGGTTTGGATCCGTTTGGAGCATTTGATGCTGACAAGCATGAAACTGAGAAAAGGGCTATCAAGAAAACAAAGAACTGGAAGGTATATAAAGAAGTCATTGTGGATAATGCTAAGGGGGTTGATGTGTGCAGTTCCAAATGCAGAGTTCCCCTTTTATAGCAAGGCGCCAAGGCCTATTGCATGGAACTAAAAGTCATGATATTGGTGACTCTTTGACTAGTTTAGTGTTTCGTCAAATAGGATGGCTCAATGGCATAAATGCACGACTTGTTGAGTTGGGTCTCATGGTCCTTGACACGGTTTGGCCATATATATGCAGTTATTGTTTTGGTTTGCCATTGTTGACATTTCCGTACTTCGAAAAGTCCACAGACCCCAACTTGTTAATGGAACCTGCACTTGTAAATGAAACCCTTCACCCAACCTTAGAATGGTGTGATTATTCATAAAATACATTATATTTAAACGATATGATTCTTCATGAAGATAAGTATTTATATATATAAGGACATTTTTTTATTGAAAGAAAAAACTCATTCATATATAAATTCACATCTTTAAGACTTTAAAAATTTGAAAATATTTGCGAATTTATTTATCTTTTACCTTTGAGTGCACACAAGATAGAACTAATTTTATCATTCTATAAATAGCCTTGTTGTTTTAAATTAATTTTTTTATGTATAAACTGTAAGGTTTTTACTTATAGGGAAGCAAATTAAGCTTACAAAAAGTAATTATCCATGCGTTAATTCTCTCCCTTGCTCTGTAACAATATATATCCACAAGGCAACAAACATATTAATTGGTTAATGATCTAATAATTTATTACTAACTGAGCAAAAACATATTTAACGCATCATTTCCTTAATGTTGCAACAATAATATTCTTAAAATGATTTGTTAATTAATACCTTAATGATTTTCAAAGAATTAAAAATAAAAATATTTTTAAAATATAATAATTAATATGTAAAAAAAATTAAAAGCTTAAATTTACTTTTGATCTCCTATAATTTTATAATTGTGCAATTTTAGTTCCTGTGAAATTTTTATTGCACATTTGATTCCCACATTTTAAAAGTGATATGTACAAGTAAGACCCACTTAAGAATTAAAAAAAAAAATCCTGTATTAAAAATGTTCTAATGCACTTCCAACGTCAATGCATGCCTTTATGGACTTTTTCACCTAAATATACCAAAAAAAAAAAAAAAATTACCCAACTAACCTATCCCATACATTATTTACCTAACTAACCCAAATTACTGTGCATGTTCAAAAATCGTTTGGGAAACAACCGATTTCTGATAACAAAAATTATTGGAATCACGGTATACCATGCTGAGAAATCGGTTGCCCACGCACCGATTTCTCAGCAGGCCCCCCGCCCCCAGCTACGCGCACCCCCACTGGATGCGGAGACACCCCCCCCCCCCCCGCGTTCCCAACACCCCCCCTGTCTACTTTTTTTTTTTTAATTCGTATTTTTTTTAGTGTTGAAGGTTATTTTTTAAAATTTTCATTTTTATATTTTAATTATTGAATGATAATTAATTTTTTGTTTAAAAAAATTTAATTATTAAATTGGAGTAAAATATCATTTTTAAGGTGTTTAAAACTTTTTATCATACTAAGTTTTTGCTATGTTTTTATTATGTATATGGAATTTTTTCGTTTGAACAATAGTGTATTATCATTATATTCATGTTGATCAATCCAATAGTATAAAAATTGACAACTTAAATAGATTAAAAAAAAACCTTGAAAATCATGTCCGAAAACTAAAAAAAAATAACTTTTTGCACTTTAACAATTTTTTGAGGATAAGTTTGTGCATTTTTTTACTTATGAATATGTGCTTATTTTGTAAAAACAATAGTTCATTTCTATTGTTTTCATGTTGATGAATGCAACAATACAACTTTGACAACTTGAATCGATTTAGAAAGGGTTGAAAATCGTGTCGAAAAAGTTTAAAAAATCACTTTTTGCACTTCAACAGTTTCTTAAGAGTTACTTTTTGCATTATTGTGGTTATGAATATAAGGTTATTTTGTATAAACAATAGTTCCTTCGCATTGTTTTCATGTTGATGAATGCAATGGTACAACTTTTACGACTTAAATTGGTTTAGAAATGGTTAAAAATCGTGTGTAGAAATTATAAAAATAACTTTTTGCACTTAGTAAACTTTTATATTTAGCAATCAAAGATTTTATTGTTCAATAAGAAAAAGAAAATTACACATATAGTTCAAAAAACAAACACAAACTGGGAATATTTAGTGGCCCTTGTGCCCACCAGTTCCACACCTTGGAGGTTGCCTATTTCGTCTTGGATTTCGACGTATTGGTGGATGTTGTTGTGGTTCAACTTGCACCTCATGAACAACAGGTTGATCGTCCTGGATTACCTCGTTTGGATTTTCATTTAAATTTGTTTCAGCTACTGGTTGGTAATTCATAAAATTGTCAACAACGGGTGTTGAAGATCTTCCAGCAACAGCTTGGTGAAAGGATGCAAATGAAGGAATGGAAATACTTTGCATGTAAGCATAACCTGATTCCGGCGTTCTAAGGTTAGTACCTATGAGGTTGGTCATGAAGTCATCTCCGCTAACTCCAAAAGTGTGAGGACTGTACCGAAGATGTTGTTGAGGTTGACTTTGTTGTTGTTGTAATGGAGTGAATTCAAATGAATTGGGAGGCGGTTCCAGGTCTTCATCCAGGAAGTTTTCATGAAGTGGTGGGCTTTGTGGGGGAGGTACACTAGCCTGGCCTAAGCATTGTTGTGTTGGCATTTGTGGAGTTGCACGAGATGTCTCGCCAACACAGGAGTTACTTGAAACCCGTGTTTGTTGCATATGTTGATGGAGTGAGAGGTAAATCTTTGAATTTGCACAATACCATTCCATGTATTCATGGGTTTGCTCTAGACGTCCTTGAATTGGTTGGCCAACTAGCACGTATTTTCGTCGTTCCTTCCAAATTGCAATCCACTGTGCGTGCTCCTCCCGCCAGTTTGTGTCATTATTAGTCATTGATGTTGTGTTATCGTATGTGGTTTAATGTTGTATTAGTTATTAGTGATTGATGTTATATTGTTTAGTGTTGATTGTTGTTGTTGTTAATTTATTTAAATTATAAATTTTTCGTTTAGTGAATATTATCTTTGTGTCATTTATGTTGATTATTTTTCATCAGGGAATCAATATTAGTGATTCCTTTGCTTTACTTCAGTCCGTCAGCGAATCCAAAGCTTTGCATCAAAGCGTCAGTCATTCATTTGCCTTACTTCTGTCCGTCAGGGAATCCAAAGCTTTGCATCAAAGCGTCAGGGAATCCTTTGCTTTACTTCAGTCCGTCAGTGATGCCTTTACTTTACTTCAGTCCGTCAGGGAATCCAAAGCTTTGCATCAAAGCGTAAGTGATTCCTTTGCTTTACTTCAGTCCGCCAGTGATTCCTTTGCTTTGCATCAAAGCGTCAGTGATTCCTTTGCTTTACTTCAGTCCGTCAGTGATTCCTTTGCTTTACTTCAGTCCGTCAGGGAATCCTTTGCTTTACTTCAGTCCGTCAGTGATTCCTTTGCTTTACTTCAGTCCGTCAGGGAATCCTTTGCTTTACTTCAGTCCGTAAGTGATTCCTTTGCTTTACTTCAGTCCGTCAGGGAATCCTTTGCTTTACTTTAGTCAGTCAGTGATTCCTTTGCTTTACTTCAGTCCGTCAGGGAATCCTTTGCTTTACTTTAGTCCGTCAGTGATTCCTTTGCTTTACTTCAGTCCGTCAGGGAATCCTTTGCTTTACTTCAGTCCGTAAGTTATTCCTTTGCTTTACTTCAGTCCGTCAGGAAATCATTTGCTTTACTTTAGTCCGTCAGTGATTTCTTTGCTTTGCATCAAAGCGTTAGTGATTCCTTTGCTTTACTTTAGTCCATTAGGGAATCTAAACAATTGCAACGACATTTGACCTATATATAGACATTGTCTCACAAACATTTTGATCCACAAAACACTTCCTTACTTAAACAATTACTTCCAAATTTCAAAAGACTATACACGATATGGCTTCCTTATCTGTCAATTGTCTTGTGCACTACAATGGTCACATTACACAAACAGAAGAAGGGGACACATTTGTATGCACCAACTCAAAAATGTTTTCACTAAAGCGAGGCATCACACTTGAAGCCTTGAAAAATAAAATCCATCAAAGGATCAAACTACAACCAACTGACCAAGTCGAAGAGATCTATTTTCGCTACCCACATGCAGCTGGTCGAGGAATACTCAGGTACAAGGCATGCAAAATTTCAAATGACGACGATGTTGAAGGTATGATTACCGTTTGTCGTCAACATGAGGTTGCTACATGCATTGAGTTGTATGCAGAAATCAAGCAAGGTATTGTTCGTAGCCCTATTCCCAACCCCATTCCTCATCCAATAAATTCACAACCCCATAATTCTTCATATCCCCAATCCATTTATTCACATGGTTGTGATGCAACCACATCATACAATGAACTCGATTTCTACCAACCCGCATTAGATTTTACCCAATCACAACAAAATGAATGGGAGCCTGCCACATCTTCTTTTACACAACTTCTTTCCACACCTTTCTTCACCGATTTGTTACCCTTACAAACATTTGGTTTGAATGAGAATCTACCCAATGCATCCTGGAGTACCCCTGAAGCAGAGCCTATCCTTTCAGAGTCAATCCCATCAACTGAACAAAATCATACTGAATTTACAGAGTTCGGACAACAGGACTAATACCTTGGTCCCTTTAGTGAGGACGAGGATGAAATTTTAGCCGAACAACCTGAAGATGACGACGATGATGAAGACTACAACAACAATGAAGAGCCTGAGCCTACTGGCCCATCAACAACCGCACCTGCAGATGCATACTACCTGCCTCCACACCTTCAACATATTGACCTGGAAACTAATTTTGAAGATTCTGATTACGGTCATGTGTTGGATCGGCAAGAGGTGGAGCATGCTCCAGGCACCCTTTTTGAAGGGATGCGTTTTCAAAACAAAGATCAAGTTCGGCTTGCTCTAGACATGTATCATGTGAAAAAAGGAGTTGATTATGGAACCGATAAATCTACCACAACCGTACTGGTTGGTAAATGTCGTCACAATCAATGTGCTTGGAGGTGCAGGGCTGCGTTCATAAAAGCAATCAAGCAATGGGAGATACGAAAGCTTTGTGAACCACACACATGTACAAGTGCTATCATTTCCCAGGATCATAGAAGGCTCCGATATATGGTCATCAGTAAAATTATCCAACCAATAATTGAGAATGATCCATCCACATCAGTGCCTTCCTTGATAGCACATATAAAAGCAAGTGAAGGGTACATTACCACCTACAGGAAAGCCTGGATGGCAAGGCAAAAGGCTATCGAAGAAGTCTATGGCAACTGGGAACAATCATACTTTGATTTACCCAGATTGCTGGTAGGTATGAAGGCATATGTCAATGGTTTTATCTTTGAAAAGGAAACAAAGCCAAAATACAACCAGCATGGTGAAGTAGTTGAGGGTGTCGTTCAATTCCATCGTCTGTTTTGGACATTCAAAGCATGTATCGATGGGTTTCAATACTGCAAACCCATTGTTCAAGTCGATGGAACTTGGTTATATGGAAAGTACAAGGGGACTCTCCTTTTGGCAGTTGCACAAGATGGAAACAGCAAAATCATTCCGATAGCCTTTGCCATTGTTGAGGGCGAAACAACGGGAGCATGGTACTTCTTCTTGAAAAATTTAAGAAGACATGTGACACCTCAAGAAGGTCTGTGCTTGATGTCAGACAGACACGAAGCAATTAAAAGTGCTTACTCAAGAGCAGGTAGTGGGTGGACACCACAAAACTCTGTGCATGTGTTTTGTATTCGACACATCGCACAAAATTTTATGAGGCAATTCAAGAATGCAGACAGGAAAAACAAATAATTAGCATGGGTAAGTACCACATTAATTTCTCTTACGAACACAATTATTACATTGTAAATTGATGACATTAATGAAATTCTATACTTATAATTCCTCAGCATATGCCATGACGGAGCCCAGATTCAACTACTACTACAACAATTTTAAGGCAGAGCCAGAAAGCGAACGAGCTGTTCATTGGCTTGAACAAATACCACGAGAAAAAAGGACATTAGCATGGGATGGAGGCCAACGCTGGGGACACTTGACCACCAATCTTGTTGAGGCAATCAACTCAGTATTAAGAAAAACAAGAAACCTTCCGATATGTGCGTTGATAAAGGCAACTTACGAAAAGTGTAACAACTTGTTCAACCAACGAGGAAGGGAGGTCGCAGCTCTATTTAGATCTGGCAAAAAATACACAGAAGTGCTAAACAAGGCCATTGAAGACGCTAAAAGAAAGGCCAACTCTCACCACGTTCTTCAGTTCGACCGACACGATATGCCATTCTTAGTGGGGGAGCAAATTAACCCAAGAGAAGGTCGACCTGCTGGAAGTTTCACAATTAGGCTAGATGAATGGTGGTGTGATTGTGGTAAATTCCAAAAAGTACACATGCCTTGTTCTCATGTCATTGCTGCTTGTAAGCGTGCTCACCATGACTACAGGGCCTACATACATCCTGTGTACAAGTTGGAAAGCATCTCAAACGTGTACAATGGATTGTTTGGCGAATTGCGCAACGAAGCGTATTGGCCACAATGTAACGATCCACGAATGTGCCCCGACCCGGAAAAGCTAAGAAACAAAAAAGGGCGTCCAAGATCATCTCGTATACGCACTGAAATGGTTATGAGGGAACCTGATCAGCCAAAAAGATGTTCCATGTGTCGAACTCCAGGTCATTCAAAAAACAAATGTCCTAATCGTGGCAGAAACATAAGCTGAAGCTAACAGTGTTAACTTCAACAATAAAAAATATTGTCTGTAATTTTCATTCTATTGCTTGTAACTTATTTTAATTAAACTTAATATTAGCATAATAGTATAATGTTGTGTTGTTTATTAATTTTTAGTGTATTATTTGTTATTTAGTTTAATAATTTTTTTAAAATTTTACTTCTTTTAAAAAATATTAACAATAAATACATGTATTTAATTTACCATCTTTAAAATAGATTAATTAGCATATCTTAATAAAAAAAATTGTCAACTATCTTAATTAACATTATAATAATAATAATTCAATAAAAATAATTGTATTAAAAAATGTTCACAAAATAGGTAACCGAAAAATTAAAATAACAAACAAAAAAATTATAAATTTCTTGGTGGGGGGGGGGGGGGTGGTGTGACCGTAACCCGGGGGTGCATTTGGGGGTGGGATGGGATTTTTGGGGGGGGGGGGGGCGCTTGAGAAATCGGTGCTTGGGTACCCGATTTCTCAACATGAATGCAATAGTTTTTGTGAAGAGAAATCGGTTAATAGGAAAACGATTTTTCAACATGTACAGTAATTTAGCCTAGTTACGTAAATAATTTATGGGATAGATTAGTTGGATAATTTTTTTTTTTTTTTGGTATATTTAGGTGAAAAAGTCTGCCTTTATGGTCACTGGCGTTCAGATGAAGTTAACGGCTCTCACACACACCCTGCATCATTTATATAAAACTTTTCGTTGCATAGCAGAGTAGGTATGTACGACTTCCATACCTGACTTGAAGCTAATTAAGTAGTTGGCAATTTTTAAATTCCAGTGTGAACTTCAATTATTTGAGAAGATACGCAAATATTACAATGTTGAGTGTTGAGTATTATCTGAGTGCAGATGGAAACAATACATAAAACAATCAAATAGTGGTAGTTTTCCTTTCAATTAATGTTAGTAAGACTCTTTCATTTCCACTAGGTTCCAAAAGGCCAATGCAAATCCATTGACATCACTTCATATGACAATGCTAAAAGCCAAAATTGTTGAACGCAACCAATTGGCTCTCAAATTTTCGAGTTTAATAGCCAATGCAATCAAGCTTCTGAAACATTCAAAATGTTTGAATATAATATGAGCTCAGCTAATATCAAATCAAATTATTCTAAGTAAATTTACAATTTCATATTTTGGCATAAGAATAAAAAGCATACGCCACACAATAAAACATAAATTGGTTTACAACAAATATGGCACAATAAAACAACAATGAGTTTAGTACTGTATAGAACAAAGCAAACTTCATTGAATAGTTGACATCTAGAGAGATAAAGAAAGAAAAGAGAGAGAAATATAAATATGATAAATAATACGATGTAATAAAAAGAGAAAATTAGAATACAATAATAAATATTAAATAGGTGTTTGAAGTGATATAGTGTCCACTTATCACTACTCAATTTCATTATCAACTTCATTATTCACCATGAGTTCGTGACTGATGTAAATGCGTCAAAGCTTGTAACCTATGACATTCAAAGGTGGGAACAGGTCGCACTGTGGAGCAAAAGCGAAGAGCTGAAGCTTAGTTTGGAGGCAGCTGTTGGATACCAGAGTAACAAAATAATAACTCGCAACTAAAATAAGAGATGAGAAAAATAAGAATTGACACTTAATATTTTAACGTGGAAAACCCTCAACGAATAAGGGAAAAACCACGGGCAAGACCAGAGAAATATTTTTACTAAGTGGAAGAAAATGACAACCTCTCTCTAACTATAAGGAGAGAACAATTACACTCTCTCTTACAATAGGAGAACACACACACTACTAGTGTTGCTACCTCTCTCTCTAAGATTACTACAATTGTAGAGGGATGCAAAGATGAGCAAAATGGCTTGCTATTTTATAGGCAAAGCTTGGAGCATATGCATTAAATGTTAGAACAAATTTTCTACCCTTCCAACCAATTTTATAGCCTAGCTAAGTAGAGCTAAAATTTTCATCCGCTCATTTTTGACTTGCATGCCACAAAAGTGGCTTTAGTCCACGGCTTCACAATCTCCCACTTAAAGCTACTTTTGTGAGTTTTCAAATATCTCTTTATCTTGCCATTTCCTTGCTGCTTACGTTTCTGATAGGCCAAAGGAGGATCGGCACCATGTAAACTTGTTTGTATTGATTGGCTTCGTCATAACATCAGCTAGGTTATCTTTAGTGTGAATCTTCTGCATGTCCACGCTTCCTTCCTCTACTACTTCTCTGACAAAGTGACATTGAACACCTATGTGCTTTGTCCTGGAATGAAAGGCTGGATTCCTTGCAATGTGCAAGGCACTTTGACTGTCACAATACACAGTAGTCTTCTGCTGCTTGTGCCCAAGTTCTTCCAATAGCCTTTGAATCCAAATAGCTTCCTTGCATGCCTGGGTAGCTGCCATGTACTCAGCTTCTGTAGTAGACAAAGCTACAACAGTCTGTAATTTGGATAACCAGCTCACTGCCCCTCCTGCAAGTGTAAACACATAGCCAGTAGTAGACTTTCTTTTATCAAGATCACCTACAAAATCTGAATCAACATAGCCCCTGACAATAAATTCTGATCCTTCAAAACATAATGCAACATCCGAGGAACCTTTGATGTATCTAAGGGTCCTTTTAACAGCATTCCAGTGCTCTCTACCAGGATCTGCCATGAACCTACTAACCGCTCTCACTGCTTGTGCAATGTCTGGTCTTGTACAAATCATGGCTTACATAAGGCTTCCCACCGCTGATGCATACGGTACTCGAGACCTGTCTATCCTCTCTGCTTCATTGCTAGGACTCATACTTGAGGATAACTTATAATTGATAGGAAATGGGGTAGAAATTGGCTTACAGTCTTGCATGTTGAAGCGCCGCAAGACCTTCTGTAAGTAATTCTTTTGAGAAAGCCAAAGCTTCCTATCTTTTCTGTCTCGGTGAATTTGCATCCCTAAAATCTTGTTTGCGGGTCCCAAGTCCTTCATATCAAACTCCCTAGCCAATTCTGCCTTCAATTCTTGGATTCGATCTTTGTTGGGGCCTACCACCAACATGTCATCCACATACAACAGCAAAATGATGAAATCATTATCATCAAACCTATTGTAGTACGTACAATGGTCTGAACTCAGTCTGTTGTAACCAAGGCTAATGATGAAGGAATCAAATCTCTTGTATCAACATCTTGGCGCCTGCTTTAGACCGTACAGAGATTTGGTCAACCTACAAACCAAGTTTTCTTTTCCTTGTTCTTTAAGGCCTTCTGGTTGGAGCATATATATCTCCTCTTCAAGTTCTCCATGGAGAAAAGCAGTCTTTACATCAAGTTGCTCAAGATGTAAATCAAATGTAGCACACATAGCCAGAACAACTCTAATTGTTGTCAATCGAACAACTGGCGAGAATATCTCATTGAAATCAACACCTTCTTTCTGAGCATATCCTTTGACCACCAATCTTGCACGATATCGTTCCACTTGATCATTGCCATCTCGTTTGATCTTGAATACCCATTTGTTTCCGATGGCTTTTCGACCCTTTGGAAGTTCAACAAGTTCCCATGTCTTGTTTCTATGCAAGGCTTCCATTTCTTCATGCATTGCTGTCGTCCATTGAGAAGCATCCGAACTGCTCAAAGCCTCTTGAAAGGTTGATGGTTCTCCTTCTTCAGTTAGAAGACAGTATGCATCATGGCTTGCCATGACAAACTGTGAGTGCCAACTTGGTTTAGATTTTTGTCGTGTTGATCATCGAAGACCTCCTCCGTCATTGACCTCATTTGCCTCTTGTTCTTCGTGCTCTTGTTCTGCTTCAAAAAAGTCATCTTCTCCAGACATCTTCTCTATCTGCACTATAGTAGTGTCTTTGGTAGTGCTGTCATTTTTCTGCTCACTTTGCAATTCATTTTCTCCAAAAACTACATCTCTGCTAACAACAACCTTGCGGGCAGTGGGATCCCATAAGCGATACCCCTTAACATTGTCAGCATAACCCAAGAATACACATTTCCTGGATTTTGGATCCAACTTTGTTCTTTCTTGGGAGTTATACATCACGTACACAGGACATCCAAACACATGTAAGGAAGAATAATCAGCTGGTTCGCCTTTCCACATCTCCATCGGCATCTTTAAACCAATCGCTGTTGATGGTGATCGATTTATCACAAAACAGGCAATTTTAACTGCTTCTGCCCAGAAAGATTTGGCTACTTCTGCTGTTCTCAGCATAGCTCTTGTTCTATCTAGGAGAGTTATGTTCATCCGCTCTGCCACACCATTCTGCTGAGGTGTATGTGGAACTGGGAATTGTCTTAAAATACCTTATTGTTTGCAGAATGCTAAAAAGTCACCATTTACATATTCTCCTCCATTGTCTGTCCTCAAGCACTTAATTCTTTTTCCAGTTTCAAGCTCCACTTGTGCTTTGAATTCCTTGAATACTGGAAACACATCTGACTTCTTCTTGAGTGGGTACACCCACAATCTCCTGGAATAATCATCAATAAATGATACAAGATACTTTGCTCCTCCCAGGGATACTTCTGGTGATTCCCACACATCCGAATGGACCAAGTCTAGTATGTGTTTGCTTGTAGTAGTTACTTTAGCAAACTTCAACCTATGTTGCTTACTTATCACACAATGCTCACAAAATGATAAATTGACCGTTTTGAGCCCAGGCAAGAGATTACGTTTCGCAAGGACTTTCAGGCCTCGTTCTGACATATGTCCAAGTCTACGATGCCACATCATTGTTGCTTCTTCTTGACTTGCTACTGCAACTAATGCATCTGCTTCTTGCAACGTATCTCCCAAAAGCATGTATAGATTAGCTGTGATCTTCTCAGCTTTCATCACTACAAGATTGCCTTTCACTACCTTTAAGATCCCACCTTCAGTATGGATCTTGCACCCGAGATCATCCAATTGTCCAACGGACAATAAGTTCTTCTTCAAGCCCTTCACATGGCGTACCCCTTGAAGTGTGGGAACAGTACCATCGTACATTTTTAATTTGACAGTACCGACTCCAGCAATTTCCAAGGCATGATCATTTCCCATGAACACAGATCCTTCCAAGATAGGTTTATAAGTGCAAAACCAATCTCGACGTGGAGTCATATGCCAGGTTGCACCCAAATCCATTATCCAACAATCATGAAGTTGTCTTTCGCCTTTAGAACTAATTGCTGCTTCACTATACAAGACTTCTCCATTATCTGAGGTACTTGCAACGCAACCTTGAGAGGTTGATGCTTCAGAATTCTTTCCTCCATTCTTCTTGTGCCAACAATCTTTCTTCAAGTGCCCTCTCATGCCACAATTGTAGCATTTGATGTTCTTCCTTCTTCGAGACTTTGATCTACCATGATTTTGACTCCCACTAGAGCCACGTTCAGTTGATCTGCCTCTCGTCATCGTTAAAGCTTCTGCTTGCTTGGAATTTTCCAGCCTATCTTCCTTATTCTTTCGCCTGGATTCTTCTTCAAGAATAGCTCCGGCAACATCATCAAAGGTTAGACGGCCGACAATATTATTGTTTGTTATGTTGATGATGAGTTGATCATACGAATCTGGTAAACTTTGAAGTAGAAGCTCTGCCCGCTCATTTTCTTCTACATTGAAATCTGACGCAGAAAGTTGAACGAATAGAGTATTCAGATTGTTGATGTGGTCCGTCACTGAAGTGGACTCACTCATTCTAAGAGTGTAGAGTTTCCTCTTTAAGAATATTCTGGTGTGAAGTGACTTGATCTCGTACAATTTGTGGAGAGTATCCCAAATCTCCTTCGCGGTCTTCTTCTCCGCAACACTGGACAAAACCGAATCTGCCATTGCTAAGTGCAAATTGGCAACAGCATTGTCATCCATCTCTTTCCACCTTTCATTAGTGATCTCCGCAGGTCTGCCTTCAATTGCATCTTGACAATTGTCCTTCCTCAAAATTGCTTTTATCCTCAATTTCCATAGGGAGAAATTATTCTCGTTGAACTTCTCAATCTCGTATTTTGCTGCCATGGTTTCACACTAAAGAACTGACTTACACAACTTCCACCATATATAGTACCGCCTACTGGAACAGCGACTGTAGACCGTGAACCAGTGCACCAGGTAAGTTCCCAGGAAAGAGAGGTGGGTCACCAACGGACACGCTTAAATACCAAGTCTTTCCTTAGCCAGAACTTTCCTAGACATGCACTTTCACACTACCTCACTCTATATCCAGTAGCAAGAATAATTCTTTTCTGATGTGGTAGATCAGACTATACCGCAACCACAGAGCATACTAAGAATTTTCTTCGGCACTATACCAGCGTACCAGCGTGTATCGCAGCGGAACAATATCAGAACCTATTGGCTCTGATACCACTGTTGGGTACCAGAGTAACAAAATAATAACTCGCAACTAAAATAAGAGATGAGAAAAATAAGAATTGACACTCAATATTTTAACGTGGAAAACCCTCAACAAATAAGGGAAAAACCACGGGCAAGACCAGAGAAATATTTTTACTAAGTGGAAGAAAATTAGAACCTCTCTCTAACTATAAGGAGAGAACAATTACACTCTCTCTTACAATAGGAGAACACACACTACTAGTGTTGCTACCTCTCTCTCTAAGATTACTACAATTGTAGTGGGATGCAAAGATGAGCAAAATGGCTTGCTATTTATAGGCAAAGCTTAGAGCATATGCATTAAATGTTAGAACAAATTTTCTACCCTTCCAACCAATTTTACAGCCTAGCTAAGTAGAGCTAAAATTTTCATCCGCTCATTTTTGACTTGCATGCCACAAAAATGGCTTTAATCAAACACCAAAAGATTTTCCTCCAACTGATGCATACCAATAACAATTGAGTGTTTAAAAGACGATATTATTGTTGTTTTTTCTCCATCAACAAATGCAAGGCATGCTACATTTTCCGTCGCCATTACCATGGAATTGGCTCCATGAATAGTCCATTGCACACCCCCTTGTAGCACTAGATCAATAGTTGGCACAGAAAAACCAGTGATAGAATTCCCAATGCTTCTATAATCGAAACACGCCTCAAATGGCGGCACCAACGCCACTCTCTTTAGTCTTCTATCCTTAGCGGCCTTCTTAAGGAAATCTCTAACAAAAGGCTTGAAGACAAAACTTTGCAATTCAGTAAAAGGAGTGATGGTGCTAATTTTGGTGCCCCCATTGCCCTTCCTATCTATGGACAACAGAGAAGGCTTTAAGTTCACAACATGGCCATCAATCTTAACTGCTTTCACATCAATAAAGTATTCTACAGAAGGAACACGTTCATAAAACAAAAGACCTTTTTCAACGGGGTTGACAACAAGAGTAGTAGTTTGAACATATTTGGACACATCCTGAGGATGCCCCTCAGGTCCAATGAGTAAGTTAGTGAATCCTAGGTTGTTAGAAGAAGGTAAACATAGTGAAAACTTGTGAGGGAGTTTCTTTAACAATGCAAGCTGAGTTGGCACTGCAAATTGTGACCTTGCAAGCAGGGACGGAACTAGGTACAGCCATACAGGGGCAGCCGCCACCCTAGCCCAAGAGTAAAGCTTCTTAATATTTACATTTAGAAGAATTCGCCCCCCCCCCCCCCCCCCCCCCTTAGAATATGTTTTCCTAAGTCCCTATTCTTCTGGCCTGTGATAGTCCACACATAAATACAATGGATATTCCTTTATATTTCTTTGAATGAAAATTTTGTAGAGTTAGATTGACTACATGCCATGAGCCATTAAAAATAACAGTTTGAACCCTTGTTCCTTGATTCTGATAATATACTACTGCACTTAGCTATATATTTCTACTATAGTGTATAATTAACAACATAGATGAAATGGCCTAATACATATGACAAGTCCAGTAACCATTGTAAATAAAACTCTAAATCTAACGTGTTAAGTTTCTTCCTAAAAAACGATGCTTTAAAATTTTCCCCCCCCCTAACCATTTTTTCTGGTTCCGTCCCTACTTGCAAGGCCTATCATCCCTTTGCTGCTTTTGGGTAACCCTTGTACTAGATTGGTAAAGGATTGATGTAAGTCTGCGCAGCCAGAAAGAAAGCCAGACACTTGAATTTGAGAAATGAATATGACATCCTTAGCCAAGTCCCCAAGAATAATGTATTGAGCAATCGAGTTGTAATTGTTAGTGCGACAGGTGTTGTTTGTGCAACCTGGTTTGAAAGGGCCATGACATTTGCTACATGGATCAGTATATTTTATTTTGGGGCATGAATGTGAGTGACAAGTGAATGGACTATAGGATGATGAGTTGTAGCTATTGTCACAGTCGTACCAGAGGTTTTCTCCCGAAAGATCAATGGCTACATCAAAGTTGTGTCGTGGAGTTCCTATGCCAACTGAAGTGTAGAACACATTGGTTGCGGGGTCTTTCTTAATGGGAAGGATATAGGGGTGGGTGTGGTTTGGAGTTTGGAGAATGTGATAATGATAAGTTAACGGTATTGATGTGTGCATTGTCGAATGCAGAGTTTCTCTTCTATAGAAAGGCGCCAGGGCCTATTGCATGTAACTAAAGTCATGATATTTGTGACTCTTTGACTAGTTTAGTGTTTCGTCAAAAAGGATGGCTCAATGGTGTAAATGCACAATATACCAGTGGAGTATTCGGCCATACTAATAGTCGAATATCCTCCACCACAAACAACCGAATACACCTCGTAAAGAGGTAAGTGTTCGACTTAGATCTGACCGAACACTTTTTACTCCTTATGCTCAACACCATCGCAGGAGTATTCGGTGTCCTTATGGCCGAATACTGGGGATAGTATTCGGCTAATAAAGATCCTATTAAAAGGTCATTATCAAGGTAAATCAAAGATTAGGAGATAATTAAACAACCTTAATTAATATGGACCAAGTATTAAAGAGTAGTCAGGGCCCATAAGGGTCCAGGCCCAATAAGATAAGTATAAAAGGGGGTGCACCCCTCAAGGTAAAGGACTTTGGACCCTCATTTATTACTCATATTAAATACTCAGAGCCGAAACCTGACTTGAGCGTTGGAGTGTCTTTTGCAGGTACTCCCTACATCTTTCGTATAGAAGAAAAGAATTCGGACATTTATAGAAGATCTTGAAGTAAAGACTACCTCGCTACCTACCGGCAGAAACACACAACTTGTTGAGATGGGTCTCACCCAGCCTGGTCCTTGACACGCCTTGGACATGTTGTTACAAACCGGTGGATTTGAAATGAATGAGGCAATTATTGCTTTGGTTTGCCATTATTGACAGTCCGTACTACGAAAACCCCAACTTGTTAATGGAACATGCACTTGTATAATTAACTTATATAATAGTATAATGTAACCCTTCACCCAACCTTAGAATGGTGTGAATATATATTCATAAAATACATTAATTTAAACGATATGATTCTTCATGAATATAAATATTTCTATATATAAGGAAATTTTTCATGGAAAAAAAAAACTCATTCATAAACTCACAACTCGAGAGACTTGGTAAATTTGAAAATGTTTCTATATCTTTTATCATTGAGTGTACACAAGATAAAAGTAACTTATCATTAATTCTATAAATACCTTGCTGTCTTAACTTAAACTTTTGAAGTATAACAGTAAATTACTAATGTCTTGTGGTGGTTTAGTTTTAAATTTTTAAAAATCAAAACCAGTTTTTAGTTTTTAATTTGTAGTTTTAATATTTTTGTTTTTTAATTTGAAATTTTCTTATCAATTTTATATTTTTTCTTTAAAAACTTGATACTTTTTTTTACTAAATATTAAAATAAATTTAGAGCATAGATTATAAATATATATGTAATTAACATTTAAAAATAAAATATAGTATGTATAAATTAACTTTGTGCCACAAAATTTAACACTTTTACTTTTTGACAAACTAAACTACTAATTTAGTATTTTTAAAAAATTACTTGAGATTAATTTAGTTCTTCAGATATTTGTATTATCAAGTAAATACTCATCTAATTATTGAAAGCCATAACAATAGTCTTTATTTTGATGTATAATACTTAATAGGATGACTGCTTTTATTTTATTTTAATGACCATTATAAACTTTTAAAAGACCACATCGCTGTCAAATGAATATATAAAACACCAAATAAATAAATTATTATTTTTTAAAATATCATTTAAATTTTTAAAATACTCTATTCATTCAAACACATATTAATTTAAATAATCATAAATTTTTAATATTATTATTAATAAACTTTAAATGGTTAATTATATAAAAATAAAAATAATTTTCCCGGGCATGAATTCTTTAAGATATTATTATTCATACAGGTGACAAAAGTTATCATACTTGGGATCACAGTCCCGTCTTGCATAAAAATAAATGGCACAGATGAAACACCGACGTGCTTTTGTTTACAACAAAGCAAACATAATTTATTATTTTATTATCCTCAAAATAGAGAAGCTACTACATTATTCATTGTGGCTAACTTCAACACGTCATAAGCCTATGACATTCAAGAGTGAGAACATGTGGCATTGTGGAGCAAAAGCGATGAGCTAAAGCTTAATTTTGAGGAAGCCACGTCAAACACCAGAAGATTGTCCTGCAACTGATATCCACCGATAACAATTGAAGCTTTAACGAATGACATTATAGGCTTTGTCCCACCATCAACAATCGCAAGACATGCTACATTTTCCTTTGCCATAACCATGGAATTGGCTCCATGAATAGTCCATTGCACTCCCCCTTGCAGTACTAGATCAATAGTTGGCACAACGAGTCCAGTTACAGAATTGCCAATGGTGATTGAATCAAAACATGCCTCAAATGGTGCCACTGATGCCACTCTTTTTAACCTTCTGTCTGAAGCCTTCTTGAGGAAATCTCGAATGAAAGTCTTGTAGACAGTGGTTTGTAGTTCAGTGAAAGGACTCATGGTGCTAATTTTGGTGCCTCCATTTCCCTTGTCGTCAATAGACAAAAGGGAAGGCTTTAAGTTGACAACTTTGCCATCAATCTTAACCGCTTTCACATCAATGAAGTACTCCTTGGAAGGAACACCCTGCACAGATATAGCACCTGTGGAAACGGGGTTGACAATCAGTGGAGTGGTTTGGAGAAATTTGGACATTCCCTGAGGATATTCTCCAGCTCCAACGAGCAAGTTAGTGAAACCTTGCTTGTTTGAAGAAGGCAAACAAAGACTAAACTTTGGAGGAAGCTTATTTGCTGATGCAAGCTGAATTGGTAAAGCAAGTTGTGACTTTGAAAGGCCTATGATTCCTTTGGTGTTTTGGGGTAAGCCATTTAGAGGTGACTCATCGTTGGTGAATGATGGGAATCCATCGGTGTCAATACAGCTAGAAAGCAAGCCAGGCACTTTCTGCTGAACAATGAATATGAAATCCTCACCTAAGCCACCACCGAAAATGAATTTAGCTAATGGGTTGATTGCGTTAGCAGGACATGTGTTGTTTGTGCAACCTGGTTTGAAGGGGCCATTGCAGCCAACACATCCAATTTCGGGGCATTGCTTTGAGCCACAAGGAATAGGACGGTAGGATGATGAGTTGTAATGAGTGTCACAGTCGTACCAGAGATTTTCTCCAGCAAGATCAATGGCTAGATCAAAGTTGTGCCTAGGAGTACCTATGCCAACTGAAGTGTAGAACAGATTGGTTGCAGGGTCTTTCTTAATAGGAAGGATAAAGGGGTTTGGTTTGGTGTTGGGAACATGAGATGCTGATAAGCAGCAAACTGAGAAAAGGGCTATTGAGAGGAGGAGGAAATGGATGGCAAAAGAGGAAGCCATTGCTAACACTAAGATAGTGATCAATGGTGGTATTGGTGCGTTTGGTCCACAATGCTGAGTTACCCTTTTATAGCAAGTGGAGATGTTATCTTAATCATCCATGTTAAATAGTTTGTGTTTAGTCAAAAAGGATGGCTAATGATGTAGACTTTAAATACGGAAAGAGATTCGTTGAAAGTCCAGCTGGAATATACAGGTGGTCCCTCACAAAGATAAAAAGGGGATTTAATTGTTTAATCTTTTAATTAAAATTATAAATGTTATAGTTTTTGCAATCACACATCACAGTCGTAATAGATTCAATTGCATTCATTTATAATTTTCTGGAATACCAATTATTATGATATAAATGTAACTTTAATTTTTGGTTACAAAATGTAACTTTAATTTTAAAATAACGTGAGACCTTTTATTTTTTTTAATTATTTCTTCTATTTTTTACAAATAATTAATTTTTAAGAAAGTAAATGGATTTTTTAGGAAGAAAGTAAATTGTTTATTTACTTAATTCTTAACAAAATCATCAGGGACTCAAAATTATTCTAAAAAAGTTAACTCAAACGAACAAAAAGTTAAAATAATTCACGTTTATAATCTCAAAGAATTAAATCTTTTTAAAAATAAAGCATCCTTCTTCCTTCATATTTAAAATAAAGATTTGCCATTTACTCTTTAATACAAACAAGAAGTATGTCGAGTTAACATTACGCTTCTCGTGTTATTGCTAAAACAAATAAATGATACTAGTTTGTTTGAACAACTTTATAATGAGAAAAACTTTTTACGATGAAGCTCAAGTAATAAATATTTATTTTTAACTTTCCATAATATCATCGTGATTTCGTGAAGTAAAATTAGTTTTATGTATATTATCTAAACATATTATAAGTCTTGTTTTGATATTTTCATGTTCTATTCAACTAAAAGTTGCATTCCGTACTAACCATAAAAGTCAAAGTCAAAATGCAACAAATTCGATCCGTTTGAAAAATTCAATGTTTTACAGTCTCTCTGAAATACTGGGTGCTCTATCGGTTTGGTCGCCATTGTATTCATGATCTTGATGAGAATAGAGATTTTTTTGGTAGTTAAATGATCAGGATAAAGATGGTAATTACACTCAAATTTAGTAGGTATTTGTAAAATGATATTATTTTTTACATTTTATTTCATTAATTTTGACGGAATGTAATATAATTTATTTTTTAATATTTCATGAGTAGTGATTTTGTCTCTAAAGAAAAAAATGGTATACCAACATATAATTGGTTCAAATAAAACTAAATTTCACGAAAAAAAAAAGGTAGAACTAAATTTGAATCTTTTAAGCAATATTTTGGCTTCAAATCTTACTAATAAAAAAAATGTAATTGAGAAAGAATATCCATTAAAGATGGTTAGTTAAATTTTTCAGTGAAAATTAAGGATTAAGAATGGTACCATGTTTTTTTTATCCATATGAATGAAAGATAAGTAATGGAGGTTTATAATCATTCACATATCCTATTCAATCAACTGAGTTAATCACATGTAAATTTAATTATTAATAACATATATTTTAATTATGAAAAATAATATTATATTACCCTACTGCAAGATTGAGATATGATATATATCCACTTAACATGATTACTTATCTAATACGAAAGCCACTTTTCCCTTTTTATGCACTCTCCTCTATACGCGTAAACCTTGGCCACTGCCCTCATTTATACTTTTTTTGCCAAACCTATTAATTATTTCCTTATTCAATTCCTAATCTTAATGAGCTGGGTCTCACCAAATGCAGTCGCTGGCACAACTTGATCAAGTTGTTTACTTGTTTCAAAATGGTACGTGTACGTGTATATATTCCAGATGAATGAACGGGATTGGTTAAAGTGGAGTTCGGAATAGGTGAGGTACCGGTGAAAAAGTGTTTCTTATCTGCTGCAACAGGTTAGTCATCGATTTTTAATCTACTGTAGCAGGTTATCCATCAGGAGAAAAAAAATTAAAAAAAAATATTTTTTTATTTAAAAAATGAAATTATATAAAATTATTAGAATAAAAATTTTCATAAAATTATTAGAATAAAAAATTTCTCTTTTTTTAAAAAAAGTGGGAACCACTGATGGTACTTGAACAAATTACCTACTATAATAGGTTGGTTAACTGGGAGAAAAAAATCATTTTTTTATTTCTCTTATACTCCACCGGAAGAAATAAAAAATAAAAAAATATTTTTAAATAATTTTTATATAATTTCATTTAATAAAAAAATGATTTTTTTCTTCCTGTTAACCAACCTATTATAGTAGGTAATTTGTTCAAGTACCACCGGTGGTTCCCACTTTTTTAAAAAAAAAAAAAAATTATTCTAATTTTTATTATAATAATTTTATATAATTTCATTTTTAAATAAAAAATATTTTTTTTTATTTTTTTTCTCCTGATAGCTAACCTGCTACAGCAGGTTAAAAATTGGTGACTAACTTGTTGTAGCAAATAAAAAACACTTTCTCATCGATACCTCACCTATTTCAAACTCCACTTTAATCAAAATCCTGAATGAACAATGCAGTTAGTTATTGCCTAATCCAGTATCTGGTTGGTTGCCATTGTTGACATTCCGTACTTCTGTGTTCTGTCAGTCCAAAGCCCCACCCAAGCTGTTAGAAATGGAATTACATCTTGTATAACTGATTGCAATGCAATCTCACATCATAATTCTTAATATCCCAGTTTGATACACCAGTTATATGATGAATGACTTTAAATTCTTTAACAATATTCTCTTACTAATCTTTTTATTTATTTATTTTGTATAATAAGCATTAAATTAAATTGTTTTATATTTCTAAGATGTTAAACATATTTACTTTTTTATTTAATATTTTGAAATATAACATTACACTTACATGAAAAATCAAAGTAGGGGCGTGGAGAGGGGATGTGGCCCCTACTCTGATACTGTGGTCTTGGTTTGTGAGAAAAGAAAGGGGATATGTGAAGGTGAGTTCTACCGTGCGTTAGTTATAAAAGTTAGGTAGAATGAGTGAATGAATTAGAACTGTGTGATGTGATACTTTTTTATTGGATGTTCAGGATTCACCAAGTTATGGTGGGACAGCTGTAAGGTGGCCTGTGCAATTATTAGGTTGTTAACTTGTTAATGATGTTTTAAATTATGTCACGTGGTATTTTGATTAAAAAAATGAAAGCGTGTTCCCCAACCTCTTCGTCTATCTCCTCCGCGCGCAATCCCCCCCAACCCCAACCTTCTTCTCCGCACGACCAGATCCGCGCGCCAGCCACTGCGCGCGCCGCTCTCTCTCTCTCTCCGCGTACTCCCTTGCGCGTCGCATCGTCCGCGCGTCCCCAGCCCGCGCCCTTGCGCGTCGTCTGCACCTGCACCACGCTCCAGCGCCCACGAGCCCCCTGCATCTCTATCTCTCTGCGCGCGTCTTGCGCGTGCGTGCGACCCTACGTGCTAGTTTCTCCGGCGACGGAAAAGCACTATGCCAGCTGCGTCAAAAACCCACCAACACCGACCCCATCGGAGCAAGGCAGCAAAACACAACTTTTTCTGTCTCTAGGTTTTTTGTGGTTGTTCAAAATGGTCAAACCCCAATCGTGTCTTAAACGTGAAAAAAGATCCTCCGTTTTTAAAACTACTAAGTCCACGGCAAATCTTAATACAACTTAAGACCATAGAACCAAAATAAACATAAACGCTAACCTACATCATCCCCACAGTATCAACGTGCATCTAGTTCATTGGATTATTAGGAAACAGATCCAACGGACCATAATCTTTTACGGATAACACCCACTAAAAAAAATTCACGCAAGGTAGAATTCGCCATGTATGAAAGTCATCCTCGCCACCTAGAAATTGAGTGTGTATTTTCCATAGTATTGGACACTTCCAAGAGAGAAATACAGCACAACCATAATAAGAAGTAGGATCATGGAAAGTAAATATAGCACCACTCTCTATAATCTGTGATTTGCCTAGTTTGGACGTGGTTTTTCACATTGACAAACTTATAAAATATAGCACCTAAGAGAAATAAATTTTGATAATGCAATTAAATACTGCCGGTAATTTTCATAAAAACGAAACTCAAATGGTTTGTGACATACGTCAATGGCACAACAAAACAAACCTCTAAGTTGAGAGATAGAAAGTCATATTATTCACTATTCAACCGGGCATTTAAATGCCTCATAAACCTGCAACGTTCAAGAGCGAGGGAGAACATGTCGCATTGTGGAGCAAAAGCGATGAGCTGAAGCTTAATTTTGAGGAAGCCACATCAAACACCAAAAGATTATCCTGCAACTGATAGCCACCAATAACAATTGAAGTTTTAACAATCGTCCTTTTTGGTGGCTTTGTCCCTCCATCAACAAATGCGAGACATGCTACATTTTCCTTTGACATTATCATGGAATTGGCTCCATGAATAGTCCACTGCACTCCCCCTTGCAGCACTAGATCGATAGTTGGCACAACCAGTCCAGTTGCTGAATTGCCAATGGTGGTTGAATCAAAACATGCCTCAAATGGTGCCACTGATGCCACTCTTTTTAATTTTCTGTCCAAAGCCTTCTTGAGGAATTCTCGAATGAAGGGCTTGTAGACAGAGGTTTGTAATTCAGTGAAAGGAGTCATGGTGCTAATTTTGGTGCCCCCATTTCCCTTGTTGTCAATAGACAAAAGGGAAGGCTTCAAGTCCACAACATGGCCATCAATCTTCACTGCTTTCACATCAATGAAGTATTCATTGGAAGGAATAGGAATACCCTTTAAATCTTCTGAAACTGGACCAGTGGGAAAGGGGTTCACAACCAGTGGAGTGGTTTGAAGAAATTTGGAGAGTTCCTTTTCCTTAGGATGTTTCCCAGCTCCAACGAGCAAGTTAGTGAAACCATGCTTGTTTGAAGAAGGCAAACAGAGAGAAAACTTGTGAGGGAGCTTATTTACCTGTGCCAGCTGAATTGGTACCACAAGTTCTGACCTTGAAAGGCTTATCATTCCTTTGGCGCTTTTTGGTAAGCCAATTACTGGTGTACCATCGGTAAAATTGTCCCATTGTCCATAGGATTCAATGTCAATACATTGTGAAAGTAAGCCAGACACTTGTTGTTGAGAAATGAATAGTATATCCTCAGACAAGCCACCATCGTAAAAGATGTTAGCAAATGGGTTGTCTGCACGAACAAGACAGATGCTTTTTGAGCAACCTGTTTTGAGGGGGGCAGGGCAGTCTTCGCATATGAAAGAAGTGTTGGGGCATAGCTTTGAGTCACAATCGATTGGGAGGTAGGTTGATGAGTTGTAATTGTTGCCACAATCATACCAGAGGTTTTCCCCTGCAAGATCAATGACTAGATTAAAGTTGTGTCGTGGAGTTCCTACACCAACTGAAGTGTAGAACAGATTAGTTTCTGGATCTTTCTTAATGGAAAGGATGAAGGGGTGTGGTTTGGTATTTGGAGTTTGTGATGCTGATACGGAGGGAACTGAAAAAAGGGCTAGTGACAGGAGGAAGAAATTGATGACAGTAGAACTTGTTTTATAGCGAGGTGGCACCACATACGAATCAAAATTGGAAATGCAAGAGTCTTCACTAATGGGAGAGGGAGAGAAAGGGCGTGATATACACATGGGAGAGAAAATTAAATTTCAATTTTTTTTGCAAAAACAGATTATCTTTCTCGTAACCCTGAATTCAATTCTTTGATACCATAAACGAGTGTGCAAGTCCTTTCCTTGGTTGCCCCATTTTATAAACCATAACCATAACCATCAAGCTAATAAAGAGCAAAATCAAGTTGGTCCTAATGCGTACGTGGATACATTTCACTTTCTTCAAACGGGAACGAGTGCCATCTGTCACTGAAAACGGATCACTCCCACGCCAGCGTGTTTGGTAACATGTCTGTTACCATTTGACGCGGATCTAGCAGAAGCTAGTAAGCTACAAAGAGTAATTTTTGCATCTTTTGGAGCACTTGACGCGGAAATGACAGAAATTGGTGCGTTCCAGACACGTAGGCAAACATGCATACATGGTAATATCCATGGATTAATGCTACGTGTGAAATATGTTTTTTTTTTTAACTAGGAGAATAATTGGATTTTTATTTGGCATCCAATTAATCCCTAGGTCCATTTTGGAATAAAGTGGGACAATTGTTATTTATACCTCTCCATTTTACCAACATACCTTCCTTTTTTTTAAGTTTTTTTCCACAATTACCCTCTTTCCGGAAACTTTCTTCCGGAAGTGTTAAAAGAATTTTCCACATAAATTCACTGTGTGCATGATTTTCCTCACTGTTGCGACATTCTCTCACTGTGCATGTTTCATAGGCCTTAAAATTGCATCTCCACACTTCTATTGCAAAATCAATGCTACTTATTTTTCCTTTTCCGATCTTTTTCCTGTGTAATGTGATTGGTGGGGTTGACTGTTTTAGTTAGAATTTTACGTCTTGGAGGATTGTGGTTATTTGGGTGCCAAAAAGGCTGGAACTTGGAGGAGATTTTCGACTAAGTTTCGTGGGTATTCAAGTTCAAGATCTCTTAGTTCATAACTCTCAGTGTTTTCCATTTAGATCAAAGATGTTTGGAACAAGTGAAGCCGTGACTCACAATGCATGCTCCAATGGTTCTGTCTTTATAGTTTATAGTAACTGAATGATTTTATTTTTTTTCATCTCCTTCATTGTCTGTATAATGTTTTGCAGCCGTAGTCCCCATCGAGAATATCCTTTAGTGCAGCATCAAGAAGCGCCCCATTCACTCTTCTGGAATATGGATTCCGAAAACTAAGTTCTGGAAATGTTAAGCTTTCGGAAACTAGATTCTGGAAAAGTGTAATTTTGGAGAGAAAAAACACAGGGCAGGTATGTTAGTAACAAGGAGAGGTATAAGTAACAATTGGCTAAAATGACACCCCAGTTGCAACTCCACCGGTAATCCAACCACAAACTTTGGTTAAGGGATTCAAAGAATCATTTGTCAACAACTTTTGGTCAGGTGGAATAATTATAAGACATATTTGGCTAAGTTTATTTAAAAACACTTTTATAAGAAGAAAATAAGAAAAAAAAACATGAAATAAATTTTTTCATAAGATAAAATTAACTTATATATAAACTAATTTGTAGAAATTCTCTCATATAATATTTTTAGAAGACGTAAAATTTTTTATAAATTAGTTTATGTATAAACTAATTTTAATTTATGAAGAAATTTATTTTTTTTCTTCTTCTAAAAATATTTTTAGATAAGCTAATCCATACATTTCATAGTATAATGGATAATGTATAAACTAACTTGTAGAAGTTCTCTCATATAATTTTTTTAAAAGATGTGAGACTTTTTATAAATTAGTTTATGTATAAGCTAATTTTAGTTTATGAAGAAGTTTATTTTTTTTTTCTTCTTCTAAAATATTTTTAGATAAGTTAATCCAAACAGACAGGCCTTAGTCTAATGGATAATGATGACTAGCAGTGCCATTGTGAATCCAATTACTCGCTATTAATTCATGGAGTTGTGTCTTATCAAATTTACATATGGACACGGACCTATGGTTCCCTTTGCTGGGCCACAGCTTTTTAAAGCCTTTCATCACCCACCCAAGCCTAAAGGAATTGTCACGATATTTGTTTTAAAAAAATGCTATTATTTTTAAATTAAGAAAATATTTAAAATAAGTAAATAACTAAAATTTTAAAACATTACATTTGAGAGTTTAATTATATGCACCAAAAACTTAATTTTACAATTCTTTATATAAATTTATAATGAATTTTATTTACTTATTATTATTAACTTAATTTATGGATTGAGAGCCCAAAGAAATAAATAAAACTTGCTAATTATAATATAATTATGCCATCTACTTTATTTATTATATGCTTTTGATGAGATTACAAATTATAATCCTCTCCTTAAGAAATTACGTGTTATAAATTAGTCCATTTTAATATAAACGAATCTCTTATAATAATTTCCCTTGTTTTTTTACTCTTAGCATTATTGATAAATTAGTTTTGAATATCTGCGACGAACTTTCGAAATTCGAACTTTAACGGATAAAATAAAGATTCCAAGTGAAATTTGAAAGCCAATCATGAGCATTCAAAACATCATACGACAACCAAAAAGACAATTATTAAACCCACTAGAAACAACAAAGATGAGGGTAGCTCTAGAAAATCTAATTTTACACAGTGAAAAATCATAAATAGCCACTAATCAATTGCCAATTCAATTTTTGCCAACTTGTTCTGGAAACATAAGATACAAAATTTCACTACTAACTGATACAGAATTTAATAACCGAGGGAAAAAAAACCCTAATGTATGAGAAGATCAAACACGGCGACAGAAAAGACAAGTGGTGCCATTCAAGTCTAAAATAATAACAAAAATCCAACAAGAGATACATTGGGCTACAATTGTAATACCTCGTCAAAACGCTACCAAGGCATACAATCAGCTTTTGCTCTGCAAGTATGTCTTTCTACTCGTCTGTCACACATCCGCTAGAAGCAGATGTCACATTTTTAATATACTGGATGCAGAAAAACAATATATGGGATTAAAAACACTGGGACGAAAAAATTACCAACAAAAGTGTAGATATTTCATTATATAAAAGGTGCCGACGTGCACATTTTCTTCAGGAGTTTCAAGCCACATACCTTGTACAGAGCTCCTTGGTTAGCTTTGTATGGAGGAGCAGTCCACTTTTTCTTGCGTGCCTCCATCTCCTCATCTGATACCAAAACATCAATTCTCCTATTCTGGATGTCAACGTTGATTACGTCTCCATTTTGAATCAAGCCAATTGGACCACCTTCCTATAAAATCAATCAAGCTCGTAAAATTATTATTGGTTCGCTATAAAAAGCTATTATCAAGATTTTCTTTATCTTGAAGAGTAAATAATTGAATAATTCCTTGAAGAAATAGAAAATAAAATCATGTAAAGTCAACACCTCTTCATCATGTAAAGGTATCAACCAATTTTCTAGGATACAATTTATAAGTTCTTGGTCTTACATTAGTTTCCTAAAGCATTCTACCTTTGTAGTTCTGATTATAAACATCATCGTAAGTAAACTTGCACATAATTAAAGTAAAGCATTATAACATTATCTTCAACATTTACAATCAGACACTAGTATACTACTCCTACTAAAGTGCATGTTGAAACTAAAGTGCATTTGCAAAGAATAGGGTTTAATACCAAAAAGAAGGCCTAAATGGTTTTAGAAGTATAAAATTTTCCAAATACACAAACATTCCAATTACTTCCTCTGAATGAATTTCAAAAGTATGGATAATAATTCCAAAACTTGCCAAAGCCACTTCTGTTATATCTTGACAATAAAGTACTGCACCATATACCATCATTGGCACTGCTTAGAAAATATTTCTTTCTCACTCCAGTGTCTTCAGTTTCATCACAATCCATTTCCCTTAATCATTTGACATTTAGTTCACACTATTAACACTACTGCTAAGAATCTCAAGAACACGGTCATTTTGCCCACTCTAGGTCATTGGAGAAGAACCAAACCAGATGGTTCTCATAACACTGATATAAACAGTACTTCATGAGCTGAAGTTACACACACATTGGCATGCACACACAACATATTACTGGTAGTAAACATTCCTTTACTAATAATGAAGTGTAGGAACTAATTACGTCAAGCATTTGATCCAATATATTACAGATAATAGTTCATACAAGATGCATCTGATTTTCTTTTTAATCTTATTATAATTATAAGCAGTAGCAAATTGATTATAAAGAGTATTCAATTCACCTGTGCTTCAGGACATATATGGCCAACCACAAATCCATGTGAACCTCCTGAAAATCTTCCATCAGTCAATAATGCAACTTCCTGCAGTATCAAAAGACAATATGCTTAAGAAATGTCATCCAGCATAGGTTCGTTATTATGATTCATAAAGCTTGAAAAAAGGCATTGCAGTTTCTACTAAAATAATAATGATCGAAGCATCTTTGTATATGCATTTGGCTAAATAAAAATTTAAAAATAAGCATTCATGTTAATTGAGTTTGTATTACAATGTGGGAAAAATTAAATGAAGTGAAAACTCTACAGGTCAGTTAACTCGGTCCATGGTCATAATAGAATAAAAAAAGATGCAAGACAGACCTTTCCAAGCCCTGCACCCATTATTGCACTTGTTGGTGTTAACATCTCAGGCATACCCGGACCACCCTTGGGTCCCTCTCCCCTAATAACAACCACTTTCCCCTGAAAAAATGAAAATACAAAAGAAATCATATTTCCAGAATTGTCCCTATATGCTTCGAGTTCTAGGTAAAATAGAAAAAATTACCTTAAAACTCGAAGGATCCTCTGAAATGGCAGCAATCATTGCCTCCTCTCCTTCAAATACAAGTGCAGGACCTGTTGAACAATCCTTGTATTAATAAATTGTGATATTGGAAAATATAATTTGAGCAAAGTAATTTTTTTAGATATTCAAGAAAACAGAGCAAGAAAGTTCACCAGAGAAGTACAGCCCTTCTTTTCCAGTAATTTTAGCGACAGAACCCTGTGGTGCAAGGTTTCCATATAATATTTGAATGTGAGCTGTCTTCTTGATGGGATTTTCTATTGGCCTTATTATTTCCTGAATCACGCATCAGTGCATCACAGAAAAATTATAATTTGTTAAGAGATCAATTTATTAGAATATGATAAATTTGAACAGAAACAACATCATACTCATACCTGCCCGTTGGACAAAGGAGGGACAAGTTCTGCATTTTCTGCTAGGGTCTTTCCAGTGACTAGAGAGGAGGTATATGTATGTTAGAGATAATTATATCTTCTGGAAATTAACCTTCTGTTCTTAACAGTCTACACACAAAGGCATGTAACATACCAGTCATACAGTCACCATCTAAAAAGCCTTGCTCAAGAAGGTAGCGGATAACTGCAGGGGTCCCTCCAATCTACCAAAGAAAGGGAAAAAGAATAGGAATTTTAAGCAAGAATAATAATGACAAGAGAGTATAAACATCATATGACTGGGACAAATTGATAAGTGAAGCAATGTTCAATTAGTTAACAAAAGCATTAAATGCATACCTTGTGAACATCTTCCATGACATATTTCCCACTAGGCTTAAGATCTGCAATAAAAGGAACCTCATCGCTAACCTTCTGAAAATCATCAAGAGTCAAATCAATGCCAACAGACCTGCCAAAATCATTACAATTGAGGTTTCCTCTCAGGATTATTGTATATCAATAGGATCTCTGGCATCAAACTTCACTCACTTGGCAATAGCAATTAAATGTAACACAGCATTAGTAGATCCACCAAGTGCCATAACTATAACCATCGCATTACGTAGTGATTTGCGAGTGATGATATCTCGGGGCTTCAGGTCCATTTTCAGTAACTCAAGAAGATATTTCCCAGCTAAACGACACTCATCCAACTTTAGTGGATCCTCAGCAGGTGTAGATGAGCTATAGGAATAGCAAATAAAGGCAAAAGGTAAGCACATTCCAGGAAGAGGGAAAGAGAGAGAGAGAGAGAGAGAGAGAGAGAGAGAACCCACACATAACTTACCTATAGGGAAGAGACATTCCCATAGCTTCTATTGCAGAAGCCATGGTATTGGCTGTATACATGCCACCACATGCCCCAGCACCAGGGCATGAGTTGCGAATAACATTTTGTCTTTGGTCATCACTAATTGATCCACTCACATATTCTCCATAGCACTACAGGAAAACCAGAAATTAATGAAACATGATTAACTAGAGTTGCATTAGCTTAACAGTACACATCCAACTTTTTATGTTCAGGGAAAACAATTTTATATAGAGTATAGTATTTCCAACATGAACAACATTTTTTCCATTTAAAAAGAAAACTCTATTTCAGAAGGAAGAGTATAAATAACACACAGGATAGACCATCCTCCTTGACAACATAAAAATCTCTCTTACAACGTCTCCAAAAACTAATAATAAAGGAAAAACTTCTCAGAAGTGTAAAGTGTTTAGAGAGCTCTTTAAAGTTTTATATTCATTTTTTATTCCTTTTCAATTTTTCAGTTGTCCAAAGAGGGTTTCTTACACTCCGTTATATTCATTTTCCTTCTCTTGAAAAAAATAAACAAAAACTTTAGCTTAACAAAATCTACCTATTATGTTTAAATGAGTGCTAAATAAGATTCAAAAGAAGGAATAATCAATTAACCACACACAACAAAAAGATGGGATAAGATTCAAAAGACATCGATTTCACATACCTGAAAGGCAGACACTATGTCAAACGAATTACCCTGAAAATGACCAGGCTGAAAAAAAAAAAAGCAATAATCAAAATTAGAACGAAGATGAGAAACAACACCTGAATCAAAACCACGTAGAAAAAAGGGGGGGATGAATATTCCTACACTATTTTCTCTTTCATCTCCTTTTTCACCTCATTTTCTTCGTATCTCTTTCTTCTTTTCTCAAGACATAACTCATCACATCTATTCCTTTCTCTCTCTTCCATTTCTTATTTCTTTCTATGTATCTATCTCCTCTTTCAACCTCCTTATACCCCAAAATGCGGTGTATATACTACATTTCCCAAAAGAAATATATCACTTCCAATAAGGAAATAAATAAACTATCATTAGCCTATAATAATAAGTACTAACTCCAAAAATGTTACATGAGTAGCACTAACACATTCAGCTCACAGTAAATTATTAATAGAAAAAAGGCAAAATTCAAGATAATGGCCGTAATAAAGTGAATTTACCTTGATAGTTCCACCATAAACCATAATACTAGGTCTGTTGAGTCTCCCCATAGCGATAATCGTACCTGGCATCTGTAAAAGCGTAAGATACACACAACACAACATAACATCAAACACACGGAGCGCAAAGAAAAGAGTCGGGGCGCGGGTGATACATTTTTGTCACAGCCGGGGATGGAAATATTCCCATCGTACCACTGCGCGGCCATGACGGTCTCGATGCTATCGGCAATGAGGTCCCTGGACTGCAGGCTGTAGCACATGCCTCTGGTGCCCATGGAGATGGCGTCGCTGACGCCGACGGTGTTGAAGCGGAAGGGCACCATGCCGGAGGCGGCTACGCCGTCGCGCACGGCCTCGGAGAGGAGGAGGAGGTGCATGTTGCAGGTGTTGCCCTCGTACCAGACCGAGGAGACGCCGACCTGCGGCTTGGCCATGTCCTCCTCGGAGAGGCCGACGCCGTAGAGCACCGCCTGGGAGGCGCCCTGGGATTTCGGCTCCGTGATGCGGGAGCTGTACTTGTTGAGCTTCACCGTCTCCGTGGGGGTTTCCACCGCGATGGAGGCGCGGACGGAGAGAGAACGGGATCTAAGAGCGTGTGGTGAAGTGGGGATAACGGTGTAGGTGGGAGAGAAGAGTGTGGACTGCATTGTGGAGAGATAGAAGAGAGGCGCAACGCAAAATGGAAAAGGGTTTAGGGGAAAGAGAATACAGACTGGGTTTAGTGGACTAAGGGGATACTTTGTCGTTTTGAATGGAGTCCTGATTCCTTTGATTTCTTTTGCTCCATTTTTTTTGTTTTTTTTTAAGATCACGTGTATTTTAAAGCCAAATCACCAATTCTGTACGAGTCACTTAGAATTAATTATGTAGGGCATCCTAATTATATAATTAGGACTAGTTTCTTTACCCGTGAAAAGAAATACACACTGAGATGACTTTATAAAATCTTATTGTTTAGTTGTTAAAAAAGTAAAATAATATATATATATATAATGACATAATAGGCAAAGAAATTCAGTACTCATAAGAAATATTTATTGTTTATTCATGTGGGGTCTTGACATTGAATAATGAAGGATTTTTTAAATATCATTCTTATGATCATCATTTTTTAGAGTGAATTTTCAAATAGAATTTGTTTATTTTTTTATATCTCCCAAAAGTGAAATAGGTAAAAAAAAAATAGAAAAAAGAGCAAAGAGATATGAGGAATAATGTAATAAAAATAAAATAAAGAGATTAAAGAAAGAATGAAAAATAAAAGTGCAAAAAAATAAAAATCATTTTAGAATTATGATTGTACGCATGTCATCGTATTATGAATATGATGATGTAATGCAGTAAAAAAAAATGAAGATGTAATAAAATAGTTAAATTTTATTAAATCTCTATATACGTAGAAATAATTTATATAAAACTAAACTCAATTTTAAATTATTAGTGTTCATTTTTATATAGCCATTTAAGTAACTCTTACATATAACATTAAAAAAAATATTATTTTATGTCATACAAAATGTTTAATTTTATGTAACAAAGTAGTTTTACAATTCACATTAACTAAATATACCAGTAGGAATAAATGTATTAAAAAAGAAATTATGTAGCAAACTATTTATATAATTCACGTTAATTAGATATATCGTAGGAATAAATGTACTAAAACAAGGAATATGATCAGATTTGTGAAGGAGAATAACAAAAGTAGATAAAAATTATATTAATTTAATAACTTATTAAAAGAAATACGTATTTTTTACAAGGTAGTGTATTCATTGTTCTATTTTTCTAAGCAGTCCTATAGCCAAATTAGTGTGCAACGAACCTTTAAAGAGGATAAAGTTTTGAATACAAAATTTTGACAAATTATATGATAGCTTGAATATAAATCAAATTACATGAATGATATTAGAATATAGAAATAATATTAATCAAATAAAAAATATCTTATCGTATCTTTTTTTCTAAAAAGGTAATATAAAAAAGAGTAAATTACACGAACACTCCCTGAGGTTTGCCTTTATTACACCTGGCACCCCTCCATTTTTGAACCCTACAGAAAACCCCCTAATTTTTGGACTTTCGTTACACTAACCCCCCCTCATAGGCATAAATCATTACACTGACCCCCCCTCTCAGGTTTAAAAAATATTACACTTACCCCCCTTTAGGGTGCTCAAAGTAATGTTCAAAAATAGAGGGGTACTAGGTGTAATAAGAGTAAACCTTAGGGGTGGTCAGTGTAATTAACTCTATAAAAAAATATACACATAAGAAAGGCTATTGCACGAGAAAACAACAAAGGTGTGAAATACAAAAAAAAAAAAAAAGAGAGAGAGAGAATTTGTTCAATGAATAGAAAGGAAAAAAAAAGTGTGTATAGTTGCATATAAATGGACAATATGTTATAAAAATGTTACATATTTTAGATATCAACCATTGATAATTTTTACTTGATTTTTTTTATTATTTTAAAACATATTATTTTTATTTTTAAAAGCATAAAATATTTTATTGATAAAACAAGAGAAAAGTAGAAACACATGACATATTCCACCCAGGGACGGATCCAGAAACCTATCAAAGGGGTGGCTCAGTTTTTTTTTTCCTTCTTTTATAATTGTTTAAATTTCTAACTTTTAATAAATAATAATTTTTAAAAATTATTTACTATTTTTACAGGTAAAATTGAAATTAATTTTTATTTTAAATGATAATAACATTAACCGTTACCATAATAACAACAAAAACACAACTAATTTTATATAATTTTACACTAGTTATCATCTTAACTATTACAATAATAACAACAAACACAACTAGTTTTACATAATTTTACACCAGTTTACCTTAACTAGTATTATAATAACAACATACACAATTAATTTTACACAATTTTACACTAACTAATTTAAATATATATATATATACACATGAAAAATCTCGAGCGAATAAATTTTACACTAGTTAATCTTAACTAGTATTATAATAATAACATACACAATTAATTTTATACAATTTTACACTAACTAATTTAATCCGTTCTGGTCCCACCACTCTTCCAGCTAAACAGCAAACTCTTACAAAAATATAAAATCCAAAAAAACACATGATCCCCTTGCATGGCGCAAAAAAAATGTCACTACATATATACCAATGTGTAGGAGCCTTCCACTAAATATATATATATATTTTTTTTTTAAGTTTGATGATCTTATATTATTGTGAATTTGATATAGTATAAAAATTTATTTCTAATATATATAATAAGCTCATGCATAAAATATGATAAGTTTCACTAAGGTTAGCCTTTAAACTTTTGTCTTATTTAGTATATGTCGTTCCACTAACTTCTTAAACTTCAACTAATTAAAGGGAATATAATATACTTTTATCTTTTCGGTTTAAAATTTACAACTAAAGAACATAAAGTGTGCCTTCTCATTTGGAAACTATCATTTTTCCTTTTTTTCTTTGGGACTTCCTCTCTAGAAGAATGTATTGTTCCCTGCAATATAAATAGGAAACATTAGGGCCTGTTTCCTTTCACTATTGTCTGTTTTCATTTTCAAAAGAAAACAGAAAATAAAATAAGATTGGAAATATGTTTGGTTACAATTTTGAAAACATTTTCGTTGAAGGCTTTTACTTCCTGCACCCCTTTCCGGAAGCAATTTTTTTTTCCTGAAAGGGGTTTCAGAAGCAAATTTTTTTTTGGAAAGAAGGTTCCAGAAGCAAAAAGGGATGCAGGCCCAAAATAGAAAACAAAAAATCACCGTTTTCAGCGTTTTCTATCAAAACACGGGGGCATACTTGTAATATTTGTTCAAATGGATACTCCTATTTTCTTTCGTAGCAACTCAGATGTCATCCCTCACGAGTCACGAGACAACGCTCTCTCCCATTCTGCACAGTACCCAGCACCACTATCTCTCCCTACCTTCTCCTCTTCGATACCGTCTCTGTTAACCTCACCCCACTGATGCACAACAACAAAACCATTTTGTTCTAAGTATTCCTCTATTCCGTAAACTCTGATTGTGATTTGATGCAGACTGAGAACCAAATCAGCAAAAAGAGTGCTTAGCAAGTAGTAAATAGTCGATTTCGTAAATAGTGCTTATCTACTTCAACGCCTCCTCGTCGCTGCAAATCAGCATTGCCAATAGATGCACGCTGATATGCTTATTGCCAAATACCCTTTTTTCCCTGATTTAATTTTGTGAACAAAAATAACCATGGGTAAAATTATTAGTAAAGAATGCTACAATTTGTATTGTGACCCAAAGGGAAGAAGGAATCAGGTATGGTTGAAAGGGAAGGTCAGGAATCTGATTTGATCAAATACTAATGAAAGAGAAGATATGAGTGAAGATTTTGTGAAATTTTGAAAGTGAAAACTGTTTTTGAAAATGAAAACAGAAGTTAAAACAAACAAATTTTCTAATTGTAAAATTTAAAAATAAAAATTGTTTTCAGAGAATAAAAATAAAAAATATTTTCTTAAACCAAACGCTCCCTTAGTTCGTCAATTTTCTTCATAGTTTTCTGAAAGCAACGAAAAACATACTAATTAGTTGCACATACCATGGGTCTCACGCATCTCAAGAAATTCAACCTTCTCTTCCTCCTTATTTCTATAACTCTTTTATCAATTTCTTTTGCAAGTGAGTCTTTTTTTCAAGGTCTTCCTTTACAATTTTAGTTCCAACGTAACCCTGCTTACGTTGTAACATGACTAAATTATATATTCTTACATTCTTATATTATGATGTGGATTGGTATGCAAATACAGTTAAAGTATAAGTCCTGAAATTGTTAGATGATAAGCAAAATTCACTTATTATGTGTTTAATGAATTGACAGCTCGACGATCAAAGTTAATCAATAACTTGGCTGAAGATGGGGATCATTCAATCAAAGAGGAGGTACGTCATGCATACGTGAAACATAAAGTTATCCCTTACTTTAATCTTTCTTGCTTGATTTTTGGGCTAACAACATGAATAAAAGCAAATATACATAGCTACGAATTTTCATTTTTCATTTCTCTAGCTTTCTCGTATTTCAATTTTTTAAGGAGTTGTTTTTTTACTTATATATCCTTTTGTTTAATAATTTCTTTAGGGAACACAAAAGAAGTCACTGATTGAAGAAGACATAACCACCATGTATGAGAGGTTTCTAAGGACTAACACACATGATTATGGAAATTTTGATCCTCCACCACGTTTATCTAAGCCTCCTAGCAAAGGCACTCCATGGCAAAGTCGTACACAATTGAGTTTGTTATAGAACATGAAAGAAGCCACTGACTGAGAAAGACAGAACCACCATGCATAAGAGGCTTCTAAGGGCTAACACACAATAAGATTATGGAAATTTTGATCCTCCACCATGTTTATCTAAGCCTCCTAGTAAAGGCATTCCATGGCAAAGTCGTACACAATCGAGTTTTTGTTATAGTACACGAAAGAAGCCACTGACTGAGGAAGACGTAACCACCATGCATGAGAGGCTTCTACTGGCTAACACACAAGATTATGGAAATTTTGATCCTCCACCATGTTTATCTAAGCCTCCTAGTAAAGGCATTCCATGGCAAAGTTGTACACAATCGAGTTTTTGTTATAGTACACAAAAGAAGGCACTAATTAAGGAAGACGTAACCACCATGCATGAGAGGCTTCTAAGGGTTAACACACAAGATTATGGAAATTTTGATCCTCCACCACTTTTATTTAAGCCTCCTAGCAAAGGCACTCCATGGCAAAGCCATACACAATCGAGTTTTTATAGAACACAAAAGAAGCCACTGACTGAGGAAGACGTAACCACATGCATGAGAGGCTTCTAAGGGCTAACACACAAGATTATGAAAATTTTGATCCTCCACCACGTTTATCTAGGCCTCCTAGCAAAGGCACTCCATGGCAAAGCCGTACACAATCGAGTTTTTATAGAACACAAAAGAAGTCACTGACTGAGGAAGACGTAACCATCATGCATGAGAGGCTTTTAAGGGCTAACACACAAGATTATGGAAATTTTGATCCTCCACCACGGTTATCTAAGCCTCCTAACAAAGGCACTCCATGGCAATGCTCTACACATTAAATGGTTGGCTATCAAATGAAGTATAAGAATAAATATCATATTTAATCCACTTTTTATGTTAATATTAAACATATGCATGTCATATATGTAAATAGAGAAATACTCAAGTTTTGAAGCGAAGAATCTTACAATATTGTAAAAATCATATATTTTATAATATATTTATCATTCATTACTCCTTACTATCTACATATTAATATTATCATATGTATGGAGTAATTGATGAGATAATGTCTAGTTTAAACCAACTTTTTTTCTCTTTCTCTCCATCTTTGGATGGATTCTGAAAATGTATGGGCTCCACATTTGTTTAATCCTTCCTCTACGATTTATCATGCTGCAAACAAAGAAACGAAAGAAATGTTGATGCTCTCCATCCTTGAGTTTTTCGTCCGTCCCTTTTTCTATTATTCCAAACAAATAATTAGCTTGTGGGAATAAAAATCATGTTGTTTAAGAAGTGTCAGTAACACATTCTCTAACACGCACCTTCTTATTAATTAATAAGTGTTTAAATGGATATATTCATTGGTGGAAAAATTATCCCTTAAATTAGGTGTGATGTCATTAAATATAACCATTATTTAAATCATTTAATTCAATGGATATTTTTATAATAAAATTTAAATTTGTGATATTATTAATTAATTAAATATAACTAACTTAACTATTTTTATTAGTATTTATGAATTAATTATTTGTTTGTTATATAAAAGGCCGAAGTAGTTTTTTGTTGCATCCTTTTTCACCATTCTCTCAATGCTCTAAGAGTGTTTTTTTTTTTCATTTGGGTTTATGATACCTTTCATGAAGAACAATTTTTTATCTTTGCTAGTTTTTTTGTGGGGAGCGTAAGAACATTTAGTTATGCTGGGAGGGCAAGAGGGGCATGAGACAGGCCATCCACAACAACATTGTTTGGAAGAGTGCAAAAATAGGTAAGTGGAGCGCATGCAATTGGGAAGCTACCAAAATTGATACTATTAATACAGTGTATATGTGGGATTTATTATGTTGGTCATAGATATTAGTAACAAATAACCACTGCTCAACTTAGTTAAAGCACATGCCTCGGTGGTGGTGTTCATGGCTATCACTACTGAGAACACAGTTGCACTTGCTATATTTGGGCCTGTTTTTGGATTGGGGGCACGTAGGGGACAAGTAAGACCGGCCTGAAAACCAATGAGGAGATGACCAGGGAATTAGGGATAGTGCAGGTGCTACCAGTGAAATTTTTGTAAGGTTGAGGAGCCATAACTGTGAAGGAAATTAATGAAGGCTAGGGCTAGAAGGAAAATTTGTGGATGGTGCACTTTTAAGCAATTGAGGCAACTGGGTATGTTATGGATATCAGAATGATCCATATGTTTGAAAATTAAGTGGAAGATATGCCTAAAGGATTTTGGCTTTTGATAAAGAAAAATAATCTTAAACGTAAATACACACTGATGGCTGGACTGCTCACAATCAAAGGGCGATAAGTAGTTTGTGATAAAAACGGTTATTAGTTTATGATGTAAATGATAATTCTCTGAATTCGAGGACAGAGAAACCTCCAAAAGAAAGAATGCAGAGAAGGAAATTGAGTCTAAATTCCACTACCTTTCATATTGTTCAATACAAAGCTTAAATAGCACTCTCTCACCCAAGAGCCCATATGCAAATTCCCTAACAGAAATACCCCTCGCAATTCTAACAGAATCCCACTATCATCTAACAACCCACTTCTAGAATATGTAAGTCAGCACAATAATCCTTCCTTTATTTGTAGTATATGTAATCAGACTCCCTATTAGTCTTAACCTTTCTCTTGGGCCTTTGGACTTGGGTTTCCTCTTCTTGGGCCTCCTCCTCATGAGTCATAACAGTTTATGGGTTAGATATCTCTTGATTCGTGAAGTTGGTTATAATTTGCTCCTTCAGTGTGTTAAAGTCAGGTTATCTATATGAGTCTATGACTATATTATTATTATATATACAAAGCAAAAACTGCCATATGCTTATATACGAATTTATTTAAAGGTTGCCTAATTAATTAACATATTCTCAATGAACCTGTGATCTGCTTCACATGTGTAGGTTACTTACCCGAGGTTCCTGAGGACATAGAAATTGTTATCCGCGTGCTACATGAATAATAAATTAATTTTTAAGGAACCTGCTGCTAATTGGATATCCCTCACACTGTTTTTCCATTTGTTAGATTTGCACTTTGGTTATTTGTAGGGTGGAGTTACGTTAAGTCGTTAACGTCAGTAACTCAGCAATACTCGAGTGATAGATTTTTTTTGGTCAACAGGATCAGCTCAAAAGTGCTACAAGTATTAAGATGAATGGTAGTAGCAAGTAATTGGGCGTGTACAAGAATCGTGAGAAATGTCCTATATATTGTATCCCGAACGAACCTTAATCTTGTTTTGCGTCACCAGTTGGCGATGCCCATATGGAGTTATCAGCTTGTGCAATGAGGAAAGAGCCCAAGGAGATGTTCCTGTAAGTTTGTGCAACACGGTGGAAAATGGAAGCAAAGGAAGAAATACAAGAGATAATATTGATTCTCAAAAGCCATCACGTGCATGAATGAATTTTCTTCTGTGAAACAAATTGTTGGGTAGTGGTTCTTAACCCTAAGCATCAATAGGTTCCATTTGGAAAAATGACACTTGTAACTTTGGATTGGGGTCAAGGAGTTTGAAAAAAGAGTAGAAGATTTGATAGGTAGTATAAGTATATAACATGTGTTTGGATATGCATCAACCACGGCTGACGTGATTGTCCTGGACCAGTGTATAATTTCTCCTAATCTGGAGTAGATTTTTGTGTGTTTTACAAGTTGCACGTTTCTCAGCAGAGAATTACTCAAATGAGTATTCAAACATCTGTTTACTCAAATGAACCTGTGTTTTATGGATTGAAAAAGTCATGAAAAGCAACTGTTATAGAAACTGCCCCTTCCTCTTTAAGTATTCAATCAGAAGATGTCAAAGAAAACGCTACTAGATAATTCAGGCGAAACCTAACCTTCATGTTCTCCTAAAATTAAAGTAACAATATTGAATTAATGATTTAGATAATTTCAGAACAATTTCTCATGCGAACAAAATTAACATATCCTATTTACTAAAAAAATCCACATATCCTTGATATAGAAATTTTCATATGATAAAAACTTCTTTTAAATCACAGCAAAGCAGTCTAGAACTTATAACACATATACACGCACGCGTATACGAGAAAAAAAGTCATTTATAAGAACACAACTGCGGTATGTTACTGAGGAGTTTTTTTTCCCCCCAGTTTACTGCTAAAGCTTAGGGAAATAGAGAAAGAACGAGCAGCAATTTCTTTTGTCTTTTTGCTTCTATGTGTAACTTGACTTAAATAAATTATGAATAAAATGGGAGTGTGGGCTTTATTTATTTTTCTTATTTAGTTATGTTGTTGTTGAAAAAAAAAAGGAAAAATGTTTACTTATCTATTAATCTGGACCTTGCTTTCAGAGAGGGTTGGGCTTCGATCACAACCCATCCTTGTGCTCCAAATACAAACTTCACAAAAACTTCAAAGACAGAAACGAACGTACAAGAGCAGCCTAGGATTTTTTCCAAAAAATAAAAATGAGTAAGTATAGAACTTAATTTATTTAGTAAAACTTTTTCCTTACATACATGATATTTGGATGCCTATAATAAAAAAATAGTAAATACATACTTTCGTTCTCTATCATGATAACATTAACATGTGATCGTGCGTATATAATTAGAGTGTTTATATTTGAACATTCCAAATTTCAAACACCCCATCAACACCTCTAATTTTTCTCTGTCTCTTTCTTCCTATCACATTACATCATCCATCAAATTAATTACTTATCTTTTCCCTTTCTCTATCTCTCTCAAGGTGTTAGACACCCTTGAGTGTCCAACAACCATTTTTCATATAATTATGAATGTGTCAACTTCATGATAAATAATTAGTCTTTTCAACGTAAATTTGACCAACTTTGAGGACTAAATAAATTGGTGTGAAGATGACAAAATAAGTGACTGAGCTAATAGATAAAGACCGAATTGTCATGAAGTTAACACATTCGAGATTAAATTGTATATACGCTTATTCTTAGAGATCAAATCAAGATCAACACAGGTTGCGATTTCTAAGAATAAAATTGTATATTGAAAAAATAATATTCTAAAGATGAAGACAAAATCACACATGCAAATATAATTTTATTCATTTTTTTACAGGAATATAATTTTATACATTAAAAAATGAAGTAGAGGATAAAAATAAGAAAGTAAAAAAATAATATATATTTCTCTCTCATATTTGGATGTTGTAAATAATATATGCAGATTCATTTGATTAATGAATAATGATAATAGAAATAAAAAAAAAGTAAAGTATAGAAAATATTCTCCATTTGTTTAAATGATTGGAAGATAAAGTGAAAATAAATAAATATATTATATGAAAAATATTTTTACATTAGTTGTAAAATATAAATTTTTATTCTACTACAATTTTCTTAACATTAAATATTTATTTTTTAATTTTTTATGTTATGAATTTTTTTTAGTTTTTAACAAACTAAAACAAAAAAAAATGATAAAGAGGAATTTTCCCCTCCTCCCAATTCATATCAATTTGGAGAAGAAAATTTTTCTTATAGGTCTAAAAATAGAATTTTTTCTTTCTCGTTTACCTTCTCAAATAAATAATAAATTTTAATATTTTATTTTATTTTTTATTCATTTACAGAATTATTAAATAATAGAAGGAGCTTCGTTATTGGGAGTTTTGGAAAAATTCAACATGGACGGCCTTCTGGCCATACAAAGTCTTTAATTTTTTTTTTTTGTCGAGCAAGGCAGGCCCATCTTTGCTGGGTCCACACAACAACAATCACGGAGGGAGTCCTGACGGAAAATGCTAACCACAACAATTGTCCTTATAAAGTATCCAAATCACTCAATATTAACAATTTAATTCGGGTAAAATATGTTTTTGTCCCTTATTTTATCTTGATTTCTGTTTTCATTTCCTCATAAAATTTTCTCTATTTTTAATACCTAAAAAATTGTTTCATTTTATTTTTAGTCCTTAACATTAATTTCAATTGTTAAGTAATGTCGTAGTGAGCAAAATTTGCGCTTGAAAAATTTCTGTTTAAGTTTTTAGCAGTTTTTAATTGCTGTAAATTTTCTAGCAGACTAAAATCATCAGAAATGTTAAAAATATAATAATAAAAAATTAAAACTTCGAACACCAGATTTTATAAAGTCACTAGAAGCTTAATCAGAAAATTTTCATACACACAGTTTATGTCCGTCATGTCATCACTTAACAGCTGAAATTAACGTTAGGGACTAAAAATAGAATAAAATAATTTTTGAGGGACTAAAAACAGAGAAAAAATTTATGAGGGACTAAAACTAGAAATCAAGATAAAATGAGGGACTAAAAACATATTTTATCCATTTAATTCTCTTAAAAAAACAATTAATTAAAATGTACAGAGTAATTTAATCATAATTTATCCCATGTAATAAGTTTAATAATTTTTATAATAATTATTTTAAAAATTATATATAATAAATTTCTATCGGTTGATAGTTTAAAAATATTTATATTAATAATATATAATAATTAAACTCTAATACTAATCCGTGTACGTATAGTCATAATTATACTAGAAATGTTTGCAAATAAATATTTTGTGGTAGCAATACATTGTGAATCTTCAGCCACAGATTTAAACGTCTCAGTGCATGTTTGGTTTTTAGTCCAAATTGTTGTTATACAAATTTAAGACAAATTCAACAGACAAAAACAAAATGAACGCAAAATGAAGGATTCTGATCCGTTGGCAAACTTAAGTTTGCCCTCACCAACGTTTAATCAAACAGTGTGTGTTTGGAAATCCGTTTACAATGATATAAATGGAAAATTTCACTTTCGAATAATTTGTTACTTTTCTGTTCAACGATCATTTTGGCCAATTTAACTGCAAACCAAACACAGCCTTAACATTTTGGGAGAGAATATTCAAAAATAGAACTGACCTACCCCCAAAAATCTGAAACCTGTGGTTGAAGTTGATTCTTTTCGACCTTTCGTCAATTTCCAACGCACTTCTTTGATGTTTTTTTTTTTTTGAAAGGCACTTCTTCCTTGATGTTTGAAAATGCTTAATTATTATCTAAAATAAATATCTTTTATAAATTATTAAAAATATCATAAAATAAAGTAATTCAAACACATGTTCTAAAATAAAATATTTAATAAAATTATTAAAGATATATCATAAATTAAAGTAATTCAAAAACATATTTTCATATATTCTTGTATTACAAATGTTAATTAATGTTTTTAAGACACTAATTAAGAAATTAAAAAATTATTAAAATATTATTAATGTGATCTCTCCATGATTTTTAATAATAAACTTTTAGCACTAATTTCTTAACTAGTATCTTTAATAATAGATTTTTTTATTAAAAATTACACTAAAAATATATTAAAATCACAAAAAAAATACATTAATAACATTTTTAATATTTTTAATTTTTAATTCTTTAAGCATTTCCTTAAAATACTGGTTAGCATTTAATTTGCATTCTAAAACAATATCTTATTGTTCTTTTAATTTTCCTTCTTTACTCTCACCACTGCCCACCACTGCTTATTATCAGAGTATCGGTTTGCTAATTGCTATGAAGGTCAATTTTTAAACACGTACCATAACAAAACAAAACAAAACAATCACCTAAATTTGTATATTCTCATTTCTCACACGTAACAGGAGAGGATCATGGAAGAGATTTGAAAACTTCACAATTCATTGACCACGACAACAGACAACTGATTACTGTGGAGGTCATGTCATCGGCAACGAGGGAAATGAATAGTGATTCCACTTATGATGGACTTACTTAATGGACGAAGAGGCAATTATTAATATGTGGGCCTGCAGGTATAGTTGGATCACAATCTTGAAAATTAGTTGCAATAAGCTGAGTTATTATCTAATGATTTATTCAAGTTAAATTATGTTTAAACCTTTTATTTTGTTATAGTAAATCACTTATTTGATATGCTTTTGCATTTTTTAATTACAAAATTCTTAAAACTAGGAGTAATATATAGTACAAAAAATGGTTTTAACATCTAAAATTTACATTAGCTTCTGAAAAATTGATATAGTATGTGAAACATTGACATTTTAAAAATATTGGGATATACATTTTACATCAGTTGTTTTAGAACTAATTTAGAAAATACTTTCTAGATCATTTGTACAAATAACTTGTTTTTTTTTATTATAAAAAAAACTTGTTTATACATATAGAATTAAATCTATTTCAATCAAGAAAATATGTATTGTGAAAAAATTATAAAAGTGATGAAAATGATATAATTGCACTAAAACCTATTAAAGAAATTTGTATGATCTAAAACGGCTATACTTTAGACATATATTACCTTTGTTGATGATTATCGTTTCATTTTAATTGACATTTTTTTTTTTTTACAATTCTAACCATTACCTTCGTATGTGCGGAAACAATCTATTTAGCGGGATAATCCGTATTTGATTCCTTTTATGTGTAAAATTTTCTTGGACCAACGGCTGTCACGCATCATGAGCGAGATTAGTATCTGATTCAGTGAGTTGGAAGACACCTGTAATCTCTGACCTAGGACAAAAGAAAAAAAAAAAAAAAATATATATATATATATATATATATATATATATATATATATGTGCAAAACTATATATGAATCATTTTCTTTTTTGATGTAATGAATAACCCATAAACATACCGTGGCTTGGATTATTTATTCAAAGTCTCGCTTGTTTCCCCTCCCTCCTTATCATTGATGTCCTTTGTGGACTGTAAACCTCAACCAGATGCGTCATATCCAACTCATTATTGTACCTTAATCAGAAATTATATCCCATAAACAATGCAACAAATCAGACACTATCCAACAAAGCCAAGAAATTCCTCGTCGATCACCAACAAACACCATTCCACCATATCGTGTTCACTCTCACAGTTCCATCTCTCCACGAAAACCCTCAGTATTATTCCTGTGACTGCACTGGTGTTTCGTCAAACAAGACAAGCTATAGCCACCAAACTCATAGGCAATAATAATAATAATAAACTTAGGTTTAAATTAAATAAACACATAAGACCAAGCATAATTGCCTCTACTAGGATACTTGTTGTCTGTAAAAATAAATAAACACACAGCATTACCAAAACAAAAGTCAGGTGAAAAAGCAACCCATGATCGCCGGTTTTTACCGTGTAGTATCTTGTGTAAAATCTAAAATGCATCCATCTATATTCCTTATTAAAGATGACATGCCCATAGTTATATGTTGTTAGTCAATTTACAAACACCTTTTCTTTTTCTAGGAGTTTGAAATTCCCTCTTCCTTTAAAACAAAGCTTCTTTTTTACTCTGTCGTGATTTGTTCGTCACAAGCAAAAGTCCAAGTGCTAGTGAAGTTTAACTCCATATGCGACGTTCTCATAATGTCATCTACAAATATCCAATTAAGGAGTAGATTTGTGCGTCATTTGAATAAAAAAGTAATAAAAGGCGATGTTCCTTTCTATGCTGAGTCAAGAGAGAAATTAAATAATGAAGGTGTACACAAAGTTACCAAATAATTGTAGTTTGGAATGTAAATCAAACTAACCAAACCAACCATGTAAGAGACAGTTCACCAAATTGTTGATATGTAGTCGAGGGTTTCACGCAATGCCCTGCCACAGCCACAGCTACCTTTCTAGCAATACTTATTATTATATAGATTCTAGGCCAATTGGAATGGAAATTTAGACCAAAACAAAAACGCTAATTGGAAGTGTAACAGAAAAGATTGTTTCGCGTTATAATTCTTATGCTATTTTTTTTCTGGCACGCTTATATTATTTGAAGATCTGATTTTATGATTGCAATCAGAACCAATCGCTTTTGGAAGGATAGCCGGAGTTACAACCTTTGGAGTTTGGAGCCATGAAGATTTCTTGTATATTCGCGGATCCTCCAAAAACATTTTCTACAATTAACGTAGATATACTTATATTATAAACAGATATTGTATTTTTTGAAATAAAATTGATTTATGAATTAAAATTATATGTAATTTTGTAGACTTGATTTACCTATGTTGTAAATAACTTTGCACGATGCTCGTGGCAATCAAACAATCTCCCTTTCATCCCATTGAAATTAGTTATTTACGACATGAAGTAATTAATGGATTCAATAAAATGGGTTCAATGTATTAAACAAAGATAAAGAAGCGTTGCATCACTATGAAAGCCACAGCCACAGGATTAGATTAAATTAACATTTGTAGGCATGCGATTTGATTAATTAGTCAATGGAGCTGAAAGTGAGATGTGAAAAGGCCAAGTGAATGGGACCAAAATTTGGGATTTAATTTGTTGCGTTCATTCCACAGTGTATGGAACAATTTTTTTTCCAATGTTGATATAAATTAAAGCAGACCGAATTTGTAGCTTTTGTGGGGAAAAAAAAATACAGGAACAAATTTTTATTATCCTTTCCTTAAAATTAAATTTTCTTTTGAAGTTGGAGACCACTGGTTATACAAGCGCGTTACTTGGAAGTTAAGGAAAGTTTTGTCGCTGTTGTTAATTTTATTAAAAGAAACTAACATTTGATTATCTTTTCATATATAGCTTCCTAATTATTTGTTGATTGGAGTTCGACTGGGTTGAGCTAATCTTGAGTTCGTCAATGTTAAATTAAACTGACAATCATCGATTGAATAAGTTTCACGTAGAAATTAAAATAGCAGCACCATATAAACAGATGATGAAAAAATGTGGTTAAGAAAAGATATTTTATTAAAGATGGTCAATCAAGTTTTTTACAAAGATTAGTTATTGACAAAATTGATAGAACTTATATTTTGGTAACAAAAATAATGTGAGCTTCCATATTTTCACCTACAAAATTATTCCTTTTAACAGTATCAGCATTCAAGGTACAACGAAGTTTTCAAATTAACACATTATAGTTAATATTTTGCATTATATTGTAGTTTCTAAATCAATTAAAATGCTGGAATACTATCACTGAGTGTGTGGAACAACTGGTATGTATACTATATGCTTTCGTCAATACCAACAAAGTTGGATCTAGCAAAATGGATTAGTGGTGAACTAAGGTTTAAATCCTCATTAGAAAAAGTATTTCAATTTGGTGTCCAATTATGTCTCCAACATCATTGCCTCCGAAAAAGGATACTCGTGAGAAACCGGAAAAAAAAAATGTCTTTGTGAATTTTGTCATTTTTTTCCTTTCGATTTCTCTAGTTTTTCTAAATAATTTTTTTTTTAAATATAACTTTAACTTGCCAACATGTCATTAGTTTAAGTAGAATTGAACTTTGATCCCTTAAGTAAGGTCTCGAATTCAAGTCTTTTGGATGAAAAAAAAATGAGGTTGGGAGGAGAGATTCCACTATAAGTGGTCAACCATATTCCTCAACGAAAAATTAGTCATCAACAAAGGTAATAAATACTTTGCACCAATATCATGGTGACCCAAAAAATATATATAACTTTAACTTTGTATAAACATACAGTTAGTAATTATATAAAAAGAGAGAGAGAGGGAAAGGACTATGCACTGACAGTGTAAAATAGTTTTACACTGTCATTTAAAGTTTCTTTCACATAGATCATGTATACAAAATTTCAAATTAATCCAAAATTATTTGTTATCTCATTCATATAGATTAAAATCGACGTAATATAAACTTTTCAAAACATACTAAAATATGGATCATTTGATTACCTTCTTATTGTTGTTCAATTTTGACAAAATTTGACACAAACAATCTTGGTAATATGTAGATATAATTCAACGGTTGGATCGATAAAAATTTCATTTTATATCAAGTTATTAAAATGATGTAACTCTAAAAGAGTTACACTGATGTAATTTGATCTCCTTATATATATATATATATATATATATATATATATATAAGGGGCGTATTATATGATAATGATCATTTTATGTGAGAATGAGAATGATTAATCTTAATCGTTAGATTAAAACGAAAGATCTAAATTAAAAATATTTTAAATTCAAATTAAAACTTCATCTAATCATATGTTTTCTTCAAATTAAAATATTTTCTTCACTTGCCCTTTTACGTATCAAGTCTGGAGCTTGTGCTACAAGTGGGGAGGAGAACAAAGGGCTCTACCAAATGATCCCATATCACATCTGTGGCAGCACTCTTCTTTTGTAGCAGGGAACAAAGCTAGGAGAGCGTGGTGGGCAGTTGGGCCTCGTGGTCTATATGGACACATCGGAACGATATAGTGTTCAATTCAGATGAGGCAAACCTGCAGAAGGTAGTGGATTTGTTTAAGGAAAAACGCCTGGGTTTAAGTCATCTCTGTATGACTGGTCTGTTGAACCTAAATTGTGCTTGAAACAACTTTCGATTTAGGAAATGTTGTGCTTTATCTTGGGTAATGTATGTCTTTTTGTTAGGGACTAAGTATGTTTTGTACGGGGTGGACAAACTTTTAGTGAGACTTATGGCAATAGGCTCATTTATATGTTGTTTTAAATGCAACAACGTGTAGGTGCTGGAAACAGAGAGGACGTTATGTATATCTTTTATGTTTTTCTGGATGGGCGTGCTACACTCCTTGTGTAGATAGGCCGATGATCTATATATAATATGCTCTTGTTTTGCCTGTTAAAAAAAAAAAAAACTTCATGTAACCATAAAACTTCTAAAAAATTAACCAGAAAATCAAATATCTAAATGATTTAATTTATCACGTCCTAAAATATCTTAAACCTATCATTACCATCATGATCACCAGATTCACTACCACCACTATCATGACCGTCGTCAATAACATGATCGTCGTCATTATTACATTGTATTTAAATAGTTAAAATTAAAAGAAAAATATACATATTTTTTAAATAGTTACATGACCATATTAATTCACTTTTAATTTTAATCATTCATTTATGTATGTGTAATTTAGATTTATAGTTTAAATTTGTCACAATAAGAAGATATCTCATTTGATATATACATATATTGATTGATTGGAATATTGGTTGTAGAGCATCTTGTGAATAAAGCAGTACACTAGTCGATTAAAGGTATCTAACCCCACCACAAACTACATTTTGAGAGTTTAGATTATGATCTTGATGTATATATGAGTTGGACATCCCAATATGAAAGGAAAAGCAATAAGTTATATATGCCCGTAGCTGTGATTGTGCTTCGACGTATATAGAACATAACTCGCAAAGATTTTTGTCTCTAAAGTCTAGTGGTTGTGTTGTGGCCTGTGGGCGATGATCCAAAATGGCAACATGGTTCGGGTGAAACAGTGGGCATCCATACTGTGTTTGGATTATTTATAACACCTTGCGCTGTGCAATTTGGAACCCACCACCAACCTAAATGCACTGCTTTTTTTTTTTCCCCTTCTTGTTTAGATTTTAATTTTATCAAGGCTTAAATATGTTTTTAGTCACTCAAATGTGGGTCATTATTTTTTTAGTCCTCTAAATTTTAAATTGCTTTTTTTAGTATCTAAAATTCGTAAAATGCTCTTTTTAGTCTCTCTACACAGTGTGAGCCAAACAGAAAATAAGATATTCGTAATTTGTGACGACTTTTAATCGTCAGAATTTGATTTTCTATTTTAAATTTTAAAGTACGATTTTTGGCGGTTTAAAATCGCCAGAATCAAGTTAATAAAAAAAATTAAAGCGATTTTTAAAGCAGTCAATGGATTTTTAATTTTTTTATTGACTTGATTTTGACAGTTTTTAACTGTTAGAAAATTGTATTTTAAAATATAAAATAAAAAATCAATTTTTGACGGTAAAAAATTATCACAAATTACAAATCTCTTATTTTTCTTTTGGCTCACATTGTGTAGAGAAACTAAAAAGAGCATTTTGTAAATTTCAGGGACTAAAAAAAGTAATTTCAAATTTGGAGGACTAAAAAAATAATAATCCACATTTGAGGGACTAAAAACATATTTAAATCTTTTATCAATTTTGTGAAGTTATATTCAGAAAAAAAAATATTAATTCTCTGATTTGACATAAATAGCACATTTATTAGTTAACAAATACTAAAGAAAATATATTTAAGCAATATTTCCATCTATGCCATGAAACAAATCAACAAATACTAACAAATAACAATCAGCTTCAATATATTATTCTCAAATAAAAAAAATCAGCTTCAATACGAGACAAATTAAACTCTCAATAATTCAATCCCAAAAGCTTCGCTATGTTGTCGTCGCCGTAACGTTGCATCAGCCTCCGCAGTAGGGAGGGAAAAGACGTTAAAGAAAAAGAAAGTGTTTTTATCCGAAAAGGAATCATTTTCACATAAATAAATTGCTTTTTTTTCGATGAAATTTTATTTTTAAAAATGAGACCTATCACCTATACGGTTCAATTACAACAAAGTTACTAATCAAAAAAATTACAACAAAGTCATTACAAACTTAGAACTTCTGTTTAAAGTGATAGCACAACTATCGTATTTAGACTGTGTTAGATCTTAACGGTGGTAATTAAGGAGGTTAGCAGGGCATCGATTTATTTGCTATTTTGCATTAACAAGTGGTTTATTACACATGCTTTTAGTCATTATGCTTTATAATTTTTTTGGTTTTAGTCCCGTCATCATTAAACATTTTTGTCCTTAAACTTTTAAAAATCAATATTTTTAGTCCCTCAAGATAAATGTCATTAACACAATTTTCTACGTAACAAATGAAGTGGGTTTTTTGAGCATGTTGTTAGTACGAAACGGTGTTAACTATGTTTGTCACATAGAAAACGGTATTAACGACATCTATCTTGAGGGACTAAAAATACTTTTTTTAAAAGTTCAAAGACCAAAATGTTGATGAAGTATAAGGATTAAAATAATTTTTTTTTACAAAATACATGAAGTAAAAACATATTTTTTTCTAAATGACTTAACACTTTTCATCTTTTAACTAACAACTTTTAACAATCAACGAACTTTTCGATTTTTAACTAATTTATCAAGTGCTCTTTTTTTTTTGGTGAAAGATTTTCAAGTACTCTTATCAAAGAAATATGCCATAATAAAACCATAATACTTTGTCGGTTACGTGACACATTATAACTTATAAGTTTATTAGAGCATTGAAGAACAAATACAGACACGTTAAGAAGGAATAAAATTTAAATGAATTTTGACACATATAACTATATTAGTAAATAATAATATTAAATATTTTTTATAAGAATTTAGAGTTCATATATAAATTTTGAAAAATAAATTAAGAGAGAGGGGTCATGGTCCACGTTCCACTCTTTTAAGTTATTTTTTCTTGTATTTGCTTATTATTAAATAATTTTTATCTAAAATATCTCTATTTAATCAAATAATAATTTAAGAATTTAATTGAAACACGTTATTATTTAATAATAAATTATTATATAATTAAAAATGATTAATTTTGTAATATTTATTTTAAAAATTATATTTAAAATGATTTTTAATCAATTAAGAGTGTAAAAATTCCTACATATTGAATATATTAAAATTAAATTATATAACTCGTTTAGATTTCTTATAAATACGAGAGCTTGTTTTCTAAGTATCTCTCTTCGGCTATTGGAGCTTGACTTTGAAGAAGGAAGGAAATCAACTTTCTCGATTCCCGCGAGGTGTGAGCTTGATCCATATAGTTAAGCAACCTCCTTTTACAAATTTATTCTGTATGACTATGAAAGTATGATTTAACTAATAGTTTTTTATACCCAAAAAAAAAAACATATAGTTTAATATCAATTAAAATGTTGATAGACAGACTTCGAAAAATTTCCAGACCTCAAATATATTATTATGATCATGACTTGATAAAAAAGCACTACTGTTAATACTAAAGCATATATTATATAATAGATTAGATTCCTCCTCCAGGAAAAAAACTAACAAATATTCCAAGTTATAAAAATAATAGATTGTTTTCTTGGTCCTCATCTGCCCCACGTAGTCTACAGTTAAATGTTTTAACTCGCGAACCATGGATAAAAAAATAAATTTTGAAAAAATTAATTATAAAATACGCAAATTAATTTAAAAAATGAAAACAATCTATTGTGTGTTTTTTTTTTTAATTATTTCTCTTTTGTAAGTTGTTACTTATTAATAATTGATTGAATTTAATAATGTAATTGTACTAGTTGGGGTATTCGGCAACACATACAAACCGAATACCCCCCGACAGTAGGATCAGGTGTTCGGTACCCGAAGCATAGCCGAACACCCCAACGCTGTATGATCCGTTCGGCAGACAGAGTATTCGACATCTATAAATCCGATGACCCCTAAAACCCTCACCTCGGGCCTAAATGATAGTATTCGGCACAAATAGGCCGAACACTGTTAGAAATATATGCACCATTAAGTAACTAAAGACAAAGTAAACATAAGGTTAAAAGGTAATTAAATACTCTTAATTACCACATATATGATTAAGAAAAGGGCTAAGGCCCTTCAGGGCCAAAGGCCCATGAAGGCCCAAGCCCAATAAGAATATGTATAAATAGGGGATCCGCTCCCCAAGGTAAAGTATCAGAATTCTCATTTATTACACACATTAAATGCTCTGCGCCGAACCCTAACTTGAACGTTGGAGTGTTTATTGCAGGTACCCCACCTTTCGGACAAGTTACAAAGATATCAGAACACAAAGAGACGACGGAAGGCCTCCCCTTACCCCACGACAGGAACATTTTGGCGCCCACCGTGGGGCCCGGTAAAACTTTCCCCGCAGCCTCACAAAGAATGGTTACTACTCGAAGTCACGCGCACATGGAAGAACGTCTCGTCGACGAAAACCTGGTGGAAGATCAGACAAATCTTTCGTCAGATTTGAGGCAGTTGCGAGCCGACATCTCGGCAATAAGGCAACAGCACGCTCAAGAGTTGTCGGCCCTTCGCCGAGAAAATGCCGAGTTGAGGGACTTGAACCAATCCAGGAGACAAGAAAATCAGAAACCAGACAAAAATCATGAAGAGGAGTCGATAATCAACCTTAGCATGCAGGGTACGACGAATCGGCCTTTCTTTTCTACCTTTAACAATCAGTCACGTCCCTGTAGGCACCCTTTTGTCTCAGGGATTATGGAAACTCCCCTTCCTCCAAACTGGAAGAACCTTAGTCTGGACCGATACGATGGTAGCACGGATCCAGATGAACATGTAGATGTGTATATAACCCAGATCAGTTTATACACCTCTGAAGATGTCGTTCTATGTAGGGTGTTCCCCACCTCCCTCAAGGGACACGCCCTTAGTTGGTTTACTCGCCTACCACCGAACTCCATTGACAGCTTCGAGACGTTGGTCGCCAGATTCGGCAATCAATTTGCAACTAGCAGACCCCATCATCTAACTTCAGTGGCACTAGTCAATATTCGGCAGGAAAAAGGGGAATCTCTAAGAAGGTTCATGGAAAGGTTCGGCAGGACTGCTTTAAACATCCGGAACCTAGACTCGGCGGTGGCTATGCACCAGTTAGTGACGGCTCTTAGGCCAGGAGCCTTCGTCAACAGTCTCTGCAAAAAATCGGCTCTTGACATGGATGACCTCCGACGACGAGCAGCAAGATACATGCAGATGGAAGAATTATCCTAATACAGAAGCCAGGTCCAAGCAGAATCCAACCCAAGGAAGAGGGAACAAGAAAAAGATTATCAAGGAAAGGGAAAAGACAAGATCAGCAAAGAAAAGGAGTACCGTGGCTCCAGGTATACGACTTATACCCCGCTTAACACTAGTCGATCCCGAATACTCGAACAGGCTCTGGCCACAGAAATTTTGGCCATGCCGAAAAGGGCCAACACTCCCCTTAGAGCCGATTACAGCAAGCAATGCCGATACCACCGCAACAAGGGTCACTCCACTGAAGAATGTGCCGCCCTTAAAGACAAAATTGAAGACCTCATCAAAATGGGACACCTTAAAGATTTCGTCCATAATCCGAGGACCGAAAGATCTCATTTTTGGAGAGATAAAGACAATGACAGAACCTACAGGACGGACTTTAGCCATGCTAGAAGAGACGAAAGACAAAGAAGCAGGTCCAGGGAACGACAAGACATAAAACCCTCTAATCCTAGGAGGGTCATCAACACGATTGCCGGAGGGTTTGCGGGAGGAGGAAGTACTTCTTCGGCCCGAAAAAAGCACCTCCGGCTAGTCCGGTCAGTCAACATGACTTCAACTACAAACACACTCAAAATGCCACCCATCACCTTCACAGATGCAGATTTTCAGGGGACCGACCCAATGCAAGATGATCCAATGGTCATCAGTGTAGATGTGGCCGACTGCACAGTCCGGAAGACCCTAGTAGATCAAGGAAGCTCGGCCGACATCATATACTGGAACACTTTCAAACAACTGGACATACCAGAGAAAAAGCTCATGCCCTATGACGAACCCTTAGTCGGATTTTCCGGTGAGAGGGTTAACACCAGAGGGTGTATAGAGTTGGACACAACCTTCGGTTATGAGGGAAAGGAGTACAAGACCATAAGAGTGAGATACATTGTGGTGCACGCCAACACCTCGTACAACATACTACTCGGACGACCGTCGTTGAACACTCTTGGAGCCGTAGTCTCCACTCCACATCTAGCCATGAAATTTCCATCAAACCGAGGCATGGTCGTCACAATCCACGCTGATCAAAAGGCGGCAAGAGAATGTTACCTAGCCAGTCTAAAGGTTACTCAACTAAGGGAAGACGACAGCAAGTCAGTACACATGGTCTCGGCGGCTGAACCCTCGCACCAAACTTTAGATCTTGATCCCAGAATCGAGGACCAGCAAATAAAGCCAAATGAGGAAGTCTATCCATTTCAAATTGGGCAAGAAAAAACTCAAATTACATACCTCGGAAACAATCTATCCGAAGAGGGCAGGTTTCGGATTCAAAGAGTAGTAGAACAAAACGCCGATCTCTTTGCCTGGAAAGCCGCCGACATGCCCGGCATTGACCCAAAATTCCATTGCCACAAGTTGGCAATATGCCGAGAAGCAAGACCAATTTCTCAAAAGAAAAGGAAAATGGGAGAGGATAGGAGGAGAGCAGTAGAAGAAGAAGTGTCCAAACTGTTGGTCGCCAATTTTATCCGAGAGGTTAAGTATTCCACTTGGTTAGCCAATGTCGTCATGGTAAAGAAGGCAAATGGAAGATGGAGGATGTGCACGGACTACACGGATCTGAATAAAGCTTGCCCAAAAGATGCCTACCCGCTACCAAACATTGACAGATTGGTCGATGGGGCAGCTGGACATCTTTGTCTTAGTTTTTTGGATGCTTATTCAGGGTACAACCAAATCCGAATGCACCCTCCAGATGAAGACAAGACAGCTTTCATAACCGAATCAGCCAATTTTTGCTACCAAGTAATGCCCTTCGGCCTGAAAAACGCGGGAGCCACTTATCAAAGATTGATGGACAAAGTTTTCCAAAAACAGTTAGGACGAAACCTAGAGGTGTATGTCGACGACATGGTTGTTAAATCTTCCATGCCTGACGAACACGCAAAGGACCTGGAAGAGATCTTCAAGGAACTCAGGAAACATAACATGCGCCTAAACCCTGAAAAATGTGTCTTCGGCGTCCAAGGGGGAAAATTTTTGGGCTTTATGTTAACATGCCGAGGCATAGAAGCCAACCCAGATAAATGCGAGGCGGTTATTCGTATGAAAAGCCCGAGAACCCCAAAGGATGTCCAAAGACTCACAGGGAGAATTGCCTCTCTATCATGATTCCTGCCTAGAATTGCCGAGAAGGTAAAACCCATTATGCGATTGCTGAAAACAGCCAAGAACTTTTCATGGAACCAGCAGTGTGAAGAGGCTTTTTAAGAACTAAAAAAGACCCTTTCGGCCCCTCCCATACTCCAAAAACCGGAACCTACAAAAGATCTAGTGCTTTACATCTCGGTTTCCCAAACAGCCATAAGTGCGGTTTTAGTACAAGAACGGAAAAGTGGTCAGGCACCCATATACTTCACTAGCCGAGTACTACAGGAAGCCGAGACCAGGTACCAAACAATAGAGAAGGCTGCCCTAGCATTAGTGAATGCTGCAAGACGCCTGAGACAATACTTTCAAGGACATCGGGTGATTGTCAAAACCGATTGCCCAATTGCAAAGGTATTAAGGAAACCAGAATTAGCAGGGAGAATGATAGCATGGTCAGTAGAGCTCTCAGAATTCGACTTAAAGTACGAATCGAGGGGTCCAATCAAGGCACAGTGTCTAGCAGATTTTATCAATGAACTACACCCTGCTGAAACCTTTGAAGAAGAATGGTGGACGGTACATGTTGATGGATCGTCAAACCAAAGGGGAAGTGGTGCAGGCATCATACTGGAAGGACCCAACCAAATACGCCTGGAACAGTCATTACGATTCGGTTTTAAAGCATCCAACAACCAGGCCGAGTACGAGGCATTATTAGCTGGGCTCAGATTGGCCAGAGAAATGGGAGCCCGAAAGGTACAATGTTGGAGTGATTCGCAAGTAGCAGCTGAACAGATCAACGGTGTTTTTCAAGTCAAAGACCCTCAATTGCTGAAATATTATCATACTTTCATTCAGCTGAAACAAGAGTTTGAGGAAATAAGGGTGAATCATTTAGCCCGAGAACACAATGATAAGGCAGATCGGCTCGCTAAATTAGCTACTACCCAAAAACCCGGACAGTCGAGAACCTTCATCCAGGAGACGTTGCCCGAACCAAGTATAACCGCCGGAGAATGCATGCAGCTTTCGGCAGCCAAAAGCACGTGGATAACCGAAATACAACAGTACTTGGCACAAGGAATCCTTCCGGAGGATAAAGAAAAAGCCAAAAGATTGCGAATCAATGCTTCGAGATACGTTATGATAGCCGAAGAGTTGTACAGAAGGGGATTTTCCATGCCCTTGTTAAAGTGTCTTGAGAAAGAACAAGCAGAATATGTGATGAGGGAGCTGCATGAGGGAATCTGTGGCATGCATTCTGGAGCACGAACGATGGCAACACGAGTTCTCCGAGCAGGATATTACTGGCCGACCCTCAAAACTGACTGCGCCGAGCACGTAAAAAGGTGTAGCCAATGCCAAAAACATGCTAACCTTATTCACCAACCAGCGGATAAGTTGCACTCCATATCGTCACCTTGGCCTTTTGCTGTATGGGGAACCGACATTCTAGGTCCTTTCCCTGTAGCCACTGGACAGCGCAAGTTCTTAATAGTAGCTGTCGACTACTTCACAAAATGGATAGAAGCCGAGCCTTTGGCAATCATCTCGGCTCAGAACGTACAGAAATTTTTGTGGAAAAATGTCATCACTCGCTTCGGCATTCCATATGCAATCGTCACAGATAACGGCCTACAATTCACGGACAAGAAGTTAAATGCTTTCCTTGAAGGTTTGGGAATAAAGCATAAAGTTACCTCGGTCGAGCACCCCCAAACAAACGGACAAGCAGAAGCCGCAAACAAAGTCATCCTGGGAGAACTGAAAAGAAGGTTGGGAACAGCCAAAGGGGCTTGGGCCGAGGAGATACCCGAGATATTGTGGGCATACAGGTGCACCCCTCAATCAACCATCAAAGAAACACCTTTCAGAATGGTTTATGGGACCGAAGCAATGATCCCAGTCGAGGTAGGAGAACCCTCATTCCGAAGACAAAACTTCGAGACTTCCGAAAACGAAAGTTCCATGAGGTACGAACTAGACTTGGTTGAAGAAATACGTGACCGAGCACGTCTCAATGCCGAAGCATGCAAACAAAGAATGACTCGAAGATTCAACTCAAAGCTGAAGCCGCGAGACTTTCAAGAAGGAGATCTAGTCCTAAGGGCGCAAGGCGATGCCCGAAGAGATTCCAAAGAAGGAAAATTGGCAGCCAATTGGGACGGCCCATTCAGAGTTCGGCAAAACCTCAACAATGGAGCGTACAGATTGGAAGAACTGTCAGGAAAAATAATACCAAGAACCTGGAATTCCACTCATCTTAAATATTACTTCAGTTGATGTATTTTCACTATATATTTGAAATGTGATACTTTCTTCCCTTCTTATTTTTATCATCCCTACGAAAATGTAAGAGGATGTACAAATCGCTATTATTATAAGGATGCACCATTCGGATTTTCTTCAAAATGGTTTCCCTCCCGAGTGCTCCCACTCGGCTAAGGATGCACCATTCGGATTTTCTTCAAAATGGTTTCCCTCCCGAGTGCTTCCACTCGGCTAAGGATGCACCATTCAATAGAGGAACCGCATCCTCGAAAAACACTTACAGTTCTACTTCGTCCAAAAATAAAAATACAAGTATTACAAAAACAAATAAAAGAGCGAAATAAGCTAAGTTAAAAATCGAAAGGAAGAATATATTTTCATTAGATTATCATAAAGGGCCAAGCCCATGTATACAAAAAGACAAAAGGCTCTAACGGCCTAAAAACTACAAAATCATTCTATTTTTGCCTAATCGTTATGAACATCGGCGTCTACGATTTCCTCATCACCCCCCTCATCAGCGACCCCAAGCTCTGCACCATCAAGAGGATTCTCGAGAATAGCATCATCCGGGATGTCATCAATAGGCACCAGTTGCCCTTGATAAACATCCTTCTCCATATCAAAGATGTTGCGGTCACGAACATTATAAAAATGTGTTATTTGCCGCATCCCATGGAGGAAACCAGCCTCGTGTTCGGCAAGAATCTTTTCTTCAGCCGAAGAACGAAACCTCTCCTTCGCAACACGCTCCGCATCCCGTTCTTCCCGAGCCTCGGCCAACAGAGCCCTTATGTAACACCCTTTTTTACTATTAAAGATTTTCTTATTAATTAAGAAATTTGTGAAGTAATTCGATATCCAATTATTGAAAATAGCCTTTATAATTCGGGAAGATTTGTTTTTCCTTTAAAAAGGTTGTTACTTAAAACTCCAAACAAAATCATCCCCAATAACTTATTAATATATAAAAATTCCTTTTAATGAAATATCAGTCTTAATAAATCAGACTCATTTTATAAGACATTAACTTCGATGCAAACCATAAAACATAACAAAATCTTCTATGATTAAAAACATCCTCAGATCCAGCATTATACTATTCTATTACACCGAATATATTCATGCATTTACCTTATTGGAATTTAACACATTATTCATTTGAGCCACGTATAAGGAGTTGTACATCATAATATTAAAACCAAGTCTACCCCTTTTTATACAAGAAAGTACTAAGACTCAGAGCAGTGACTCAATGAAAATTTCAAAAATACCCAATAAATCCAAGTAGCATCCTAGAAGATCCTCTTCTTTCTCTTAAAACATCCACTCGTGTTCACAGTGCTTGTTGTAGCCTTTCGTTCCATCTTTGTTGTCTGCACAAGATCATTTGTCTAAATCTGAAAAATAAAGGCGTATGGAGTGAGTCTCTCTCCTCCTCTAAACCAACAACCAAACGACCTTCCGGTCTCAAACAAACATACAATATCAACCACTTCACAGTGGTGCTCTCACGAGTCTCACTCGAAACCTATTCGTTTCCACAACTATTCTTGTAAATTATTTCACACTGGCCAGCTGCCACTGGAACTTCCAGAACTCAGTGGTCTTACATATTTTTGAGTTGGATGACTGTTGGGAGTACACCCTTCACCATGGTACAATGGCGGGCTCTCACCAACTGATGATGGCTCGTATTTTTGTCAGGGTGGCCGAGTCAGCTACGTGATCTATCGTCACAACTCAGTGCCTTACCCTCCAAGAACAACCTGCCTTACGATCATCTCCCAGGTACCAACTGTGGTCATCCATTACTCCGAGGACTGACTCCTCAACACTCTCTCACAGAGTTTATTTTCTTTCTTCATCGCATGTGGGTTTCCCGCTGCACATGGTACAGGTGCGGACGAATTGACGCCGAGCTAAAGGTACCACCTCTACGCTCACATATGCATATATAAATAAGGACTTTGCCTTTATCGCTACATCGTAACGATCTCATCACCTCAAGTGACGCGTCATTCGCAATCCGACCTTGGTTCACAGATAACTCGCAGCTGAAATATCCCACGCGACCTTTCACAGGTTTGTGTGAGCTTTTTTACCAAAGGTACTCGACGGCGGTCTTCAATCAACATATGTCCCAGACATACAACACGGAGATCAAACTCTCCCACTATCACAGTGGTTAAACATTACGACCCCGTCATCTCACAAGCACAATGCTCACCGTAGATAAAGCCTCCACACGACCTGTCTCGCAATTATCCGTTCAAGCTTTGTCCACGAACAAATCCGTTCAACCGTCTCACACGACTTAGCATTGGAGGTTCTTTCCTCCTTTCGGTTCTCACCACGATTCGGACAATCACAATTCACAAACTTTCAAACACATGTGCGTATCGCACTTTACCCAATCATGACCCACATCATGATTCTTAACTGTCTTACTTTGTTTTATGGAAATCCTCACCCACTCTCACATTTTATGCTTATTTCAGTCATTTTGTCCAAATCCATGCAAAGGTCCTAAATTCCTTTCTAAGTCCAAACATCCATCGTCCTCCATGTGCATAGGTAATTCCTAATTACCAATCCATAATGTTATTAAGTTCACACTCTTAATTATAGTTGATTCACTATTGCTCATAGTGAATATTATTGATTACTAGAATGACCTTCTAGTATTCACAAATGTACTCCATTTGGAGTTCATTTGCTCCCACACAAGAATGAAAAATTCTCGTTCCCACAATCAACAAACCATCACAAGCAATTCACATGCACAAACAAATTCCAGCACTCTTTGCCCGAGGATCACATTCCTCCCGGTCTCCAATTCACAGTTAATAATAGAACAATAATTAATAATCAATAATTCAATAACTCAACATAATCCATTAAACAACATCATACACACATTTTCTATAGGAATTTCCCTTTTGAGGTAAAATACCCATTAGCAAGTCCAACGAATGACATTAGGCATAATTATGAAATCACTTAATTAATTTTCATGCATATACTTATAGCTGTACATACATACCAAAAATTATTTGACCTAGCAAATTAACTTAGAATTTCGTGAAATTTTACAGGAACATAATACATCACATATATTTCATCATATAAATTTATCTCACGAAAATTTAACCCACAAATATTATTTTTGAATTAAAAACAGTGTCTGTACATGCTCTATAAAACACAATTCCATATTTTTAGAAAATAGCATATCAAATTCGTTTTATGTGAAATTTTACAGAGAATATCTCTAACATGTGGACCATCACATATAATTTCCTCAGTATCAAAAATCCACCAAAAATACCCTTTTTGAATTTTTAAAGCATTTCTGTCTTAGAACAGAGTCTCGCATATAAAAATATAAATAATTACCAAAATTTCCTATAAAATTCCGATAAAATTCAAAGATATTCTACATAATTCAAATAAGTTTACAAATTTTTCTCATAGCCAAATTCGCTCAAAAATGATATTTTCCCCATTTAAATTCTCCACTGTCCAGTTTTCGTTTTTCACAACAATAATTTTCTAAAATTACTTTCCGACTTTTCCTAACCTTGAAAAAATTCATAGATGACCCTCATGATACATAAAATGAACGCATGGTTCCATTTTTCCAAAATCGCGTCCCAAAATTCTTGTAAAAATCAAAACAGTCCCATTCTCAGAATTAACAGTTTTCGAAAATAATTCCGGGAAAAATAGTTACAGTACTCAAAAAAATCTGAGAAAAATACCACGACATCCAGAGGCATCAAAACATAGGAAAATATATTTACATCATCAAAAACATGCACGAAAACCGAGACAAAAAATCCACACAGTCACAGGACCCAAATCACAAGTAGCTTATTTCGGGTTTTCAAAATTATTTACAGACTATCAACAACAACCACAATCCATATTTAACAAGAAAACAAGAAAATAGCTTAGGGAAAAAAAAAGAAACCCCTCCATACCTCGACGAAATCGAAATCCAATCGGTGGGTATTGAAGCTCTTGAACTCTTCTTTAACATATTCAAAAATGAACGGTGAAAGATGAAAATTGATGTTCCAAAACTTAGAGAGAAGTTAGAGCTTCGTAGAGAAAACAGAGACAAACGAAGAAAATGGAATTCCAGAAAGCTTCACGTGCAAGAGGCGGTTATAAATTGGATTTTTACTTTTCGCACCTTCCTTCTTCTAAGAACACCCCCCCCCTTTTTTTTTTTTCTTTACAACTTACGGAACTCACGAAAAAGTTTCAAAAATCTCACAATAATACTAACTATATTTTAATTACTCAAACATATATTTTCTTATTTAAAAGAAACAAATTCCAATTAAATCATAACTCAATCACACAAATATATATTTATTGAGTTGTAATTTTTAGGGTGTTACAACTCTCCCACCCTTTTAAGAATTTCGTCCTCGAAATTATGCTTAACATACGGTGATCTATAACTATAATCTACGTCATCTATTTCCAGACTAATCCATTACTCTACAACTTAGTCTCATATGACTCCTATAAGAAGTTATTTCTATTAACAAAGTTTGTCTCTAACTTACTATCCTTTTCGACATAAGGGTTAGATATGATTTGTAAATAAAGATCATAAACTAGGTCTACCTATGCAAATTCATTCTTAAATTAAAAGTTTACTAACATAGAATGGATTCAATAGAAATCTATCTAAGCTACTAGATAGACAATATAACTATCTTCAGGGAAGTACTTAAATCTACTCAACATTGAAGATTTAGAGTTAATGTATCCTATATAAGTTGTAGGTAAACTACTAGGTAGGTCTCTACGTCAAGAACAAGTCTTTCACCTAAGGATTTCCTTTGAATTGAGTTTTCTAAGAGGTAATTTTGGGAAGCAACCTTATCATACAGTGATCCTTTCATTTTAAAACCCAAAAACAGATTAAGTTAACTTAAAAACAAGATCATGAGTTTTGGTTTCATCCAAATCGGGGTTACAGTTTGAAAACTACGCACGTTTTAAGTTTGCAATTTTAAAGAATTCTAGAAAACAGTTTTCTACGCCAATTGAGCTACAAAGCTCGAAATCCTTTGGGACTTGAAAACAGATTTAATATGCATTAAATTTGACTTAATGGCTTTGGTTTGACTCAAAAAATCAAAGCGGTTTGGAAATGACGCACATTATAAGTTTGTAAAAATCATGTTTCTAGAAAACGAATTTTTCTACCAAATTCATTGTATATTGCTTAAAATTATGTGGGACCTCAAAACAAATTTAGAGGGTACTAAAACAAATTTTTGGGCTTTGGTTTCACTCTAAAAGCTCGAACAGTTTGAAAATGGCGTACGTTTCAAGTTTCGGGTCAAAAACGGCTTAGAAAATACATGGTTTTCAAAGATGAATCTAAAATTCATAGGGAGAAACTTTGTAAATCCTCAAAACAGATTTTATAAACCTAAAAATAGGATTGTAGGAATCGGTCTCACCTCAAAATTCATCTCAGGTCAAAATCTAGGCTTTTTGGGTCACTTAAAGAACTAGTTTTTGGTCAAAATGAACTTAGGGATCCAAAATGATCTATGTAAGTCCAATGGCTATGAAATTTTGTGGAGAACTAGACTTTAATAACACAAAACTGTGGAAAAAGGTTTCGTTCCGAAACTCATCCTATACAAGGAATTATGCAATGCCAAAGTTCGCACTTTTACCATTTCAGGTCATTTCTATGGTACCTAGAATGTGTAGTTTTAACTTGTTATCATCTTGTTTTAGTTTTACTAGCTAGCACTCGCCAATTTGAGTATGGCATGATACTAAAACACAATGCTTAGCTCAACAACACTTCTAACACCCTTTATACATGTCTAAACCTCAACTTTCTGTGTCTAAACACTACCAAAGATTTTTCCTATTATTTTCTCACATTTTTCTCTTCATAGAAGGTATTTCAACCATGATTTAAGTCTCTACTCACAGCTGCATCTTAGTACGATAATTCCAACCAACTCACCATTAGAATGGCTTCCAAATTATCTCAAACTACTTCAATCCACTACTACCAATTCAATTACTTCTTCGTCTTAACTCCTAATCATCGGACCACAATCTTAAGTCTTCCAATCGCTTACTTTTTCACCTTGAACACTCTTAGGACAGCCGCTACTATTTTAACATTTGCATCCTATTCCACCCACTAAATCATGATCTAACCATCAAGAACCATCATGCTTACACACTACGCTTCCACTACATACTCTGATTCTACAAACTCAGAATTTCATACCTTCTTTCTCAACCACCTCAAGGATACGAACTCATACTCTCAGAATATGAAGAACAAGGACAACAACACAACTTAGACAATATTTCAAGAAATTTAGTATTAGGAGGGAAAGTCATCTAGACGGAGTCCTGAGTGCGCATCTCACAACTCTATCACAAATCATTTCTTCCTTGAAAACATCCACCTTGCTTCAAAAGCAAGAAAGATAGAAGAAGCAAATTCTCCATGTGGATCAAAAGACTCATAAGACTTGAGAACAACACATTCCCATGGAGTAAATGACTCTCATTGGGATTGAAGACAACTCAATCACGATTGATATAGTTTCTCAGAACACGATCAATAAATTTATTTCCACTGGAGACATAGACACTGAAAGAAGCTCAGGTTACCATATGATAAAAAAAAATCATGTGCAATGCATCATTCATACGAAATGAATGACCCCACTAAGAATTGAGATATTTCATTTACAAGAATAGTAGGCTACTCAAAAGTAGACTACTTGAAACATGTCCAATCGACTTATTCTTACAAGAAAGATAAAATAAAATATCCAATATCATTGTACAACTTGCAAGAGAATAGAATGCATAAAGCATTTACTCATGCGGAGTCAAAACAACTTGATAACCAGAGGGACAACTCATGCATAATGCATAGACTTCTCTATCACACTCAATCCATTATCCCACTATAGATGGTAAGATCCTGTGAATTTCTCAAGATAAGTTACAGTCTAACGAAACGACTTTATCTCTTAGCTTCACAACATCTAACTAATCTCACACTTCTATTGACAATTCCAAGGGAATACTAATACATCCTACATTGCTATTAAAGAATAGTCAATGTGGAATCACACAACATCAAACAATTCATCTATACTGTCATCAAGCGACAGTCAAACCAATCACACACAGCACAAGCAATGGTTAAGTCCACACCCCAGTCTTGGTAGGACGAACTGCTCTGATACCACTAATGTAACACCCCTCCATACCTCGATGAAATCGAAATCCAATCGGTGGGTATTGAAGCTCTTGAACTCTTCTTTAACATATTCAAAAATGAACGGTGAAAGATGAAAATTGATGTTCCAAAACTTAGAGAGAAGTTAGAGCTTCGTAGAGAAAACAGAGACAAACGAAGAAAATGGAATTCCAGAAAGCTTCACGGTTATAAATTGGATTTTTACTTTTCGCACCTTCCTTCTTCTAAGAACACCCCCCCCTTTTTTTTTTTTTTCTTTACAACTTACGGAACTCACGAAAAAGTTTCAAAAATCTCACAATAATACTAACTATATTTTAATTACTCAAACATATATTTTCTTATTTAAAAGAAACAAATTCCAATTAAATCATAACTCAATCACACAAATATATATTTATTGAGTTGTAATTTTTAGGGTGTTACACCTTAGCCGCTCGATCTCATCAGATTGAAGCTTAGCATCCTTCTCGGCCATTATTACTTTAGTGTCCAATTCATGCACCTTGACCAAGAGGTCCTTAACTTCATCCTTCAAACGCCCATTATCGTCGGCCAAAACCAAGTTGGCCTCTAACACCTGTTTATTAGACGCTTGGGCCTCCTCCAAATCCTCCTTCAACTTATCGGCCTCCTTCAAAGGATTCCCAAACAAATGATAAGCGACCGCTGTCGCCCTCGCTTGAAATTCGCAAAAGGCCGACCAGTTGGCGGCAACATCGGCTTTGCTGAGGATGGCTTTCCCAGTATCCGAAATGTCATTGGAGCTCACCATCTTCTTGGGCCGAAAGTCTTTAGCAAAAAAGCCTTCGGCAGTCAAGGCATTAATAGCAGATAAAGAAGCTGAAGCAGGTAAACCCAAGGTCTGTTGCTTCAGCTTCTTAACCCTTTCTTCTTCCGAAGCCTCACGGCTTCGGTGCCTCTTCTTGTGCTCTTTCTCTTTGCTTTTCTTTTCTCCTGCTGGAGGAGGCACAGTGTCTACTGGAGGTGGTCGGGGGGTCGGTTGTTTGGGAATGGGGGGCACGGTAGCAGTTCCAGACTTGTTCCCCGCAGCTTGAGCTCGATTCCTCCGGGCATTCCGGTATGAAAATACATCACCTCCGGCATCGGCCATAATACCTACACCAAAAACACTTAGTCAATAACAAAAGCTAAAACTTTTAAACACTAGTAAAGAAAGAACAAAAATCTTACCACACATATCTGCTAAAACAGTGGAAGAATTTAACAGGGCCACAAGCTGCCTAGCAGGGAGCTTTCGGGGGAGAGACTCTAGAAAAAGGAGATCCTCGCGTTCCGTTTCGGTCATCATGGATTTCGGAAACTTGTCATAACGCCGAGGGTTTTGCTCCCAATAGAATGGAAATAGGGACTTCCCACTTGTATCATAAAGATGGTGAGTCCCTATGTTCGGCCTAACAACTACTTTGAAGAAACCAGTTTTAAAATTCTTATAAGAGGTAGTGAATGACTTGAAAAGAGGCCTTTTCGGTTTTCTTATCAAAGAAACCCATAGACCATCTTTAGGCTGAGTACAAAAGTAATATAGAAACACGTTTACCGAAGGCTCTATAAAATTAAAAATACAAAGGGCTCGAAATGCCTGGATAGCAGCCCACCCATTCGGGTGCAACTGCGAGGGTGCCACGTTTAAAACCCGCAGCACCCCCATAGTGAAGTCGTCAAAAGGAACCTTTATATGTAAATCACGAAATACGCAATCATACATATAAAAGAAATCCCTTTTCGAGTTGCCTTTCCCCATGAAAACAAATTCAGGGTCGGGCTCTCGCCGACAGCACTGTAACCCTACAGGACAAAATTCATCTTCGGCAATGGAAGACACATCTACATAATTTACAAAATTACAGACGCTATTCCTATCGTCATACCGAGACCAATAGGCCCCGACTTCTCCAGCAACCCAGGTATACCCGGGAGGGGTAATGGGTGGAAAAACCTTTTTCACATGAGCAACCCGAGGTCTACGCTTCGGTTTTGCTCCAGAACCCTCCTCCGCCGAAGAGGCAGAAGAGGCTGCAGGACCCATAACATTCTCACCCATCCCCTCTCGGTTTGGAAACGAAGAAGAAGAAGCCGAAGAAGAAGAAACGGACTTAGAAGACGAGGCAGTCGAAGACCCCTCGCTAGAATCTCCACTATTAGAGGAAGCGGACGGAAAGTCAACTACCTCGGTTCCCCCAGAAACCTCACGGCCAACCGAACTCATAACAAAAAAGGAAAAAAGCAAAAGCCGAACTCTCGTACCTTAATTAAGACGAGAAGAATGAAGCTAGAACAACTATTCGGCCGAGAGCAAGAGAAGAAGATTTTAGTGAAATCGTAAATATGAGCAACGAGAACGACATCTTTCCCCTATTTATAGGGCCCAGGACCATAACGGTCCAGAACCCCCCAACCGTTAGATCTGTCAAGATCTAACGGTTCACGTAACGCAACGCTTCGATTCCTCCAACCCAACGGCTTTATTCTGCCATAAATGGCAGTGATTTCAAACGACACAACCTTAAAACGCCAGTATCAACAACAAACCTCTTCGCTATTTTTCTTTCGCTTGAGGCTGGGGGGCATGTGTACTAGTTGGGGTATTCGGCAACACATACAAACCGAATACCCCCCGACAGTAGGATCAGGTGTTCGGTACTCGAAGCATAGCCGAACACCCCAACGCTGTATGATCCGTTCGGCAGACAGAGTATTCGACATCTATAAATCCGAGGACCCCTAAAACCCTCACCTCGGGCCTAAATGATAGTATTCAGCACAAATAGGCCGAACACTGGTAGAAATATATGCACCATTAAGTAACTAAAGACAAAGTAAACATAAGGTTAAAAGGTAATTAAATACTCTTAATTACCACATATATGATTAAGAAAAGGGCTAAGGCCCTTCAGGGCCAAAGGCCCATGAAGGCCCAAGCCCAATAAGAATATGTATAAATAGGGGATCCGCTCCCCAAGGTAAAGTCTCAGAATTCTCATTTATTACACACATTAAATGCTCTGCGCCGAATCCTAACTTGAACGTTGGAGTGTTTATTGCAGGTACCCCACCTTTCTGACAAGTTATAAAGATATCAGAACACAAAGAGACGACGGAAGGCCTCCCCTTACCCCACGATAGGAATAGTAATAAATATACTAATAATGCACAAACTAAATAATGTATAAGGTTTAATTGTATTTGTGGTCTCCCCAAAGACAGAACCAGAAAAAATTGGTAGGGGGCAAAAATTTATCGCGTGACGAACAAAATGAATAGTGAATAATGATTAATTAAACGAAGAAATAGTTTTGAATTGTCATATTTTAATAATATAACTGTAGATTTTTTTCAAACACAAACATAGAAAATAACATTGAAAAAAAATCTAATAAGTCAAGATAAATGACATTAAATTTTTTAAGTCTAATTTGAGAATAAAATAATATCAGCTAAATTACAATTTTTGTCTCTTTTTAATTTCTTATCTATGATTTTGGTCCCTCTATTTTTGTGAGATTTTAGTCCTAGATTTTAGAAATTCTGCAATTTTAGTCTAATTCTCAATTTTGCATATGTTTATTTATTTTATTTCTTATATTTTAATTAATTAAATTATTTTTAATGGTTAAATGTTAATTTTTACCTCATTACAATACTTATATGTCATTAGTCAATCATTAAGTTAAGAACATCTACAATGAATAATTGTTTATTAAGTTGCTTAAGAGTTTTTTTGTGAGTCCTGCAATCCACTCTAGACTTAAGATTTTTTATTATTTTTTCTCCAATGATAAGCATTAAATAAGTTACTTAAATGAACCCAAATATATATATATGTTTCATTGTTTAAAATTGGTTAAGCAGCGTTACTTATATAAGCAACTGTGCATATATAACCCAAAAAATTTGTTCCTCCACTATTTTAACATTCAATTTTGGTTCATATGTTAACTTCAAATTTAGTATTTAACAAAAATAATAACATAATAATACAATATAGTATCATATGAATGTGTTGATATGTCAGTTTATTAAAAAGAAAAAGAATATAAGGTAAAACGAATTGTAAGACAACTCTAATATAATTGTTTATGTTATTTCTTAAAAGTTAAGTAATTTGAGAATACCACTAAAGTAAATGAGTTTTTATAATTTTTTTTTAAAATTACTTATATAACCAATTACAAATAATGTTGGTTAACCATTAAAAAAATAAAATTTCAAGTCTTATATGAATGAAATAAATAAATGAGTCTCACCAAGTTAAGAATTCAAATTAAATGTTACCATTAAATTAAAAATTACTTATTGGTCTTTTCGACCAAGACAAATGAGGAACCTCAACCCTAATAAGAGCACTAAAGCATTTACGCCTTACGGGCTCAATGCTTGGTGGACTATGATCCGTTCGTCCAAGAGATAGATGAAAGAGTTCGACCCTAACAAGAGCACTAAAGCACTTATGCCTTAAAGACTCAGTGCTTGATGGGTTATGGCTTGTCCGACCAAGATAAATGAGAGAGCTTGAACCAAACTAACACTTAAACACTTACACCTTACAAGCATAATGTTTGGTGCAGGGGCGGACCCAGGATTAAAGGACTGGGGGGGCCAATTTTAAAAATTAAAATTTACTTAATAAGTATATAAATCTTAAATTTTATATAAATATGTATAATTATGTGTTTTTCAAAACAAATCAATATACATCCTTTTTTGAAAGACTTAAAATTACAAATGTCAATTGAGTTTCACATGTCACTAATAACTATTAATTTATAATAAAATTTAATATATATATATATATATGTTAATCATAAATTTTAACAAAAATATCCTATTATTTATGTTATAAAAAATTACTGAACTAAAATAAATTATGTTACTCACCTTATTATCTTTTTAAAATAACAGTAGTTAACAATAATCGAAGAAAAATTTGCTATCAAATTGTAAAAGTAAGAAAAAATATAATGTTGTGTTGTGATAATGGCCATTGCTGAGAGAACAAATTCCAGGAAACTTCTGGTGCACTCAAAACTATAAGAAGCACATTAGAGTCTAAAAAACAATGACAATAATAACATAGATGAGAGGGGAAAAATGAAAGATTATAAAAATAATAATAATAGAAAGAGAAAATGTTTGTTGGCGCGTATCAAAGTTTAAATTGTCAATATCTTATATAATGTTGGCAAGTTTGTCTCATTTTTAAATATTAATAATAAATAATTTTTAATTCTTAAATAGTTATAATAAAATTAATATAGAAGAGAAAGTAATAAATTCTTTTTTTTTATTACAAATAATAAATTCATTTGATTACAAATGTAATTATTTATCACCTTTAAAATAACAACAAAAAATTATAAAAGAAAAAGACTTTTAAAGAAGGAAATAAATTATACTTAAATATTTTTTATCTAAATAGAGGGGATACAATTATCTCCATCATAGAGATTATAAAAAAGGAAATACAATATTTATTTTAAAAAATATATATCAATATCTTCCCAATAAATATTATAAATAAGAATAAAATATTTTATCAAGAAATACTAAAGATAAATAAAACTTAAATATCTTTGCCATTAAAATTTCAAGTATACCAATTATCTTAATTATTTTAATATTAAAAATATAATATACAATAAAAAAAATTAAGTTCCAAAAATTTAGGGGGGGGGGGGGGGGGGGGGGGCAATAATGTAACATCCCCATAAATAAAATAATTATGAAGATAATAATAAAATGTGATAATGTCTATTTGTTTTATAATATCCTTATATTTAGTTTTTTGTGGTATTTTAGTGCATAGTGTACATTAGAGTAACTTATAGAGTAAGGAACCATAAAATCAGTATTAGCCATATATATATATTCCCAAATCCCTTCCCTCCCACACTTAACACACACAAAAACATAAACTTAGAGAGAGAAAGAAGAGAAGAGAGAAGGAGGAGAAAAGAGAAGGAGAAAGGAAGAGAAGAAGAAGGAGAAAGGAAGTTAGGGAATCCACAGCACCCACTCATCATCCTTAGTCCGGAGGTCCTTGGTGAGTGCTTATGTATTCTTCTCTATCCCTTCATTTGTTGCTTGGATAGAGATTGTTGGTGGGTTAAGTTTCTCTCCATGGAAAGGAGCTCCAACCCCCAAATCCTTGGATTTAGTGTGAGAGATGCATAAATCGTAGTTGTCTTGCTTGTTTGGTATGAAATTCATCATTAAATTGCATTAGTTTGAGTTTGGATGCTTGGGTAGCCATTGATTGGGCTTGGAAACATGAAATTTCAAAGAAGCCATGTTGCAGAAATCGCAAGTTGGCTTAAGCCAAAAATTTAGGCTTAAGCGAATTTGCGATTGTATGCAAGATTTAGCATTTTGGACAAAAATTGGCTTAAGCCAAGATTTTTGGCTCGAGCGGATTTTTGGTCGAATGTAAAATGGACAGAAATTGGCTTAAGCCGAAAATTTTAGCTTAAGCGGATTTTTGTTTGAATGTAAAGTGGCTTAAGCCAATATTTTTGGCTTAAGCAGATTTTTGGTCGAATGTAAAATGGGAAGTACTTTCAGTATTTCTCGCTTAAGCGAGGACTTGGCGCTTAAGCGCAAAGCGCCAGGGTCATGCTGGCTTAAGCGTAGGATTTATGCTTAAGCAACTGACCCCTGGAACAATAGGTTAAGTTAGATTTTTTTCAAGTTATTTTCCTTAAGACACTTATGTATAGTTACATGATCTATAAGGGTAATAATATATTTAATTAATGAAAGAGAGGATTCCTTGGGGATCAAACAATAGGTTAATAATGTCTTTATAAGAAAAGCATGCAAAAGTATAGTCACGCCCTCTTTAGAAGGTAGGTGGGACCCCTTCCGTCACTTCCTACCCTCCAAAGATGTGGTGTAGCTCCTCGGGCCGGAGGAGGATAATACGAGGCCAAGGCATAAAAGGAAAGAGACACCTTTCAATATATTGAGCTCAATAGATGCCGTAGGACGGAAGAAGAATAAAGAAAGTTAACTTAAAGCATGCAAAGTAAATGTTAAGATTATATTAATAGAGATGTAAAAGTATTATGTGATAGTAATTTATAGTACCTTTATGAATGATGAAATGTTATAATGCATGTCTTTAACACTCACTGAGACCCTGTCTCATTAGTTTAGTGTTTATGTTCCAGATTAAACAGGTTTGAAGCATGAAGATAAGAGGCCTAAATGATATTATTTTTTATGTATTAATATCTTTATAGGCTAATTTTTGTTAAAGAACTCTTTATGTATTCTTTTGGCATAGGATCCCATGTATGGGGATTACTTTTTATGTATATGATGTAATTACTTAAGGATGATGTAGACCCTTGAACAAATATATTCTTGAGTAATAATATCATATATGTTTATATTATCCAGGTTGATGACTAAAATGTAAGCTAGATGGTAGTACCCATTAGGGTGTTACACAAGGCCCCCCCAAAGGGCTAAGTAGTTATGCCCCTGGTTTGGTGGGTTGTGATCTATCCAATCGAGAGATGGATAAAGGAGCTCGACACTTACATGAGCATTGTTTGGTGGGTCGTTGACCACTACGGGACAACCCATCGCCTAATAGATGGATCTGGTTGACTAACATAGGCAATCTGAGGTTGTAAATTAGGGTACGCTTGATAGACCAAATTACATATAGCTAAAGGCTTGTTGAGAAGAATATTGTGACTCTCCTTTGATACCTCATAAACAATTCATTTACCACTAGCTGATATGATTGCTAAACCATTAGGATGTGGCGGCATGTCACAGCGCGCACCGCGCTCTAACATGTCAAAGAGCCAAAACGACATTTTTGTACACCACGTACACAAGTACGAAGTCGACAAGATCAGACGTACAAGTGCATAGCCACATAAAGCCAATAGGAGGAGATATTGTCGTTGGATACCTCGTATAAATAGAGGAGGAATACCATGCTCCCTTCAAGTTTATGGTTAGGCAAAGTTAGGAAGAGTGTAGGCGGAGTCTCTAAATTTTTGGATGCTCCATTTTTCTTTGGTGTCCTTCAACATGAACACTTGATATTCTTAAACTTAATATTATAATAAAAAATTATTAAAAATATTAAATACTTAAATTAAATTATTGCATTGAAAATATCAGCATGGCAAGCAACTTAGGGGGCATTTGGTAGGGGTGAAGTTTTTTCATACCCGGGAATGATGATTCCTGGGAAAGTCAATTCCTGGGAATCATGGGTCCTGAAAATGGTTAAAATATCTTTGGTTAGTCATAGTATGTTTATTGGGAATTAAAATTTCTTATTTTTGATTACAGTAGAACTTTCCTGGGTATATAAGAAATTTTTACAAATATACCCTTTATTAAAATAACTTCATTAATATAATAATATTATTATGAATTACTATCATATTAGAGATTGAATTATAATATAATAACACAAAAGATGAAATAATAAATAATGAGATAAACTTAGATAACAAAGTAGTTGGGATATATATTTAAAAAAAAGATAAAGATAAAAAATTACAAATTTTAAAATTAATATTTTTCAAAATTAAAGAAAGATAGAATCACGTGGATAAATGCAACGTTCAACAATGGAGATAAACTTATAGATAAAGATAAATCCTAGGTGAAGATATTTTTTACTTAAAAAAGAGGTAATGTAATTTTTTCATATTATTAAAACTTTTTCCTTAGTCGGAAAAGTTAGATTTTCACTTCTCCTGTGAAATTTTTTTTATGAGAAATTGATTAAAAAAATTCCCAGAAAATATTCTATTTCAGAAATCTTATTTTTTTAAAATAAAAATCAAACATGAGAAATTAACATTTCCCATCTAATATTCCTAAGAATCTAAAAATTTCTCCACGATCAAACGTCGTCTTAGGATCCAAACATAAACAAATGTGGATGCTTCCGCAGCAGATTTTTTTTATTCCTTTTTTTTTATTCCTGCTTCCGCAGCAGATAACTCCATCCCTGTGTCCCTACCTACAAAACAAACGGTGATGATACAATGCCGCGCTATGATAATCACAATGGCTAAAGCCAAAAAGGTATCTGATCCTGATTCTCGTGGGGAAAACATCATCACCATTGCGTGGGCTCCACCTGCAAAAAACAGTTTATTTTCTTCAACTAGTGACGGAGTTATAGACATGGAACAATATAATTTTTTTATATCGGAAATGACCAAATTGCCCTCGTCCCTTCTCTTTATAACGAAACGCACACTCCATACGCAGTTCCTATCCCATTCTCAGTCGCGTGTAATTTTGTGCGAAATCAAGAGAGCGAAGGGGCAAAGACAACTTTTTATTTTTTTTCCGTCTTTTCTGTTTTTTTTTTTCTAGTGAGAGAAAAAAAAATGTTGGGGATCTTCAGCGGTTCCGTGATGTCGCCGCCGGAGGAGCTGGTGGCCGCCGGCAGCCGGACGCCGTCGCCGAAGACGACGGCGGGGAAGCTTCTGAACCGGTTCGTGGAGAGCAAGGCGTCGGCGGTGTCGCTGCAGGTGGGGGAACACGTGCAGTTGGCTTACACGCACCACAACGAGTCACCGTGGCATCCCAGGTAAACGCATCGATCGATCGATCGATCATAAATTCAAAAATTCCACCATGTACAGTTGCACACTACCGAGTCACCTACCTAAGCGACGTCGTTTTTGTCACGTCGTTGTTGTTATCATTCATTTCTTCGCATTTGGTAGTTGGTGGAATTGGAAACGCTTCCTGCTTCAGGGATCAGGAGCGTGTTGCTCACTGAACTTTTAAAAAAAAAAAACATTTAAAAATATAATTTGAAGAAAACTGGATAAATAAATAAATTAATTCAGAAAATTTTTGACACGAAAGGAAAGATTAATCCTTTTGGTTGTGATGAAAAAGAATCGGAAAAAAATAAAATAAATAATAAAATCAAATAGAACTCACATTTTTATACTTTATTTTAATTTAAATTTTTTTATTTCAATTTACTTTTATTTCTTTTCATATCTCTTTACCAAACATTAGTTAAAGCGGCAAAAGTTTGTTGCTGGGTGATTGAAGTGTTGATCCTTCGGATCGGATCACAGGCTGCTTGATCGTATTGCTGTCACTATTGCATGTTTTCTATCTTCTATGATCTTGATAAGCAGTTTCGTACTATATGATTGAACATGGTATTTTTTTTTTTTTGAAAAGATTGAACATGGTATTTTAGAAGTAAACGCTTGGTTAAATTTTTCATTTTCTATATATGTTTTTTAGTTTAATTTTTTTTTACAATAAAATGTTAAATTAAAGTAAATTAAAAAATAATTAGATAAATAGAGAGAAGAAAAATATTATAGAAGAATATTATAATAATATAATTTTAAATTTAATTTTATAAATATTATGTAATTCTATAAATTAAAAATTTGTCCTCTTATTTTTTTTTTCTTTTCGAAAGCTCACTTTTAAAAAATATCATGAAGTATGATTGAATAAATTTTAATGAATTTTATTGGATATTTTCAATTATTTATAAAAATAAATGTTAATTTATATTTTTGGTCAATTTTTATTTTTTCAATAAATATCTAATGTGCACTTAATAAATTTGTCTTTTTTAAAGGTTTTCCATCCTCAAATTTTGTCAGGAGCCAAACTTCTTTTTCTTATTTCTTTCCTAAAAATATTCCGGCTTATTGCAAATTTAGGATATAGTTATGCAACCGGAAAATGAAAATAAATATTGAAGTTGTTGATATTTTGCGGAAGACAAGGAAAAAAGGACCGACAGAGTAGAAAATACGTCGTTTTTTAGAAAATAGTAGCATTGTGATGTGTAATAACTGTTGGGACTATTGTTGGGTCGGTGGGTTATCAGTTAGTATCTTAATTCCTACAGTTATAATTTGACAATCATACGGTTAAAGAGGAAAGTGGGACAATCAAACGGCTAAAGAGGAAAGTGGGAGCATCATGGAGAGAGCAAGTGATTGGCACTTTGGCAGTTAGTTTTGGAGAGAGCAAAACAAGATGCATCTCTTGCATGATTGCCACGTCGTGGCGAAGACAAAAACAATACAGTTATTTGTTCATGAATGAATTTCTCAAAATCAGTTATATGATTTATTTTAACCAATTACTATTCATCAATTTTCTAGTCTGATCGATCGTTCTGCTCCAGTTTTTAGAGCACTGCTATTTTGAAAATAATAATATAAAGTGTCTTGCTAACCGTTGGTTAAAAAATTAAAAAGAGAAAATATTTAGTATAAAAATAATAAGAGAATATAAAAAAAATTATGGACATCTCAATAAAAAAAAAATTACATTTAGTTTCTTAAATTAGTGTCTTTAGATACTGGTTAGCATCTGCTTAATATAAATTCTCCCCAACTCGTGTTTTTCAATTCCAAACAAATATATAACAAAATTATTTATTTTTAATGTTTTATATTATTTTTTTATTACACAAAAATTGTATTCTAATTAAAGATAAGAGAACCCCAGCAATTTGACCCAAGTAACAAATGTTTCTGCCCAAAAGTGACTGCTCAGTATAACACTGAGCATCTGTTTGCATTTTCCTTATCCATTGAAGTAGAGAAAATCTTTTCGTTTCGCCTCGCCATTGCATTTTCCAATTAAAATATATAATCATAATAGTTTGGGATAGATATGTATACAAAAATGTATTGCTAATTGCTAAGGTATGGATATAAACGTTTCGAGTTAAAAGTGTTTATTAAACGTTTGGATAAAAATATTTTTTATTTTCTGTACGTATAAGTTAAATTCTTATTTAAATATTTAATTTTGAATTTCTATATTATCAACAAAATAAATGTGTTTTTATATAATTTTGAAGGTGTATGGTTATCAACTTATCATTCTGTCGATGAATGAAATATTCGAGACTTTGCCGAGTCACGATCTCTTTTTAGCACAACAGCTTCCTTTCACGTCACAGTTTTATGGATCCCAGAGTGAATTGTTGAATCCATTTCCATGGTCCTTGTGGGTTGTAAAAGCCGGGGTTGATCTTTGTTGAAAAAATGAGAGAAAAAGTACTGGTATCCTATTTTACTTGGACCTTCTTAATTAGGAAAATTTCAAACACTTAAAAGTCAATAAATGAAATGAGACCATTTTTCACAAAAAAAAAAAAGATGAATTGAAACCATTGGATCATATATATATATATATATATATATGTATATATATATTATGTTGTTAATATTGAGTTTTTATGATTGTTGTTGTTTTAGTCTTTCTACCAATTGCTATCTTAAGTATTTATTCATTATGCACATCCTTTTATTAAATTCTAATAAATTCTGGTGATAATATATTCTAAATTATTCACCAAAAAAAATATATTCTAAATTAAATAAAAAATGAATAGTATATTTTTACCTACTCATTTTAGAGGCTAGACGTTACGGTCGGCTCAATAAATGATGTCTTTATTTTTCATTTGTTTTCTTCGACAAATAGACGTGAAATTCGGTGGCCCCTTAACTGGTGTGTTGTTCACTTTCAATTATTACTCTTTGCGTCTGCATTTTCCACTTCAAAATGCTGACTTTTATTCGCTGAACTGTTGTTTTCGTTCCAGTCTTTTGCTTTTATGGCCCAAGGAGGATGAATAAAGATAACTAGATAAGGATAACATAGATTAGGTTTTGGTTGGTGGGACCGGAGGATAGAAAACACTCCGATGAAGCTATTTACGTATATTCTTGTCTAGTGTGTATGAATTAGATTTATGATAAAAAAAAATTTAGAACAAATTACATTAATACTCCGTGTAATTACATAAGTATTTTTGTTTTTTTAATCATTACTTTTGCTTCTTTGGGTGTTATTGTAAGGTTTGATAGGATGTCAGTATAATATTTTTAAACATATAAGGAAGGAAGTGTTAGTATAATATTTTCAAACTTAAAGGGGAATTAGTGTAAGAAAATAAAAGAGTGAAGCTATATATAATTTGTTAAAAGCTCAAGGACGTTGCTATAATTTGCTCAAGAATCTATTTTTTTTATGGTGAAAATAAGGTAATGAATAATTGTTTCTACTACTTTTTTTATAGTTTCATTATGATTTTGTGGAAGAGAATTGATTCTTGTGTTATATTCAAACACACTAGTCATAAAGTTTTTTAATCAAATAATGGCATATGGATAGTATTTTTTAAACATTAAGCTTTTTTTATTATTAAAAACATGATATTGAATTTGAAAAAAACACCTACATGTTACTATTTGATTGTAGACAGTAAATAAATAAATAAAAAAAGCTTGTCCAAAAATGAAAATATGTTTGCGGAACATTTTGCTCTCCTAGAAGACGCATAAAATACATAAACATGGTTTTGTAAACAAAATATAATTGTAATAAACTAAAATCATATATTTAACTAAAAATTAATATATATATATATATATATATATATATATATATTTCTTTAAACTGATAATTTTACAATAAATTTATTATAAAGTCACTATTAAAATAAAAATTAAACATAAATTTAATTTCAATCAAAATTAATTTTATAAATTAAATTTTAAAATTAAAATTAAAATTGCAAACATTTACAAAAAATACTGAACATATTGCATTCTAAATCATAAATCATACTACTGTAGTTAGTGTGACATTACAAGATAGGTTGGAGGTCTTATTCCTTTCTTTTTGTGTGAAGGGGCAACAGCACCGTTAATTACTACTACTACTTTACTAACTTTATCTCAAATTAAAAAAAATAAAAATAGGTTGCTTATTTGTTGAGGTATAAACTAATTAAGGCAGTGGAGTATTTTGAAATGTAGGCTTGACTCGTAGGAAGAAAAGTGTCACTTAGATGGCGTTTGATAGGAGTGATAAAGATTTGAATAAAACCGTTTTCTATCACATCGATTTAAAAAAAATTAAAATGGATTAAATCAAAATTAAATTTTAATTTCAAGCCTAAATTATCCCATAACGGCAAGGACAGTTGCACAATTCTTTGACGTACATTGTGGACTTTGCAAAACCTAAACAACGAGGAGACCTAACGCACTAACAATGGACATTGGTGCATCTCAACGACTAGTTGTTTTAGGTCAATATAGTAACTATGGTAGTGTAAGATAAGTGATGTGTTTAGCTAAATTGCACTGTTTCAATGTTTCTTATTGATTTTTATTTATCTGTTTATCTTTCTATGTTTTTGGTCTAAATTCTAAGTGGAAAATGGCAGATCATTTGCTGTTAAGGATGAGATATTCTGCTTGTTTGAGGGGGTTCTTGACAATTTGGGCAGCCTGAGACAACAGTATGGACTGGCCAAGTCAGCCAATGAAGTGATTTTGGTGATTGAGGCTTACAAAGCTTTACGTGATCGAGCACCCTACCCTGCCAATCGTGTTGTATGCCATCTCAGTGGGAGCTTTGCTTTCATAGTTTTTGACAAGTCCACTTCTACCCTCTTTGTGGCTTCTGTAAGTTATCTATCCCATCAATTTGTCATGATGATCCACCACATGATCTTTAGTCATTTTTACTCACAACCTTGTGCTTGTATTGTTTTTGACAGGATCAAGCTGGTAAGGTTCCTCTCTATTGGGGAATCACAGCTGATGGATACGTAGCATTTGCTGATGATGCAGATTTGCTTAAAGGTTCTTGTGGCAAGTCGCTTGCTTCTTTCCCTCAAGGTGCGTTTAATTTTGTTAGAGCGTATCACAATTCCCAAGATTTTGGCAACTATTTGTTCCAAGTGAACCACAAAAGTTCTTATAGTTGTAGTGATCCCAGATTAGATCATTCCCTCCCTCCCCTTCAAGATGTTGATAATTCATAATGTGACAAATTTAAAATGAAAAGCATAACATGCTCCAAATTCTTAGAGGGTTTTTTTACAATGACGTTGTCTATGTTCTGTTTCTTTTTTATACCCCAAAATTGTAAGCATTCCCTCATTATTGACATATTGTTATTCTGTAAATTGTACAGGATGTTTCTACTCTACAGCAGTTGGAGGATTGAGATGCTATGAGAATCCAAAGAATAAGATTACTGCAGTACCTGCTGAGGAAGAGGAAATCTGGGGTGCATTCTTCAAGGTAACGAGATGACACGAGTTTAAATATAATTGCTGGTACAGCTCTTAGTTCTCTTTGCAGAATATTCTTTTCATCTGTTTAGAATAGAGAATCAGTGATCAGTCCCAACAGTAATAGAAGGTTAATGTCAGTTGAGACTGCATTAGGTACAAAGGGAAAGTGTAAGGTCAGACACAATAGGACAGGAGTTCATAAAAAAGGCCATGCATACAGCGACATTTCACTAAACGGAAGGTGTAGTGTCCAAAATGAATGGGTTAGACTAATTTAAACTTAATCTCCATATCTCTTTGAAGGTAATGTTAGAGCTTAAGAAGTTAGAGTTGAATATCCATTATGTAACTAGGATTGCCAGTTGCAACTAAATTTCACTGAGGTAACAACATTGTAATCTATACTCATGCTTTTCCTTAAAACTATCCTAATAGTAAAATTAGAATCTATGCAGGTTTGATTTGCCTCTCAAGTGGTTGACAAGTCTTGTTTAGGTACAAGGTCTTTGGCTTTGGTTGACAAGAAAATCGAGTGTTAGGTGCAAAAATTGGAAAGCTCCACTACACATAATAGTAGTATTATTTATTTAGTTCCTTACAAGTTGATTTTCAACATTTGTTTTTGCATTCATGGTTTATTTATTTGTCTTTGTCGCTCTTTCCATTTATGAACTTGAATACATATATCTTATGATATATTTTTTTGTCTATTTGATGTGAATTATCAGGTGGAAGGGTCAGCAGTCCTTGCAGCCACAGAGTAGAAGATCCATTTTCAAATAGAGTACCGTGTGATATGCATTAATGGAGTAATGTGTTTATGTGCTTGTGACGGTAAGGCATGCATGAGGGGCCATGTAAATAACTTTAATAATAACTATGAGAAGAGTGCGACTGGTAGTAGAGTTTATTATGTGGTTTTCATTAGATAGGATTTACTCTGTTTCTCGTGTACAGTTGCGCTTTCTAATGTAATAAAAAAATGTGCTTCTGGCTTGAGATTCTCTAATACTCATTCAATGCAAAGTGTGTCCGTATAAGATGATTCGTAAGCTTCCAGCTAATAATTTAAGGAGTTGGACCTTGAGATGGAAGCAGGTAGGGGTGTGCAAAATTTAAGATATAAACTTGATATGGCATGCGTATTTGCAAAAATTTGAGGATCACTACATCACATAGATGGGTGTGATTCGTGTGAACCAAGGTTTTAAAAACCCATCCACGACTGCGACTTCAGTCGCAACGTGAAGGTTTTTGGAATCACCGTGATCGTAATTGTAGCTGCATCAGTTACATTTGTCCTCAATTTTCCACAGTACCAAGGATTGCAAATCACGAGTGTGATCGCAATTTAAAACCTAACCTTGAGTGTAACGATTAATGCCAAGAGATCTTATCAATAATTGTTGTCTTCTGAAAACAGGTGAAGAAGCCAGTAGCTTAAGTGTTTGCACAATCTCCAATTAGGATAACTGAGGATTCATGACATGTTTTCATTAACAACCAAAGCTTCTTACCTGTAATATCTCAAAAACTCAAACCCCCAACTCTTTTTCAATTAATCCATCAGAAATTACAGAACTTCGATACCAATTTCCATAATACGTACAGATAAATAAATAAAAGTTTAAACTTTTCAGAGAATATAAATCAGCCAATAAAGGAACCAAAAAAATAATCTTACCATATAGAATCTGTAAAGTAGATAATAATAAGAGTAAAATATATTTTTAGTTCCTGTACTTTCGTTGAATCTTATTTTTAGTTCCTGAATTTTTATATTGTGCAATCTAGTCCTTAAACTCTATAAAAACTTTGTTTTTAGTCCCTTAAAAACCATGCAAAAAAGGAGAGTAAACTCAAGAACTAAAAACACTTTTTTTATAAAGTTCAAAGATTAAATTGCACGATATGAAAGTTCGGAAACTAAAAACAAGATTCAATGAAAGTACAGAGACTAAAAATATATTTTATCCTAATAATAATAATAATAATAATAATAAACTTTGCTAGCAGAATATTCTATTATTATATTACATTTAAATTAAAAAAATCAACTATAATATCTGAAAAAAACTATTTATTCATTTCTTTTTACAAAACATAAACCCAGACGGCTTTGAAGTTCAAACCCACTGTCTCAGATTCAGCTCGCGTGGATAGTGAATGTTCCTGTCGAGGGATACTGGGGCCTTCGGCTGTTGTTTTGTGTTCCAAGATCTTTTGTATTTGTCCGGAAGGTGGGGATACCTGCAAAAGACACTCCAACGCTCAAGTCAGGGTTCGGCTCAGAGCATTTAATATGTGTAATAAATGAGGATTCAGAACCCTTTAGCTTGGGGAGCGGATCCCCTTTTTATACTTATCTTATTGGGCTTGGGCCCTCATGGGCTATGGCCTTTTCTTAATCACAGGTTTGTGGTAATTAAGGATACTTAATTACCTTTTAGCCTTAGGTTTATGTTGCCATGAGTCGCTAATGGTGTTTATACCTCTACTGGTGTTCGGCCCTGCAGGTGCCGAATACTACTATTTAGGCTCCTGGGGTGAGGGGTTAAGGGTGTTCGGCTTTATAGATGCTGAATACTCCTATCTGGCAAACGGACCGGACGGTGCTGGGGTGTTCGGCTATACTGTTGACACCGAACACCTGTCATACTGTCGGGGGGGGTACTCGGTTATATGTGTTGTCGAATACCCTAACTAGTACACATGCCCCCCAGCCTCGAGTGGGGGAGGGTAACGAAGAGGCTTTTCCTTGGGATTGGTGCTTTATTGTTGTGTCGTTTGAAATTACTGCCATTTATGGCAGAAAAAAGCCGTTAGGTTGGGGGGATCGAAGCGCTGCGCTATGTGGACCGTTAGATCTTAGTGGATCTAATGGTTGACAATGTTCGGGGGTTTTTGGACAGTTATGGGGGGTTTTTGGACAGTTATGGGCCTAGGCCCTATAAATAGGGTGAAGGATGTTGTCCTCGCACCCCATATTTACGATTTCGCGAAAATCTTCTTCTTTTGCTCTCGGCCGAATAGTTACTTCTAGCTTCATTCTTCTCGTCTTTATCAAGGTACGAGAGTTCGGCTATATCTTTTTCTTTCCATTATTATGAGTTCGGCTAGCCGTGAGCTTTCTGGGGGAACCGAAATAGTTGACATTCCGTCCGCTTCCTCGATTAGTGGGGACTCTAGTGAGGGGTCTTCGACTGCCTCGTCGTCTTCGTCTTTTCTTTCTTTCTCTTCGGTGTCCCCTTCTTCATCTCCTGTCCGAGAGGGGGTGGGTGAGAGTGTTATGGGTCCTTCGGCCCCTTCACCCTCTTCGGCGGGGGAGGCATCTGGTACAAGACCGAAGCGTAAACCCCGGGTTGCCCGAGCGAAAAGGAAATTTCCGCCGATTACCCTGGAAGGGTATACTTGGGTTGCTGGAGAGGTTGGGGCCTATTGGTCTCGGTATGACGATAGGCGTAGCGTGTCGAACTTTGTAAACTATGTAGATGTGTCTTCCATTGCTGAAGATGAGTTTTGTCCTGTAGGGTTACAGTGTTGTCGGCGAGAGCCGAATCCTGAATTCGTTTTCATGGGGAAAGGCGACTCGACAAGGGACTTCTTTTACATGTATGATTGCGTATTTCGTGATCTACATGTAAAGGTTCCTTTTGACGACTTCACTATGGGGGTGCTTCGGGTTTTAAACGTGGCACCCTCGCAGTTGCATCCGAATGGGTGGGCTGCTATCCAAGCCTTCCGAGCTCTCTGTATTTTTAACTTTATAAAGCCTTCGGTAAGCGTGTTTTTGTATTACTTTTGTACTCGGCCCAAGGACAATTTATGGGTTTCCTTGATAAGGAAACCGAAGAGGCCTCTTTTCCAGTCATTTACTACCTCCTACAAAAATTTCAAAATCGGTTTCTTTAAGGTAGTTGTTAGGTCGAACATAGGGACTAAGCATCTTTACGATATGAGTTGAAAGTCCCTATTTCCGTTCTATTGGGAGCAAAACCCTCGGCATTATGACAAGTTTCCGAAATCCATGATGACCGAAACGGAACGCAAGGATCTCCTTTTTCTTGAGTCTCTCCCCCGAAAACTCCCAGCTAGGCAGCTTGTGGCCTTGTTAAATTCTTCCACTGTTTTAGCCGACATGTGTGGTAAGGTTTTTGTTCTTTCTTTCCTGGTGTTTCAATATTTAGCTTTTGTCACTGACTAAGTGTTTTATGTAGGTATTATGGCTGATGCTGGAGGAGATGTGCTTTCATTATGGAATGCTCGGAGGAATCGGGCTCAGATTGTGGGGAACAAATCTGGTATCGCTTCAGTGCCCCCCATTCCCAAGCAACCAACCCCTCGGCCAACCCCAGTAGATACTATGCCCCCCTGGCGGGAGAAAAGAAAAGTAAAGATAGAGATCACAAGAAAAGGCACCGAAGTCGTGAGGCTTCGGAAGAAGAAAAGGCTAAGAAGCTGAAGCAACAGACTTTAGGTTTTCCTACTTCGGCGTCTTTGTCTTCCATCAACGCCTTGACCGCCGAGGGCTTTTTTGCCAAAGATTTTCGGCCGAAGAAGATGGTGAGCTCCAGCGACATCTCGGATACTGGGAAGGCCATCCTTAACAAGGTCGATGCTGCTACCAACTGGTCGGCTTATTGCGAATTTCAGGCAAGGACTTCGGCCATTGCGTATCATATGTTCGCAAATCCTTTAAAGGAGGCCGAGAAGTTGAAGGAGAGTTTGGAGGAGGCCCAGGTATCTAACAAACAAGTGTTGGAAGGCCAACATGGTTCTAGCCGACGAGAATGGGCGCTTGAAGGAGGAGGTTAAGGACCTCTCGGCCAATGTTCACGATTTAAACACCAAGGTAATAATGGCCGAGAAGGATTCCAAGCTTCAATCTGATGAGATCAAGCGGTTAAGGGCGCTGTTGGCCGAGGCCCAGGAAGAGCGGGACGCGGAGTGTGCTGCCAAGGAGAGGATTCTTTCTTCGGCCGAAGATAAGATTTTAGCCGAACATGAGGCTGGTTTTCTCCACGGCTTGCGGCAAATAACGCATTATTATAATGTACGTGACCGCAACATTTTTGACATGGAGAAGGATGTTTATCAAGGGCAGCTACTGCCTATTGATGACATTCCGGAGGATGCCATTCTGGAGAATCCTCTTTACGGCTCAGCTGTTGATGGTGGTGCGGATCCTGGGGCCACTGAAGATGGGGGGGAGGATGAAGCTGTTGATGCCGAGGCTCGTGAGGACTCGGCAGAATAGAGAATTTTTGTAGTCTCAGGTCGTTAGAGCCTTTTTAATGTTTTGTATATGACTCGACCCTTTTTTGATAATTGACGAAATGTACGTTCATCTTTTCGGTATTTGTTAAGTTTATTTCGCGTTTTTACTCTTGTCCGATTACCTTGTGATACTTGCGTTGTTAATTTGGACAAAGTAGGATTGTATGTGTTCTTTTAGGAAGCGCTTTCGAGTGATGCGTCGCCGTTTGTTATCTTTGGCGTCTTTGTAAGAAGAGGAATTCTTGTTTGAAATAAAGAAAAAAAAAAGGGTGTGGGGATCCGAATGGTGCATCCTTAGCCGAGTGGGAGCACTCGGGAGGGAAACCATTTTGAAGAAAATCCGAATGGTGCATCCTTAGCCGAGTGGGAGCACTCAGGAGGGAAACCGAGTGGGAGCACTCGGGAGGGAAACCATTTTGAAGAAAATCCTAATGGTGCATCCTTAGCCGAGTGGGAGCACTCGGGAGGGAAACCATTTTGAAGAAAACTCGAATGGTGCACTCAAATAATGATGGCGAAGCGTAGGACGTTCTTATTAGAATTCTTTTGAGGTATGCCTCATAAAAACCTTATCCGATAAAAACCCTTTTACATTCTTGTAGGGATGAAAAATCGAAAGAGGGAAAAGAGTAAAACATTCGAATACATAGTGAAATGATACATTAACTGAAGTAAAATTTAAGATGAGTGGAATTCCAGGTTCTCGGTATTATTCTTCCTGACAGCTCTTCCAACCTGTAGGCCCCATTGTTGAGGTTTTGCCGAACTCTGAATGGGTCGTCCCAATTGGCTGCCAGCTTTCCTTCCTTGGAGTCTCTTCGGGCGTCGCCTTGCACCCTTAGGACTAGGTCTCCTTCTTTAAAGTCTCGCGGCTTCAGCTTTGAGTTGAATCTTCGGGTCATTCTCTGTCTGCATGCTTCGGCATTGAGACGTGCTCGGTCGCGTATTTCTTCAACCAAGTCTAGTTCGCATCTCATGGAACTTTCGTTTTCGAGAGTCTCGAAGTTTTGTCTTCGGAATGAGGGTTCTCCTACTTCGACTGGGATCATTGCTTCGGTCCCATAAACCATTCTGAAGGGTGTTTCTTTGATGGTTGATTGTGGGGTGCACCTGTATGCCCACAATATTTTGGGTATCTCCTCGGCCCAAGCCCCTTTGGCTGTTCCCAACCTTCTCTTCAGTTCTCCCAAGATGACTTTGTTTGCAGCTTCTGCTTGTTCGTTCGTTTGGGGGTGCTCGACCGAGGTAACTTTATGCTTTATTCCCAAGCCTTCAAGGAAAGTATTTAACTTCTTGTCTGTGAATTGTAGACCATTGTCGGTGACGATTGCATACGGAATGCCGAAGCGAGTGATGATATTTTTCCACAAAAATTTCTGTACGTTCTGAGCCGAGATGATTGCCAAGGGCTCGGCCTCTATCCATTTTGTGAAGTAGTCGACAGCTACTAACAAGAACTTGCGCTGTCCTTTGGCTATAGGGAAAGGACCCAAGATGTCGGTTCCCCATACGACAAAAGGCCAAGGTGACGAGATGGAGTGCAATTTGTCCGCTGGTTGGTGGATAAGGTTGGCATGTTTTTGGCACTGGCTACATCTTTTGACGTGTTCGGCGCAGTCAATTTTGAGGGTCGGCCAGTAATATCCTGCTCGCAAAACCCGAGTTGCCATCGTTCGTGCCCCCGAGTGCATGCCACAGATTCCTTCATGCAGCTCCTTCATCACGTATTCTGCTTGCTCTTTCTCAAGACACTTTAATAAGGATGTGGAAAATCCCCTTTTGTATAACTCTTCGGCTATCACAATGTACCTTGAAGCATTCATTCGCAACCTTTTGGCTTTTTTCTTATCCTCCGAAAGGGTTCCTTGTGCCAAATACTGTTGTATTTCGGTTGTCCACGTACTTCTGGTTGCCGAAAGCTGCATGCATTCCTCGGCGGTTACACTCGGTTTGGGCAATGTCTCCTGGATGAAGGTTCTCAACTGTCCGGATTTTTGGGTAGTAGCTAATTTAGCGAGTCGATCTGCCCTGTCGTTGTGTTCTCGGGCTAAATGATTTACCCGAATTTCCTCGAACTCTTGTTTCAGCTGCATGAAAGTATGATAGTACTTCAGCAACTAAGGGTCTTTGACTTGGAAACCACCGTTGATCTATTCGGCTGCTACTTGCGAATCACTCCAACATTGCACCTTTCGGGCTCCCATCTCTCTTGCCAATCTGAGCCCAGCTAATAAGGCCTCGTACTCGTCCTGATTGTTGGATGCTTTGAAACCGAACCGTAGTGACTGTTCCAGCTGTATTTGGTTGGGTCCCTCCAGTATGATACCTGCCCCGCTTCCCCTTCGGTTTGATGAGCCATCGACATGTACTATCCACCACTCTTCTTCAAAGGTTTCAGCAGGGTGTAGTTCATTGACAAAATCTGCCAGACACTGTGCCTTGACGGGACCCCTCGACTCGTACTTTAAGTCAAACTCGGAGAGTTCTACTGACCATGCCATCATTCTCCCTACTAATTATGGTTTCCTTAATACCTTTGCAATTGGGCAATCGGTTTTTACGATCACCCGATGTCCTTGAAAGTATTGCCTCAGGCGTCTTGCAGCATTCACTAGTGCTAGGGCTGCCTTCTCAATTGTCTGGTACCTGGTCTCGGTTTCTTGTAGCACTCGGCTGGTGAAGTATATGGGTGCTTGGCCTTCTTCGTGTTCCTGCACTAACACCGCACTTATGGCTGCTTGAGAAACCGATATGTAAAACACTAGATCCTTTGTAGGTTCCGGTTTCTTGAGTATGGGCGGGGCCGAGAAGGTCTTTTTCAGCTCTTGAAAGGCCTCTTCACATTGTTGGTCTCATGAGAAGTTCTTGGCTGTTTTTAGCAAACGCATGATGGGTTTTGCCTTCTCGACGATTCTTGGCAGGAATCGTGATAGGGAGGCAATTCTCCCTGTGAGTCTCTGGACCTCCTTTGGGGTCTTCGGGCTTTTCATACGAATAACCGCTTCGCATTTATCGGGGTTGGCCTCTATGCCTCGGCATGTTAACATGAAGCCCAAAAATTTTCCCCCTTGGACACCGAAGACACATTTTTCGGGGTTTAGGCACATATTGTGTTTCCTGAGTTCAGCGAAGATCTCTTCGAGGTCCCTGGCGTGTTCGTCAGGCTTGGAAGATTTAACAACCATGTCGTCGACATACACCTCTAGGTTTCGTCCTAGCTGTTTTTGGAAAACTTTGTCCATCAATCTTTGATAAGTGGCTCCTGCGTTTTTTAGGCCGAAGGGCATTACTTGGTAGCAAAAATTGGCTGATTCGATTATGAAAGCGGTCTTGTCTTCATCGGGAGGGTGCATTCGGATTTGGTTGTATCCTGAATAAGCATCCAAAAAACTAAGACAAAGATGTCCAACTGCCCCATCGACCAATCTGTCAATGTTTGGTAGCGGGTAGGCATCTTTTGGGCAAGCCTTATTCAAATCCGTGTAGTCTGTACACATCCTCCATCTTCCATTTGCCTTCTTTACCATGATCACATTGGCTAACCAAGTGGAATATTTGACCTCTCGGATAAAATTGGTGGCTAGCAACTTGGACACTTCTTCTTCTACTGCTCTCCTCCTATCCTCCCCCATCTTCCTTTTCTTTTGCGAAATTGGTCTTGCCTCTCGGCATATTGCCAATTTGTGACAATGGAATTTTGGATCGATGCCAGGCATCTCTGCGGCCTTCCAGGCAAAGAGATCGGCGTTTCATTTTACTACTCTTTGAATCCGAAGCCTGCCTTCTTCGGATATGTTGTTTCCGAGGTATGTAGTTTGAGTTTTCTCTTGCCCAATTTGAAATGCATGGATCTCCTCATTCGTTTTTACCCGCTTGTCCTCCTCGATTCTGGGATCGAGATCCAAAGTTTGGTCCGAGGGTTCAGCCGCCGAGACCATGTACACCGACTTGCACTCGTTTTCCTTCAGTTGAGTAACCTTGAGGCTAGCTAAGTAGCATTCTCTGGCCGCCTTTTGGTCCGCGTGAACCGTAACGACCGTGCCTCGGTTTGATGGAAATTTCATGGCTAGATGTGGAGTGGAGACTACGGCTCCAAGAGTGTTCAACGACGGTCGTCCGAGTAGTATGTTATACGAGGTGTTGGCGTGCACCACAATGTATCTGACTCTTATGGTCTTGTACTCCTTTCCCTCATACCCGAAGGTCGTGTCTAACTCTATACATCCCCTAGTGTTAACCCTCTCGCCAGAGAATCCGACTAAGGGTTCGTCATACGGCATGAGCTTCTTCTCTGGTATGTCCAGTTGTTTGAAGGTGTTCCAGTATAGGATGTCGGCTGAGCTTCCTTGATCTATCAGGGTCTTCCGGACTGTGCAATCGGCTACATCTACACTAATGACCATTGGATCATCTTGCATTGGGTCGGACCCCTGAAAGTCCGCATCGGTGAAAGTGATGGGTGGCATTTTGAGCTTGTTTGCAGTCGACGTCATGTTGACTGACCGGACTAGCCGGAGGTACTTTTTTCGGGCCGACGAGGTGCTTCCTCCTCCCGCAAATCCTCCGGCAATCGTGTTGATTACTTTTCGAGGATTGGAGGGTTTTATGTCTTGCCGCTCCCTGGACCTGCTTCTTTGTCTTTCGGCCCTCCTGCCGCGGCTAAGGTCCGTTCTATAGGTTCTGTCATTGTCTTTATTTCTCCAAAATTGAGACCTTTCGGTCCTTGGATCATGGACGAAGTCTCTAAGATGCCCCATTTTGATGAGGTCCTCGATTTTGTCTTTAAGGGCGGCGCATTCTTCAGTGGAATGACCTTTATTGTGGTGGTATCAGCATTGTTTGCTGTAGTCGGCCTTAGGAGGAGTATTGGCCCTCTTCGGCATGGCCAATATTTCTGTAGCCAGGGCCTGTTCGAGTATTCGGGATCGGCTAGCGTTGAGCGGTGTGTAAGTTGCATACCTGGAGCCACGGTACTCCTTCTCCTTGTTGATCTTGTCTTTTCCCTTTCCTTGATAATCCTTTTCTTGTTCCCTCTTCCTTGGGTTGGCCTCTGCTTGGACCTGGTTCCTGTATTCGGATAATTCTTCCATTTGCATGTATTTTGCTGCTCGTCGCTGGAGGTCATCCATGTCGAGAGCCGACTTTTTGCAGAGACTGTTGACGAAGGCTCCTGGCCTAAGAGCCGTCACCAGCTGATGCATGGCCACCGCCGAGTCTAGGTTTCGGATGTTTAAGGCAGTCCTGCCGAACCTTTCCATGAACACTCTTAGAGATTCCCTTTTTTCCTGCCGAATATTGACTAGTGCCACTGAAGTTAGATGATGAGGTTTGCTAGTTGCGAATTGATTGCCGAATCTCGTTACCAACGTCTCGAAACTGTCGATGGAGTTAGGTGGTAGGCGGGTAAACCAACTAAGGGCGTGTCCCTTGAGGGAGGTGGGGAACACCCTACATAAAACGACATCTTCTGCGGTGTATAAACTAATTTGGGTTACATACACATCTACATGTTCATCCGGATCTGTGCTACCATCGTATCGGTCCAGACTGAGGCTCTTCCAATTTGGAGGAAGGGGAGTTTCCATAATCCCGGAGACAAAAGGGTGCCTACAGGGGCGTGACTGAGTGTTGAAGGTAAAAAGGGAAGGCCGATTCGTCGTACGCTGCACGCTAAGGTTGATGACCGACTCGTCTTCGTGATGTTTGTCTGGTTGCTGATTTTCAGGTCTCCTGGATCGGTTCAAGTCTCTCAAATCGGCGTTTTCTTGGCGGAGGGCCGATAACTCCTGAGCGTGCTGCTGCCTTATTGCCTATATGTTGGCTCGCAACTGTCTTAGCTCTGACGAAAGATTTGTCTGATCTTCCACCAAGTTTTCGTCGATGAGACGTTGTTCTTCCATATGTGCGTGACTTCGAGTAGTAACCATTCCTTGTGAGGCTGCGGGGAAAGTTTTACCGGGCCCCACGATGGGCGCCAAAATGTTCCTGTCGAGGGATACTGGGGTCTCGGCTGTTGTTTTGTGTTCCAAGATCTTTTGTATTTGTCCGGAAGGTGGGGGTACCTGCAAAAGACACTCCAACGCTCAAGTCAGGGTTCGGCTCAGAGCATTTAATATGTGTAATAAATGAGGATTCAGAACCCTTTACCTTGGGGAGCGGATCCCCTTTTTATACTTATCTTATTGGGCTTGGGCCCTCATGGGCCATGACCTTTTCTTAATCACAGGTCTGTGGTAATTAAGGATACTTAATTACCTTTTACTCTTAGGCTTATGTTGCCATGAGTCGCTAATGGTGTTTATACCTCTACTGGTGTTCGGCCCTGCAGGTGCCGAATACTACTATTTAGGCTCCTGGGGTGAGGGGTTAAGGGTGTTCGACTTTATAGATGCCGAATACTCCTATCTGGCAAACGGACCGGACGGCACTGGGGTGTTCGGCTATACTGTTGACACCGAACACCTGTCATACTGTCGGGGGGTACTCGGTTATATGTGTTGCCGAATACCCCAACTAGTACAGTGAAGCTGAGAATTCAAGAACAGTGAGAAAGTTTCTCTCTTTTACATTTTTCTTTTCTTTTCTAGGTTTAGTAATTTGTTTTTGTTTGTTCCCAATTTGGGAGATGTTAGAAAACGACGCGTCGTTGGCACCTTTTTTGCTATAGCTATTTATTTCCTTTCATCAAAGTTGTGTTGTGTCTTCAGTAACCTCGAAGAGGCATGGGTGAAGATGAACGCGATTAGGTCAGGGATAGTGGTGCTGGGAGCGCTTGCATTCGGGTACTTGAGCATTCAGATCGGTTTCAAGCCTTATCTGGAGAAAGCTCAGAACCAAAATGCGATCTACCAATCTGACCCTTCTCAGGAAGAATCATCTTCAGCTTTCGCAGAACGCCCTTCATAACCACCCTCTGTTTGGCTTAGGAGAAAAGGAAGGAAATTTTGTTGCCCCAGTTGTGTGTTGGTAATTAACTTGGTGTGTCTATTTTATTTGCTCACATAACATCATCAATCTGCCTTGAGGCTTGTGTGATGATGATATTATCAATTTATCATGTTGGGTTGTTATATGTGTTTGGAATTGGCAATAAAATTTGTTCTCTTTACTTCAACAACAAATCCTTTTTCTCTTTTGCTTAGCCTTTGCTTGAGATGAAATTAAATTTATCTAGCAGCAGTATTGTTTGATAGGTAGTTAGGGACTATGTGTGCATTGGTTATTTGTATGTGTGCTCTATTCAGAAGCTGACTGAGTTCCTAGGTATACTTTCTTTATACTTTCTCTATTCAGAAGCAGTATTGTTTGATAGCACTATCTATACTTTCTTTATGAATTTAAAGCGTATACACTATACATTATTGAGGGTTAATCTAAATGATCCCCAAAGACACAAACTGAGTATACAGCAGGTTACAATTGAATTCAAGCTGAATTGCTCCAGTATTTTTTGTTTTGTCCTCAGGAAATTCAGCACATTAATCCAAGAAAAGAGCCAAAGGAAAAATTACAATATTGGATAAGTGCTGTAAGATTAATGTAGGATCTACATTTTTAGTTGTTTGATCTATATGATAATGTAGCGCATTGGCAATCCTGTGTGTGCATAGTGGATGTGAGAAATTGTTACAAATGTGGGGACGTTCCCAACTCACAGATGACAGAACTAATAAAAACATGAATGCTACCCAGAGGCTGCCATGAAATGCCTTCCATCTCCATCCTGTTTTTGGCTTCTCATTTTTTCCTTTTTCGCTTCCTTGTATCCGATTATCCTTCCTCATTTTTTCATTCTTGTTACTTCACTTTATTATCTTTCCCACATAATCCGCTGCCTAAAGGTTATGTTTTCTCTAAACCTTCTCTGACTTCTCCTATTAATTATGGTACTTGTACTAGAAGGGCAGTTACTCACAAGAAGCACATGATGTTCCTATTGCACATACCTCCTTAAAAAGGTTAATAGGGAGTTTCAAGAAAATCATGTCACCCCCCCTTAAATAATCGCTTCTATATATGTTATTTCTCTCTTTTCTCATTCCCTTTTAAAATTTGTTCTTGGACAACAGTCTTTTGTTTTGTTGACTTTGAGACTTATTCTATCATCATAGAGTCTTTCCAAACATGTTCGCCCTACCCTTGTGGTAATTTTTGAATTGCCAAGTGACAAGGATGAAGTTATTCCCATCCCAAACTAAGTACTTGCTCAACCTTATTCCTCTTCTAACCATGTATGCATCCCGAGCTGAATTATTATATGAAGGAGCCAGAAGACTCTCCAAGAGGATCTCATGCTGATGCCTAAGATGTTCGCTGGGTGATATTGAAAGAATGTGTTCATCGTATGGAACAACATCGGCACTCGGCAGGAGTATGAACTATGAACAAGCCTTTGATAACTTGTTCAAATCTGTTATGGAAAGGTGTCATCACCATTGTAGGCAGATGTACGATTATTTCTCTCTCTATATATTGTATAAAATTTAATATTTTTATTTCAAAATCTCTTCATTAGCTCATTTTTTCTCTCCTTTTTTTTTAATATGCTTTGAAAGATTTGAAGTGAATTATTAAAGTGGATAACTGATATCAAATTGTTGCAATAGATAATATTAACTTGTAATTCTTTCAATTTCTAAATTTTATCATTTCATCATTTTCCCTTACTTTGTAACATTTTTATTTATAATTTTTATTGTTGCCTTTTCATTTTATTTTATTCTTATACTTTATAGAATTGTAGTAATATAAATATCAAATAAAAAGTATGAATGTGATTCTGAAAGATTAAAGAATTTTTTGTTTTTAACAATATGAAACTATTTTTTATTTTTTATTTGAATTTAAAAATTTAGAACTTTAGGTGGGGATAAATTGAAAAAAAAAGTTATTGTATTAATCTTCAATTTTTTTAATATTTAGAGAACAACCTAATATTGATAGTCTTCATTTATTTTGAGAATTGAACATATTGAAAGAAATATTAAAAGAAAAAAAAAATTAACACTCCAATTTAGGTATTAAATTATATAAAAGGATTAGATTCTTTTCCAAATGCATGTATTATTTATAGAATAGTATTAACATAAAAAAATAGAATAATATTAACAATATCACTAACAGTTGTCAAAGCCAAAAGATGTTTTTTAAAGTTAAAATTGTTTAAATTCAATCTAAGATTTCTTCTTCAAAAAAAAAATTAATCTAAGATCAACAATGTTATAAAATATATTGAATAAGTTAACTATTTTATCTATTGAAATATTATAATTATTAAAAAGCAAGTTAATTATTATGATAATTAAATAATTTAAATAATAATAATAATAAGTATGACTTCAAAATAATAATAATAATTAAAATGTAATTTAAGTTTTTGAAGACTTAGTTAAAATCTAAAATCAAGTTTGACAAAAAAATTAAAGAGACTTAAAAGATGTTTTTAAAATCGGACCGGTCATTGAACCGGTAAAGGCACTGGTTCAAGGTTCAATGGTTCAACCGTGGTTCAACCGGTATTAATAAAATAATAATAATAAAATAATTTATAAAATAATATTAAATAAATATAATATCACATAACTTTATAACATTAAAAACTATAATAAAACTTAAAACATCACTAAAAGTTTAATTAAATATATCATAATACTTAAGTTCAAATTTTAATAAAATAAAATAATGTCCATTAACAATAACAAATTTACATTTAGAATAAAGAAAGAAAATGACAAATTAATATAATATAAAATTATCAAAAATCAAGATATAAAAAAATTATAAATTAATATAAATAAACAAATTATATGTTTTACAAGAAAATAGTAATAATAATTGATAAAATAATTTATATCTATTTGAGATATTTATTAAATATGTATTTTTATTTATTTTTAAAATATTTTATATTAAATTTAAAATTTAAATGAAAAAATTAAAAATAAAAAAAAATAAAAAAATACCAGTTCAAACAGATTTTGGTCGGTTTTGGTTCGGTTTGACCGGTTCTTGACCGGTTTCCATCGGTTCTAAGTTCCTCCAGTTTTATAAAGTATCCGGACCGGTCGAGCCGGCCGGTCCGGTCCGGTTTTGAGAACTAAAACACATTTTATCAATAATTTTATATAAAAATTACTAACCATTTAAAATGCATTAAAGATTAATAAATGTTTTTTTTTTGCTAAAAATAATAATTTGCATCCGTAACGTGTAACGTATGCTGTGGTGGCGGTGTCCGGATAATCGTTAAAACGATGCCACTGATCCACGCTCCACTCTTCCGCGCATGAAACCACGTTCCAATCAGAAGCCCAATTTCCCCCCCAACCCACTTTCTTCAAAACAACGTGGTGCACGTTTCCGTCTACAGTTACTCACTTCCTCCATGTACCTTCCATTTTCTATTTTTCGTATTTTCTAAAGTCCAATAACTCTTCGGATTTTCTTTTTAATTTAAATAACCTTTCGGGTTTTCCCATTTGGAAACAAATCCTCTCCACTAATATATAATAATCAATAATCAATTATGAAGAAAATATATAATGGAAACTCACGGTCCTTAAAATAGTAGTTAGCAAAATTATTACTATAGTAATAGTAAAAATAATAAATAATATCCAAAACTGATGCATGAATAATAGTTAGTCAAATTGTTATTTGAGAGGTTTTAATTAATTAAATAGAGAGAATTAAATATGAAGCCATGAATGCTTCCTTGCTTGTTCGTCACCCATATCCTTTGCTGTTTTGGCTTCTGATTGACGCACGATATTTCCGAAACTGACCCATCAAGCAAGGCTTAGCAAAGGGGCCAATGAACGTTGCTTGCATGCCACCCTTCTGCGTTTACGGTTCACGAACTTGTCATCATCTTTCTCTGTCTTTTCTCATCACTCCTCACAACTTCACTTACCCAGATTCTCGAATTTGAATTTCCTCTCTCTCTCTAAATTCAATTTAATGTCTTCTAAGAGGTCCCCACAGCAATACGTGGAAGCCATGCCAGTGTTGGAGACTTTAAGGAGAGTGAAGCGTTTAAGGTTGTTTGAACCGTCCGTGGGCGTTGCTGCGTTTTTTCTAGTATCCACCTTTGTTATATGCAGCTTTTTCTACTTGGATTACAGAGAACTCGCTGGGAAATTCGGGTTCTCGGGTCAATCAGAGAGGTTTAAAAGAGGTTCAGTAGAGAAACGTGTGCAAAGAGTTGAATTTTTCGGAGAAAAGGGTGGTGGTGGGTGTGATTTGTTTGAGGGTAATTGGGTTTGGGATGAAAGTTACCCTTTGTATCACTCAAAAGATTGTAGCTTCCTTGATGATGGATTTCGGTGTTCTGAGAATGGAAGACCTGATTTGTTTTACACAAAGTGGAGGTGGCAACCCAAAGCTTGCAACTTGCCCAGGTACACTTACGTTGTTTTGAACTTATGTTGTTTTGTCCTTTGCCACTTTCGCCTAGAAAAACTATAAAATACCAATCACCAACTAAAACAAAGCATTGATCATTGTTTTCACCACCGTTTTGCTGCCGAGAAATTAAGAAAGGAAGTGGTAAACCGTAAATCCAATTGTTGTTTAGTAATTTCAATTAAATTTTTAAGGAACAAAATCATCGTGTGCTAGCAAGCTGTCTGCGAATAATGTCAATGTTCAGTTTTCAGTATTAGAAACTCGGAATAATATTAAAAAAAAAAAAAAGAACTTTTCAATTTTGGTCACGTCATAGTGTTACATAGTTGTGCACGACTTATTGACTTTGAACACGTCTTGCTCTATTCTCATCCGCATCTTTTGAGAGTGACGCAAGTATTGTGTGGCAATTGATTTTTTGTTGTATTATACTACGAGAAAATGACAAAATTTGCCCTAACTTAAATTTGCTTGACTTGGCCAATTGGGCTACAGATGATTTCTTGAGAAGTTTTCTTAGTGGTCGAATGAGGATAAAACATGTTAAAATATTAAATTTGTGGTATATCTAATTTTCATGTAGAACTACTATCATTTTGGGATGGTCACATCGATATAGATGAAGATTTGTCTAATAACCCAAAAATATTATTTTGTGTCATTCATATTTTGAGTTTAATTTACATTCTCAACTAATAAAAAATTATCAAATAATTATTATAAAAGTCAACAATCTTACTTTATACAGCAATTCATGATTAAATGTACTATAGCTCTTCTTTCTTTTGGATTAAGCAGCAACAACCCTCCTATCAATCCTATATTAATTAGTTGCATCCATGGCCTTTAATCAATGTCCAGGAACTATATGTTTATTACATGACAGTATTCTAATGCTAAATCAAAGACTAATTTTGTTATGTTCATATGGATGAGATCAATGTCCTGTAACATATTCTTTCTCTCTGATTAATTTCATGGAAAAGTAGAAGTGAACTTAACATTGGACTTTTTCACTAATACACACAGATTCAATGCAACAATGATGTTAGAAAAGCTGCGGAACAAACGCCTAGTGTTTGCTGGGGATTCAATTGGTAGAAACCAATGGGAGTCACTATTATGCATGCTCTCTTCTGGAGTTCCTAACAAGGAATCAATCTATGAAGTGAATGGTAGCCCAATCACAAAGCACAAGGGATTCTTGGTGTTCAGATTCAAGGATTATAACTGTACAGTGGAATACTACAGAGCTCCTTTTCTTGTATTGCAAAGCCGGCCTCCTCCCAAAACTGATAGAAAGATTAGGACAACCCTGAAATTGGATCAAATGGATTGGTACTCCATGAAATGGAGAGATGCAGATGTCCTGGTTCTTAACACAGGACACTGGTGGAATTATGAGAAAACCTTAAGAGGGTAACTCAATCCTCCCTTATTTTTGTCATTTTAATATGACCACCTATGACTATTATTGGTATTTTTCACCTGAAGAAAGGATTGAATTTTTTCTCTAATTGTTCAGGGGTTGTTATTTCCAAGAAGGTGTGGAAATTAAGTTGGAAATGAAGGTAGAAGAAGCATATAAGAGGTCCATGGAGACAGTATTGAATTGGATACAAAATTCAGTGAATCCTAGGAAGACTCAAGTTTTCTTTCGTACTTATGCCCCTGTGCATTTCAGGTATGTAATTTGTTTCACTTTTCAAATAACATATTTCCCTTCACTCTCCTATAATAGTATCACTTGCATTAATGTGGAATGTATATATTCCTGGAACTCTAACTATTGAATATTTAAACCAATCCACTTCTGTTAGCCTTGGTGTACTCTATCTATCTATGCATATAACTCTTCAAACCTTTTTCTTTGGTTGAAAATCAAAGTTTTTTCCTCTAAAAAGCATTAACATATTTGAATATGCATAAGTTATTAGAATCTAAATTTCTCTGATATGTATTATACAGAGGTGGAGATTGGAGAAAAGGTGGAAACTGTCATTTGGAAACACTGCCAGAGCTTGGGTCCTCATTGGTGCCTAATGATAACTGGTCACAATTCAAAATAGCCAATTCTTTGCTATTAGCACACACAAACACCAGTGAAGTTTTGAAGTTCAAGATATTGAATGTAACTCAGATGACAGCTCAGAGAAAAGACGGGCATTCATCCATCTATTATATGGGCCCTAATGCGGGCCCCGCACCTCCCCATCGCCAAGATTGCAGCCATTGGTGTCTCCCTGGTGTACCAGATACTTGGAATGAGCTACTTTACGCATTGTTCCTAAAAAATGAAACTTCTCATAGACGGAGCTAGTGTTCTAGTAATACTCAATATCAAGAGCATGGATTCATGGAACATTATGCAAAGCAAAATGAATATACCAATTCTTTCCTACAAGTTTCACAAAGAACAAATATGCATGACATTTATTTCAGCAGTGACCAGTAAAAATTACTTATCTTTAGAAGTCCAAGACTCAACTTCTGGTAGATACTTGCTTCTATATTTTGATTAGATTAGATTAGATAAGGTAAACAGCAATGATAGTGTAATTACCAATATTTGTTGTTAGTTGAATTGTGAATATAGTTATACAAATTATATTTAGTGATTTAATAGTTTTTACTTTCAGTTGGTAGAACCATGGGACATCTAGCGTGAGCGTGGGAATTCAAATCTCACAGTACATTTCATTCCCCTTCCTCTTCCAATGAGTAAGACAGTGAGTCATTTCTTAAAAGAAAATTAGCAAACGAAAATGAAAAAGTCGCTATGCTATTTTTAACTCTTTAAACAATGTTAACACACATAGAGTACAACGACTAATCAGTTATGAATAATTTTTCTTCAAAAAATTAATAATAAGACCTACTTAGGAGAACATATTCTATGGTTTGGACTAATCTCCATGACGCATGTTATTAATTTTTTTTTTATAAATTGAAAAAATTGATCAAAATTATAAATTCATACTGATATGAGCTATCTAATAATTTTTCCTCCTCCCAAATTAGAGGTGTATTATTATGGTACATCCAACTTTTCTTCCATCTCACTTTCATTCCAATTTTCTTTTTATATTTTTCTTTATTTTCTATCTCATCATTACTCATTAGTTACATTACATCTATTAGTTTCTTTATTTTTTTATTTTTTTTTCTCTTTTATCTTTTTCTTCTTTCCATTTATACACCTAAAAAAAGTTTTAACTTTCATTTCACTTTATAGTTTAATTTATAAAATTTATTTGTAATGAGTGAAATTCATGCAGTTGAAAATTTGAGACTTTTTAACTAAAATAGGAAAAAAAAAGTAAATACCAAAAAAGTATTGTTTGACAATAATTTACATGGCATGAGTTGGTTTTGCCATGTCAAAATAACACAGAAGGCGCTACACCGTGTATCTCCTTATGTTATTTTTTTTAACACAAGCGGCACCACACTGTATGTCTCATTCTGTTACTTTTTTTGAAACAGGTGACGCTACACCGTTTGTCTTCTCCTGTTTGCTTTAAGATATATTACAATTATTTTTAGAGTGGTGTAAGCTCCGCTATGTTTACACGTGGAGAATGATCTATTTAATGGAAGAACTCGTGTTCGATTCTTTCTGTGTGCAAAATTCTTTGCTGCTGGTCCAATAGAATTTTGCACACGGAAAGAATCGAACACGAGTTCTCTCGTTAAATAGATCATTCCCTACGTGTAAACGCAACAGAGCTTACACCACTCTAAAAATAATTGTAATATATTTTAAAACAAACAGGAGAAGACACACTGTGTGGCATCACCTGTTTCGAAAAAAAGCAATAGAAGGAGACACAGTGTGATGTTTCCTGTGTTAAAAATAGCAACAGAAGGAGACACACGGTGTGACACCTCCTGTGTTAAAAAATTCGAAATACATGAAAAGACACACAGTGTAACGTATTTTATTATTTCGACATAATAAAAATAATCTATGTCATGTAAATAATTTTAAAAGTACATATTTTTGGTATATAGTTTTTAATTTATTTACTATTTTAGTTAAAAAGTCGAAAATTCAAGTGCAGAGATCCCTGATTGCTGATAGTATCGATCATTGTGCAACCAAAAGAATAGTTCAGTAGAACAAATCGGATTCTGCCACGTCAAACTAAGGTGTTACATAGTGCAGCAGGTAAGTTAAAAAAAATGGTATCCATTTTCGAAGCACGATTCCGTTAGCAACTCAGCATAGATTTTTCTTCGCACTTTGCACAGTTTCGAAAGAAGGGGCATTATCATCAATGGCGGACGCGAACTTCGCCTTCTTTGTTCTCTTCCTCCTTCCGGTGGCTCTTCTGGCGGTAGTCTACTTCCTGGTCCGGCCGCGTCCCGTGAAGATCCCGATCAAAAACCGGCACGTGTTCATCACGGGCGGATCGAGCGGCATCGGGCTGGCGCTGGCTCACCGCGCGGCGGCGGAGGGCGCGCGCGTCTCGATCCTGGCGCGGTCGCCGGCGAAGCTGGAGGAGGCGCAGAACGCGATCCGCCTCGCCACGGGCATCGAGGTGGCGGCGTTCGCGGCTGACGTGAGGGACTTCGACGCGGTGAAGCGCGCCGTCGACGATGCGGGCCCCATCGACGTGCTGCTGCTGAACCACGGCGTGTTCGTGGCGCTGGAGCTGGAGAAGATGGAATTGAGTGAGGTCAAGTTCACCATGGACGTCAATCTCATGGGAACATTGAATCTCATCAAGGCCGCGCTGCCCGCAATGAAGAACCGCAACGACCCGCTGCCCGCTTCCATTGCCCTTGTTTCCTCACAGGCGGGTCAGGTACACTGTACACCTCTTTGTGCCCTTCTGTTATTTATTGTGAGATAATCTAATATATGGATTATTATTATTAGGTTAATTACTCATTTGTTCTCTACACATGCACAATTTTTATGTTTTATTTCATATATAATTGTTTTAATCTCTACGCACACATTTTTTTAATCCTTTTTAGTCTCTGCCGTCCATAAGGACTAAAACAAGTTAAAAATGTATGTGCAGGGACTAAAATGAGTAGTTTAGGTGCATGGACTAAACGTAAAGATTGTGTAGGTATAGAACCAGATGAATAATTAAACTTTATTATTATTATTTTGATGTGGAATTTATGTTTATGTTTAGGTGGGAATTTATGGTTATGTAGCTTATTCGGCAAGTAAATTTGGCCTTCGTGGTTTAGCAGAAGCATTGCAACAAGAGGTTATAGGAGATAATATTCATGTTTCTCTGATTTTCCCTCCAGATACGGATACTCCTGGATTAGCAGAAGGTAGGTTTTATATTGGATGTTTTAGTTTATTTCTTCATACACGTTGTAAATAACTTGTTAGTTTTATGTAAAGCTCGCCATGGATGTGAAGTGCTTGAATCCATAACTCCTTGAAATTACGTAGAGTGTGTTTGATTTTCTATTTTCAAAAAATGTTTTTAGTTTTCAAAATGTAACTAAATAAGGTTGCTCCAGCTGGTAGAGGGTGTTGTAAGGCAGAGAGCAGAGTGTGGAATTGAGGAAGATGTTGAACAAGATGAAAACAAAAGAAGAAGATGAAAAAACATTTTCTAGTTGTTTCTATTTTTTAGTTTTTAAAACACTCGTTTGAAAACAATTTTCATAACTTAATAGATTTTGGATAAGAAATTGATTATTGAGTAGTGTGAAATTGTTTTAGAAAACAGTTTTTAAAACCAAAACATGAAAAGAGAATCATACGAGCGGTAAGTTTGTTACTCAGAATTCTGCACCAATTGCCAATTTAATTACTCTAGCTCTCTTATTATCAGAATGTCTTTACTTTCTGTATGTGATCTAAATTCATACATTTGACTGTTGTCAGGTGGGATGCTATTGGATCAATCCTAATTAAAAACTTATAGAGATTAGAGAATGGATAATTATTGCTTAACATAATAAGTTCATCCATGATTATTAAATATTCATTTAGAATTTATGCCTTCATGGGTTTATAAAAGATAAAATTTGTGCTTTCAGCATGTTAAATGTCTGTTTATAGCATATCTTGTGAAGTTTATGTATCCTGTTATCAAAGTGGAAGTACTAGCTGAAAGGTTACTTTTACAGAAAACAAGAGAAAACCGGAGCTCACAAAAATCATTGCAGCCTCCTCTGGTTCTATGAAAGCTGATGAAGTTGCTCAGAAAGCTTTGGATGGTATCAAATGTGGCCGTTTTATTGTTTCTTGCAATTTGGAGGGAATTGCACTATCCCTAGCAACTGCAGGTTTATCTCCTCAGAGGTCTTTCTTAATGGCATTTCTTGAGGTTGTTGCTGCTGGAATCCTACGGATTGTTGCACTAGGAATGCAGTGGACTTGGTATGGAAGTATAGAGAAATATCACAGCCAAAGGAAGGGTAAGTGTTGCACAAAATGATATATCTATGAAGGGATGGGGGAAATCATCTCTTATTTTGTCTTAATTTAATTCCCATTTGTCCAATAACTTGTTAAGATTAACAACAAAGTTTTACTTATTCTATCAATTGGTTCCTATAGTTTACCCAGTTTCAAAATTAGTCTCTAGAATTTAAAAGTTTCACATTTGACCCATAGAATTACCAAATGTTTCGGATTGGCTCCCAATTGTGACCAAATGTACGGCATCTGTTAATTAGAGCCGACATGGGAAATGGTGTGAGGTTGTGGCAATCAATTTTGCCCGCTTGGACTAGAGAGGTGGTCAAATTAATCCATTTCTCTCGTGAAAGTGAAAATCAAATCACTTGACGGTGTTGGGCACATGAAATGGGTTGATTTGGTCACCTTATTTTTTTTTTTTTGGAAGGCAAAGAAATATTATTAATAAAAAGAGGGTTTGAAAATCATTGCCACATCAACTCACCATATGCTACCATAGCACTAACTAACGGATGCCTAACAGTTGGTAAAAGTATTGGCGTGAGACCAAATTAAATACGTAATTAAAAGAAAATAATATAATGTTTTAATTCTAAAGCAATTAGAACATTGTAAAAGGTTAATTGGATGTTACTTTTATCTGGCAGGAACCTCCTAAAGAATCGCCTGTACCCTGTAAAAGGTTAATGCTAATTCAAATGAATTGCCTAGGGCAAAGCTTGTGAAATTGATGATTAATTCTTCTAACAGGTTCATCCCGAAGGAGCTGAAACACTCTGAGTTCTATGTCCTGTTTTAGGAGAGTTGTGTGCAGATATTGGGATCTGGCTTTCTTCCACTCTGTTCCACAGTGAGATTAATATAGGGAAATTCAAATGATCGTTAACAAATGAGAAGTCAATAAATATCAAGCTGTTCAAGTTTGTTGTTTGACTTTCATTCACTAGTACTTGATAGAGAGTAAAAAGTGAAAATAAGGTACATCTTGTTTTTAATCACATTTTTGTTGTGTTATGCAAATGTATGATTAGAATTTAGAAATTTAGTATCCTATATTTTGAACCACTCATTTTCCGCCATCTTAATTTTAATTGTATCAAGTTGACCTTATAATTGTTTTCTGATAGTAGAAAGGATTTGCCTCCTAGTTCTTTAAAGAGTACGGTGTGTTCTGTTTTGATTTCATTGTTAGTTGTATTAATCGGGGGTACCCTGTGAAGCATGAGTGAAGGTATCGTCCTCTTCCTCTTGTATGTTTTGGAAGGCACAAAATTGTGCTCTTTACATCAATGATATCATTTTCCTCTGCTAAGCGTTTGTATCAAATCAAATACACAATACAATTCAGATGTAGCGGAAGATCAATTGCACCAGTGTAAATCTATTGCACCAGCCACCAGAGATTGTTATAGGATGTAATAGTATATTAGGTAACAAATTCTCATTTAGATGGTCAGATCCATTATGAAAAACAGACGATACTTGATTTTGAATATAAAGCAAATCAAATATTAAAAAATATTTTTAATTTTTATTTAGTATTGAGAAATTAAAGTTTAGATAAAAAGAATTTAAAAAGAAAAATATTTTACTCGTATTTTTTTTTAAATATAATGATTACTTAGATACTGATGAATTAGATATAATTTTTAGACTTGAAAGTTTTAAAATAATTTATCTAAGTAGAAAATAAAACAAATTGACATACTCAATCACATACACAAATTAACTTTATTATTGATTAAATTTTAAATAAAATAATAATAATAATTTTTAATAAACCTTTGTTTTAAAAAGACCTCGTATTACAATTCGTTTTGAACCTAAATAAACATTAGGCGCACATGATAGTATTTAGTTAGATGGGACGAAGGAATTTTTATAAACTTTTTTTTTTCATTAAAATTTCTCGTATCCTCTTCTGCTTTAAATTCATCTGTAAAAAAGTGTGTAAAGAGAGTATTGGCAAGGGAGCTTGACAAGCTTCTGGCGCCGAGTTGAGATACGACCTTGAAAGCTTCACCTGTGAAGTTTCTCTTGTGCGCGCTGCCGCTGGCAGAAACCCCTACAACAAAACTCTATATCATTATTCGAAATTATTATATGATCTAAAAGCAGATGATCTCAGTGAATTTTCATGTGACAGATGACCATATTTTTAATTTATGAAAAGAAAAATGTCACAGAGATTACGCAGCATACATTATTCCAAACCAGATAATAATTTCTCTCTTACAGCAGCCGCTCATTGCATTGAATATGCTTACTTATTGAATGGAACGAGGTAACGAGGATGGAGTATTATTAACACGTTCTCTCACGTACTATTTTCTATATACTTGCTCTTATTAGACGAAATTCAAGTGATATTTTACTAAATAATAATGTGACTCCCGAAATAAGACTATGTGAATGTCATTTAGTGAGTTGCAAACTTAAGTTTAAACTTAAGAGTACGTTGCAAACTTAAGTTTGATAAAAATGAGTTTACATGATTTATGTTTGGGTATTTTTTGTTCAAAAATATGTTAATAAAATGAAATATGTTTGGATAATACCAATGAAAAGTACTTTTACTTCATGTTTCTATTATAAATATACAAATCAAAAGTACTTTTACTTTAAAAGCATCAAATTTGTTGCTTCTGATCCAAATCCGGATTTGGTCCAAACGTAGGTTGCAAAATTAATTTTCGGAACTCCCAAACATGATGTCAAACTGAGTTTGAAGCTTCAAAAGTATGTTTGAGGTACCCAAATAGATATCCAAACATACCCTTAGTCGTGAAAAAGAATGTGTTGAAACAGTGAATGCGTTGAAGCATTTCTCATGAACTAATTTATTACTCTCTCTTATTTCCTTTTTTGTTATTTCTTATAATACGCCATCTAATAAATTTAACTTTTAGCTATTTGAAAATGAGTCTACAATGATGTAGCCATTGTTTTGTAGTTAGTTTCTTGATCATTTTAGTGTGTGTTTGATTTGTTGACAGCACGAATTCCAAAATTATTCAACGGAGAAGCATGTAAAAGGAAGCTTCGAAATGAACCTATGTTTAGGGTAACGAAATGAACCTATGTTTAGGGTAAGGGAACGGAGAACCAAACACTTTCTTAGTATCCATTTTAGGCCCATTAGTTACAAGATTCACTGTTTTATTAAATAGGCTTTCAAGAGGGCTTAGCATTTTGGCTTTCCTGGAGTTACTTATTCACTTACCCAGGTATTTTAGTATATAGATGATTTGGGATCTTAGTTCTTCCTACCAAAAGTTTAAATTTTTGCTTGATGTGTAAGATATTGAATCGACTGTTTGATATTTATGCCATTTATTGTTTTCCCTTGTTAATTGTGGTAGTCTTTAGTATATTTTTCTTGTTCATAATCAAGCAATTTTGTCCTTTCTCTTAGTTAGCAATGCAGTAATTTTTTTTTGTTTCAAGTTCTTTGTCCTTTCTCTCCTCTTTGCAGGGGCCAACCGGCCAAGCCTTCGTTGACAAAGAAAATATTGAAATGGTAATTTTTATTTAGCTTTGGGCTTTTATTTAACTGGCATGAGATACCGCATATACAAGGACACAACACACGGCAAAATCTGAAGTGTCCCACTAGGATTTAAGTGTCATGTCTGACTCAAGTGTACGTGTCTGACATGAGACACTAAATGGCATGAGACAACATATACAAGAAGGACTAAGAAGTACTAACTCAAGTGTTTGAAATGGTGATTTTTATTTAGCTTTGAACTTTTGTCTAAAAAGCACTAAGGGCATGAGACACAGCATATACAAGAAGGACACAACACACGGCAAAATCTGAAGTGTCCCACTAGGATTTGATCAAGTGTATGTGTACATGAACTTCCTTTAATGTGTCTGCGCTTCAAAGATTTTGATGCTGGCTATTTATAATTAAAATCCATACTTATCTTTGTTGCTGACGGGCCTCTCTGGTTTATTTAACGCAATAATGTTAGAAAAGAAAATATTCTGTGTCAGTAAAACAGTTAGCATCTCGACAATGTATCAGTGAAATTAGTACTGTAAAGTGTACATTATTTGTGTATATTTACATTTTAATAAATGCATTTGATTTTGACTTTGTTTACTTGAATGAATTCTGGCAACTCATATCTTGGTGCATCTTTGGTATATTTCCCTTCTAATGTGTTTTTAATTAAAATTGTGGGAGCAGCTTGTCAAAAGGAAAAAGATTGGTGAACACTTCCAATCTATATGACACCTAGTAAGAGAAAAAGAGGGAAATATAAATATGACAGATGGAGTGCATGTTTGGATCTGCAACAAAGATCCACATTTTCCTCTTAATTCCTATCAAAATGTTTAAATTGATGCAAAAGCAAGAACTACTTGCTTCAGGATGATGTGCATCAAGCCTATCTGACACCCATCCAAGCACACTAATAATGTGATAGAAAGAGAGATAGAGAGAAATGATAGGTATTAATGAAGTGTTAGAATAGAGAAGTGGTGTCCACCAATCATTATTCTGGTAAAAAACAAGCATTACACACCAAGGAAAGAACATGTACCTGCAAGCTCCCCCAATACTGGAAGAAATGACTCCTTCAAAACCTAAGTGCATGATTGGTTCAATTTATTTTAAAGAAATAATTGCTTATTTTTACTAGTTCCCCGGGAGAGCTTTTAAAAAAATAAGTAATTATTTCTAGAAAATTAATGTTTCCCCATACATTTCTACCTCTTTTTGATGTTATAGGTAAACAGAAAATACTCAACACATACTTTCTTTTCATTTTCACCTCATTTTCTTATTATTTTTCTTCTTTTTATATTATATCAATCAGTTTTTCTCTTCTGTTTTTTCTTTCTTCTTCCCATCTCTTGTTTTTTTTTTCTCCCCAATCCATCCCTTTTTAGGTTGTACCTTTATCACTGCTCTGGGTAAACTGTCCAAGGATGTTGTCCATGTAAAACTCACAACCAGCAAGGACCACAAAAGGATTCTCCTGTCTCAGAAATTTAAGCCTTGTTTTCAAAAGTTGGTGGGGTTACTGACATGGATACAGCTGGAGGAACATAATTTAGGACATCCAAATATAATTCACTGCTAGAATTTTCAAGGTTCCACTAGCATTATTGATCGGTGTTTGAGATCACAGAAAATTGCACATATTGATTGGACAAGGTTAACTGTTCCTACCCTGTAAAATTTATTCATAGATGGCTAGTCAATACAAATTGATGTTCTGGTTTTGTTTTGTCACTCACAGGGCCATGATTTTTGGCTATTCCATTTTTGTCACATTCTTTTAGGCTACAAAGGAATCAATGAAGTTGCTTATCCGTTTCTCCCTGCTTTCATCGCGATAATCTTGAAATTCAATTCAAATGAAAATATCTTGATCTTGATAGTTGGTTAATTTAATTTGCGGTAGAAAAGTATGTACATGAGTACGTGTATCACATGAAAAGGAATGATTGATACCCTTGAAAACTACTTAGCATACTATTACTAGTGTGCAGTTAAGGCACCATGTCAATTGTGGAATAAGCTGTGGATGCATTTGATCCTTACATAGACTGAAAAATGGTCCTAAAGGAACATTTAAATTTGTACCTTGTAGGCTTGGGAGTCAGCTATATATCTATGTATGGTATCTGATACTTGTATCATATATGTGTGTGCATCATAAAGTTTCACAAAATTCTTTTTCAAAACAGTGTCATATAAAACGTAGCTTTAACAACGAATAAACTTACTAATATTGAATGTCAGAGTTGATAGCCATTTTTCAGTTAAAGCACTAATTGACTCTACACGTATAACATCACTTTTGAATGGGTCTATAGAAAGAAGATACATATAACATTCCAAAACAAGCTGCGAAACTATGCTCTATAAATCATTTTGCAGACAAGTAACCATCTTGACAAATAAATTCTATCAGGATTGTTGGAGAATATCAAAGTGGGAAATTTCTCAAGTCTGCAACAAAGGCTTCTTAATACTATCATGGGATGTGATGCTCAAGGTCCTGAGACTATTCCCAAAACCACGTTAAACTTGATGTGTGACTAAACAGCGTGATTGGAAATACATTGTACAGCCAGTAAACACGCCTATTGAGTAAACCACGTTGCTGATGTGTGACTAAACATGCTATAAAAATCATACAATTCTCTTTCTAAAATTGATGATGTATGGTAATTTGAGTATCGATATACATTACTTTCTTTAACGTATTTATACCCAAATTATCGGACCTATGTACTGGCAAATTGGCGATGATTCCTGAATTAGTTACTATAGCAATTCCAAACCATATCAAAAGGGGCACATGCAATGAAGCATTGTTGTCATAAGAAAGACGATTAGACAAGTTAAAATTGGTTCCCTGCTACTATTTTTAAGTCTACAACTATAATTTAATCTGCATAAGATTCACCATCTGCATTATTTGGATTGGTAGAAAACTTTGAAATAAAATGCAATTTCAATCCATTTCATTGCTTGGATTGCTTAATTTATAATGGAATGGAATAAAAAAAAAGATGAATATGTTCCTGTTAGAAATCTCACATATGGACAAAATAGAATATATCAGTGAGAGGCAACTCTCATTTCTTGAATTAGCTTTTATAAGTCCAAACCTAAATTCTAAGAGTTTTATCTAATTACATGCTCAAAACATTTATTTTTCCTTCCCTCTAATTTGGAAAGTATGAGATGGTAGGTATTAGATTTTTTTTTCATTATATTTATCATATTACTTATCTATCCTTCTTTAGCCTGTAGTCTCACGATTGAACATGACCCGATAGCTTTCGAGCCATTTAATGCTTGTTGTATTATTGATTTTTAACCCTCAGGCCCATTTCAATGAGTATCCAGACTGAATCATAATAGCACATATCAGTTATATCATTCTAAAACTTAATCTACTAGTCAAACAAATTTTGAGTTAATATATTTTGAAACAATAAACATAATTTTCACATCATATAATCATGTGAAAATTCAATAGTATAAGAGAATCCATTCCTGTTTTTCCACTGTATTATTTTGCCTGTCAAGTACATATTTTTCCATTGTATTTATTTTTACTTAATTGATAAGTTACGAAAGATATGCTTGTTTTGTGATTTGTGTGTATGGATGTGTCAGTTATTATATTAGGGACCATCCACTATTGTGAAAATTTCGGTCACAATAGTAATGACCGTATCAATTACAACTTTTACCACAACGTTTTAAACCTGCACAGCCACACATCAACAAGTACATGTCAATGACAATTAACATAGTTTTGATGAAGAGTGGGATAATATATGAGTTGAAAATTAAATAAAATGTTGGTTTCTAAATTTGAACACTGTTAACCTGCTCTTCCAGGAAGGTTCCTCCCTATTCACTTGGCCATAGACATTGACAAACTGTCAGATGTTTTGTCTTCCTGAGCTATTCAGCACCTTGGTCCAAATAATATGTGGATGTGAATATTGTTTGAAGTTTTATTATTAATTAAAAATAAATAAAAATTTGGAATAAGAATAATATTGAGACAATATAATAATAATTGCCGGTGTAAAAAATTTTACACACAATTAATTAGATATGACTTTTAACATACATGTCAGTTTGAGATTGAATGATAATACAAAAATTCTTTATACTATTAATGTATATACTATTTACTCTATTTTTATTTTATTTCATTTTATTCTACTTTGTTTTATTTCACTTTACTCTGTTCAGAGCAATTAATATCCGGTGGAAAATAAAACAGTACACATGAGTTCAATTTGATGGACAACAGACATGGAACCGAATGGTGGAAATGGGTTCTGCAATGTGGAAAACTCGCCCGTGTCCCAGTATACTTATCTATTAGTTTAATTTAACACTGATAATCTTTTGAACTTAATTGCTTTTATTTTATAAATTAAAGGATCAAAATTACATAATTTAAATTATGAGGATGAAAGTGTTTTCCCTATTAAAATAGAGGGATAGAAATTGCAAATTAGCCTTTCACTTAAAGTTATTTTAAGTTAGTTTTATTATTTTAACTTAACTAAAAATAAATGTTAATTCTAGAACTACGTTTGCATTTCTATAGTTTCATACGTGTCCCTTTAATAATAAATTGGCGACTAAGTCACAAGTTAGGTACCTTAACTTAAAATCATTTGACGTGCAATACATGGACTATAAAACGAAAGGTAAAAGAAAAGAAGAAAAACAATACTATTAATCAAATCACAGTAATGTGGACTCGGGTCTACAAATCTTAATTTTCCAAAACTCACGCGGTTCACCTCACGTGACAACCGACACACACTGCGGCTAAGCAAGTTGAGAATTGCCACACTCATTAGCCACTCACGAGTCAATGAGTCATGACAATGAAAAAAATTCTAAAATATACCCATGTCACTTTCTTAACCCTTAAATACGTGTTCAGAGATTCAATTTCCATATCTGTATATATGAAAAAAAATATTTATTGAAAAGTCGGTCAAATTTCAATATTTTGAAGAATTATAGTATATTTAGGTTAGATTTAAGTTTTCTAAAATCAATTCTAATTTCACTTTTTAAGTTTTTCACCATAATATTTGGAGTTGAATGGATTCTAGTAACTATCTAAATACACTATTAATCATTAACTCTAAATTAAGAAATATCTTAGATTCACCCCTTTAAATCAGTAAAGAAAAGTATATTATTTATTGATGATAGTTAATGACTAATTTTTTGAATTAAGTTGAGAGCTAACGACTTAAAAAAAATATAAAGACTCTGAACGACAAAAATTTCATTTAACTTTTTTAATCGTGGTGTTCACATGTTATGCTTTAAGCAAACCGAGAGCAGTATTTTCGGAATACATAAAAAATTCCCTAGGAACTAGAGGCATCGGTGTTATTACTCATAAAAAGGGTCCCAAATTAATGGTGTTGATTCTACTGGACCCTCAGTGCAAGTAGTTAAACAAGTAGATCCACCGACCCATACAAGTAATATTTGTCCTGTTGGTTTAATCTTAACCATGAGCAACCACATGAGATGGGAACGGATAAGAATCTTTGGGACAAATATTCATTTGTCGCCTATGCATAATATGAAAGGCTTTTGAAATAATTTGAGCCATAACTTACTGTTTTGATGAGATGAGAATGCGAGAGAGAACAAGGCCCATCCACAACCATGTGTATTGAGGATTGAATATCTGGACATGGGCTGTTTCCTACTGTTCCTTAAATACTTTTTTGATCAAATAGGATAACATCACTACACATTTCCATGATGCTTGTGTAGTAGGGCTTAGCCAGATTGGCCAACTGTGACCATGGCCCCACCAAACCACATGACCACCCCTATAATCTCAACTCACCCATCCCTACCCTTTTCCCTATATAAACTTGTGTATCCATAAGTTTTGGAAAACAGAAGAAAAGAGAGAGATACAAAAGAGAAAGTAAAATTATAAACTCTTGTACTTGGTTTCATGCCAAATTAGGGAACTCTTTTGGTTGTCAATTAGATCACAAAGACATGGAGGTTGCTGTGGAACTTGAAGATGATATATTTTTTGCTGATTTGAGCAAGGAAATTGCTCTCCTAATTATGGATGAAGATGAAGATCCACTTGCTTCTTGTCCTCCTGACTCTCTTCAGGTTCTTTACTACTTTCATCTCTTCAAACACATGCTCCACACATACTTTTTTTCCCCTTCTTCTTAATTACAATTATGGCACTTAAGAAGAAATTTTTGTCTATTACAATAATATTAACATGGTTAAACTAATTTTTCAGGCTTTTTCTGGGGCAATTCAGCCTCCTCCACAGTTTGCTTTCCTCTATGAGCAAGCTTTGAGAAGAGAAAGCAAAGGGACAGGTGTGTTTATCCCTCAGGCAACACAGCCAAGAAGGAAGCAGAGGAAAGGAAGGGCTAGTTCATATGCAAAACATCAAAAGCAGTCTCAAGATACCAGAATGGCTTCTCAAGTTCCTAACAAGAATTCTTTCAAACCCAGAAATGGCTGAGGATATTATATATAGATCCTTGTGAAAACCTGCATAATCTTACAAATTCTACTGATTAATTTCTTTGCCAAGTTTAATAATTTGTGGATCTAATTCTTTAGCCTTTAGGCAATAATTATGTGGTTAATTATTTTGTATTGTTTATGTATAGGTAAATGTACATGGGAAAACCATATATACCTAAATATTAGGCATGATGTAGGAGGTTCACCCAAGGTTTTGTCACCTTCCTCTGCAGACAAGCATTTCATTATTATCTGGTTTCATGTGATAAGTTTGTCCTGGTTTCAAAGATATTAGTGTGACTATTTTCTTCATACTTTTACTTTTCCTTTTCCTTTTGTTTTCCTTTCTACTCATTATATAACTGCAAGTTATCCTTTGTTTTTTATTTTGTATATATCCATCAACTTAATATCTCTGGTTCATATGCTTAATAAATGAAAAGGGAAAAGAAATAAAGGAAATAAGAGGGAAGTGTAAATTGATTCCATATCAAATCAAAAGCATACGTGAAGGCTAGATATGCACAAGGTTTCAATCTATTTGATGTGTTATCGAGTGAGTGTTACAAACTTGTTTTATAATGATATTAATTTTGTAGAATTACTTTTAATTAAAATTTAAATTTAAGAGAAATAATTTATATTTAAGTTTTTAGTCAAATTTAGTATAAAATTCTTATAACACTAAAGTTATATTTTTCACTTCTAATTAAATGTATTTTCACAATAAGCTTGATTTTTTTATATAATTTTTTTTATAATCAAACACACTATTTTTATTATATAACCCAAAGGGTTGGCGCAGTGGTATAAGATTCCGCTGTGTTCACATGAGAAACGATTTATTTAGTAAGAGAACTCGTGCTCGATTTCCTCCGTGTGTAAAATTTTTTTGGGCTAGCGACAGTCACGCACCACGAATGGGATTAGTCTTTGACCAGTAGGCTAGGGGACACCCGTAGTCTCCAACCCAGAAAAAAAAATACTGTTTTTATTATATAAAATTGCGTTTATGAAATAAATGTGTTTGGAGAGCTCAAAATCTCCCTGATCGAAACATGTAATTTTTTTTTAATCTAGAGTATTTCTTAGCTATACACAAAAAAAAAAAAGAGTATTTTTTTGATAGCTAAGGGTTACCGACTAATTCTTTAAGATACTTAATTAAATTTATTTAAGGACCAGACTCGCAATCTCCCCAACCGAAACATGCAATTGGTGCTAATATTGTGTAGTCTTTTTCTTCACTTATTCCATATCAAGAATCTTCAAATTTCAACACATGAAATTCCAAAGCATGTTCTTTGTGGAAAAATAGAGCTACTTTGGATACAGTTGGCAAAATAATAAAATTATTTTTTCCATTGTGATGTACATTTTAATATAAAATTTATTATTGAGATTAATTTAGGTATAAATTTTAATTACATCTAATGGTTCAAAATTAATTATACTTAACTTTTAATTAAACGGACCTTTAAGAAATATTTATATAAAAGGAAAATAATAATAACAATAAATTAAAAGAAATGAACTTTTTATGAGTTAAAATCAAATTATTTATTTTCATTTATGAAAAGATAAATAAACAAATTTATGAAAAAGTTGAGGCGTATAAATTAATTTTAATTTAAGAGAGAACTTTAATTTATTATATTTTTTATTACTTGTTATTTATTTACAAATATTTATTGAAAATTATTCAAACTAACTTGTAATATAATTCCTGGAGTAAGATAAAGGCTGCAATTTGAATATGAATTTGTAGATCCTCGTGTGGACTAGAAGAGGACCATATGTTCCATTGAAGACTTTTGATAGTGAATAGTAAAGGAAAAGCTTCGAACAATTGCTTTCCTGGAAGACACAAAGAAAAGGAAAAATCAATAAAAATTAATATATTTTTCACTTTATCATTTACTAGAGATCCTATTAGCACCGTTGGAAAAGTAAAGTGTTGTATATGATTGCAAGCATAACTTAAGCTTTGGGGGTTGCCTTGCCTATAATAATGAATGAAATTGCCAATCAATTATTCTCGGCCTTCCTGGCAAGATCTGCGGTTTAAGAATGTCCTATTACGGTTGTCTGTCATGGTGTCTCAGTCGGTTCTCTTTTCTTACAAGTTATTACAAAGAAATTTCCCTTCTTATTATTTTTAAAAAATATGATTCTTCCTTTGTCAAAAAAAAAAAAAAATCTAAGATTCTTCCAAGAAATTTTCCTTCTAGTTCTAGCCGACACCGTCAAGAAAAATGAATTTCTTTATCGACGCCTTTTCTTTTTCGCCCAAAAGTTTTATCGCCACCAAGTACCACTCAGGTATAAGTTTTGTGTGCATAACTCTTAAGACTGTTAGATGGGAGCAGCGACGAATAGAGATGGGGGGCAGGGGCGCCAGTCCCTTTTTTGGGATTTTTTTTGTCTATATATATATATTTTTAAATTAATTAGTATAAAATTATATAAAATTAATTGTGTATGTTGTTATTATAATACCAGTTAAAGTTAATTAGTATAAAATTGTATAAAATTAGTTGTGTTTGTTGTTATTATTGTAATAATTAAGATGATAATTAATATAAAATTATGTAAAACTAGTTGTGTGTTTATTGTTATTATGGTAACAATTAAAATTATTATTATTTAAAATAAAAATTAATTTTAATTTTACATGTAAAAATAATAAATATTTTTTAAAAATTATTATTTATTAAAAATTAGAAATTTAAACAATTATAAAAGGAAAAAAAAATGAGTCCCCCTTTAATAAGTTTCTAGATCCGTTCATGTAAATGAATGGTTGAGATGGGTGGATTGGGGCTGATCCAAAGCTAGAGATTGAAGGGGTGTTTTAAGTGGTACATTTAATTGGTGCTAGCTAGATGCATGGTCTTAGGACAAGGGAAAATGGAAGACTTAGAGGTGTCGATGCGAGTAATGTCTTTGATTGAGTAAAAGCGAGTTCTCTCTCCCAGAAACATATCAAATGAAGGTTCAGGGTGCATTGGTGTGGGAAATGTCTTCGATATTTTTAATTAGTTAAAAGTGTTGACTTTTTAAGTCACTAAATTTTGGTTTTTGTTTAGAGAAAAATGAGTATGCATTGATGGCTGTGTCTATGGTGGGAAAGTAACGCTAATTTCCCACAGTGCGTAAGTAATTGTGATAGTTGGATATAAACATTTTTTGAGATATGTGTGGGATTATAGTAGGAATAGCTGCACTGGATTATATGAAAAAAAAATATCCCTCTTCCTATCATCATTCTTTCCCCTTTACAGTTTCTATCTCCCTTTTCCCTCTCCTGTTTACTATACGGGAGGCACTCTTAGTCAACGCCGCAAACCCATCATCTTTCATCAAAGTTGTTATCTCATAAACTAATTTTTTCCCCCTTCGTGAATGCATTGTTGGGTATTCTTCCTTAAAAAACCTCCAACAAAGATCCGCCTCCTCCATTGAAGGAGAGAGAAAGAGCGGTACGGAGGAGAGAGAGGGTGCACGACGGTGCCAACAATAGTGTGTTTTTGGTGCGATTGATTTCCGCTTTGAAGATAGTGTGTTTTTGGTGCGATTGATTTCCGCTTTGAAGATAGTGTGTTTTTGGTGCGAAGTGCGATTGATTTTCGCTGTTTTTGGTGCGATTAATTTCCGCTTTGAATCTCTGTCACTTTGGATCTATGTTTGAGGCTTGGTTCCCGCTTTAGATCTCATTTCGGATCTGCGCGCAGTGGTTGGAGAGAAGGAGAGCATAAGAAAAGAAAAAAAGAGATTAAAAAAGGAAAGGACGTCGCCGGAAATCCTCTCCCGTGGCGGTAGATGGTGGTTGACGGTGACAGTCATGAAGAAAAACAGGGTAAGCGGATAACAGAAGAGAATACAGAAGTTCACCAAAAAGAGAGAGAGAGAGAGAGAGAATACAGAAGATGGCAAATAAGAAAAAGATGAAAAAAATAGTAAATAAAAAATGAAAAAGAATAAAAATTATTCCAGTGTATATATGCTTACTGTATATCTTAAAAACACCTGGATCCAACGGTCATACTTACTTACGCACGGTGGGAAACTTGTGTTACTTTCCCACCGTAGACACAGCCATGCATTGACAGTATAAGATAGTTTTACACTGTCATCCAATCATAAACTATCATGTATGGTAAGTTTGTTGACTTTCACAATAACAACTTTAAAAATCATATCAATGGTGATTTATGATGGAATGACAGTATAAAACTATTTTATACTGTTAGTATATACCCATTAAACTTGTTTGTTTAATACCAGGGAGGGATAGAGAGGGGGGCAAGCAGGGGCTCCAGCCCCCCCTCCCTCCAGATTTTTCGTATGTATACACATATATTTTTAAATTAGTTAGTGTAAAATTATGTAAAATTAATTGTGTGTGTTGTTATTATAATACTAGTTAAGGTTATCTAGTGTAAATTTGTGTAAATTTAGTTGTGTTTATTGTTATTATTATAATAGTTAAGATGATAACTAATGTAAAATTATGTAAAACTAGTTATGTGTTTGTTGTTATTATAGTAACGGTTGAGGTTATTATTATTTAAAATAAAAATTAATTTCAATTTTAGTGTAAAAATAGTAAATATTTTTAAAAATTATTATTTATAAAAAGTTAGAAATTTAAACAATTATAAAAGGAAGAAAAAAAAATCCAATCCCCCATTTAATAGGTTTCTGGATCTGTCCCCGGATGGTAGAAGAAATAAGTATAAATAAAAATTGAATAAGAAGAAGCATGAGAGAAAAGAAAATGAATAAAAATTAAATAAGTTTTTAAATTGTTTTATTTAAAAAATTAGAAGAAGAAAGATAAATTATGTTTTCATTTATTTAGTTAGGTAAAAAATATAATTGTATTAAATAACATTTATACTTTATAATACAATATAATAAAACTAGGAGTGAGCCATGCATTGCACGGTTTTTTAAGTAAAAAAAGAGGGAAAAAAAAAGCAAAGAGAAAAAAGAAAGTGAAATACTAAAAAAAAAAACCAAGTGGGTCTAGCTCAGTTGGTTGAGCAGCGAGTGTTGTAAACCCCTTAATACTGTCTTTTGTAACGACCTTTCTTCGTTACATAACTATCAATAAGAGATTTCATTTTATTCAATTTTAAAAAAAAAACTTTCACTAGTTTATTTATGAAAATACTGTATAAACTTTTCTCAATTTCAAAGCTAATAAAGATACAATTCAAAATCTTAAAACATAACCTACATGTACATACTTCTCATACAAGGTAACCACATAAAAGTCCTATGCTGGTCCATTCTATATAAAAGACTAAACAAAGGAAAGAATGAAGAGATTAAATCTTCAATTCCATGCTCGCTCCGTCTACCAAGCCTCCAAGAGGAGTCCACCTAGAAAGTCTTCTGCTCTCCCGAACGTGACGTCCGAGATCATCACAGGCACGAACCACACGTGCAAACATTGCAAGGGTAAGCTTACCAAACAAAACTACACATATATGTAAATAAGTGAATTTCCAATTATTAAGGAATAGAATGAGAAAACTAGATTTCGTATACTTCAAAATACTATACATAATAATTGAAAATGTTATACAAAACTTAGTTCATAAACTCAAAACTCAGTTAAGCAATAAACATCAGTAAACAACACCATCATGGCTCAACCATCTCAAATAGTTCATACAACATAGTTATATCACCAATTATTAACAGGAATCATCAAATTTCATGGATTACATCCAATCAACAAATGTTATAAATCCTCAATTAACATCAACAACATAAACCATCACCACTCATCATCATGAGCCATAAACATCATAAGTCACATCTGACATCAACTATTACAAGCCTCAACATAATCAACAACAACATAGCTTTATTCCCAATTTCTACCATGAATCATCAAATCTTATGGATTTTATTCAATCAACAAAAGTCACAATCTCAACATAATACAACCACCAACATCCCCCATCACAAAGCGATGTACAACATAAACCACTAGACAACCTTAGTCAACAAGACTGACTCTACTCCATGGAGTTTCAACATCATATGAGCGGTCCCTCATAGGCCCCATCCCCTACCATAGTCTGTACATTCTGACCATTCAGGGAGTCCCTTGAGCAGACCCTACAAGGAAAGTGTGGTTTTATCGAAAATAGACAAGTGTTATAGTGGCTTACCTTTGTAGGTTTGCAAGACCTTACATCTATAGGGATCTGTCCACTCATCTATTCTATAGGCCCATTCCCGTTAGCCACCATGAAAATCCCCAGCACTAGGTTGAGAGCCCACAAAGCACCCTCAACTTACGTGCTTACTCATATGTCTGTGCACCAACTGTGCGCACCTATGCACCAACTGTGCAAATGCAACATTTGGAATATTTCTGTGCATCAACTATGCACCCACTGTATTCCAGCGGCAAAACATATTTGGAGTCCCTTACAGTCTTAGATACAACACCTCCATATCCGCCATCTTCTATGGCCTGACTTAAGGGTCCAAATACATCTCAACAATCCACAATCCTTAACCACGACAACAATCCATCCCCTATACCCTAAAAGAGGCACTAAACCTCTTGAGAAGTAGTTCTCAACACTCCAATACGCCATTTGGAGTCAAAACATAGGGGTGGTACTCGGGAAGATATCCCACTAGGCGAGACCCCCGGGTCGCTTTAATGGGCCGGATTCTGGCGTGAAACTCACCCTCTCAAGTATACCATTTTTCTATAAAAATCTTCCCAAAGGTCATAGCTAACTCCTTTTTAACGTATAGGAATGGTTATAATACAAGATTATCATTCATCATCAACATCATCTCATCAATAATTCATATACATCCCAATAATAATACATCCACCTCATCAAAACATAATTATTACAACAATAATACAACTACCTTACAATAATATAAACACCTACAAAACAACATAATCATCTTATAATTAAACATACTACATTTATATAAACATTTTAAAATCATATAAATCAAAAGGGAAAAAGTTTCAAGAGAATTTCAATTAACCAAATTCTAGCCTGACAGCACAAACTTTCGTGCTGGGCCAGACATCTCTAGCCCGACCGCACAAACTCTTGTGCTGAGCCATTGTAACACCCTAAAAATTTACACTCGTTATGTCTATCATGTGTGAAGTGGTATGATTTCAATTAAGTATCTGTGAAATTATTTTCATTAAATGAAAATAATTAAACTTTGTGTGAATTAGAGTCAAGTACATAATTTATAGCTTTAATTAATTATTTCTTTGTTAAATCAATTCTCAGTATTTGAATAATTAAATAAATACAATTACTGATGAAAATAAATTTAGTGAAGATTTAATTAATTAATTAATTAATTATGCTTTAGAAAAGTATTAAATAGAATGAGAGTGAATTAAAAATCCTTTTTCTCATTGATTAAAGACCAGATGACCAAATCCCGCAGAGACCCAAAACCCAAAATTGGAAAATACCCTAACCCTAGACCTAGTGGGCCCAACACAAACAAAACCCTAGCTAAGGACATAGGGAGAATTTTTTTAAAAGTTTCACTTTTCTCTCCCCTCCTTTTTTTAAAACCCTAGCAAGAGACATTTTCTCTCATTTTCACTTTTCTTCTCCCCTAAGTCTCTTATTTTCTCCTCCTTCTCTCTAAAATTTTGCCACTTCTCTCTAAGATTCAAGTACTCAAATCAAAGTTTCCACCGATTAAATTTGGATATATTGTTGAGGAGGGCAAGGGCTACCCGACAACACCAATTTTTCTTCTTTTGAGTGAGAAACCAAAGAGGTATGGAGGGGTTTCTATTTTTCCTAAGCTATTTCTTATTTCTTTTGATGTTTTTGGGTTGTTCATGTGATTGTGAGTCTCTTGACACCATGGGTGTCTCAAGAGCATGTGAAACATGTTGAAATGTGTTGTTTGTAAACTGTGCACTGCAGCTGTTTTCATTTTTTTCGAAAATATTTTCGTGCATTATTTTGCAATGTAAAAATGTTTTCCTATGTTTTGGCACCTCTGGATATCATGGGTTTTTTTTCAGAATTTTCTGAACAGTGGAACTACTTTTTTTGGAATTATTTTCAAATGTTGCTGATTCTATAAAAGGGGCTGTTTCGGATTTTATAAAACTTTTGGGATATGTTTTTGGAAAACTGGACTCATGAATTCGATTTATATGTTATGAGGGTCATTCCTGAATTTTTGTAAAGTCAGAACAAACCGGGAAGCATTTTTAGGAAATTAATGTTGTGAAAACCGAAGACAGCGTTTCAAACACGCTATGGGCACTACGAGTACTTAGTTATGTCGTTTGGTGTGACTAATGCTCCTGCAATCTTCATGGATTATATGAATCGAATCTTCCATAAATACTTGGACAAGTTTGTTGTGGTGTTCATCGATGACATTTTGGTATACTTGAAAAGTCAAGAGGAACACGTGGACCACTTGCGAATCGTACTACACATTCTGAAGGAGCGAAGACTTTACGCTAAACTCTCGAAGTGTGAGTTTTGGCTTGAGCAAGTTCAATTTTTGGGGCACGTGGTGACGAAGGATGGAATTGCTGTGGATCCAGCAAAAGTAGAGGCTGTAATGCATTGGGAGCAACCAAAGACAATTACAAAAATCCGAAGTTTCTTAGGATTGGCGGGATACTACCGAAAGTTCATTGAAGGATTTTCTCGTTTAGCATTGCCATTGACTAAGTTAACTCGGAAAGGAGTAGACTTCATGTGGAATGAGAACTGTGAAAATAGTTTTCAAGAATTAAAAAGGAAGTTAACTTCAGCACCTGTGTTGACTCTACCCTATTCGGAAAAGAAGTTTGTGGTGTACTGTGACGCATCTGGACAAGGACTCGGATGTGTGTTGATGCAAGAAGGGAAAGTGATTGCTTACGCTTCAAGACAGTTGAGGACGCATGAAGTGAACTATCCAACCCATGATTTAGAGCTAGCCGTAGTGGTTTTTGCTCTGAAAATTTGGAGACACCACTTATATGGAGCAAGATTTGAAGTATTTAGTAATCACAAAAGCTTGAAGTATCTGTTCGATCAAAAGGAACTGAACATGAGGCAAAGGAGGTGGATGGAGTTCTTAACAGATTATGAATTTGAGTTATCATATCACCCTGGGAAGGCTAATGTGGTGGCCGATGCGTTAAGCCGAAAGTCATTGCATATGTCTACCATGATGATGAAGGAACTAAGGTTGATTGAGGAGTTCAGGGATATGAACCTAGCGATGGAAATGAGACCTAAGAGCTTGTATCTGGGAACCTTGAAAATCACCAACGAATTCTTGGAACAGGTTCGAAGAGCTCAACAAGAGGATCAACTGCTACAAGATAAGGCTGAGAGAAGAAGGAAAAGAGCTGGAGTTCAACAAGGATTCAAATGGACTCATTCGATTTAAGGAAATGGTGTGTATACCACAAGGAAGTGAGTTAAGACAGATAATTCTGGAGGAAGCTCACAAAAGCAGTTTGAGTTTCCACCCCGGTTCAAAGATGTATCATGATTTGAAGAAGAATTTCTAGTGGCATGGCATGAAGAAAGATGTGGCAAGTTATGTGGCGAGGTGTTTGACATGTCAGAAGGCAAAAGTGGAACACCAGAGACCTCCTGGGGAACTACAACCTCTGAACATTCCGGAATGGAAGTGGGATAGTATCTCCATGGATTTTGTTTCTGGTTTACCACGAACTACACTTGGGCATGATGCGATATGGGTAATTGTGGACAGATTGACGAAATCTGCTCACTTCATTCCTATCAACATGAAGTACAAGTTGGAAAAGCTTGCACAACTGTATATCAAGGAGACTGTCAGAATGCATGGTGTGCCAACTAGCATTGTCTCGGATAGAGATCCGCGTTTTACATCTAGGTTTTGGGGAAGTTTGCAAGAGGCTTTAGGAACTAAGTTGAGACTTAGCTCGGCCTATCATCCACAAATCGATGGACAAACTGAGAGAACCATTCAATCCTTAGAGGATCTTTTAAGGGCTTGTGTGATAGATTAGAAGGGTAATTGGAATGAGTGTTTACCTCTAGTAGAGTTTACCTATAACAATAGTTATCATGCTAGCATAGGTATGGCACCTTTCGAAGCCTTGTATGGAAGAAAGTGTAGGACACCTTTGAATTGGTATGAGGCCGGAGAGACTCTCTTGATAGGACCTGAGATGTTGCAGAAAATCACTGAACAAGTGAAAGCTATTAGGGAAAAGATCAAGATAGCTTAGGATAGGCAAAAGAGTTACCACGACAAACGAAGGAAACCTCTTGAATTTCAAGAAGGGGATCACGTGTTTTTGAAAGTCACTCCTATGACCGGTGTTGGAAGAGCTTTGAAATCTCGGAAACTTACCCCAAATTTTATTGGTCCTTACCAAATCCTCAAAAAGATTGGTCCTGTTTCTTATTATCGCAACTGGGGTCACGGCGGGACGGCGAAAATACGTTTAAATCAGATGAGTCGCCACCATAGTTTATTAAGGAAAACCACGGAAAAAACCTTTAAAAGGAAATGGTCTCAAAACCAGATTTTGGGTTCGGGAGTCAATTACGTGTAGGGAAGGTGTTAGCACCCTACAACGTCCGTCCTAAGACGGTTACCTCTAATTAATTAAGCAAATTATTTATAACTTTTTAAAATATTTCTCTCCCCCAAAACTAATTAAAAAAGAAAAACTATGACAAAGGTTTATTTATTTATTTTTCATGAAGATTAATTTCATTATTATTATTATTATTTAAAAAAGAAGAAGAAAAGTTAATATTTTTTTTATCTTTTTTAGCTCGACAGGAGTGGTTCCCCTGCTCCTACGTATCTCCAGGTGCAATGGAGAATTCAGAGTTACGTAGTTCTTTTTGTAGAAAATATTTATGTGTTGTTATTTTTTAACTTTGTTATTAATTTATGTTTTTCTTAATTTATGAAGTTTTTATTTTTGTAGTAATTTAATTTGATTTTATAGTGCCAATTTTAGAGAGAAGTTTTAAAACATCAAGTCGTCACGGCTTGTGTCTCAACACCTCAGGATTAAGAAGATGTCACATCTAATTAATCCTTTCTCTAATCATCATTTTTGTTATCATTAATAAATAAACTAATTATAAAATACTTAGATTTATGATTGTATTATTGGAGCATAAAGTTTGGATTTAACGGTGCCATTTTAGAGAGAAGTTTCAAAACATCAAGCCGTCACGACTTGTGTCTCAAAACCTTAGGATTAAGAAGATGTCACATCCAATTAATCCTTCCTCTAATAAAGATTTTGTTATCATTATTAATGGAGATTAATCAAGGGAGAAATTTGAGTACACCAAATTGTCAAAACTTGTATTCTCAAAATTTCAAAAGGTGAAAAAGATGTACATCTAATCAAACTCCCTTTTCACCTTGACAATTCCATTTACTTTTTTTTTTTATATGTTAAATTATAAACACTTAATTTTATAAATTTTGCTTCACTGAAGTTTCACTAATATTTTTATTTTCTTTTTTTTAATTATTTCTTTTAATGATAGTTCCTACAAACGTAAAAAAATGTAACAACAAAAACATGTTCAATATACTAAAATAACAACCAAAAGAAGAATAAGGAAAAGAATCACATAGCTTCACGACATACACAGGGAGTACACATGCCATATTTTACGTTATTACACACCATAACAAAATAAAAGTGAATATAATAAAGGAGAAAAAGAAGGATATGTCAACAGAGGTGCAGGTTTCAGAATTCAGATTAAAAGGAAAGGAATATACATATAAAATGTAAAAGTAAGCACGAGAAAGAAGAACAAAATAAGATAAAAGTTAGAGAAAACAAACAGTGGAGGATGAAAGGACCAGTGGTGTTCCGCTGGGTTACTAGGCAAAGGCAGTATTTGCCGGAGTGCGATGCGGTGGCTTGCGAAGGTCGCGAGTGAGGTTTGCGGAAATGGATTTTGATTCGACCATTACCGTCTCGAATCCTGGTAATAGATCGATCTTTGTTTGAATGGCTGTGGGGGCGATGGTTTGCGGTGGTTGACTGTGTTCATGGCTCAAAGGTGTGTTGGAAGGTGAAGGTGTATGCTGCTGGTTGTTGGTTCATGGGGAGTGAAAGATGCTCACCATTTTCTGCCTAAGAGAGAACATTAGAGAGAAAGATGTATGAATCTGAAAGTGTGTGTAGAGTATTGGACTGTTGGTGTGTAACTCTTCACTTCCTCTCTCCTTTTATACTCAAGACCCCCTGTTTCTTATTTTTGTTTGAATTCTTTTCTTTTTTGGTGCTTTTTGTTTTATTGTTTTGGTACCAGACCTGCACTCTGCAAAGCTGAGTTGTTGGAGCTGCTGTGTAGTTTTTGTCTGTGTGTGGAGAATGGAGGATAGGACATAGGCGTGGGAGGGAGAGCTGTATGTAAGGTGCGTTGCTATGGCATGGCTGCAGAGTAGTGCCTGCAAAGTTGATGTGCTTGGCCCAAAAATGGTGTGGTGCAGGAGGCAAGGAAAAAGATTGTTAGGAGCAAACTGGATATAGCATGAACATGTTTCTTTCTTTTCTTTTTCTTTTTGTTTGTAATGGATGTCCCTCTGAATTCATTTTTCTTCTTCATCTTTTTCTTCCTTTTTTTTTTATCTGAATTGTTTTGTATTTTTTTTTTTTTTTGCTTTTGTAAATATAATTGGGTTGCAAATTGATAATGGAAAAAAAAAAACAAGATTAGATTTTGAATGCAAATGTGCCTAAGCAAAAAAAAAAAATAATAATAAAAATAAATGATGCTTTCTTTTCTTTATTTTTTGTTACTAATTTTAAATTTTTTGTTATTTTTGTTTGCTCTATTTTCTTTTTAAATTTTCTCATTTTTTCCTTTATTTTTAGGTTGCCCGGACAAAATTGGGTATCTACAGTTGCCCCTCTTTACTTAGATTTTACTAGATAATACAAGCAACAGAGTTTTTGTATTATCGTAGTTAAAGATAAGTAAAGATATGAATTCCAATTTTGTTCGGGAGCAAAATCAAAAGGCAGTGGGTACGGGAACCCAGAAACATAAAGACAATGAGCATGATTGCCCGAAACACAAAGGCAATGGGCAGTGTCGCCTGAAACATAAAGACAGTGGGCAATGTCGCCCGAAACATAAAGACAGTGGGTGCGGGGACCCGAAAAACAGTGGGCACGGGGACCCAAAATGTAACCTGCAAAGGTAGGCAGACATGAAAAGTAAAATGGCCTAGATAAGCCGACAAGAAAAGTAAATGCAATGGGCATCGGGGGCCCGAAAAGTAAAAACGATGAGCATCGGGGCTCGAAACATAAAAGCAATGGGCATTCTAGGCCCGAAACATAAAGGCAATGGGCAATCTGGGCCCGAAACATTAAAGGCAATGGGCATTCCGGGCCCGAAAAGTAAAAGCAATGGGCAATCTGGGCCCGAAACATAAAGGCAATGGGCATTTTGGGCCCGAAACATAAAGATAATGGGCATTCTGGCCCCAAAAAATAAAGGCAATGGGCAATCTGGGCCCGAAACATAAAGGCAATGGGCATTCTGGGCCCGAAACAAAAAGCAATGGGCATTCTGGGCCCGAAAAGTAAAAGGCAATGGGCATTCTGGGCCCGAAACAAAAAGCAATGGGCATTCTGGGCCCGAAACATAAAGACAATGGGCAATCTGGGCCCGAAAAGTAAAGGTAATGGGCATTCTGGGCCCGAAACATAAAGGCAATGGGCAATCTGGGCCCGAAACATAAAAGGCAATGGGCAATCTGGGCCCGAAAAGTAAAGGCAATGGGCAATCTAGGCCCGAAACATAAAGGCAATGGGCATTCTGGGCCCGAAACATAAAGATAATGGGCATTCTGGACCCGAAAAATAAAGGCAATGGGCAATCTGGGCCCAAAACATAAAGGCAATGGGCATTTTGGGCCCGAAACAAAAAGCAATGGGCATTCTGGGCCCAAAAAGTAAAAGGCAATGGGCATTCTGGGCCCGAAACAAAAAGCAATGGGCATTCTGGGCCCGAAACATAAAGACAATGGGCAATCTGGGCCCGAAAAGTAAAGACAATGGGCAATCTGGGCCCGAAACATAAAGGTAATGGGCATTCTGGGCCCGAAACATAAAGGCAATGGGCAATCTAGGCCCAAAACATAAAAGACAATGGGCATTCTGGGCCCGAAAAGTAAAAGCAATGGACAATCTGGGCCCAAAACATAAAGGTAATGGGCAATCTGGGCCCGAAAAGTAAAAGGCAATGGGCATTTTGGGCCCAAAACATAAAGGCAATGGGCATTCTAGGCCCGAAACATAAAAGGCAATGGGCAATCTGGGCTCGAAACATAAAGGCAATGGGCATTCTGGGCCCGAAACATAAAGGCAATGGGCAATCTGGGCCTGAAACATAAAAGGCAATGGGTATTCTGGGCCCGAAAAGTAAAAACAATGCTGGTGCCAGGCAGGTACTTGACTTTGATGCAGGTCCAAATATGTTGGTGACGGATGCTATGTTTAGTATGCAAGATTGTGAAACAACATAAGGATTAATGTCTTTGAGAATGAAGATGTATGCAATGCTAAGATGATCCTGAAGTTTGCAAGATGTGATTTGGATGTGATGTGGATGCATGCATGGTATGTGATGATGCGATGATCATGAGGTGTCATTAACAGAATCTTTTCTTCTGTTCTTTTGTTCTTTTGATTTTTTTTTTTGGAAAGAGAAATGCTTTGAATTGATTATTTTTCATAAAGACAACAAATTCATGCAAACTCATTTTTGTCAACTTTCTGTTCTTGTTTTTTTTTTTTTTTTTTTAAATTGACTTTCACAGTATATTTTGTTTCTTGGCTTAATGTAAAGCTCCTTGGGTCCTTTTGGTCTAACCTGTCAATTAAAGGATTATTTTAACTTGTTAACCCCCTTTGAAGCATTATTTAATCAATATGCATGATCATGCCATGATTCTCTTATTATGAGAGATTAATTTTTTTGTTGTTTTTTTTTTCCAGGAATTACTAATGGGGGATGGAAAGTAGGACAGGTGGTTGCCCCAACTGTGTGATAAATGTCAGAGAGGGGATGGATTGCCCTAGTTTATGATAAAAAGGGGAGCAGGGATAGGATGGAGGATTGGACAATTGCCCTAGTTTAAGATCACGGTGGCAAAAAGAAAGGTGAAACCACTGCCCCACTTTTGCTTTGGAGGGATAAGACCAGTGAGGCAAAGATGGAATGAGTTGTGAAGTAATTCCTCCAGTTTAGGCTTGAAGGGTAGGGTTAGAGGAGGCGACTATGATGGAAGGGATTGCCCTAGCTTGAAGTGGAGAAGTCAAAGGATGAAGCAGGAATGGAAGGGGTTGCCCCAGTCTAAACTTAGGGAGATGAATTGTCCCGGTTTAGCTTTCTTTGTTCTTTTTGAATGATTCCTATGACAGTCAGTGCTTTTTGAAGTGTATGAGATTTTCTCCTAGCATTTGGATGGACAAGCCTTATGAGCATTTTTTTCTTTTTTCTTTTTTTTTCTTTTTGCTTTTTTTTTTTTTGTATTTAAGCAAGCATATTGACAATAATGATTTTGCCTTAGGATTGAAATTCAAGAAAATAAGAGCAGTCAATCTTTGATTAGTATGGACTTTATTGGGCTTGTAACGTAGCTAATGGCTAAGAGGGTTATGAAAAGAAAGGATATATAAGGCTCAAATAAGTGTTTGAAGGTTTTATTTGAAACAAGGATCTCTAGAATAATGTCACATTTAGTCCCTTATTTTGCCTTCTCTCTTGCATTGCTTTTGTTTTTTGTTCTTCTTTTCCCTTTTTTTTTTGAGTCTCAAATATTTCTTTTCAATTTTTTTTGGGCTTTTTTTCTTTGTTTTTTTTTTTTTTGCTTTGATGATGCGGACCAAATGTGGCCCCATATTGTAAGGGTGATCCTTGTTTAGGGTAATTTGGAAAAACTTTTTTTTTTCAAGGCTCAAATTAGGTAACAAGGGATAATTTTTAATTTTTGGGGATAAGGAAAAAAAAATGGCTATACATCATTTCAAATCATGACTGCTTGTTTTCAGAAATTTAATCCCAAGACAAAAATCGATGAATTGCATGCTACTTTTTTTCTCTTTTTTGTGTTGTCCTAATGTTTGCTTAGATCGCCCTTACGGGTTTTCAGCCTAAAGAACTTTTTCATTTATTTTTTATTTTCAATTTTTTTATTTTTATTTTTTGCTTTTTTTTTTTTGCTCAAAAGGCTTGTTTGGGGGAAACTTTGGGCAAATAAGTGGGAAGTACCCAAAACTTTGATAAATTTGCCCCAGTGTGAAATTTCAAAATAGTCATTATTTTTCAAAACCTCTCAGTTGGGAATCATTCAGTAGTTTTCTCAAGTATTATGGGAACAACCCCCTTTGGAGTGATTCAGATGGAAAAGAACGATGGAAGAGGTTAAGATGAAAAGAGTATAGGGGTGAAGAATCTGAACATCACAACATGTTATGCAGATCCATTAAATGAATGCTTCAAATAAGTTAACGCTTTTTTTTTTTTTACAACTGGACTTGACAAAACAAACATATCAATTAAAAAAATTAGACCATTAGGGTACTCAGGGACTTCTTATTACAAAAGATTGCATGAATTTATGATTTGAGATCTTTTTTTACTATTTCATGAGAAACAATCAATTCAAAAGCTTTCTCTTTTTTTTTCTTTTTATTCAATGAGATATTTTATTTTATGATGATATGCATGGATGAAATGCAGTTTCTAACAAAATGTATCAAATAAAATGATGACCAATATGCATATGCAATGATGAAAGACTACTTAGATGGTGCAAACTAACATGTTATACATGAGAAGACTATGCCCTATTTGTTTTTGGCTTTTTATGTGATGCATGATGCATGCAAATTAAATGAAATCATTATTATTTTTTTTTATGTCATGATGAACTATTTGTAAAAGAAATGCTTGAACTTGTTTAGATTTTTTTTTGCTTATTTGATGTGATGCAATGTGAATGGAATGCATGTTAGTAAAAAAAGAATTATTGTGCAACATGTTTCTTGCCTAATACCAAATGCAGTTTTTTTTTTAACATTTTTTTAATGCTAGGATGATGTTAATGAGCAATCAATGAGATTTTTTTTTTTTTTTATATTATGCATGGATGAGATGCAATGCAAAATGCAACGAATGAAATGATATATGCATAAGCAAGGGTGAAATTCTATTGATCTACATGATTTTTTTTTAATGTGATGCAAGGTGGATGTATGCAAAATATAAATCTATATTTTTTTTATGAAATTTCATGATGAACTTCTTAAAGAACAAATGCTTGAATTTTTCTATGCAATTATGTACAATACATTTTTACTTTTTATTTTTTCAATGGTGATGCTAGTATGCAAAATGTGTAATGAAATATGAATGCTAAGATGATGCATGCTGAAATTTTTTTATCCTAATTTAATAAAGAAAAGCAAATGCATTGGATGAGCAACATTAAGCAAGGAAAACAAAGTTGATGAGATGAATATGTGCATGCTAATGATGATGATGTAAGATGAGATGTGATGCATGAATGAATAAGGTTACAAATGAATGTCATGTGGGTTGAAAATGCACATGCGATATTTCTTTTCAAATAAAGGGTAAATGAAATCTTTTTTTTTTATGCAGAATGTATGTCCAAAAGGAAAATTAGGGATAATATGAAAATGACAAAAATGAAATAGAATGCCCCCATAGTGTCCGAACTAGGTACGCCTAAGAATGAGTGGTCTTTGACCCATGGATCTAATGTTTTTTTTTTAATATGTGCCTTTCCTTGATAGGTGGTTCTATGATTCTAAAATGAGTTCCTAGAGCCAAGGATCCTCTCTCAGAATATTGATCACAACAATAGGCAAACTATTAGAAGTGATAATATCTTTGAAAGAATCAAACTCTAGGTGAGGCTTTCATGATAACCAAGTAGGATGTACATCCAGAAGATTACCACTACTCAACCTCTTACCTATCCTAGGCTGCACTCAGGTCCGGGTATAGGACCCCACTCATAAGTGTGTGAAAGTGTAAGTGAAGTGTGTGAAGGGAGCAATAAACTACCTTATAAGGATCAAAATATGAAACATATTTACAAGGATAACAAAGCATATGACACATCAACAAAACTATTTACAACAAGAGAAACAAATCAATAAAAAAAAAAAAAAAAGGGGTGAGACAAATAAATTAAAAGTCACAAATTTGCTTAATTAATTTTGAAAGGCTTGACTCTCGAAAGTCCCCAGTGGAGTCGCCATCTGTCGCAACCGGGATCACGGCGGGACGGCAAAAATACGTTTAAATCAGAGGAGTCGCCACCATAGTTTATTAAGGAAAACCACGGAAAAAACCTTTAAAAGGAAATGGTCTCAAAACCAGATTTTGGGTTCGGGAGTCAATTACGCGTAGGGAAGGTGTTAGCACCCTACAACGTCCGTCCTAAGACGGTTACCTCTAATTAATTAAGCAAATTATTTATAACTTTTTAAAATATTTCTCTCCCCCAAAACAAATTAAAAAAGAAAAACTATGACAAAGGTTTATTTATTTATTTTTCATGAAGATTAATTTCATTATTATTATTATTATTTAAAAAAGAAGAAGAAAAGTTAATATTTTTTTTATCTTTTTTAGCTCGACAGGAGTGGTTCCCCTGCTCCTACGTATCTCCAGGTGCAATGGAGAATTCAGAGTTACGTAGTTCTTTTGTAGAAAATATTTATGTGTTGTTATTTTTTAATTTTGTTATTAATTTATGTTTTTCTTAATTTATGAAGTTTTTATTTTTGTAGTAATTTAATTTGATTTTATAGTGCCAATTTTAGAGAGAAGTTTTAAAACATCAAGTCGTCACGGCTTGTGTCTCAACACCTCAGGATTAAGAAGATGTCACATCTAATTAATCCTTTCTCTAATCATCATTTTTGTTATCATTAATAAATAAACTAATTATAAAATACTTAGATTTATGATTGTATTATTGGAGCATAAAGTTTGGATTTAACGGTGCCATTTTAGAGAGAAGTTTCAAAACATCAAGCCGTCACGACTTGTGTCTCAAAACCTTAGGATTAAGAAGATGTCACATCCAATTAATCCTTCCTCTAATAAAGATTTTGTTATCATTATTAATGGAGATTAATCAAGGGAGAAATTTGAGTACACCAAATTGTCAAAACTTGTATTCTCAAAATTTCAAAAGGTGAAAAAGATGTACATCTAATCAAACTCCCTTTTCACCTTGACAATTCCATTTACTTTTTTTTTTTATATGTTAAATTATAAACACTTAATTTTATAAATTTTGCTTCACTGAAGTTTCACTAATATTTTTATTTTCTTTTTTTTAATTATTTCTTTTAATGATAGTTCCTACAAACGTAAAAAAATGTAACAACAAAAACATGTTCAATATACTAAAATAACAACCAAAAGAAGAATAAGGAAAAGAATCACATAGCTTCACGACATACACAGGGAGTACACATGCCATATTTTACGTTATTACACACCATAACAAAATAAAAGTGAATATAATAAAGGAGAAAAAGAAGGATATGTCAACAGAGGTGCAGGTTTCAGAATTCAGATTAAAAGGAAAGGAATATACATATAAAATGTAAAAGTAAGCACGAGAAAGAAGAACAAAATAAGATAAAAGTTAGAGAAAACAAACAGTGGAGGATGAAAGGACCAGTGGTGTTCCGCTGGGTTACTAGGCAAAGGCAGTATTTGCCGGAGTGCGATGCGGTGGCTTGCGAAGGTCGCGAGTGAGGTTTGCGGAAATGGATTTTGATTCGACCATTACCGTCTCGAATCCTGGTAATAGATCGATCTTTGTTTGAATGGCTGTGGGGGCGATGGTTTGCGGTGGTTGACTGTGTTCATGGCTCAAAGGTGTGTTGGAAGGTGAAGGTGTATGCTGCTGGTTGTTGGTTCATGGGGAGTGAAAGATGCTCACCATTTTCTGCCTAAGAGAGAACATTAGAGAGAAAGATGTATGAATCTGAAAGTGTGTGTAGAGTATTGGACTGTTGGTGTGTAACTCTTCACTTCCTCTCTCCTTTTATACTCAAGACCCCCTGTTTCTTATTTTTGTTTGAATTCTTTTCTTTTTTGGTGCTTTTTGTTTTATTGTTTTGGTACCAGACCTGCACTCTGCAAAGCTGAGTTGTTGGAGCTGCTGTGTAGTTTTTGTCTGTGTGTGGAGAATGGAGGATAGGACATAGGCGTGGGAGGGAGAGCTGTATGTAAGGTGCGTTGCTATGGCATGGCTGCAGAGTAGTGCCTGCAAAGTTGATGTGCTTGGACCAAAAATGGTGTGGTGCAGGAGGCAAGGGAAAAGATTGTTAGGAGCAAACTGGATATAGCATGAACATGTTTCTTTCTTTTCTTTTTCTTTTTGTTTGTAATGGATGTCCCTCTGAATTCATTTTTCTTCTTCATCTTTTTCTTCCTTTTTTTTTATCTGAATTGTTTTGTATTTTTTTTTTTTGCTTTTGTAAATATAATTGGGTTGCAAATTGATAATGGAAAAAAAAAACAAGATTAGATTTTGAATGCAAATGTGCCTAAGCAAAAAAAAAAAATAATAATAAAAATAAATGATGCTTTCTTTTCTTTATTTTTTGTTACTAATTTTAAATTTTTTGTTATTTTTGTTTGCTCTATTTTCTTTTTAAATTTTCTCATTTTTTCCTTTATTTTTAGGTTGCCCGGACAAAATTGGGTATCTACACTTATCATGTGGCCTTACCTCCAAACCTGTCAAACTTGCATCCTGTCTTTCATGTTTCACAACTTCGACAGTATACCCCTGACCCCTCACATGTGATTGTCATGGATCAAGTGCAAGTGAGAGATAATCTTACTTATGATGTAGTTCCCTTAAGGATTAGTGATCGAAGGATTAAGCAGTTGAGGGGTAAAAATATACCATTAGTGAAGGTGATATGGAGCGCCACCGATGAAGGTGATGCTACGTGGGAGCTTGAGGACAAAATGAAGGAGTTACATCCGCATCTTTTCCAAGGTCAGTGAATTTCGGGGACGAAATTCCTAAAAGGGTGGGAGAGTTGTAACACCCTAAAAATTTACACTCGTTATGTCTATCATGTGTGAAGTGGTATGATTTCAATTAAGTATCTGTGAAATTATTTTCATTAAATGAAAATAATTAAACTTTGTGTGAATTAGAGTCAAGTACATAATTTATAGCTTTAATTAATTATTTCTTTGTTAAATCAATTCTCAGTGTTTGAATAATTAAATAAATACAATTACTGATGAAAATAAATTTAGTGAAGATTTAATTAATTAATTAATTAATTATGCTTTAGAAAAGTATTAAATAGAATGAGAGTGAATTAAAAATCCTTTTTCTCATTGATTAAAGACCAGATGACCAAATCCCGCAGAGACCCAAAACCCAAAATTGGAAAATACCCTAACCCTAGACCTAGTGGGCCCAACACAAACAAAACCCTAGCTAAGGACATAGGGAGAATTTTTTTTAAAAGTTTCACTTTTCTCTCTCCTCCTTTTTTTAAAACCCTAGCAAGAGACATTTTCTCTCATTTTCACTTTTCTTCTCCCGTAAGTCTCTTATTTTCTCCTCCTTCTCTCTAAAATTTTGCCACTTCTCTCTAAGATTCAAGTACTCAAATCAAAGTTTCCACCGATTAAATTCGGATATATTGTTGAGGAGGGCAAGGGCTATCCGACAACACCAATTTTTCTTCTTTTGAGTGAGAAATCAAAGAGGTATGGAGGGGTTTCTATTTTCCCTAAGCTATCTTATTTCTTTTGATGTTTTTGAGCTGTTCATGTGATTGTGAGTCTCTTGACACCATGGGTGTCTCAAGAGCATGTGAAACATGTTGAAATGTATTGTTTGTAAACTGTGCACTGCAGCTGTTTTCATTTTTTTTGAAAATATTTTCGTGCATTATTTTGCAATGTAAAAATGTTTTCCAATTTTTTGACACCTCTGGATATCATGGTTTTTTTTTAAGAATTTTCTGAACAGTGGAACTATTTTTTTTGGAATTATTTTCAAATGTTGCTGATTCTGTAAAAGGGGCTGTTTCGGATTTATAAAACTTTTGGGATATGTTTTTGGAAAACTGGACTCATGAATTTGATTTATATGTTATGAGGGTCATTCCTGAATTTTTTTAAAGTCATAACAAACCGGGAAGCATTTTTAGGAAATTAATGTTGTGAAAACTGAAAAACTGGACAGCAGAGTATTTAAATGTAGAAAATATCTTTTTATGAGAATTTTGCCTTGAGAAAATTTTTTAACACTATTTGGACTCTGTGGACTGCCTATGAATTTTATCAGAATTTTATGAACACTTTTTGTAATTATTTACATTTTTGTATGGAAAACTCTGTTCTGAAGCAATAATGTTTTAGCAATATAAAAAGGGCATTTTCGGCATGAATTTGGTTCTGAGAAAATTTGATATGTTTTCCCACATGTTGGGGACATTCCCTGTGAAGGAGAACAAAAAACAGAGTTGATTTTCTATTTATCAAAAATGTAGAAGTGCATTTTACAGAGTCTGTCCAGCAACCATAAATAATTCAAAAATAATAATTATGGGTGGAATTTTTGGGAGAAAATTTAGATAATGAAATATATGTGATTTATTATGTCTTTGTAAAATATCATGAAATTCTAAGTTAATTTTCTAAGTTAAATAATTTTTGGTATGTGTGCACAACTATAGGTATATACATGAAATTTAATTGTGTGATTTTGTAATTGTGTCTAATGCCATTCGTTGGATTTGCTAATGGACATTTCACCTCAAAAGGGAATTTTCTATTGAAAATGTGTATGCAATGTTGTTTAATGGATTATGTTGAATTATTGAATTATTGTTTGTTAATGATTATTATGTTATTAACTGTAAATTGGAGACCGGGAGGAGCGTGATCCTCGGGCAAAGAGTGCTAAAATTTTCTTGTGCATGTGACTTGTTTGCAATGTTTTGTGGTTGTGGGGACAATAATAATTCATTCTTGTGTGGGAGCAAGTGAACTCTAAACGGAGTACACTTGTAGATACTAGAAAATTATTCTAGTAATTGAGGACATTCACTATGTGAAATAGTGAATTAATTATAATTAAATAGTGAGAACTTAATAATATTACGAGTTAATAACTAGGAATTTCTTATGCACACAGAGGACATCGGATAATGGACTTAGAAAGAAATCTAGGACCCTTGCATGGATTTGGACAAAATGACTTAAGTAAGCATAAAACGTGAGAGTGGGTGAGGATTTCAATAAAATAAAGTAAGACAGTTAAGATCATGATGTGGGTCATGATTGGGTAACGTGAAATATGCACATATGATTGAAAGTTTATAAATTATGATTGTCCGAATCGTGGTGAGAACCGAAAGGAGGAAGGAACCTCCAGCGCTAAGTCGTGTGAGACGGTTGAACGAATTGGTTCGTGGACAAAGCTTGAATGGACAATTGTGAAAGAGGTTGTGTGGGGGCTTCACCTGTGGTGAGCAATATGCTCGTGAGGAATGGGGTCGGAATGTGTGACCACTGTGGTGGTGGAGAGTGGATCTCCGTATGGTATGTCGGGGACATACGTCGTGGAAGACCATCGTTCGGTACCTTTGGCAGAAAAGCCACACCAACCTATAAGAGATTAACCCGATGTGAGGGAGTGGTTGAGGACTCAGTCCTCAGAGATTGGATGACCTCACAGAGTGGTACCTGAGGTGTGCTCGCTGACTTGCTGTTTCTTAGGGATCTGGCGTCAAGTTTGTGGTCGTGTTTCCACAGTGTTGACTTGACAATTCCGACAAATGTGAGGCACAACCGTGTTGGTGAGAGCCCTATCATTGTACCGTGGTGAAGGGTGTACTCCTAGCAAGTCATCCGACTTAAATTGTGTAAGTCCACTGAGTTCTGGGAGTTCCAGTGGCAGCAGGCCCGAGTTATGTTGAGATGGTATGATCTAGAGAAATAGTATAATAGGTTAGGAACTTCGAGTGGGACTCGTGAGAGCATCTTTGCAATGTAGTTGATTGTTGTATGTTGCTTGAGACCGTCGGTCGTTTTTTTGTTAGTTTAGTGGAGGAGAGGAACTCACTCCATACATTTATTTTTCCAGATATCGATGGCGCAGCAGAGGCCCTCCACGAGGGTAGGGTTTAGAGGTGACTGCTCTGAGTCATAGTTTTTCCCTTCTTTTGTATTTTGATATGGGTAGGCCTAGATTCAGAAATTTTGTATGTTATTTCAGTCATCTATTTTCTTATTTTGGTGTATTTAATACTTTAGACTTGGGTTGTACATGATATTAATCCTGTGCGTGAGACACTTCTAACCCTTATTCTCATAAACTTATTTATATATGTATATTTTGGTGGCCACGGAGGCACGCCTTGTTTATATCTATTTTATGTTGTTATTCCAATGAATGTTTATTTTCGATATAAGGGTTGTGCGACTTTTATAAAATATGGTTTTGCGCTAAAGTATTTTACTACAAGTTGAGTTAGAAAATGTTTTAAATCTACTGCTATTTTTGTTTAATTACTTGTCTCTTTCATGTTCCAATGAATGCAATATTGAACAAATTGATCATGTTTTATTAATGGAAAAAAAAAATGGATTATATGTAAAACTCGGATTTAGGGTGTTACAAGCCAGATATCTCTAGCCTGGCCACATAAACTCTCTTGCTGAGTCAAAGCTCCCCTGGAATGAATATTCGCTATTGACTCTCTCTGGTCTGACCGCGTAAACTTTCGTGCTGGGCCAGAGCTCTCCTGGAATGAATATTTGCTACTGACTCTCTCTAGCCCGGCAGCGCAAGCTCTGTCCTGCTGGGCCAGAAAATCCCTAGAACTGAATGTTCCATTCTGACTCCCTCTGGCCCAGCAGCACCAAAATTTATGCTGGGCCAGAGTGAAAATGGCTGCAACCTGCGAGATTCATGGTCCTCAATGGTTTATCCACTCATCCTAACTTTATGCAAAGACTCACCCAAGCTCATAAACATCAACAAACATCAATCACATCATCAATTCAAACATAAAACACCACCAAATCATTCAAACAATTTAAAGTTTCCCTTACCTAACAACTTTGAGATTTTTCTTGAAGGAGTTAAAGAGAGATACTTTGTGGCTTTTGAGTGATCTTTCCTTAACTTTGACTATGAAATCAACTAGGAGAAACCTAAACCAACATCAAAACAAGCTTCAATCAAATTTTTTACCTACCAATCAAAACTCAAGGAATTTACGTAAAAGTCCCAAAAATCTCACAATAACACTATGGCATATAACAAAACAACTTATTTATTAAATTCTTTTATAAATATCATGAATTTAAATTTAATTTTCTCTTGCTGTATTTATCAAGCACTTAACATACGTTACGAAAAATCACAGTGTTACATCTTCGATTCCTATGGATAAAAAAAATAAACAAAAAAAAAATGTAATTATTCTAAAAATGTAAATAAATGAAAAATAAAATCATAATTTCCTAAAATAAGAAATCCTAATAAAAACAAAAAATGGGTCTAACTAAAGGTTGTCTTCAAATTAATCCATGACAATAGTGCCAAATACTTTATAGAATGTCGACAAGTATACCAGGTTGTTGCAAGTAATAATAGAACAGTTTAATCAAGTATCATTCTCAAAATTGAAGGGTGACTTAAAGTACACAAAAGCAATTCTAATAAAAATCATGACAAAGGGCTTGGCTTTGAATTGTTTAAAAGTAAAAAATGATTAAAATTAAATGAAGCAATAAAAAAATATTTTTAGGATTTCTTTTAAGAGACAAGAACACGAAGAATATAGGCTAATTCAAATGAAAAAAAAATGTTGGAATTAGGTTTTATTCAATTTTGTCAAGATTTCCTTGTATGGGTATTAACTCAATTTATTTTATACTTTATCTACCGAATATGCTAATTTATTTAAATCTCAATTTTTTAGAAAATTAAACCTTTATTCCTAATTAAGAACTTTAATTCCTTTGATGAAGTTAAAAAGAATAAGCTTTAAGAGTGAAAATCTCCAACAATAATGAGCATCTAATGACCATTCATAACCTAAAAGATTACAAGGTTTATGTTTCAAAGTATATCCATAAAGCAAATTTTCATTCAAAATATATATCAAGAACCATCTTAAGGTTGATCAAGTCTTAAGAGCATGAAACATAAATGACATAACACAATGATAAAGAAATCAAATTTTAATAATAACTTAAATTAGAGATCCATGAATTACATTGAAATCTACTTTAACTTCATAGATCCTTGAAGAGATGTGAGCTTCTATCATTTTTGTTATTCTCGTATAGTAAAATTCCTAAAAAAAAAAAAAAAAAGAGAAGAAGATGATAGTTATCCCAAAAATTGTGTGTTAAAAGATCCTAATTCTCTTTTTCTTTATACTTTGAGGAATGTTAGCAACACACTTTATAACATATTTTTTTTAATGCACACTTTACTGTTGGTTGAAATTTATTAAAAATTACACAATCAGGAAAAATAGTCATTAAATAAGAAATAAGATTCATCAAAATTTGTGATTTTTAATAAATTTTAGTCAATAATAAAAGTATGATTAAAAAATATATTAAATAGTGTGTTACTAATATTTCTCTTATCTTTTATAAAAGGATTTGACGTCCAACATGAAAAAAAAATTTGCCCAAAGCCTTTCTTGCTTAAAAAAACTATTTTTTGTGCATTTTAAGATGCTCGTTTTAGTTCTCTTTTCTTAATGCATGAGAGAAGCAATTTTTCTTTTTTATTACTTAAAATTAAAATATCAAAATACAAGAGAATAAATAAATTTTCTAATTAAATCTAACTAAAATAACATAAAGAATATATTCTATTCTAATATTTTAAAATTTATTTTTAAGGAAATTGAATTAAAAATTAAAATATAACTTAATTTTTTAAAATAATAAAAATAGAAAATTAAAAAATTATCTAATATGCTGCATCACATCAATCATTCACTTAAACACTTGTCTTGTGAAAATATCAATCCCCATTTTGCTTTCAGGTTCATTAAAGCCAGCATGTTGCAACCAAAAACACGTTAAGGACCTTCATTTTCTTCGCTATAATAATTGAGGGACACATTGACAGGATAAGCCATAACAGCTCTCGCAAGGTGGTCACGGCGGAATAATGAAAAATAAAGTTAAAAATAAATGAGTGGTTACCGATATTTATTAAGAAAAATATCGGAAAAACTTTTAAAAAAATGATTTTTGGAATCGAATTTGAGTCCGGGAGTTTATTATACGTAGGGAAGGTATTAGCACTCTACAACATCCATCTTAAAACAGTTACCTTTAATTAAATGTATAAAATTAAAATAACTTTTGAATTATTTATTTTACCCCACAAGATAAAATTAAGACGTCATTTTTTATGTTTAAACTATGGGTATATATTTTTTAATAAAAAGTTTTCTTTAAAAAGAAATAAAATAAAATAAATAACAAAGACAATTATTAAATCCAAATAAAAGTCCCCTTCCAACAAATTACTCACGTTTCTTTTTTATTATTACCCGAGACTTTGTTAAAACTTACCAAACTAAATATCTAGCTAATATTTATACGAACCAAGAAATATGACAAAACAAAATAATAAATAAAAAAAATTAATTAACGGAAAATAAATTAACCAAGATAAAGACCAACATACACGATATATGTGCCTAACTCGCTTTTTGCTCTTAACACCCTTTTTTTACCATTATTTCATTACTGTGAAATGCTATGTTTTCAAGTTATTAGCCTCAAATTGGTTCAATTAAATTCGCAAGGCCCAAAAGCAACCTAACGAGCCTTTTAATTGTCCAAAATGAAAATCGCACCCTTAGGGAACCAAAAGCAGCATCAGCGCCAATGTTTTATGGTGATTTCATGGCTGGTGAGGGGTTCACAATGGTGTTTTACGGGCTTACTGGCGTGGAATTGGTTTGGTTTGGACGGTAGTGGTGATTCTAGCTTGGGTTTGGCTCACAGATAGGTAAGGCAAATTTAATCTAGTTTTGGTTTGAAAGCCAAAAGCACACAACACATACACTTGCTTGTCTGTTATTCACTTTGTCTTTGATTGATTAGTGTATTCATTTTATTTCTTCACATGATTGCAACAGGTCCGATGCTCAATACACAACAAACAAAGGGAAAAAAAACATAACAAGTATAACTTATAACAGAGGAAACAGAGACACCCCAAAAGGAAAAGAGCAACAAAGTTTACATTATGAGCGCTACTGATGAACAAAGCTTGAGACTTCTAACAAATGCATCAATTACCTATCGTGTGTCAATCTTCAAGCTTGTGATCAGCATGTAGCTCTTCTCCTTCACTCCACTCTCAACTCTCAGTGTTTGTTGTTGCTTATTCTCTCTTTTTCTTGACAGAATTTCATGGACTCTGAAGCTGCCCTCCTAACTCAGGCCCAAGTATATTTATAGACTTGAATCAATTTTTTGTCTCGTAACTTTGTCTCAATTTGTCTTCTCACAGAATGTTGGCTCTGACAAGTCAGTTGTTTGAGGGCTCGAGGAAGATTTGTAGCAGATATCTGTTGCTTTTTTTCTTTTTCTTTTTTTGAATTCTTGTATTTGGGTTGTATCAATTAATTGAACCTATACTGGACATTATGAATTGGGTTTCTGGCCCAAAATGTTATTTTGCCTTTGGGGATTGCTATTCTCACCCCACAATTTGCTATTCTCACCACCCACGTGGGTGGGGTTTTTTATTGATTTCCTAAAATACCCTTATACAACATAATCATGATTTCATTATACACTTATACAACAGAATCACAATTATATTGTATAAGGGTACAACGGAATCGTGATTCCGTTGTACACTTGTACAACATTGTACAACGGAATCACGATTCCGTTGCACATATTTTTTTAATTTATTCTAATTTTTCCTAAGTTTTTTTTTTATATTGAGTAATGTTTTTTGAAATGTATAAATTTAGGTTTTAAAGACTTGGCCAAAACAAACATACCAATTTAATGCACATTGGTTGATGTATCTTATAGGATTAATATAAACCGTTAGTTTTAAATACTTGGCAAAAAACAAACATACCAATTTAACATACTTGGCAAAAATCCTATATTTAAAATACGAATTTAACATACTTGGCAAAAATCCTATACTTGGTTGATGTATCTATGATTTTAATAGAGATATAATTCCTTCTTTTATTATATTACTAGGCGCGCACGTGTTGTTTATCGAGTTTATAAAGAAAAATGTAATAAACTGAAAACATCAACATCATTTATACAATAAAATATATACAAAATAAAATTTTAGATACAAATATAAAAAATACATCATAAATCAACCGTCTTTGCAGCCACCACCTCTACGGCCACCGCCCTCGGTCCTTCTCCTTTGTCTGCGTCCTTGGCTGCTGCACCCAACACCTAAGCCACTCTGTGCTATGTGCAATAGCCGCTGCACCAACTCATGGTCATGCGTGCCCTCAGGAATGGCTCTGGTATGCAACAACCTCTCTGCAATCGCAGATATTATCCAGTACCAATCCTACATAAACGAAAATTAAAACTAATAATTTCAAATCCAAAAAAATGTAAACAATTATGGAAAAAGTGTTTGCATTACATTACCTCGCACAAGTAATCTACACCATCTTCAAACTCTGGCAGAGGGTCACCAGGCTAAGGCTGAGGCTGAGGAATGGGGTCGGGCATACGTACTGGGCTCCGTGCTGCCTCTCCTTCCTTTAGCGGAATCACGTATGGATGTGAATGCTCATAATACCACGCCAAGTTGTCGGAGGTGCAGGCCCATGGAGCATCATCTGGCACATGCTCGCCCAGCTGCACTGTATGCTGATTCCACTCGGCCCACGTCTGAATGGATGTCTCAAATGGAGGACGAGGAGGTTGTGGTGGAGGGATCCCCAGTACGTAGCCGAACTGCCTCAAAACCCTCTTTGGCAGATAGGGTCGCATGTCTGTGCCACACCTTATGTGGCCAGAATAATATGTCTGCTCCAAGAAGGGTCTCTCAGCGACAGTCCTGTATCGATCATCATATGGGGATCAGACGACGTCCTCCATCTGCAACATATCCAGCAACCGCCTGGTCCCCCAGGCCTTGCCGGTACCCCTCGTCGTCCTCCATCTGGCAGTAAAGGGAAGCCTGGGATCATAAGCGACATGCTCCCATCCGCCAACTGATGGCAGATGTCCAAACGCCCATGCCTGTAAAATAAAGAAAACAAATTATGTTAACATTGGTATTAAAAATTACACAAACAAATATGTAAACAACAAATAAATAATTTCTTACCATCAGTAACGTCATACAACCTCCACATTGCTTGCTCTCCAGCAAGCTCGCATAGGAGAGATGGTCGTAAAGATACGCCAATGCAGATACTCCCCAAGTGTACTGGGAGCAGGTGGACAAATCGCTGAGGTAGCAAAGATAGAAAATGTTCACATATGTGGAGCTCTTGTCAACGAAGATGGTACAGCCGAGCAAGTGCAACAAGTACGCCCGTGTGGCCCACACATATGAACCAGACTGTACATACCTCTCATATAGCTCCCTCAACCATGTGAGATCTACCCTAGCTCCTTCCGTCATAGCAGCATCAGCCTCATCGTCAGACACTAGGCCTACATTGGTCCTCAGCAACATCCTAATGTCAGCCTTTGAAAAGGTGGTCGCTGGGCCGAAAATCTGCAAGCCTGTAATAGGCAACTGCAGCAGACATGACACATCATCCAGAGTGATGGACATCTCTCCAACGAGCAGGTGGAAGGTGCATGTCTTCTGATGCCACCTCCCAATAAAGGCATTGACGAAGCCTTTATTCGCGATATATCGCGCATTATAAAGGCCAGTCAAGCCAGACTGATCCACGTATGCCTGGACCTGTGGCTGGGTAGGATAGGGAATCAACTTCCCAATGTGGCTGACCACCTTCAGCTTCTCCCGAGGCTGATTAATCCAAATATGTCCAGCGACGTGGTCCTTGTAAGACCCCAACAGTGTATCAACTACAGGACCACCACGAAATGGCGGTCTAACGATCCGGTCAACAAACGGGATCATTGGGGTTGTTGGTTGTGGTACCTCCGGTACCTCTGCATCAGGCTATGGCATGTCTGCCTCAGCATGTACATGCTCTGCATCCTTTGGCTCATCGTGTTGTACTCTTCCAGCAACACGAGTATCATCTGCCCGACGATGGCGAGTGTAACGACCCAACTTCGTTACAAATACGTTATACTAAACTCTCTATTTAATTATTATCATGTGAAAGAACCTATAAATTTTTCACATTTAAAATACATACATATGTACCTACATAAAACGTTCATCACCACATCGTCCAAGTATAATATACCGATTTACACCTTAAAATACGAGGATACATATAACATCAGAAGAAAGATCCCCTTGTAGAGACGTTCACACTAATCTTAATATTTATACAAAATCCTAAGCTGGTCCCCGTAATATGTACATATATACTAGAACAAAATTAGCAAAACAGGAGGATTGTCCAATCTTAGGATCATCCAATCAATGTAACAGGAGGATCGTCCAATCTTCAATCGTGACTAGCATGAGAGCCAGCACCATCACTGCTACCTGCTCCTGTGTTAACCACACGATCATTGCAGTAAAATAATACAAACACAAATTGCAAGGGTAAGCTTACTTATAAAAACAATGATAGAATGTACACAATTTTAATCAACATCATTCACAATAAATATTCAGTTCACTTCAGGTATCATTCCATACATCAATATCATCATGCAACATTATGCTGACTCGACTCCATGGAGATTTCAATAACTTTCGGGCGGTCCCCATAGGCCCCATCCCCTACCATTAGTCTCAACTTAGACCATTCAGGGAGTCCCTTGAGCCACCATGTGGAGGAAGTGTGAATTTAATCGAATATAGACAAGTGTTGGTATTGGCTTACCTCTGTCAGGTTTGTAAAACCTTCCATCTTTAGGAATTCGCCCACTTGTCCATTCTATATGCCCACCATTGGCCATCATGAAATCCTCCAACACTAGGTTGAGAGCCCACCTAGCACCCTCAACTTACATGTCTACCCTTATGCAATATCATACACAACTCAATAACTCTGATTGCCACACGTTCCTTCTATGTTATAAATTCATCATTTTTCTCAAATCAAGCTTATGAACATCCAGTAGTTCAATAAGCACAAGTAAGACATTCTCAACACTCCCAGAACCTTTCAAAACCCATTATGAACACATGTTTCAAAGATTTTGAAACCATTTCCATCACTTACAATAGCATTCCAAAGCACAACAACATATTATCACAACAAACTCAACTCAAATCATCAAAACGTCAAGAGAGCAAAAATCATCACATCATCATAACAGATCTTTAAAGCATACAAATAGAAACAGAATTCCAAACATATCACCACCACATTATTTCAAACAGTTATGAAGCTTCCCTTACCTACAGCTCTTGACTCAAACCGTGAAGAAGAAGAAAAGCTATAGAGGGTAACTTTGAGGTTCTTAAGTGATCTGTCCTCAAGTTTTGTTACAGAATCAATTAAGAGACACCTAAAACAACATCAAAGTAAACTCAAAAATCAAGACTTCTCTCATCTCTTAAAATCTAACCAAGACCTATTTCTCATGTTCTTAAGAAGAGATGAGAAAATTACTTAGAGATCATGAATAAGGAGGAACTGGACTTACCAACTTCAAATCAGCTAAGAAATCTCTAGGAAAGAAGAAATCAAGCTTCAAATTAAGGTAGAAATAAATCTCTCACTTACGGTGAAGAAACTTATAGAAAAAGGAAGATAAGAATGAAGGAGAATGGAAGAAACAGGAAGCTTTGCACGTTAAATAAGAAGATTTGTATAGAATTTTGCTATTTGTCCCCACCCTTCCTCTAAATACACTCCCTTTTTTTATTATTTTCTTCTACAACTTACGGAACTCACGTAAAAATCTTGAAAATCTTTCAACACACCCTCTAAGTCCAACACTTCTTTAAAAATCCAAGAGTAATACCACAACACATAACACAACATAGAACTTAAGTAAATTATTATATTATTTCAACATAATTTTAATTTTAATTTTTCTCTTGCATTATTAGTCAAACACTTAATCATACAATTAGGAAACTACAACGTCACAGCGAGCAGATGCTGTCACACATCGCTGGTCTGCCCTGGATGCCTGGGCAGGCTGACCAGCATTTGCAACAACATCTTCCTCCAAAGTAGAGGGATCTTGTCGGCGATCGTTCGAAACATACTTCGTCCTAGCCATAATAAATCTGCAAAAAATTAACTAAAATACTTAGAACTTGATAAACAAAAAATAAAGTCAAATACTATATAACTAAATAAACAAATAAACAAACAAACTAACACTGTAAATATAATACATTTAAAAATATAAAATATAAATTTTTTATTTTAATACTTTTTTAATTAAAAAAATTCAATTAAATAATAATTTTAATTTAAAAATTAAATATTAAAAATAATATTGTAAATATATAATACAAATATAATTAAATATTTTGGTTTTAAAAAAAATTACTTTACCTATTCAAAATTCAAAATTTTAAAAAAAATTCAAGCAACACAACGGAATCGTGATTCCGTTGTGTTGTTTGAAAAATAACACAGCAGAATCACGACTCCGCTGTGTTGCTTGAAAAATCAATCAGTACAATGGATTTGTGATTCCGTTGTACTATTTGAAAAATCAAACACCACAACGGAATCATGATTCCGTTGTGGTGTTTGATTTTTCAAACAGTACGACGGAATCGCGATTCTATTGTACTGCGTTAAATTGAAAAAAATTAAGGGGGAGGGGGCGAACCTGTTGCCTTTGGGGAGAAAGGTGAGGGAGAGAATGTGAGGAGAATGGAGAAGGGTGTGAGAAGAAGGAGTGTGTATGGGGCGGGGAAGGTGAGGGGGTGGGGGGAAGAGGGAGAGGTGGGGTGAGAGGTTGCTGACAAGAATAAGGGGGTCTTTTCAACTTTTTAGGGGTGAGAATAGTCATTATTAGGGGTGAGAATAGCAATCCCCTTTGCCTTTCTGTTGCTTCTTCTCCTCTTGTATTTGGATTTGTACATATTATCACAACCTGTCATGGACATTAAGATAACTATATTTGGGTCCAATTTTATTTTGCTCTAATTTTCCCTTTTTTTTTCTTTTTCTTTATTTGGGTCAAATGTGAAATGATTCAATTTTAGGAATTAAAAGCAATTTATTTATTTCTTATTAAAATAAAAAGTATTAAGAAAAGTGGACAAAATTGGGTGTTGACAACGGCCGAGCCAATCCACTGTACCAAAGTGGCAGGGATGCTTCCTAGATTTTTAAGATATTTACTTACGAAAATTTTCGTTCATTTTACATTTAAGAAAAATAAAAAATTGGCTATTTAGAAGATATTTTAAAAAAGTTTATTTGAATCTTATTTAAACTTATAAAAATAATTTTTGATTTTTCTAAGTTATTTTTTATTTTAATAAATTTTAACCAAATTTTAAATAAATAATTTTGTATTTATTTTACTAAAATTTAAAATTAAATTTAAATATAAACTCTTTGACAATAAAATGTATTAAATAAATGTTTAATTAAATTAATTTTCTAATAGCATAACAGAACGATGAAAAAGTGATTAAAAAAAAAAGGATTCAAATGGTCTTACATGGATTTTTTTTTGCGGTTGCTATATCCACTCCCCTTTTATACTAATACACTCCCAATTCTCGTTTTTTCCCAAATTACCCTTCCAGCAAAGCACACTCCCCTCTTCTCTTTCTCCCTTTCATATCATTCTCTTCCGGAAAAAAGAAAAAACACTCCCCCTACACATATATTGCAACACATTTGACAAATGGAGGTTGTGTCGTTGATCCTCATCTCAATGTCATCAGAGTTGTTTCCTTCCCTATTGACGATGGATCCGTGTTTAGCATATCTCCAGGAACCAATCCTCAGGTCACCCTAATGATGCTAGGACAATATGTTTCAGTTTCACTATTGTGTTGCGCTCGTTAATTATACGCCAAACATATGAATGCTATATATTAAATATCTTCCTATCTTCGAAGACGCAAAGTGGGATATATGTTTTTGATACACTGGGGTTATCACAATACCAGAATAATTTGGAAGATTAAGTTAGGGGGTACGTAATTAGTTATATTTTATGCAATTAATAGTGCAGGAGTGTGATGTGTTGTTTATCATTCTTCTCAATCTTGGATGTTTAAAGGAGAGATGTTAGCAAATAATCACTGTTTTAGGTGTGGCATAGAGGCTGAAATTTGTTTCACATGTTCGATGATGTCACAATGGGTCTGGATGTTTTACGGGGATATGGAGTTTTATATGTAAACGAGGGGTGAATTTATCAGGAAAAAATAAGGTTGTGCTATTTTGATAGCAGAAGATCTTATATTTTATAGCTTGGATGGTCACACTTTGTGCTATTCCAAGTTTTTTAATATATTGATATTCTTTTTTTACTCTAAAAAGAAATATCTTCCTATCGTACTTCGGGAAGGTGATTGTGTTGTGGGGCCTAGTCAGACGGGAAGGGTGTGTTTCTTTTCAGAAAAGAGTTAAATTAGGGGAGAAAGGTAAAAGGGGAGTGTGCTTTGCTGGAAAGATAATTTGGAAAAAAAATGAGAATTGGGAGTGTAGTAGTATAAAAGGGAAGTGGATATAGCAACTGTCTTTTTTTTTTTTTGTACATCTTACTTGGATTTAAATCCTTTGATGTTACGCGTGTGGATCAACTAGTATGAGGTTGTTCGAGTACTGGATATATAGTTGCGTTAAACACTTTGAGGATGACATATACATAAAATAATGTCGTTTAACTATTTGAGTATAACACTTCATTTAGCTTCTCTTTAAAGTACACAAATGTTTTTTTTTTTTTTGTCATTTAAGGTTATAATACATAGGTTAAAAAAGTAATTAATCTAGTTTATATTAATATTATTGGCAAATTTTTAATATATATTTTATTTCTCTCATTTTTCTCTTTCTATAAGGATAAAGTAACAATTAACACTATAAAAACAATAGTTTTATTCCACTAGATAAGGTTGGATATAATTGTGTGTAGATATACATATACAATGCTATTGGACTAGATCAAAAATCAAAATTTCAAGAATATTATTATTCATCATGAGAACCTTTTTAATATTTTTTTCAATGTCCTTCTTAACCTTCCATTTACCTTGTTTATTAGGTTGGAAATGGCTTGATGTATTCTTCTCAAAATATTATTACCATAAATATTTTTGTATTATTAAAAAATAAAAATAAAGATAAAATTAAAAACATTACTAATATATAATAAATTTTTAAAATAACAAATAAATTAAAATAAAATAAAATTCTAAAACAAGAGTTTTTTTTTCTTTGGTCAACAAGAGATATGTTGAGTGCCTATTTATGAGGGTGGGCATGGGCAAGGTAATTTTGAACTAGGTTGGATAGGGTCAAAATACTCTTATATGATAATTTATTAACCTAATCCAACTTTTTTACATACTACACGCTAAACAAGTTGATCTACCAATTTATTACATACAAACATGCAACCTATAAAGCAACGAAAGTACGGAATGCTCAAATAGATCAACACATACAATAGTAGAAAATGCACGATATAATTATGAGAAATACTAGCACAACATACTACTTAAAACACTCTTTTGAATACATTTTTTTTATTAGTTAAAATTTATTGAAAATTACAATCAACAGACCATCTTGTCCTTATTTTTGTTTTGTTTTGTTGTTTTACTAAATATACACACTTTATCCTAAACTCCCCAAATAGCCTTCAACACTTCAGATTTAGGCCAAAATATGAAATGACAAAAAAAAATCAAATGAGTTATGACTGAACCCATTGTGTGCGGGTAAGATCGGGTTGGGCTAGATTAATTGGACTGGGCCTACTTTAAGAAATGGCCCGGTAAGGGCCCTTACAGTTGGAATGTTATGTTCCTTTTCTTTCCTTTGAATTCAGTGATGAGCCTCTGTAGAATTTTGTGATGGCATCCGCTATGGTGAATCGAGGTGGTTCTCGGATCATCAAATCAGTGTCTGCAGCTCTTGGTACGAGGTTTTATGCCAAGGTTGCAACTGGGACTGACATAGTCGCTGCCGCACCCAATGTTTCTCTCCAGAAAGCTCGGACCTGGGACGAGGGTCTTGCTTCCAAGTTCTCCACCACTCCCCTCAAAGACATCTTCAAGGTCCCTCTTTTTCTTTTATGCCATTCTATTTTTCAAACCCCCTTTTTTATGTTTCCTCAATTGCTAATGCCCCTTTTTTCCTTCGTGTTTCAGGACAAGAAAGTTGTCATCTTTGGTCTCCCAGTAAGTTAACTTGCAATTTTTCTGATATGTTGATGTGTTTTTGGGTGTCACTTTGGTGTTTGTTGGTCTTGTTTTATAAAATTTTGTACTATTTTATGTGGCTGAATGAATGCTTCCTTTGGTCTAGGAAATGGAATTGTTTGAAAGAAATGTGATTTTTTTTTTATTATTATAGATTAATTCCAGAGTAATGATTTTGATGCTTTGGCCATCTCTCAGGGTGCATACACAGGAGTTTGTTCAAACAAACATGTTCCTCCTTACAAGGAGAATATTGATAAGTTTAAGGCTAAGGGGATAGATTCTGTTATTTGTGTGGCTATTAATGATCCATATACTATGAATGCGTGGGCTGAGAAGCTTCAAGCCAAAGATGCTGTAAGTTATCCCTGACTTCTTGCCTCACTATTTAAAAAAAGGTTTCATGTGCTTTGAGTTTTTTTATCCCCTCGTTTGCATTTGCATGGTGATTAGTTTTTACTTTTTGCCTTGAAAAGAAGTTGGTATTATTTACATACACTGTTGAATTTTTTTGTTGCCAATTTCTTGTGTCACAACAACTAAAGGATCATTCAATCTGTAAATTCATTTCTAATTGAGTTTGGGATGTCGTTGTGTTGTGCATTGTCATCACTAAACAGTGCATTGATTTGGTTAAATCAAATATATGAAAGTTGTAGTAATTTGTTGGTGAGCAAAAAGAATAAAGGGTTTTATGAGAAGAGAACTTCTATCTCTGGGAAACCCTTAGTATTTAAATCCATGTAAAGATTGAGCTCTTTAGTAAACATATGTTCGGTAAATATGGAGATTTCTATGTTGATTATCATGCATCCATCAATACCTTTAATTAGAAATTTTTCTATTTGCTGCCTTATGGTGTGTCCCATTTCCTTTACTTTTGAGAATTGACTGAGTGTTGTCTTTTCTTATTATATAAAATTTGTCTCCAGATTGATTTTTATGGGGACTTTGACGGGAGCTTTCACCAAAGTTTGGAATTAGTTACTGATCTCTCTGGTGCATTGCTTGGAACTCGATCTGAAAGGTATATTATATACCCTCCTTGAACTAAGATTGGACTCATTCACCTGAACATTTATTTGGTTTTGATGTTTGAGAAAACTTGCTTTCTTCCGATATTTTAAAACTAGACCGTACACCAAAATGTTGAGGCCACAAGTTCACTGTTTAAAAAATTTAAAATGGACATAACTACGTAAGTATTGAAGAAATTACCAAGTATATTAATAATGTCAAACCATTTTTATGCTCCTAAATGTATCATTTTAAAGAGGACATAGACATTATACATACAATTTATAAGTTAGAATTTTCAAAATAATAACAATAATTCTGATTCAACTTGGTTTGCTACCACTTACTGGTTTTTTGACCAAATGCGGGTTTTGGGGTAACCATACCAGAAGCCAGACCAATTGATTGGATGGCTAGTCCTTAGAACATTGCTTTTTACACAACACATGTCTGTTCTGCTTTGCATTATAGATTATAGATTTCAATTCTCAAAAGTAGTTGTTGTTTCCTTGTAGATGGTCAGCATATGTGGTAGATGGAAAGGTTAAGGCTCTTAATGTTGAAGAAGCTCCATCTGATGTTAAGGTTTCTGGCGCAGAGACCATTTTGGGACAGATTTGAAGCTTCTGTTGGTTTGTTTGTATGTAGTAAGTCTTTAATAAAAATGTACCTAATACTTCCAGCTGATCCAATATTGTGACTCGAGAGTTTATCATTTTTGGACTTCTTTCTGTTGTCACTACTCCCTTCTTACCTGGATTCATGGTTATTCGGTTGAGGAAGTTTCTACTTTCTAGCATGCATCATATCAGCTATATCTTTGGTATTTTATCACTTTTATATTTATTTATAATCTCACTTTTTTTTTCCTGATGATGTCTCTCCCTCTGGTTTATTTAGAGTGTCCAATGCAAGAACTCAACTTGGGTTCTTCACTCTATTTTAGCGAGTCCTTTGTTGCTACATAGAATGTAAGAACACTCACTAATTTTTAAAAATATTGAAAAATCATTTGAAAGAGTTTTTAAAAATATTGAAGTGTATAAGTTAATTTTAATTTTATAGAAAAATTAATTAAATTACTTTATTTTATTTTATTATATTCTGTAAATTTTTATTGAAAAGTTTATTCAAATTATGTCGTAGAGGAAGGAAAATGCTTCTCTTAATTCTGAAATCACGTGACCCTTCTCAGTTTTAAGTCACCCAAGCCAAATAATATCCATAATTAATTTTCGCTAATGCTTAAAATATTTTGGAAAGATTATGGGTTGTTAGATATTTACATCAGATAAAGAAAGCTTAAATATTTACATCAAGACTAAAATCAAAATAAAAAATTTTAAATAACTAAAATTAAAAGTCTTTTATTTTATAGAATAAAAAGTTATTTAAGCCGATAAAAAAATATCAATATTTATTGATTCAACGAGCAAGAAGTCGAGTTTTGTCTCCTTAAATGACTACTTAATTTTAATTAGAATAAGATATAACTTTCAAATATCCATTATTCAACATAATTTTCAAATATAGAGATTTCAAACAAGAAATATAAAGAGATTCATTTAATTTTATTAATCATCAGATTAGCAAAATTAGAGACAATGAGCCTTACCAATTTTAAAATTATTTCTTCTTTAATTCTTACCTACCAAATACTGTTTCTTATTTTCATTTCTTCAAAAAAAAAAAAAATTCTCTTCTAAACCAAACAATCCATTAGAGTGAAGAAGAATGAGCGTAGAGAGAGAGGAATGCTCAAGACAGGACCCAAAAAGGTGGATTGAGGGACAAGACAGGAATGATAGGTTGCGCGATGGAGTTATTATTATTATGTAAAGTAAAAAAAATAAACCTCGTACATGTTGGCATTGGCATTTCCAACTAAACGAAAGGAATCATACCCACGAAGCCATGACACCTGCTTTGGTGAAGCGACTCACCAAGTCATTGTCTGCAACTCTTGGGTTCAAATCTTGTTCCTCTTTCGCCAAGGCTACAACTGGAATTGACATACTCTCTATTGCACCCAATGTTTCTCTTCAGAAAGCTCGCTCATGGGACCAAGGCGTTGCTTCTAACTTCTCAACCACTCCTCTCATAGACATCTTCAAGGTCCCAATCTTCTTTTCTACCATCTATCATGGACTTGTTTCAATAAATTTCTCCCTAAACACTTACAAGAAAAAAAATAGATCAATTTTTTCATAAACTAAAATTAATTTATGCATATGTGTAGAAGCTCACTAGTATTAACTTTTCTATAAAATAATTCTTAATTTATGTATAAACTAATTTTAGTTGATGAAAATTTTTATTTCCTTTCTTTTATTTTTATTTTCTTTTTATATAAGTATTTAAGAAAAGTTTATCCAAACATGTCATTCTCATTTCCAAACCCTTTTATCTTTTGGCTCATTTACTATTACTAATTAATGTCCTCTCCCCACGATGTTTCAGGACAAGAAAGTGGTCATCTTTGGAATCCCAGTGAGTTATCTACTTATCTTAACACTTTGAGTTTACTAATCATCCACTGTCAGAAAAGAATTTTTTTTACATTGTCAACTAATATAAAATTATGTTTGAAATTTATGATTGGAGGACAAGATAAACCTTTATAGTGTTAATACATATGGATTATTTATTCTTTCTTATTATGGTTTATGTATTTTACTATTTTAGGTTGTCTCTTTGGTATTTGTTGTACTTGTTTTTATAAATTAGTGATATTTCGTGTGACTGAATGGATTCTTCCTGTATTCTAAGGGGAACAAATTGTTTGAAAGAAATTAATGGGCCTTGTTTTCATCTTCCCCCCCCCCCCCCCCCAAAATATTTGTTTTGATGCTTTGACAATCTCTCAGGGTGCATTTACAGGAGTTTGTTCAGAAGAACATGTGCCAACTTACATGGATAATATTGATAAGTTTAAGGCTAAGGGGATCGATGCCGTTATCTGTGTCGCTATTAATGATCCATATACTATGAATGAGTGGGCAGAGAAGCTTCAAGGAAAAGAAGCTGTAAGTTATCCATGTCTTCTTGCCTTATTAATTACTCCTTCCTTTCTTTTTTAATTATAGTTTAAAGTTATTCTCTCCGAACTCAAAGTATTGATATTTAAGGTTTTTTTTAATTATTAATATTTTACATATTTCAAGTCTCATTAATTATTTTTTTCATATATACCTTATGATCTATTACACAACTACTCTCATCATAAATATTAAATGGGAGTATTTTAGACTAAAATGTAATTAGTAGGTAATATTAAATATTTCTTAAGTTGTGTACATTAATCTTAAACATCAATAGTCCAGAAGAGTGGTATATAAAAATTAAGAAATATAATTAAGATTCTCATTTTTATTAAATTATTATATGATTTTATAATATATCTATATTTTCTATTAACTATTTTTTATCATTTATTTTTTTTTCTCTTTCTCTCTCTAATATAATTAATAAAATAGTAATTAATATTCTTTTGAACTTTTAAAATGAGAGATAAAAAAAATCTTTTTTTTTTTTGTTAAAAATTGACACTTGAAATGAAACAGAGGTAGTAGTATCCTTCGCATTTGAATTGGTAACTTTTTTTTTTTTTTTTTTGACCTTTTTAGCCTAATGTTGTATTTATATTTACTTCAGTCGAATTCTTTTTCTTTTGGGTACTGGTTACAACTGTTGCCTTTTATTTTTCTTTAAATTGGACTTCCAGATTGAGTTTTATGGTGACTTTGGTGGGAGCTTTCACAAAAGCTTGAAATTAGTTACTGATCTCTCTAATGTGTTGCTTGGAACTCGATCTGAAAGGTATAATACATGCCCTCCTTGAATAAAAAATATACCCTCCTTGAATTAAGATTTGAAACATTTCTGTCTTTCACATAAACTTTTGTTTTGTTTTGTTATTTGAGTGGACTTGCTTTCTTTTAATATTTTGAAACTGAACCGAACATGAAATGGTCAGGTCACAAGTTCATTGTTAAAAAAGAAAATAAAAGATGGATGTTAAGTAGCAAAGAAAATTACCAAATAATGGTATCATAACAAAGTAAATATGTTTAACAATGTCAAACTATTTTCATGCTCATGAATGTATACTTTTAAAGAGGAAATAGACATAGACATTTGATTAAAAAATTGGAATTTAAAAAATGGTAACAATTCTGATTCAACCTGGTTTGTTACCACATAAAGTGCTTTCTACATAAGACGCATCTATTCTATCTTTGACTAAGAATTTAAGATGTCAATTCTGAAAAGAGTAGCTATTGTTTGCTTGTAGATGGTCAGCATATGTGGTAGATGGAATGATTGAGGCTCTTAATGTTGAAGAAGATCCATCTGTTGTCACAGTTTCAGCTGCACAGACTATTTTGGAACAGATTTGAGGTTTCTGTTGGTTTATATGTAATTATGTATGCATAAAGTTTACAATACAGTATCCGGTTGGTCTATAATTCAGTAAAATTGATTTTGATAGAATTGATATTAAATCGTTGAACATAATTGAGATGTATCAGGTAGGTTTATTTTATATTTTTAACTTTGAAACAAACAGCTTAATTACCTGATGTTTGCAGCTGATAAAATGTAACTCTAGAGTTGCTGTTGGTTCACTTTTGAGTTTTGGACTTCTTTCTGATGTCACTAATCCCTTTTACCTGGACACAATTATATGGGGAAAGAAGATTCTGGCATGCATCACATTTATGTTTGGTACTCCATCGCTTTTGTATTTATTTGATTTGATAATGTTATTCATTATTTTTTACAATCTTCTTGAGGCTTCCGTCACGTTTCTGCTTGTGACAGATTTTTTACCTTTTTCTTTTTAAAAAAAAAAAAAATGAACATCAAATTGAACTAAAGGTGGCTTGCCAAAAGTGAAACGAGAGATGTAGGTAGCACACAAATTAAAAAAATGGTTTTATGTAAGTAATTAGTTAGAGTGGAAATGAGACGAGACAAGTAGGTTTTGTATCTTGACTTACTTTTTGTATGTTTGGAACAACATTACCACATCAACGGTAAAAATCATGTCAACAAGTTCAATTGATGCAGAAGCTACTTCTTAATACTTCTGGTAAACATGAAGAGAGAATGATGATCTATGTTACAGATTTGGTTCCAAATACTCACTTTAGAATCTTGCAATTTAATCTATTAACTTGTTATAAGTATTTTTTTAGGTTTGACATGATCTTTATATAAGTCTAGCCTAACTTATCCATTTAAATGTCTATTTTATATTAAATATTAAAGTTTCAAATATGTTGATAGACTTATCTTTAAATAAGTCAATAAGCTTATGGACTAATGGGCCTGTTGGCCGAAAGACTAACAAATTTATGGACTAATAGGCTTATCATTAAATATAACCAACAAACTTGTGGAATAATGATCCTATCACATTAGAAACGGATAAAACCATAAATAATTTGTATTTTTTTTTTATTCATAGGAATTGAACTCAGATATTAAGAAATTTACAACAATTCACAGACACTACTCAACAAACTGAGTTAGATTCTTGATAGACAATTTACATTTATAGATATTAAAACTATTTCTAATCAAAGACATAAAATTTTAGTTGTTAAAATAATGACATAATATTATATTAAATCGGTTCCATCTATAAAAAAAATGGTACCATCTATATTAATATAAAGTTTTTTTGGATAATCAAATTGATATCATCCATATTATATCTTGGGGGCTAAAATAAATATTTAGTGGTAGCAATGACAATTGTATGATATTCAATTATGCATTAAAGGACCTTAATCATAATCTTCAATTGAGTAATTGATGACATTGCCCTCCATATTTTTAACATTTTCTCGTTTGTTTTCTTTCTCTGATAATTTTTTTTTTTTTGAGGTCAAATAAGCATTGGTTAAGTAGTCGATAAGTCTTCTAAAAAAAACAGTTGATAAGTTAGATAAAAGTTTTTTTAAAAAAAAAAATTGGCTAAATGTTGTTAAATTAAAAATATTTAGTAAAATTAATTGTTGAAGCATCTGTTAAGTTTATAAACTCTTATCATTTTCTATTTAAATATTAAATGTTATTAAATAATTAAAATAAATAATGTAATGTTAAATGAATAATTTGAATATTTGACTAACTTATAAATGTAAAATAGAAAAAAATAGCAATACATTAAGTTATATGCCCAAATACAATTTCAAATAACGTTTGAAAAAATATTATTAATACAAGTTCGTTCACGAAATACTTAACTTATAAAGTAATTAAAATATCTTACCAAATAGTATAATTATTATGCCTAATACTCTCCCACTCTCTTTTAGCGCACGTTTGGAACAAAAGAAACACAAGGGAAATATAATCACTATGTCTAATATCTTTACCTAACAATGACCACCATATACATGTTCCTTACATCTCTAATATCATAAGGATTTATAATTTTATGTTAATCTTGTGTTAGCTTTATACAATGCATTCAAACCAGTGTCTAACAATTTTAAATTTTTTTAATATCCTCTTGTCAGCTTCATATCTGCGTGCCGTATCCGTATTCATACTTCCTACACTAAATGTAGGTATAAAAAATATGTACCATGAGTAATTTAGTTCGTAAGTGGCCTAAATCAATCACCAAATTAGAAAAATTAGAGGGTGCTCTAAAGTATTAATGCGAATCAAGTGTTGGCATGTAAAAGGAGTAAACATGATGAAACTATATCAGAGATGGCATTAAATAGTCTTCCAACAGTGGCTCTTATAAATTGATCGTACATATTTTTAATTCCTACGCGTAATTGACCATTGATAACAATGCAGGACGCATACCAACGGGTACATTGGTTATCAGACGCGTCTCTTGCACTTCTTGGACAATTGAGACAGCATGGTAAAGTCGACTGTGACCCCGAGCCAAGTCTTCATAGCATATCATGTCCACTCTGTTTGAGTAAATGAAACACATTAGTCAATAGTCAACTTTCAAGCAATAGTAGCATCATTCAAAATTAGACCAGAGACATTCACATCACCAAAATGCAATTTGCCACACTTTCTTTTAGAGCAACAGCAAATTTTAAACCTGTGTTGTTTATTGGTTATTAATTAATGTTTCTTTTTTTCTTTTGTCTACTGTGGATAACAAATCCCCTAAAAACCGTAAATCAAGGTTACCTATGAATTACATGACCAGTTAACTTATTGTAATAAACTAATTTTCAAAGTACTACAAACTAGGGGGTTCGGTAGATAGGAGTAACCTGAACAAATGGAGGAACTTTCATTCGAAAGGATTGCATGTTAGTAACAAGTGGGGGAACATCTGAACTAACATCATGAACTGCACCTCCACTCTCTTTACTAGGAGAACGCCCAATGCCATTCTCTTCAATGGACTTCCCTTCTTCTGGGATGTCTGATGTTCCCCCGCTATGGACAGGAATGAGAGGAGAACTGGACCGCTTTGAGCTAAGATCAAGGCGTTCAATCATTCGTGCAACTCCGGCGATGCCTGCATTCATCTCGCGCTGAACACCTTTACTCAGCTCTTTTACTGAGACATTATGAGCAAGTAACTTCTCTTTAAGGCCACGCGTACCTTTTGAAAACGATTCCTTATATCTGTTGCAAAATTCCACATACATTAGCACTATAGGGTAATAGTTGGAGCATACAACAATCCAAATGCTAACATGATTACCTGGCTGAAGCAGCAGAAAATTTGGATTTGAAGGACTCGGGGAAGGAGAACATCTCAGAAGTGTTCAGTCTCCTTGCACTCTCAGGAGTAGTATTTAATGCTGGAGGTTCAATGCTAACAGTAGATGGTACACCAGAAGCTGGCGAACTACCCCCAGATGGTGAAGTTGTAAGTGTTGTTTGCACCTCAGATACATGCATTGAGGAGTTAACACCAAGAACCTCTGATGGACCAGCACCAGGTGATCTCTTCCTTTCCTGTCTCTGAACAAAACGAGCTCTACTTGCGGCAGCAACTAGGCGCCTCATAATCTGGTCATCAAAATCAGAGTCATCTGAGCAGGAATCATCCTGCAATGGAATAATTTGCCTCTGATCATTGAATGGAAGTGTGATACTTGTATCAAGGAAACAAATACCAATAGATATTAACACAACAAAACAGTTCCATAAAGATCAATTCTTAGATATCTTACATGGCCATCATTAAGCTGTTCAAGGGGGCCACGAGAATTAGTCGTGTTCCTTGATCTCATACGTTTCTCATCTTCCACTGCAGCTAGAAGCTCTTGACTACAAAAGGATAAGCAATTGATGAAAACTGCTAACCATACCCATAAAAGGCTTGTAACAAGTATTTGAAAGGGAGTAGGAAAAGTGACAGACTATTTTTAGGGGGGGAGGGGGTGTTGCAAGTGAACATATACCTGGCAGGGTCTTTCAAAGCAAGTGATTGCCAACATATTGGGCACTCTTTGCTTCTCTGTGACCTAAAGAATAAAAGAGTTGTGTAAGAAGCAGGCATCATAATTCACACTATTGTCAATAAAAAAAATGATACAATTCCTTCTCATATAAAGACCAAACATGATCTATTCATCAAGCAATTAGGCAGCTTACCATTCAAGAATGCAATGCAGATGATATTCATGTTTGCAACAGGTAACCTGGAATTGAAGAAGAAACATAATAATACTCTGTTAGAAATTTAATATAAGCAGACTGCAGTTTACAATTTTTCCTTTTGATTATCTACAGGTCGCAACTCAACCGCACACGAAGCATAATTAGACACGTCAAAATAGATAGATATCACATTGTTGAAAATATGTTGTAACACCCACAGGATTCAACAATCTTAATCCTCGTACACACTTTGAGATCTAGAAGCTAAAAAATTAACTCTCGTCCACACATAAAAAATGATCAATTGGTGCAAGAATAAGAACTAACAACAGCACATCCTTCTTCAAATATGCACATAACTGCACGGCAAAATTAGTGCCGACAGTGTTGCTGACATAAGCAGATCCACGCATGTATCTCAAATTAAAGCAAAATGAAAAACCGTAAAGTTCTAAGCAAGTTTAGAACTTCGATCAAAACAACAGAACCCCAAACCAGAAAGAAAAAAAAAATTAAGGTGAAAACATATCAAATTCCCAAAAAGCACACAAATTTCTCAACTTTTGACCAAAACATTATAAAAATTCAACAGGACAGAACCAACGAGTTCGTGGGCATGCGATCACTGGTTCAAGTCAGTAACTTTTTCAGAAACCCAAATGCAGAAAGCAAAAAAAACAGTGGTGGATCACAACATACAGTGGATGGGTCATGAATGGTGAAGGGCTCTAAGCATATACTGCAGGAGTCTTCGGAAGAGTCGTCGAAAGGTGCAGAAGAAGATGGAGCTGAAATGGGTGGAATGTGTGTCAGAGATGAAGAAAAGGTGAAATTAGCCATGGTTAGCAGCACAGTGGTGTGTGTGTGATGGAGAAGAGTTTATGGTGAAGGAGAAGAAGAAAAGAACCCTAGAAATGCCCAAGAGAGTGTGTAAAAGGTCAAAGAAAAGAATTATAGAAGGCAGAGAAAGAGGGAAGGAAGGAGCAAATGCAGGGAAAATCCGATTCAGACGCTTTGATGAAATCAACGTATGACTTATCTTATGGATTTTTGTCTTTAATAATTATTAATAACAATATAGTATTTATTAATTAACTTGCTTTTGGATTTCTTTTTCTCTTTTTGTGTTTTGATGTTTTCTGTTTAACCTTAAACTCCTAATCCTATGTATATGGTCTTTTTCCATACATGATGATTTGGGTCAGGGGCGAAACCAGAACTTAATAGCAGGGGGCCAAACATATTAAAGTTAAATTTATCCAACAAATATATTTTAAAATGTTACTTACATTAGTAATATTTCAAAAGTTTAATAAAAAAAAATATATTTGAACAAAAAACATACTATTTTTTAAATAAAAATTACAAATGACATCTAAAAAAAAAATACAAATATCAATCATTAATTTCAAGAATTTATGATAAAAATTGGTATATACATTAACTATCATTTTTAAAAATAAAAAAAAAGTCCTAATAATTATGTTCTAAAAATATACTAAATTAAAATAGACAATGTTGCTCACCATATTATCATTTACAACATGCAGGAGTGTGTATTATGTCATGTTAAAAATGTTTTCCAAAGTTTACACAACGACATATTTGAATCATGAATTTGATACCAGAAACACATTCAAGCCTCACAAGCAATGCTCAAAGGAACAAACATGAGATAGAAAAATAAAGAGAATACAAAGAATAATTTTAAGAAGAGAAAATATTTGTTAGTGTATCTCAAAACTTAAGTTGTCAATCATTTATATAGTGTTCATAAGCTTGCTCTATTAGTAAAAAAAATAATCTCTAATTCTCAAATTAATTATAATCTTTAAAATAGTAATAAGGAATGGAAAAAAATTATTAAAAAGAAAAAATGATACTCAAATATTCTATCTAAAAAATGAAACAATGTAATTATGTCTACAATAAATACTACAAAAAAGAAAATAGTTATCTAAAAAGAGAAAACAATATATTATTATCATCAAAACAAATATTATAAAAGAAAAAATATTTTGAAAAAAAAAGAAAAAACTAAATGACAGTTAAATGTTATTATATTCACAATTAGACTCTAAAATAAAAATAAATATTTTAATTTTAAACTATTATACATTATACATATTATAAATTAAAAAAAAAAAGTTAGGGGGGGCACAAGTAAGTCTGCCCTTGGGTTATGTTTGGATAAAAAATGAGAAAATATTTATGCAAATTTTAATGTATGTTTGTAAATTTTAATACATGAAATGAAGAAAGAAAAATTTATTGTCTTAAGAATAAAAATACTTTTAAATTCTTTCAAATAAAATATAAGCATGCGCATGATCTTGTAATTTTGTAAGAATTATACAACTTTTTTTTATAAGGTAATAAAATGAGAAGACACTTTAAATACTTCTAAACAAAACGTTAATGATATATTAAGACTATACAAACACCCACTAAAAAATTACTGTACAAACTTAACTGCAAGCAATTTTATTCGATTATAATTACTCATTCTACTTCCAAAGAGCAAAAAATCTCCTTAAAGAGGGTAAATTATATTATTTATATAATCTATAATTTATAACAATAATAAAAAGAAATGTCCCATTCATATATCCATTTTATTAGACTAATTCATCCTTCAACTACTCCCTAAATTATCCACTGCTCTCTTTCAGTTTCTCGCATCAAGTTAATTCCTTCCCTTCTTAGCCTCATTGTCATCAACTTTATTATTCTATATACCATAGTTAAGTTCCATGACTTCACATTTGCATGTACGTGATCAGTAATTATTTTTTGGTTTAAATACCTTTTTAATCTTTGTAATTTAGTATTTTTTTATTTTTTGTTATTGTAAAAAAAATTGGTTTTAGTCCTTGTAAATTATGTTTGTTTTGCTTTTCATCCTTAAAATTATTTAGATAGCATTTTTTTCACCGTTTAAAACGTTATCTAAACCGCTTTAAGGACGAAAAACAAAACAAACATAATTTGTAAGGATTAAAACAAAACAAAAAAAATTGCAAGGACTAAAAAGATATTTAAGTCTTATTTTTTTATCAATGTAACATTTTAACTTTATGTAATTTTTATTCTTTACAATTACAATTGTATAGTATATAATATAATATAATAAGATAAACTGAAAAAATTAAATGAAATCAACATCTTACCTAAAAAATAAAAAAAGGTAAACAGACAGATACAAATAGTGTTAGTTTTCCGATAATTTGTTTTTTAACTCTTTGTCACATTATTTATTTTATTTTATATTTTTATTATACAAAAATTATATAAATATAATTTTGCTTCTATACAATAGGCCTTAAGAATATATTTTACTTAAGTATCGTCAATCGTGCTCCAACCGATACTGTTTGTAAGTTTTGTACTATCAGTATCCAAAAAGAAAAAGGAGAAAGTACTTGTCCTTTTCTTTTCTTTGTTCTCGGATTATTCCTTTCCCCAACCTACAGAAATTTCTTTTGAACATAAAAACATTGCTGAAAACGTCAACCTTCGTACACGTAACGCTATTCTATGGAATAGAAATAGATCGAGTTACAATGGAATAATGAACTTTTTGACTTTAGAAATTGTCTACTTTTTTTTTTTTTTTCTGTTTGTATAAATGTATATATGTTCATTATTAAATTGGAGGTAAATAATAATGAACTTTTTTTTTTACCTCCAATATATGTTCATGTTCATTATATCATTCACATTCAAAATTAGTGTCATTATTTACCTCCAATTTTTTTTTATTAAATTGTATTTGTGTGGATGAATATATTGGAGGTAAGTAGAGGCTATTGAGTTTCGAAGTAGTTGAGTTCCGTCATGCCAAAGACAAGTGTCAATGTGTCATGATGAAGCACTAGATTAGACGGCGATGCCAATGGGACCAGCAAGGCATGCGGTTGGCAAAATCTTCACCCCAGCAGTTTAAGAAACTGCTCGGATACTTTAATTTCCGTTACTTATTTCCATGTTTGAAACGTTCTCATATCCATATTTTTAAATATTTTATCAATACGTATCAGGCAAGTATCTAAATATTTAAAGAAATTATGAAATTTTAATACAACTACATGAGACAGAATCATACATATTTTACATGTATTATATCTTATATATTTTTAAAATAATCGTATCGGACATATCGTAACTAATACACATGTCGTATTTATGCATCATAAGTAGTCTCAGACTGCCAAAAATGATATTATCGTCATTTTCTGTTTATTGTTCATTGTCACCATATATATTGTCATCATTGAACTTTTATGTATTCATTTACACAGCACATTAATGCCATTGTTATACGAACAAGAAGATTTTATTATTTATAATATGGTAAGCAAAAACGGGTATACTAACTCGAATACGTTTCTTGACTCCATTTTCAATTACCGCGATTTTCAATTTCAACACAATGGTAATGCGAGAACGGATGTAAAAGCCTTGTGAAGATCTATTCGCCTCTTGTATACCCTGCAGTCCATGCAATCATATATAAATTTAGTACTAGTTTAACATAAACATAAAATCATTTCCTCACTTGGAACTTTTTATTGTTGAATTCTCATGAAGATCTCAACAATTTCCTTTCCTATCTAAATCTATAAAATGTGCTCAAAGCTAAAACCACCTAGTAGTTGACCTCACAAATCTTACAAGATATGTAAATATTATCCTCTCAAACAACAGTTACTGTCTCAAATGTTTAGAAAATTTTGATAGAGGTTCAGTGAATAGTGTGTCATTAAAATGTAGGCTTAATTGCAGATTTTATCATCCAACTTTCATAATTTTGCACATTTTATCACCCAAGTTTTTTTTTGCGAATTTTACCACTCAACTTTCATAATTTTGCGAATTTTACAACCCAAGTTTTTTTTTTTACGAATTTTACCACTCAACTTTCATCATTTTGCGAATTTTACCACCTAAGTTTTCAATTTTTGCGCATTTTACCACCCTGATGTTTCACAAATTTTTTTTTTTGGTAAAATATCATAATGGTAAAATGTGCAAAAATTGAAAATTTGGATGGTAAATTTTGCAAAATTAAAACTTAGATGATAAAATTCGTAAAATTATGAAAGTTGGGTGGTAAAATTTGTAATTAAACCTAAAATGTATGAGAATATAGTCACCTTCCAAATAAAGGAAGTTAGGTATCTATTTGTAGGTGTGTATTGTGGTCCACAAATACTGCTCTAAAATAGAAGAATCATACCTGAGTTTGCTAGCTATTACAACGTTCTTACCGATTCTGGCATTTTTTTGTCAATAATGCAATCTCTGCAGATATGTAAAAGTGAGAAACTGCAGTAACAGAAACAAAATGGTTAGGAGATCAGTAATATTTGCAGGTTGTACTTGTTTTTTAGTAGGAACTCTTACCTCAGCCAACAGTGCTGCCACTTCAGCCTCGGTTTCATAGAAATCAGCCCCAAGCATTACTGTATCCTGCTTACAAATGTGTACGGAGATGTCTAATTTACCTAAGTAAAAACGGATTAAACAACCTCATCACACCTTATTAGTGCAATTAATATCTATAAACAATCATCTTAAAAAGTATCTAAGAGAATTGCACCAATTAAGTGAGATGAGATTGTTTAACCTCAATTTTACTTGGGATAAATTGGACAACCAGATAATATAATAGACCTAGATAAGCATATTGAGTGAATAAACATATTGAAAATGTATTTTCTCTACATATATTTGAACAAGAAGTTTTGTCAAACCTATAACTTTGAGAATTGCTAGTTTGCTACAGTATCCATACTGTCATAAAATTTACACAAACTATCCACATCACACTACATTTTATTATTTTTGGTAAAGAAAGGTAAAGGAATCTAGAGTGTCAATTAGAATGTTTATAACTATAGTCCTTGTTTTATTATCTAGAAAGGAAGTGATGCCAGAATGATTGATCAATTAATCAGGTATCTATAATGTCATTGTTAACATTATGCATTATCATCTTCCGTAATTATCCGTGTACATATGTTTGCATGCATAAATGGAATGGGTACACCAACCCTTTAGGTGAACCATAGAGTTAATTCTAGATCTGATCCCAACTACACTATGCTCTATCAAGGAATTAGTCACGAAGCTCCCATGCTACTGCATAAGGACTCTTAGCAAAATGATAAACATTAGTTTTATTCTACGATTCTTCTTCAAATACCCAATTTGTTGTTCTTCTTCTTCTTATTATTATTCAGCAATGGAATCCCTCTCTTTTTTATAAAAGAGGAGGCAACCACCTAGAACAAGGGAACTAAGTCTCATGTTTAAAAGAAGATGATCCCATCGAGTAGGAGGAGGGGTGGTAGGAGAATGCTGATCCAAATCTAGGTTTTGAAAGTATCGTAACGGAATTCTTATCATCAACCTTCTGTGCAGTACGCATAATTTGAGCCAAGTCAGTAGCGTCGAAGTGCCTGACTTCTGCTCAAATCAATCCATTCATGAACACAACTTCGAGAAGCTCCGGCGGGGCACCCTTTAAGGGCGCAATCAGCTTCTCAAACTATTTTTTTGTATTCTAACACCGTCGTGTCTTGGCGAAGGGCCAACAAACGGTCATAGGCGTAGCTGTCTTGTTGGCTCCTATGAAATCGGAAAACCAGTTATTCTTTCAGCTCCTCCCACGAGGTTATGACTTCTTCTTGCGACTCCTCCCAATACTGGTACCAACTCAAGGCCTCACCGGTCATGCTGATCACTGCTAACATGACCTTTTCTGCTTCGGGTGTGTGGTACAGAGAGAAATATTTTTCTGCCATGAAGATCCACCCTTCGGGGTTTTTCCCTGAGAAACTAGGCAAGGAGAGTTTGCAATTCTGGTAGCTCTGAGCCTTTTGCATTAAAAAATCAACCTGGCTCAAGAGCTGTGCAAGTACCTTCATGATCTTAGTCAGTGTTTCCTCTGGAATAAGCATCAAAGAGTCTCCTCTTCCATCAACTTCATTCCCTCCTGTGCTCGTCATTTTTTGTAGAACTGCTACTTAATTGTTCTTGTTTTTCAGTGATGGAATTCCTCTCTTTTTAACACAAGAGACAACCTTAAAACTAGGGGTGTGCAAAATAACTGGTTCGGATCGAACCGAATTGTAACCGAACCGAACCGAATTGGTTTGCTGCCGAACTGGTCTTGAAAAAACAGAACTGAATTGTTGTAAAACCAAAATCAGTTCGAACCGAACTGTTTCTACAAAAGAGGTTCGGTTCACTTATAACCGAACCTCTTTTTTTTTAACTACGTTTGGATTCAGTCATCATCGTGTTCATGAGGCAATCAAAGGCAAATTCTCAATTCTCGAATCTCGACTCTCTCGTCTCGTCTCTGAGCACACATTCAGATTTCGAATCAAAGGAACTACAATCTCACATTGTGCGAACCCTAAATTGCAATTCGCAATTTCGAATCACTCTCATCTCTTCAAATTGCAGTCTCGTGGATTCACTCTTCTCCTTGCAAACGGCCAAACCCTAAATCCCAAATTTCGCCTCCAAGTTGAAGCTGGATGCATTTGAGAGGTAATCTGTCTAGATATTGAACCATGAATTTGAGGTAATATGAAATTTTTGCAATTGGGTAATGATAAATTGCTTGCACTAGTTTTATTTGAAGGGGGTGTTCACTTTTGGGGATGTTTGCTTGGTTGAAATTGTCGTAGGAATAAGAAGGTGAATTTGAGGCATGAAATTAGATTGCTAAAGGTTTATATTATTTAAATAAGCATGAGGATGTGCCTGGGGAGTCCATGGACCATATTTCCTTTATCTCTGAGTGGTCAGATTATATTATTTAAATTTCTAAGGTGAACCAATTAATGAATGAGTACTTAAAATCAAATGCTATGTGTTCTGCTGTTCTAGAGTTTTGTAATTTTATGTTTGGATTGAGATTTTGTAGAGACTACACTCTGTGAAAAGTGAAACCTGTAATTGGGTCAAATAAGGGTATGATGATCGGTGATATTAAATTTTGTATACTGCTTAGTATACTGTATTATGAGTGGAAATTTTAGCAGCCTGAAGTATAATGAGATATGATGCAGATTGTATAAGCTGGTTTTGTTGGTTATGTTACCAGGATTTAGTTTTAAGCTCCAAGTTTTTTAACATTGCATTGCATGTCCAAGGATTATTATTGTCTAAGTGTCTTCTTGATAGAATATGGTATTTTACTATCAGAAGTAAAACAGAAAAGAAAGAGAAAGTGAACGTAATGAAAAGGATGATATATGAAAATGAAAAGTAGTCTACAATCTTGACCTGGGTCTGCAGAACTGTTTACTTTTGAATCAATGATCTATAGGGAAGTTAGTCAAGTGACTTGTGATTTTGAAATTTTTAGGGTGGTACTTGTGCGGTTATTAATACTGCAGTTTCACAACAGAGTTTCTGTATAGATACAACAAATCCACCAACTGGATTAAGAAGTTCAGAACAACAGACTTTTTGTAAGTCCTACAATAATTATGAATTTCAAAAGCAAGCCACTGATATCATTAGATGAATCATTGCTAAAGTGTTTTCACCAATATCTATGATTTCTTGTCATATTTATTCCTAGACTAGAAAATATGCAGAGATTCTGAGTAAAATACCAAGACACTAAGCTATTTAAAAGGAAAGCAACATGTTCTTCATTTGAAACCACTTGTGATGAATAAGAGATTTGTTTTCCAGCTGCTGTTAACTTGTTGATAATAATCTTATTTGTAATTTTAGCTACCAGAATAGGATTTTCTAAAATTATATAGGATTCCATGTGCTGGTCCCCTCTTTTTCCATGTCTCAACATTTGATTTGATTTAATATAATAGAAACTGTTTATTTATGAAGCAAATCTTTGAGTGGATTTATCAGGTCTGGTGTTTGAACCTTTAGGCTTTAGTCAAATTTAGTGCTGACAGGTTCTCATTCTAGTATGGTACACACTAAACAGTACACAGGCATTATTACTTGGTGTTGTAGCTGTGTTTTAGTTTCTATAGTTAATACAATGGCACTGATTATTTTCATTTTGTTCTGCAGAATCACACTGATACGTCCTATAATACAATAGCGCTGATTAACATTTTGTTCTCCAACATTTCTGTGGAGGTTCAAGGTCTAAATATCTTACACAATTTGCATACATCTGTCATTTTGTTCTAGATACAACTCCCTTTGGGGGGATTTCTTTTTCTGATTTGTAGAGGGACTGGAAGGTCTTTTTTAATGCTTCTTATGTTTGAAAGAAAACTGACAAAATGCTATATTTTTTTTAGATGGATGAGCAAGATGATATGTTGGCCTCTGACACCGGGGAACATATGTTACTGCCTCACTCTGTAGGACGTAAAAATCAATCCATTGTATGGGATCACTTTGATAAATTGCCTGCACCCAACCCTCTTATGCAAGCTAAATGTAAACATTGTGATGCTTTGATTAAATATGGGAGTGGAACAAGTGCTATGCATACTCATTTATCTAGATGCAAGAGTAATCCAGACAATAGGAGCAAAAAGCAAAAATCAGATTCATCCACAACGGCCATTTCTTCTCCTTCCTTGCCCAAGATTAACCAAGAGGCATGCCGGAATGCGTTGATTAAAATGTTTGTGGCAATGGAGCTCTCCTTCCAAATGGTTGAGCATGAAGCCTTTCGGGAATTTTTTAGCATTGTAGCACCCTTTCTTGTTGCTATCTCACGCACTACCCTGGCATGTGATGTTCTTAAACTTTGGAGTAGTGAAAAAGTAAAGTTGAAGAACTTTCTTTCCCAACACTGTCATAGGGTTTGCCTCACTACAGACACTTGGACTTCATCACAAAATATGAATTATATGAGTTTGACGGCACATTTCATTGACAATGACTGGAAGTTACAAAAGAAGGTCATAAATTTTTGTCAAGTCTCAAGTCACACAGGGAAGAATTTGGCTTTAACAGTTGAGAATGCTTAAGTAGTTGGGGGCTAACTCGTGTTCTTACACTGACAGTTGATAATGCCTCATCAAATGATAAAGCCATTGAATATCTGCATAAGAGGCTTATGTCTTGGAACCGTCTGGCTCTAAGTGGAAATTATCTTCACACGTGTTGTTGTGCCCATATTATTAATTTGATTGTGCAAGAAGGTTTCAAAGAAGATATTGATGTTATCTGTAAAATTCGTGCTGCTGTCAAATATGTAAGATCTTCCCCTTCTAGATTGGCTACATTCAAGGATTGTGTTGCACAGGAAAACATTGAATATAAAGGCCTTGTTTGCTTAGACGTGGAAACTAGATGGAATTCTACTTACTTGATGTTGGAGGCTGCGTTAAAGCATTAGAAGACATTTGAAGAGTATGAGTTGCGAGACAAAAAATATCTTCATATAGCTCCTTCATATAGTGATTGGGAATTTGTGCGTTCGATCTTGCCATTCTTGAAGTTGTTCTATGATGCTACTGTACGCATTTCTGGTTCAGCTTATGTGACTAGCACTGTGTATATGTTTGAGGCCTTTGGGATTGGAAGGAAAATCAAGCAAATGTCTACTTCCAGGGATGTGAATGTGAGTGTGAGAATGATGGCTGGCAGAATGAAGGAGAAATATGATAGGTATTGGGGCAATCCTAGTCGTCTAAACATGCTATTGATGATGGCTCTTGTGTTGCATCCAAGATACAAATTAAAATTCACAAATTGGCTCATTGCTCAAAGTTTTAATGGTGAAATGGGTGAAGTGACATGTAAGTTGAAAGATAAAGTGGAATCTAGCTTGAGATCACTTTTTGAAGAGAACAGTGGCAGTGGAAATGAGTTTGAAGCTAGCTCACAGGAGGCTCGACCTAGTGAAGGAGGTAGTAGTGATGATCCTTATGGCTTTAACCAATTTTTTCGATCAACTGGGTCTAATAAATCTGAATTAGATAAATACCTGGATGAAGCCTTAGATGAGAGTCAGGGAGATTTGGATGTTTTGAATTGGTGGAAGCTAAACTCGGGTCGATTCCCAACTCTTGCAAACATGGCAAGAGATGTGCTTGCTATACCTGTCTCTACTGTGGCCTCTGAGTCTGCATTTAGCACCGGAGGAAGAGTGCTTGATCCGTACCGCAGTTCTCTTACACCAAAAATGATGGAAGCACTTGTTTGCACGCAAGATTGGATCAAACGATCCTCATCACCATTGCCTTCAAATGAAAATGAGGAATTTTTGGAGTTTGAGAGAGTTGAAGAAGGTAACAAGATTTTTTTTTTCTAAGGTAGTTTTATGTACTTATTGTAATATGAATGATAAGTAAAGTTGTTTTTTTTTTTTCATGTTGCAGAAATTGTTCCCTCATTGGACATTAGTTACCCAGCCTCCTCTACCTTTTACACTTGATGATGACTGAAGATTAAAGAATGAAAAATGCTTCTTTTTAATTTCTTTTAGTTATTAGGATTGTTATGTACTTAGTTATTTTAATTTCAATTTCATAATTGAAGAGGCCTTTCTTGCCACAGACCATTCTGCCACTTGTTACCAAGCTTGTTTTGTTACAATCTAATTCAGCTCTTTCTTGTTGTCCTTTTCATTGTTGTGATTCTAGCATGCTGTGATTTCATTCTGTGATTTAATTTCTGACTCTTGTGATTTCATTCTTGTGCACAATCAACACCATGTTGTGTCTATATGAAAGCTCAGTTTCATTTGAAAGCTCAGGTTGCGCTAGCTCGTAGCACTAGAGTAGTGCCTACTGCTGATACTGATCCTCTTGCATGGTTATCTTGCTTAAAGGTATTGGATTGTTCTTTACTCTTCTGTTCCCAGCGAATTGAACAATGTTGTATTCATAATATGTAGTAGCAAATTTTGGTTAATTGCTAAGCCATTTGGTGGCATAACTTGTGTTCTACACTTGTGTTAAAGGGAATAACCACAACCTTTGTCCCATTATTCACCATGGTGTTGTTTGAATTTGCAGGAACATTTGTAGGAAACTGAGCACTTGCAGGAAACTGAACACTTGCAGGGAAGAACCACAACCTTTGTCCCATTGTTCACCATGGTCTTTTCCTACAATAGATAGGACAGTGGATATTAGTTGGTAGTCAGCTAATTGTTATCTGAAGAGGTCAGTCATTAAGGAGAAGCAGCAGAATTACCTTTCCTGTTTCTTTTGTACGGTAAAAATTTGATCAAAACACTAGTTTTCCCTAAGATGGACGAGCGAAATTTGGTGAACTAGATGTTGTAGAAGACAGTAGTGATTGACATTTGGAACATCGGATTCTTTGTCTTTAGGCCCTGAAGAATAAACAGGAGGAATTGGGTTTCCATCCAAGCGTCTCCCATTCCCAAAAAATGGGTTGAACTTGCCTGTCAGGAGAAACCAAAACTTAAGTCAGATACAGCCTCAAGGAAAATAGCTTAGATAGATCATATACAAAAGGAACCAGATTAAGAATAGGAAATTAGGAATATACACCTTTTTCTAGTGTTTTGCTTGCAGTAACCTTGTAATCCAAGGAAGGAGCAAAGTCTACCTCACAGTCTGTCTCGATGATGCTTATAGCATTAGCAGGCTTTTTTTCTATAATATCTAAGTAATACTTTTTATTGTTGTATGTCACCATGATAGTATCTCCAATAGCCAAGCAGGAAAATTTTCTCAAAGTGGTCTCTAAGCTGCAATGTAAAATGTGATTAAAGTCTAAAAAGATATCTATCAGCGAGTAAAAAGAAAGTACACTAAAAAATCTACAAATATAGGAGGGATGCCAAATATTTATATACAGAAGTTTCATTGAGTGCAGGGAGAATAGGTTTGAGGAGTGGAAGCTTTTTCAGTGAAGCAGCTGAATGATGAGTATTTGGTGCCATTTTTTCTCCTATTGGCTATTGTGTTGCTCTAATTGTTGTAAATTAATTATTTTCTTTAATCTTATATCATCTAGTGACTATATATTCCTAAAACATTTATGTTGATTAGCACTTGATACCTTTGTGAGCAGTTATACAACTATGATAGGAACTTCCTTGTGGGGTTTAGCAAAAGGATATTTGGGAAGAATGATGAGAAGACCATACATTGGGCTGGTATCTGTATGAAAATAATTTGAAAATCAATTTCTTTTTTTTAAAGCAATTTGAAAACCAGTTGGAAACCGGTTCGGTTCTTAAAACTAGTTCGAAACCAGTTCAGTTCAGAACCGGTTCAGAACCGGTTCTTTAAAACCAGTTCGATTTCGAACCGGTTCACCAAAACAGTTCACATAATTGGATTTAAGAACCGAACCAGTTAAAACGGTTTGGTCCGGTTTTTTTTCGGAACCGGTTTTTGCACACCCCTACTTAAAACAAGGAAACTAAATCTTGTCTAAAACAAGGAAGTGTCATAAGAATTAATGATAAGGTAAGTATATGTTCTTGTTTAAAATAAGAAAATCGCGAAAGATATTATCTGATTTGTATCAAAATGATAGATTCTACCATATTCTTCTCCCTGGTTATTAGCTGTTGTATTTCTAATTACTGTATATCTTCACAATACCGAAATCTGAGACACGGCTAGCTATCATGAATGCACAATCGAGATTTAAAATAGGAACTAGTAATACTATTTTAGGTGTTGGGATTCTCTGTTTGGTTAACCATCTAAAATAAATTATACTATAAACTAAATGGTAAACTAAAACATAGCTCTCCCTTCAAAATATCTGAGAGTCAATACTTAGAAGGCAACCAAATTGAGAGACGAAAGAAAAGTTTGATTAGGTGCTACGATGTTTTTACTTTAACAAAATCCACGTAAAAGGAAAGCATACTTGATAATTTCCTTGAGAACATTATTTCAATAACCATAATTAAGACAATTATCTTAATATTTCAATTCTTTTAAACTTGTTTTGTCTTGTTAATAATTAATTTGTCAATAAAATTTGATTGTCTTTAGGATAGTTACTCAGGTAATTTTTCTTCTTATTAAGTCTATTTTGTATGTAGATGCAAGAGGAGGAAGGTGACAACTGATGATGGAACTCATAGCATGGCCCAGTTGAAGAAAAAGTCACGCTTAAACGCGCCTTCAACCTTGCTTAAGCACAGATTCCAATAGCTGTCTAGATTGAAGAGAAGCCATGCTTAAGCTAGCTCTCATCCACGCTTAAGCGCAGATCCCAAAAGAGTGAAGAGTTGCAATGTTGATCACGCTTAAGCGTGGTCTAACTCACACTTAAGCGTGATTAGTCCAGAGATCAAAATTTCATCAGCAAGGGTCTTGCTTAAGCGAGCTTCATCTGGCGCTTAAGCGAGCTTCATCTGGCGCTTAAGCTAGATAGCCTCACGTGGTTTTTTTTTAAAGGCTCGTGACAGGTCCTATTTAAGGCAAAAATCTCGAGATTTGAGCCAAGTACGTAAAGTACCACTCTTGCCATCTCTGTACTTACTGTTGAGCTCTCTCCCATGTTTCCTTCTTCAAGATTTTGCATCCCTTCACCATTTTTTGAGCTTTTGATGTCTATGTGTAGCTAAATTCCCTTAGTGTTTGGGGTTGGATGTAATGTCATTGATTCATGCTTTACACGAGGTAGATTAAAAATGAAGAAACTTCCAGTTTCAAAGGAGGCACCACTCTAACCTTTGCCTCCTATTAATTTATTTTGTGAAGAAAGCTTCCAAAAAAATAATATAACTTGTGCAAATCGCAAAAATTGTTAACCCATCTTAACTCCTTATAGCTTATCCATTATAACAAGACACATCACATTACACACCCCACCAACAATTGAAAATGCAAGAATGAAGAGTCTTTTTTTTATTTATTTATCAGAGAAGTATGTGGCAATGCAATAAGGGATTTCCATTAAGGTACTGAGCACACCAGATAGGTAAATGTTGAACCAAGAGTTCCCCACTTCTAAGGGAGGCCAAAATACATCATTCCAAGAAGGTGTGGGGTGTGTAGATTTGGGTTTCAACGTTTTGTTTAGTAAATGTTGTTGTGCATTTACGGGTTAGTAGGAAAGGGTTTGGTGTAGAAATGGTATGAATAATTGGTTATATTTCATTTATATGCACAAGTATATATAAATGCTTTATAACCGGTTGGTGGGAGATAGTTGACTTGCAAAAATGTTATGCTATCATTTGTATAGCTTTGGTACAACTAGTACCCATTAATATATTTGCTTTAGCTAATAAAAAAAACTATGAACCTTCGGTCTACACTTACTCTCTCTATCAACAACACCGGCACACTTGTCCCAATGGTTGAACAACATAACCCAAGGAAAACATTAAGGCATAATAGACCTAAATGTTGGTGGAAAAGATGATAAGCATTGAGGTCACAAACATGACATAATGAGCGTTTTCTTTTTGCCATGGGATGAGTTTATCATTAATGTTGCAAAAGCAAAGGAACCAATGAGGCACCTTATGAAGAAGGAGGATTGGGGTAGCCTTTATGATGAAGCTACCGGCACATTCAAGGCCCTAGTGGGATATGATTGTCTTGGAAGCATCTGAGTCCAAAGCCCATGAACACTTTGGGAGCTTACAGCTGTCAAAAGTTGAGGTACATGTTGTGGTGGTGTTGGTGCAATGCCATGTTGGGTAGTTCTCATGTAGATGCTTAGAAATGATTGTTATGCATTGAAGAATATTGCTGGTGAGACTTTAATGCAATGAGAAACTGCATGCATCCAAATTTTCCTAAACTCTTGTCCACATTTTTTCCCATGATAGTGTCATTTCTCCCTGCTTAACAAAATCAAAAGAGGGTGACGTTTGAACTAATGAATCTTCCATTTCAGTTCTATGTTGTGATGTAAATTGTTGATGAGAACTATTGAGATGCACACACACATAACTTTCACCCAAGCATGCTAAAGTAGTTTATCAAGTTATATAGTAATTAGTATAATCTAATTTAATTATATAAATTAGTATACTAAATTTAGATTTAATATATTAATTAAATTTAAATTAAGTTAAATTTATTTTTAACATACAAAATTAGTTTTAAAACAATTTAATTATTTTTAACATTATTTAAATTTTTATATTAATTTTAAAACGTTATAACATCCATGCACGCACACGCACGCACATGCACGTACGCATGTATTTTCCCTTTGGTCTCAAGCAAATGGAATAACGCCAAGTGTAACACCCTAAATTTTTCAGTAACAGAAAAATATTAATGCAGACAAAAATATACAGTAAACAAATTACTAGAGTGATAATAATACAATAATTTTCAATGAAAATTATTAGTGTATTTCAAACTTAATAATTCAAATTAAAAAAATTTAAAATAATAATTATCTTGTAATTGCATAAAATTTTAAATAGATAAAAATTTAATTACACTGTGCATAATTACAATGTGTAAATTTATATTGTGCAGAGATAATTTAATTACGCGTTTTCCTAAGATAATTATTCACAAATTAAATTAAATTTAATTGACTAAGAAAAATTTTAATTATATGTATGTTATTTCATGTGACGAATTTTAGTGAAATTCGAATTTAATTAAAATCTAATTTTATATTGTGTGAAATTGTACTAGGTAAGGTTACACTGTACAAATTGACATTGTGTAAGTTAATATTGTGTAAGGTTAATTTGAATTACACATTTCTCTGTATAATTAACACATTAAACAAGGTTAATTAGTATGTGATTAGCCATATTTGGTAAAAGTCAAATTACCATTTTTGCCTAAATAAAATTTAACCATTAATAGCCATATGTTGTATGTCTGGGACATATGTTGATTGAAGACTGCCGTCAAGTACCTTTGGTAGAGAAGCCCACACAAACCTCTGTAAAAGATAAATCCCGTTAGGGTGAGTGGTTGAGGAGTCAGTCCTCAGAGATTGGATGGCCTCACAGAGTGGTACCTGAGGTATGCTCGCTGACTTGATGTTTCTTAGGGATCTGGAGCTGAGTTTGTGATCACGTTTTCCACAGTGCCAACTTGGCAATCCCGACAAATGCGAGGCATAATCGTGTTGGTGAAAGCCCTACCATTGTACCGTGGTGAAGGGTGTACCTAGAGCTGTCAAAACAGGCCAGCCCGGCCCACCTCGACCCACCTAATAGGTGGGTCAACCCAACCCGGCTCACTTCTTGGTGAGCCATAAAAATGCTGGCCCGGCCCAGCCCACCACGGGTTGGTGGGTAAACGGGTTGGCCCACCTAAAATAAAAAAAATATAAAAAAATCATTTTTTTTTAAAAAAAATCATTTTTTTAAAAAAAAAATAGCTTTTATTTTCTTTTGTCATGTAAATTCAGATTTTTAACACATTTTTAAATTCAGATTCATATATTCATTAACATCATACGTCTCCTAACAAATTTGGATATATCAAACATTATATATTCACTAACATTTTCAAATTCAAATTAATATATCATCAACCTCAAGGAAACTAAGACAATGTAAAATTTCCTAAATGGTCTAGTGAGGCTTGTGATGTATGTGGGGGAGGGTAGTTTTTTTTTTGTTCTATTTTTTATAAATAAGTGGGCAACTCACGGGCCAACCGGGCTCACCACGGGTTGACCCGTGGTGGGCCGGCTTGTAGGTGGGCCGGGTTGTAGGTGGGCCGGGTCAAAATTTTCAAATAATTGGAAGGCACAGATTTTTTTCGACCCGGCCTAACCCAAACCCATGGTGGGCCGGGTTGGCCCGCGGGTCACAGCCCATTTTGACAGCTTGTACTCCTAGCAAGTCATCCAGCTTAAATTGTGTAAGTCCATTGAGTTCTGGGAGTTTCAGTGGCAGCGGGCCCGAGTTGTGACGAGATGTGATGAGTTAAGGACTAGTCCGAAATGTGTTTAGGGTTTCGAGTGAGACTCGTGAGAGCACCACAATATGGTGGTTGATGTTGTTTGTTTACTTGTGACCGTAAGGTCGTTTGGTTGCTGGTTTAGAGGAGGAGGGAGACTCACTCCATACGCCTTTATTTTTCAGATTTAGACGAATGATCTTGTGCAAACAACGAAGATGGAATGGAAAAGCTACCACAAACACTGTGGACACGAGTAGACTTTTCAAGAGAAAGAAAAGGATCTTTCTAGGATGCTACATGGGTTAATTGGGTATTTTGAATTTTTATTGAGTCATTGCTCTGAGTCTTGGTCTTTTCATGTATAAAAGAAGGGTAAACTAGGTTTTAATATTATGATGTACCAATTCGTTATATGTGACTCAAATGTATAATGTGTTTGATTCCAAGAATGTAAATGCATAAGTATATCCTGTGTAATAGAATAGTATAACGATGGATCTGAGGATGTTCTTAATTAAGGAAGATTTTGTTATATTTCATGGTTTATAACGAAGTTAATGTCTTGAAAAATGAGTTTGACTTGTTAAGACCGATATTTCATTAAAAAGGATTTTGATATATTAATAAGTTATTGTGGATGTTTGTCGTTTGGAATTTTAAGTAACAATGTTTTAAAGGAAAAACAAATTTTCCCATATTTTAAAGGTTATTTTCAATAATTAGATATCAAATTACTTCACCAATTTCTTAATTAATAAGAAAATCTTTAATAGTAACAAGGGGTGTTACACGAAGTAGGAGCACATTATTCCTTTTTTTTTATTAGCAAATGTTAGTTGTTAAATGTTAGTTTTTGTTAGTTGAGGGGATTCAAACCCACGACCTCTCCCCCCTTCCCTTCTCCCTTAACTAAAGTGAGGCTTTAATGCAGCGAGGAACTGCACGCATCCAAATTTTCCTAGACTCTTGCCCACATTTTTTCTCATGATAGCGTCACTTCTCCCTACTTAACAAAATCAAAAGAGGGTGGCATTTGAACTAATGAATCTTCCATTTCAGTTCTATGTTGTGATGTAAATTATTAATGAGAATTTATTGAGATGCACACACAACTTTCACCCATGCGTGCTAAAGTAGTTTATAAAGTTATTTAGTAATTAGCATAATCTTATTTTATTATATAAATTAGTCTACTAAATTCATATTTAATATATTAAATAAATTTAAATTAAGTTAAATTTATTTTTAACATACAAAATTAGTTTTAAAACAATCTAATTATTTGTTAACATTATTTAAATTTTTTATATTATTTTTTTTGAACTACAACAAGACCAAAGGCCCAAAAAAAATATTACATCAAAATAAGCCTTAGAGTTGAGACCCCAATAGCACCAGCTAACATCAACTGCCTCAAACAAGAGGGAGGATGCTCATACATCCCAAAATTTTCCTCCAATCCATGTGCCAAGTTTGCCAACCCATCTACACACCTATTCCCTTCTCGATATATATGAGAGATACGCATTCCCTAGTCAGCACACAGAAGCAAATGGATCTCTTGAATCAAACTCCTACCAGCAGCACTACCATGATTACTTCTAGATAAACTCTTAACCACAGCCTCAGAGTCAATTTGTAATTCCACAACATGAAAGCCCTTATTTTTATATTAATTTTAAAACATTATAACATGCATGCACGCATGCACATGCACGTGCGCATGTATTTTCCCCTTGGTCTCAAGCAAATAGAATAACGCCAAGTGGGAACACATTATAACCACTCCAAACACCCCATAAAAGGAGTTATTCTTCCTCCCTGCATATATCAAGAGGGGGTAGAATATGGAACCAAATGGCTTGGCTCACCAAAGAAGTCATAGTGTTCCTCATACAAGTGGGAAACAACTTTATAATGTAAATTAGAAACACAATATAACCCCAACTTAATTCCTTATAGCTTATTCGTTATAACAGGACACATCACACTACACACCCCACCAACAATTGAAAATGCAAGAACGAAGAGTTTTTTATTTATTTATCAGAGAAGTATGTGGCAATGCAATAAGGGATTTCCATTAAGACACTGAGCACACCAGATAGGTAAATGTTGAACTGAAGGTTCCCCACTTTTAAGGGAAGCCAAAATACATCATTCCAGCACCAAAATTAGGAATTAGGAATTAATTGGACCTGGTTGTTGAAAGAGAGAGAATGTGATCTATAGATAAAGTTATTTGAGTACCCTCCACTTTAAATTATTCTTTAAAAGAAAGATGTTAGTTTTTTTGTCCAAGAGAAAAGTTGTTGATTGCTAACTTACTCCTTCTAAAAATAAGTGGAAGTAAATTAGCAAATCCTATTAAATATATTGAATGTTCTTAAATATTAAATGTATATTTTTTATATAAAAATATCAAAAATTCATATTAAAAAAACAAGAAATAAATTATGTACTGACGATGTAAAATAATTTTATATTATCATTTAATTACAAATTATTATATATAATGTTAATTTTTATAATAATTATCTTAAAAATCATATCGATAATAATTTTTAATTGATTGAGAGTACATAACCATTAATATCTTAAAAAAATATTATTAGTAGATACTACTCTTACTGAATTGTCGATAGACACTAGACAGGACCTTATTGATTCCGTAACCCGGAGGAGGACCCTAACCAGAAGGGGAAGGCCTCTCGGTGGTTCTGAACGGTCAGAATTCAATTTGCAAACACAAACTCAAATTGCCCTTCCAGCATACTTCCAAAATGCAAGAGCTGTGATTACAATACAGACACAAACCCCTGTTCCTTTCAATCACATTGGACCAGACCCAACCCATATGCATGTATGCACTCCAATTAATTAATATTATTCTAGGCTCTAGCCTCATACCAGCCGTCAATAATGACTTGAAAAATCCCCCCAAAAAAATCTACCTCATCAGTCACACCCCAAAAAATCATATTAGAATTATGGCACGAGAAATATTTGCAGTGAGCAAAACATTGGTAATCAGCGTCATCATGTGCTAAACATGTATTGTGATAAAAAACCACCAGGTGGTGTCTGTCTTTCTCGTTTAGATTTTTAAGATTTTTGTTCACGGCCCTCAATCGATGGATTCTTGAGGTTTGTCGTTTAGGCATAGATTTCGAAGCCCTGAAGCAGTTGCAATGAAAATTAGCGGTTCAGAATGGGAAGGAGCTAAAGGTTGAGCAGAATTATTGGTGTATAGTTCTAATCATGCAGGCAGAGACCACTCTTGTGTAGGGTCCAACTTAAGCACCAACGCAAAAGGAAAAAAATATGATGAATTCAGGCTCTTTCTTTGTAACCGTTAATTTATAATTTATTAACAATAATAATGACAAAAAAATATATTTATATTTAGCCTACACATCCTTTTAGATTATGAGTTTAATGACTATGTGTAAAAACTTTTAAGAGTCTATTTCCTCTTAGGGTACTATATGTTTCAAGTTTTAACTGTTTTTCAAATTGCTCATTATTCTTTATATATACTACAGGTATTTTCTATGGGATGCAATATACTCAAGCTAGGTAAAACTTTTATGGAAACAATCTTGTTCATTATTCTCTTTTACAATTTCATGTTAAACTAATCATATTAAAACTATTAAATGAAGAGAAAAAGGAATATGCACTGACAATGTAAAATAGTTTTATACAGTCATCTAATCACAATCTGTCATGTATGATAAGTTTGTTGACTTTTAATCATATTTAGGGATGGAAATAGGCCGAGTCAAGCTAGGTTTTGCTAGGCCTGAGCTTGATCTTAGTTAAAAGTACATGGCTTGAGCCTGACTTGTTTACCCATCAAAGGCTTTTTTAAGGGCCTGAGTCTGGCTTACATAAAAGTCTGGTCTACCCTACAAGTCTGTTTAAGAGACCTAGTTTGTGATAATTTAACACCAAGATAGAGGTAAAAATATGTATGTCAGGCTTTATAAGAATCAAATCTAACATATTTAAACATATTTTTAAGGTTTAATATAACATTCATGATAACATATTTAAAAATATATTTTGAAATAAGACAAATTTATTTTTCAATAAACTTAATTATAAGCTTTAGTTTGATTCTTTATGTAGATCAACTTGATTATCATTTAAAAAGATAAATGCATGTAAGATTTTAATGTATCATAACAAAATTAATATAATAATAACACTAACAATGAATATTTATTTATGATTTTTTTAAATAGGTCAGCCTATTAGGCCTAAAAGACTTTTTTAATAGCCTAGGGTCTAGCCTGTTTAATTAAATAGACTTTACTAAAAGTCTTGGTCTGACCTGTTTCCTAAAAAGGCCTGACCTGGCATGAGCCTGATGTAGGATAGGCAATAGGCCCCTGTCGAGCGATCTGGCCTATTTCCACCCCTAATCATATTAAAACTATTAAAAGAAGAGAAAAAGGAATATGTATTGATAGTGTAAAATAGTTTTACACGGTCATCCAATCACAATCTACCATATATGATAAGTTTGTTGACTTTTAAAAAATTATCTTAAAAGTCATATCAACCGTGTAAAACTGTTTTATACTGTCAGTGCATTACCATTAGATTCTTAAAAGAAATCAAATTTAATTTTTTTCAAGAAAATAGATATGAAAGTTTTGAATTAAAATATAATATAAAAATGTGAATCTCACATCATTTTACTGTTTATTTTACTCTTTTTTTACTCCCTTTCACCAATAAACAAATTGTAAAAAATAAAGAAATAGAGAAAAAATAGACGAGAAAGAAAAGAAGTGATTAGGGAAAGAAATAAATAAGTATAATCGAACACCTTATTATTTCTTCGTTCAATCATATATACATAAATAAAAAGTATCTGCTTGAAGACGTAAAACAATCGATTGTTCTTAACCACAATCGTTTATTACGATGTATATTTTTTTTTTTAAAAAAAAAAACAATTGACTTTCAAAGGCTATAATCAATTGTTATTTGGGCAACAATTGATTATCAAGACTAACAAATGAATAACATTAGTACTTGTAATTAGCCTCTCCCAATCCCCGAGGACAGGGAAAAAGTTGACTTATATATAAGTGAAACTCCAGAACAAATTTAATTTGTATTGCCCGTGGCTGCCATGTTGGATGTTCGACTAGCATTTCAAAAATACTGTTGACTAAGAAAAAAGAGCATGATTATAAAGTATTAATAAATTAATGCTGATATATTGGAAACGCTCAAATATTTAGATGAAAACTAAAAATTTGATAGTTTTAAGTAAAAAACAAATAATACAAAGACTAAATTTATTTAATTTTAAAATAAAAAAGACTTAATTAATTTGAAAAAAAAAATGAACTAAATTCGCTCTATCACAAGGACGAAAAATCATAGAGCGTGCAGTGGTTATCAACTCCCAATACTGAGTTAGATTTTTACAGATAAAAAAAAAAATTTGTCAGCATCATTAAAAACCAACTAGTTATTGTAGAGAATACTTCATCCAGCTTCAAATATAAACAAAAAAAATTAACTTGAGATTTAGATTTAAACATAAGTAAATTGTAATTAATTTTAGTTCATTTAATGAAACTATTTCTAAAATATCATTCATTTAATGAGAATTTTAATTTCAATGACTCTTTTTTAATCTTGATATCAAATTCCAATGAAAAACAGTTTAGAAAATAACTTATTTTTTAATTGATATTGATGTAATTAAATATTATTAATCAATTTTTTAATTAACATGAAAATTTTCCTTATATTTGGAACGGAGGGAGTATGCTGTTAAAAAATCCTTCAAGAAGAATTCTCTTACAAGATTTTTTGTTTTTTTCAGTTAAAATCTACGCGGTTAGTTGTTACAAAGCATGCCATCCTTGTCCTATATATAATGTCCAATTCTAGCATCTCTTCGTCACCTTGAAAAAACCGTTTCCAACTCTACATTTTCCCACCAACCCTCCTCTCTCTTTCTCGCAACAATCGTTAATCTCTTCCCCATTGTGAACTCTGATATTCCAAGATTCAACACAACAAAAACACATCAATTTATAGCACCCCATCTCTCTCTTTTCTCCCACAAATTTGGCTCCATTTTGTTACACATTCAGATAAAGCCAAGGAGCAGCCACCATGATCTCTTCAATGAAATGCTCAGCATCATCTCTCACATGCTCCGCTTTCTCAAGCAGAAAGCTTCCCTTTGCAAGGCCTCAGCTTGTCACATTACCAACCATTCAGAACGTTGAACAAAACACGGGTCCCTCTCAGTTGTGTTCCCAGAAACCGCTCTACCTTTCATCCACAGAGAACTTGGCATTGGTGAAGAGAAGGAGGGTGACGGAGTGCCAGGCCTATGAAGCTGATAGGTCACGGCCACTGGAGATTAACATTGAGCTTCCAGGTGAAGAGGCAGCTCAGAGGTTCAAGATTGGGGTGTATTTTGCTACCTGGTGGGCTTTGAATGTGGTGTTCAACATTTACAACAAGAAGGTTTTGAATGCTTTTCCTTACCCCTGGCTCACCTCCACTTTGTCCCTTGCTGCTGGCTCCCTCATGATGTTAATCTCCTGGGCCACCAGGGTTGCTGAGGTCCCAAAAGTTAACTTGGACTTCTGGAAGGCCTTGTTTCCTGTAAGAAATCCTTTTTTTAGTATTTTTGTCGTTTTCATGAATCAAGGTTTTAAATAAATTGTTGTCATAGTAGTAATTTCATTGTAATCCTTGATATTGTGAAAAGTTGCAAACAAATGAGCTGATGTGGCCGCAGACGTGGTCATGATGTGATTATTTAATTTCCATGTGATATTTAACCGCAGACGTGGTCATAGATTGATTAGGACCATAGACACATGGTGGACCTAGATCATACAATAATTTCTCCTTGATGTTGCAGTTGCGGACCGTTTATCAAAACCTTCATCATGATGCATAAATTTTGGAAAGGTTTATAAGAAAATAGAGATAGGAAAATTACTTGAGAGAATTCAATTCAGTAATGCATTCATGGTGGTCAAATGGTGTGAGTGAGTTTGAAGTAAGGAAGGGTTGATTTAGTAGTACTCACTTAAGAAATTTCAAATTTTTTTGTGCAGGTTGCGGTGGCACACACAATTGGGCATGTTGCTGCAACTGTGAGCATGTCCAAGGTTGCTGTTTCATTCACTCACATCATCAAGAGTGGAGAGCCAGCTTTCAGTGTCCTTGTGTCAAGGTTCTTGCTCGGAGAAGCATTCCCAATGCCGGTTTATCTGTCGCTGCTGCCAATTATTGGTGGTTGTGCACTAGCTGCAGTGACTGAGCTCAATTTCAATATGATTGGTAAGACTATTTACTGAAAAACAAGGTTAACATTTTTAATAGAATGTAGAATTTGTATAAATGTTTTTGGAAGTTCAATACTCTAAATAGAGAGAACACTTGATGTTTCAGGCTTTATGGGGGCTATGATATCAAATTTGGCATTTGTCTTCCGGAATATATTCTCAAAGAAAGGGATGAAGGGGATGTCTGTTAGTGGAATGAACTACTATGCTTGTCTTTCCATCATGTCACTGTTAATTCTCACACCTTTTGCCATTGCTGTGGAGGGCCCCAAGGTTTGGGCTGCAGGCTGGCAAACAGCTGTGTCTCAGATTGGTCCCAATTTTGTATGGTAAGCAGGCACAATTTGTATTTGTAATTTTTTTACTGTTAGTTTTTGAATTAGTTCAACAAGATTTCCTATTGTTCTGCTTTTTATTTCATGTTGCTGGCCAAATTAACTTAATGGATTTTCTTCACCAAAAATGTTTTAACTAATGGATTTTGATGTTTTCAGGTGGGTAGCTGCCCAGAGTGTGTTCTACCACTTGTACAATCAAGTCTCATACATGTCTCTTGATCAGATTTCTCCCTTAACATTCAGCATTGGAAACACAATGAAGAGGATTTCAGTCATTGTCTCTTCCATCCTTATCTTTCACACTCCTGATCAGCCCATTAATGCTCTTGGTGCTGCCATTGCAATTCTTGGCACCTTCCTCTATTCACAGGTGCATTCTCGTCTCCTTCTAAATTGACTTTGTTTTTTGTACTCCGAGAATCCTAAGGGACAACACATGCTTTGTGCACTGACATTATTGTTTTTTGTTTGCTTTTGCTATCTATATCTATATTTATATCAAGTAAATTAAAAGAATGGATTATAGAACTGACAGGTTTCCATTGATTTTGTGAACAGGCTAAACAGTAAGGTGGTAATTTTGAAGCTGTTATGTAACACAAGGGAACGATGATGACTCATGGCTGGAGCTCAAAGTGTCACAGATGAGGACTACGGCATTAATCAGCTAGTATGTTTTCAATAGGAATTCAAGTTGCTTTCTTTCGGGCCATAGCAGCAGCATTTGTAATCACGTTTTGATCTGTGTAAATGAGCTTTAGAAGAATGGAATGCACTAAGCTGTACTTACATCTTGAGGCTAAAAATATATGAAGAATTTCTTGAAAAAAATCGTTGTAAAATCATGTAGAGCAGTACTTATTATTTTATTAGTTTGTTATTATTGTGTTGACTAACTTCCGTTGCTGAAAGCCCAGTATTGATTATTAGGCAGCCCAACATTGTTTGTGGTCAATGTTCAATTAGATCATTATTGTGGTTAATTGACTATTCCTTAGAGGGTGGTGCTATTCACACCCATTTTTTATTCTTTGCATCATCTATTTTTTGACTTTTAATATTTACCAAAATACCCTTCGCAGAAATTAGTTTCCGTAACTTAGTTACATTAAACTAGAGTTTTTATATATAAAAAAAATGACATTGCCGAAACTAGTTTATGAAAACTAGCTTTTTTTATATTATGAAAATTAGTTTCCATTAAGTAAAAAAAATTACATTACAGAAATTAGTTTTCGTAATGTATTAGAACATAACTACCGTGTGTTAGACCACCTAATAATTTTCCATGCAAGCGCGCACGATTGTGCAGCTTAAGTAACACAACCGTGTGTTAGACGTAAATTAGTTTTGGAATTTTGCTCCTAGATTATAAATAACCATATAATAAGAATTACTCTATCTGTACACACACACGCGCGCGCACACACACACACATATATATATATATATATATATATTTCCCCTATACACAATTGACAGACTTCTAGTTTTCCAACAAGGTCGTGCAAGTACGCACGCTTGTGCAGCTTAAGCAACACAACCGTGTGTTAGACGCAAATTAGCTTTGGACTTTTGCTCCTTGATGATTATAAATAACCATATACAAGATGCATCATTCTATCATCTTTTGACCTTCTTTCTTACTTATCTCTTTTTGAGGGTGACTTTTTTTCTTATCACTCTGTCTTTTGGAGCGTTTTAGGCTTGGAGTGCCACTGCAAGTTGTTGTGGACATTTCCTAGAGTCTTTGTTATCACTCTCCCTCTTTTGGAGTGTTGTAGACTTGGAGTACCATTGCAAGTTGTTGTGGGTCTTCCCTAGTCTCAATATATAAGATTAATTATAAAAAGTCGTCTTTATATTAAGATATTTATCGTTAATTGGAGTTTTCTTTCTTGTATTTATTATGTATTCTTTTAGAATATATGTTATTGATGATTAAGGGATCTAACTCAATTGATTGAATAAATTTTGGAAAGTGTTCTTACCAAATCTTGGTAAGTCTTCCAGTGCGGTGGCTCCGCCGAGATCGCCTCCTTGATTGGTGGGGGGTGTACCTGCAAAGACACTCCGACGCTCAAGTTAGAGGCACAGAGGAAGAGACGGGTATCACAAATTGGGATTAGAAATTCGTACCTCGATTGGGATGGGTTGTTCTGATTTTATAGGGTGTAAAGAAATAGATTTGATAGGGTTATTTTCCTATCAAATCTCCTCAAATCTCGTAATGAAGATAGAGATAATTTTATCTTCTATCTTTATCTTATGACCTGATCTTTCTATATCTTATCATATAGTAAGATCTATTCTTTCCGTTATTATCATCCGAGTCCGAGTGATAGTTTCCACTCGGCCTACTAGGCTACTCGGTGTAGTGCCGAGTCCGAGTAGTACACATGCCCCCCAAGCTCTGAAGTAATGTAGGAGCTTAAGTACCAATTTCGGTTTTTATTTGGCCAAGACGAGTTTGGTTCTCGAAGCGTCACGTCATTTGGTGAAGATGTCGTTTCAGACATATTGAAGTCGTAACGGTTCCCAAGGGCGGCGTCAGTGATTGCTTTTTTGAATTTTGAAACGGTCTAGGGATTCCCAAAGGTCTCAAGCCTTCCTAGCCGTTGATTGGCCTAGTGAAGGGTCTTGATCCAACGGTTCGAACCATTTCGCCCTTTCGTATTCGCGACGCTTGGGGTTCTATATAAAGGGGTATTGTTGACATTGGCGTTCACTCTTGTTTCTGCGTGTTTTGTCTTCCTGCAAGATTTTTCTCCCTTCTGCCATTTTGTCCTCCTTCTAGGTTTTTCTTTGTTCTTTATTCAGGTACGCCCTTCTCCTTTCCATTTCTTTTCTGTGGTTCTATAATGTCTTCTTTTTCTGGGGATTCTGGGCGTTCCGGCGGGGGTCGTATGCTTACGCCGAAGGTTCACCCCATCGGAGAGGGTTCCGATGGTGGTTCTCCTTTGCACCACCCTAGTTCTGATGAAATTAGCGATGGTGCGTCAGCGGAAAACGTTGCCGCCCCGGGTGTCGGGGTGGTTCGTCCATCCGTCGACCCTGCACAAGCGCCTTTGGTCGTTCCTGTCGGGGTTGGTGGTTCTAGAGGATTCCGAGGCCACTGAGGTTCGTCCTCTTGAGACTCGGCGTGCTCGTCTTCTATTTCCTCCTTCTGTTCCCCAACCTATTGATTCTAGGGGTAACAGAAAGGTATATCCTCCTGTTACTACTTCCGGCTATTCTTGGGTGGCTGGAGAGGTAGGTGCATATGCTTCTCGGTATCAGACCGAGGAAGCTTTGTCTGCCCTTCTTGAAACTATTGACTTGTGTCATTCGGAAGGCTCGGGTATGGTCCATGCCGAACCTTGTGGGCCCGATGACCAAGTTTTTATGTCTGCTGACTCGCGCCAACCACATTTTACTTTTGTATATGAAGCCTTGTTCTCGGTTCTTGGCATTACAGTGTCGTTTGATCAGTTCGAGGCTGACGTTCTTCGGGCACTGAATGTCGCTCCCACGCAGTTGCACCCGAACTCCTGGGCTTCTTTACAGGCTTTCCGGGTGCTCTGCAGTAAATTCTTTATAACTCCTACTGCTCCTAAATTTTTGTATCACTATAAAGTAAAAGAGAGTCAAAAGGGGGGCTGGGTCTCCTTGACTGGGATTCCTGGTCAGTCAATCCTTAGTCCTTATACCTCCTCTTGGAAAAATTTCAAGAGTGGTTTCTTTCGTGTTCGACCAGGTCCGGAAGGGGAGGTCGAATTTTTTGATGGCCGTGGGAAGCCGAGGTTCCCTCTCTATTGGACCCGCTCCCCGAACAAACGGCTATCTTGGCAGGTCGTGGACATGTCTCCTGAGGATCAGGATGACATGATTACGCTGTGTAAGTTGCCGCGTTCCTTGTCCTATAAAACAGTTGTGAGAATTCCTACTTCTCGGACTCCGAGAGAGGATTGGGACGGTGAGTACCTTTTATTTATTCGGTTTTTCTTCTTCTACTTTGATTTTTACTGATGTTGTGTCTCTTTTGCAGCTGTGATGGGGAAATTTGATTATAAAACGGTCAAAAAGCAAAGGCTGGAGAAATTGAAGGGTAAGGAGCCCGCTGCTGAGGCGGTTCGAGTCGCTTCGCCTTTTCCTCCTCCTCCTCCTCCTCCTCCTTTGAAAAGGGATCAGTGAGAGGTTGTTCAAGGAGGGGATGGCCCTTCGAAGAAGTCGAAACCGAGTCCACCTGGTGCTGAGGCTTCGGGGTCTGTTGTTGAAAGGCATCCGGCTTTCCTTTCTATGAAAGATGGTCGGACCTCGCTTTGGGGAAAGGACTTCAACCCCGGGGCCCTCATCTCTGCCGACAATCTCGGTCAAGCTGATCGGGATATGTTGAGGGATGCTGGGCCGATGCTTTCTATGGAGGCTGTTTGTCGCTTCCAAGCTCGGTCATGGGCTATTGCTCAGTATTGGGCCGAGGAGTTCGACCACGGCCACCGGGAGTTAGCTATGGTGAAGGAGGCTGCTGCAAAAGCCGAGCAGGCCTTGTTGGAGGCTACCCGGGCCAACGAGACTCTTCTCCAATCTGCTGAAGAATCTCGAAGGTCTCAGGAGGGAGTGGAGGCTAAGTTGAGGGAAGTTGAGAGTCGTGAGGAGGATTTAAAACGTTCCTTAACTGCGTCCGAGAACTCGGCTCAGGAGTTGCGGGCTGAGGTGGATAGGCTCGTTTTCGAGCTTTCTCAAGCGAAAACTGAGGCTGCCGAGTCCGAGGCTAAGCTGAAAGCCGATCTGGGTGAGGCCTTGGACGAGATTGTTAAGACCTATGAGGCCGGGTTCAGCAAGGCACTTCGTCAAGTTCGTTACTTCTTCAAGGATGCCGACACTTCTCTTTTTGACGTTGACAAGGATGTCAATAAAGAGGGGGAATTGGTTGAGGAGTCTGCACTTGGTGAGGATGCTGCGGGTTGTTCCACTCAGGAGGGGGGAGATGCTCCTTTTTAGTGTTTATATTTTTCTATTTTTTTTTTGTAAGGCTCGTACCCGGCCTATCGAATAGGGTACTTAATGAAATTTATATTCAAGGCTCGCACCCGGCCTTTCGAATAGGGTGTTAATGACTTTTCTTCGTTATTCGTATGGTTTTTTTTCGCGGTTTTTCGCTAACTTGCAAGAGGTCTGGGCGGTTAAGTGTAGCTCGCTTTTCTTTTTACCTTTATAAAGGTTTACGCGGCTAATTCGCTTTTTGTATCCAAGATTCACTCGGTTGGGTCTGACTCGCTTTTTTGTATTAAAGGTCTACGCGGTTAATTGTAACTCGCCTTTTGTATCCTTTACTCTGTTAGGTCTAACTCGCTTTTTGTATCCTTGTAAAGGTCTACGCGGTTAAATCTAACTCGCTCTTTGTATCCTTGTAAAGGTCTACGCGATTAATTGTAACTCGCCTTTTGTATCCTTTACTTGGTTAGGTCTAACTCGCTTTTTGTATCCTTGTAAAGGTCTACGCGGTTAAATCTAACTCTAAATAGATAATTTGAATAAAAGAGTTTCATTAATGAGAGAAATTGGGTGTGCCTCGTTAAAACCTCTTTGACAAAAAACCTCTTGGGAAAAAATGTCAAAGTAGGAAAAAGAGTACATCACCACTTACAATTTTTCTAACTGTAGTAAAACTTTAGGTGTGTCGCGTTCCAAGTTCGGGGGATGGTTTTGCCGGATGGGTGCTCCAATCGGTAAGCTCCATTTCCCAGCGACTCGGTTATTCTGAAGGGACCTTCCCAGTTGGCTGCCAATTTACCCTCTCTTGTAGCTTTTCTGGCTTCCCCGCATTTTCTCCAAACCAGGTCTCCAGCTTCAAAGTTTCTTGGTTTGACCTTGGTGTTATACCTCCTCTCGGCTCTTCTTTTGCAGGCCTCTATTCTGACTTGGACCTCGTTGAGCGTCTCTTCGGTCATGTCGAGTGCATGCCTGAGTGATTGATCGTTATTTTCCTGTACGAAATTTGTTCTTCGTAGGGAGGGTTCTCTGACTTCTACTGGTATCATGGCGTCTGATCCGTATGAGAGTCTGAAAGGGGTTTCCCCTGTTATTGACTGTGGTGTGCAACGATATGCCCATAAGATTGCGGGAAGTTCTTCTGCCCAACTTCCTTTAGCGTCTCCTACTCGCTTCTTCAGTTCTCCAAGTATCACTTTATTTGTGGCTTCAGTTTGTCCGTTGGTTTGCGGATGTTCCACTGAGGTCACTCGGTGCCGAATCCCTAGGTTTTTGAAAAACTCTTCGAGGTTCTTTTCGATGAACTGTCTACCGTTGTCGGAAATCACCGAGTGAGGGATGCCAAAACGGCATATGATATTTTTCCATATGAATTTTTGCACATTGTGGACGGTGATAGTCGCCAAGGGTTCGGCCTCAATCCACTTTGTGAAGTAATCAATTCCGACGAGGAGGAACTTTATTGTCCTTTAGCGAGTGGAAAAGGGCCTAATATGTCAACCCCCATAGGGCGAAGGGCCTAATATGTCAACCCCCATAGGGCGAAGGGCCATGGTGCTGTGATATTGTGCAATTCCTCTGCTGGTAGATGGGATAAGTTGCCATATTTTTGGCATTCTTCGCATTTTTTGACGTACTCGGCGCAGTCGCGGCGCATTGTTGGCCAGTAATACCCGGCTCTAAGAGTTCGGGAAGCCATAGCTTTTCCTCCCGAGTGCATTCCGCATATTCCTTTGTGCATCTCATTTACCACGTATTCAGCTTGAGCCTTCGTGATACATTTCAGCAGTGGTGCGGTGAAGCCTCTCCTATAAAGGTCTTCTCCCTCTATGACATAGTAACTGGCTCTTCTTCTGATCTTTTTAGCTTCATCCCGGTTGTCTGGGAGGGTTCCTTTCTTCAGAAAGTTCCATATCTCGGTCATCCATTCTCTGCCAATCGAGTCTATGTTAGAGACAACTTTCTCGATGCTCGGAGCGGATATTGTTTCCTGTATGACAGTTCGGTGTTGGCCTTTTTTCTTTGTACTTGCTAATTTTGATAGCAGGTCGGCTCTTTCATTTTGTTCTCTGGAAATGTGGTCGAGCTCGCAACTATTGAACTCGTTCTTCAACTGGGAGGCCAAGTGGTAATATCTTGTCATCTGGGGATCCTTTGTTTGGTAGGATCCATTCATTTGCCCAGTGACCAGTTTTGAATCGCTCCAGCATCTAAGGTGTTTCGCTCCCACTTCCTTGGCGAGTTTTAGTCCTGCTAGCAGGGCTTCATACTCGGCTTGGTTGTTGGATGTGTTGAAGTCGAATCTGAGTGATTGTTCCAGGATAATCCCTTCAGGGCTTTCAATTATGACTCCTGCTCCGCTACCTTTTTCATTCGAGGAGTCGTCCACATAAAGGGTCCAGAATGGGAGGGGCGCTTCCGCTACTGGTACTAGCTCAGCAATAAAGTCGGCTAGGCACTGTGCTTTGATAGGTCCTCTCGGTTCGTACTTGATGTCGAACTCGGATAATTCTACCGACCATGCTATCATTCGTCCGGCTAGCTCTGGTTTCCTCAGTAGCTGTCGTATTGGGTGGTCTGTTCGTACCACTATTGGGTGGCTTTGAAAGTATGGACGTAGCCATCGTGCTGAGGTGAGTAGGGCTAGCGCTAGCTTTTCTATCTTTTGATATCTGGTTTCGGCATCTTTCAATACTCGGCTTATGTAGTAGACTGGTTTTTGCGTCTGATTTTCTTCCTGGATGATGACCGAACTGATTGCGTCTCCCGAGACGGCTAAGTATAGTATTAAGTCCTTGTCGGGTTCAGGTCTTGTTAGAATTGGTGGTGATGAAAGTAGTGTTTTTATCTTTAGGAAGTTTTCTTCACACTTTTCATCCCATCCGAAGCCTTGTTGTTTCTTGAGTAGCTGAAAAAAGGGTCTAGCTATTTCTGCTGCTTTTGGCAAGAAACGGGACAGGGACGCCAGTCTTCCAGTTAGCCGTTGTACTTCTTTTATGTTACCCGGACTTCTCATGCCTATGATAGCCGCGCATTTTTCCTGGTTGGCTTCTATGCCCCTGTGGGTGAGCATGAATCCTAAAAATTTTCCGCCATGTACCCCGAATACGCATTTCTCAGGGTTTAGCCTCATATTATGTTTTCTGATCTCGTCGAAAATTTCGGTCAGGTCTCTTGAATGTGATTTTGGTTCTCTGCTTTTAACCACCATGTCGTCGACGTAGACTTCCAGGTTTCTGCCGAGTTGTTTTGTAAAGATCTTGTCCATTAGACGCTGGTATGTTGCTCCTGTATTCTTCAGTCCGAATGGCATTATCGTGTAACAGTAATTCGCCGTGCCAGTTATGAACGCCGTTTTTTCCTCATCCGATGGGTACATTGGTATCTGGTTGTACCCGGAGTATGCATCCAGAAAGCTCAGGATCGGATAGCCGGCTGCTTCATCTACTAACTTGTCTATGCTTGGCAACGGGTATGAGTATTTTGGACATGCTTTGTTAAGGTATGTGTAGTCAGTACACGTTCTCCATCTTCCATTCGCCTTCTTTACCATCACTACATTTGCGAGCCATGTCGTATATTGAACTTCCCTGATGAAGCCGGCGCCGAGTAGTTTTTCAGTTTCTTCTTTTACCGCTTTTCCTCTTTCAGCCCCGAGTTTCCTCTTCTTTTGGGAGATCGGTTTAGCCTCTGGGTAGATGGCAAGTTTGTGGCAATGGAAGCTCGGGTCTATTCCGGGCATGTCGGCGGCTGACCATGCGAACAAGTCGGCGTTGTCTAACAGGACCTTGGCAATTGCTTCTTCGGTCTTGCTTTCTAGCTGAGTCCCGAGTTTTGTGCATTGCCTTGATTCTCTTCCTATTTGGAAGGATTTTACCTGTTCTGTGGGTTCTGCTCTCGGCTCGGTCTCCCTGGGATCTAGGTCGGTCTCCTCTATTGGCGTTGCAAGAGAAGTGCATACTACGTGTTTTATCGTCAGTTCTGGGACCTTTTTGCCGCTGGCTATCTTTAGGCTTTCTAAGTAGCACTCTCGGACTGCCTCCTGATCAGCCTTGACTGTCACTATCTTTCCTTCTGAATTTGGGAATTTCATTGCCAGATGTGGGGTTGAAATTATTGCCCCTAATTTGTTGAGTGCTGGCCTGCCTATAAGAATGTTGTATGAAGTGAGGGCGTTGACTAGGAGGTACCTGACCGTGATGGTCTTGGACCCCATCTCATCTTCAAAAGTTGTGAGGAGGTCAATATAGCCTCTGGTATCAACGTTTTCGCCTGCAAATCCGACTAACTGTTCGGTGTATGGTTGTACCTTATTTTCGGGGATGTCTAGCTGTTGGAAAGTGGACCAGTACAGGATATCCACCGAGCTGCCTTGGTCGACTAAGACTTTGCACACCAACCAGTTTGCGACTTCAACTTTGACCACCATCGGGTCATCATGATTGGGCTCTATGCCGTCGAAGTCTGCATCTGTGAAAGTTATAGGGGCATTTTCTTGTGTACTCTGGGGTTTGTTGAAGCCGAGTTGATTGATCGGAGGCTGCGCAGGTGTCTCTTCCTTGCCGAACTCGAACTTCCTCCTCCGGCGAATCCTCCTGCTATTGTGTTGATAACGCCTCGGAGTCGAGCTTCGGGAGGTTTGGTTTGCTGTTCCTGGCGGGGCTCTTCCGTGCGTCTGGTTTTTCTATCGCGATCGTCTTCCCTATCCCGGGTTCGTTCTCGCACGGGCTTTCGGCTGTCGTCTCGGACGAAGCGTCGTAATTTGCCTTGTTGGATAAGTTTTTCAATCTTATCCTTCAGGGTGGTGCACTCCTCTGTGGTGTGTCCATGTACTCTATGGTATCTGCAAAATTTGGACCTATCTACTTTCTCTGGGGAGTTGTTTCGAGTAGGCAGGCTTATCAGCTCGGCGCTGCAGGCTTCTTCCAGGACTCGCGCTCTGCTATCAGTTAGAGGGGTATAATGAGCAAACCTTGCACGGGGCGGTCTGTCGCTTCTAGGTTTGCTACTCCGCTCTCGGTTTGCTCCTGGTTTCTCTCGTTCTTCTTTTTTATAGGATTCGCCCCTGACCCGTTCCCTGAACTTGGTCATTTCTTCCATCTGAATATATCCTGCTGCTCTAGCTCGGAGCTCGTCCATGTCGTGTGGCGGTTTCCTGCAAAGGCTGTCCGAAAAAGGTCCGGATTTTAGCACCATGAGCATGGCGGTCAATGCCACTTGTGGATTCAAGTCTCGGATCTTGACGGAGATCTCGGCGAATCTTTCCATGAAATCCCTGAGAGACTCGTTGTCTTCTTGCCATATGTTGGCCAGTGCTACTGCCGTCAGGTGGTGGGGTCGACTCGTAGCGTATTGAGCGCCGAAACGAGTGACTAATGTGGCAAAAGAGTCGATTGAGTGGGGGGGAGTCGTGTGTACCAGTTCAACGCTGCTCCCTTCAAGGTCGTTGGGAACACCCGGCACATGATGGCGTCGTCGTTTGTGTACAGGTTCACCTGTGTGACGAATGCGTCGATGTGCTCATCGGGGTCGGTCAGCCCATCGTATCTGTCCATGGATAACGGCTTCCACCCAGCCGGTAGTGGAGTCTCCATGATTCCATCTACAAACGGGTGTCGCCTCGTTGTCTCAGGTATCATACTCCGTCTTGGGGGCGCTCGTGATCCTGAGGCGGGTCTGGACTCTAAATGGGTTGTTGCTCGGTCTGCCTCGCTCCAAGTGGTGTCTTCCTGCTCTGTTCGGTCAGGGTGTCTGTTGGCGGTTGTATGAGCCGCCGATAGTCCGTTGGTAGCGGCATGGGCTGCCAAGAACCCGTTGATAGCGGCGTGGGTTGTCGAAAGTTCGTTCCGGTCCTCTCGCAGTTTTTGATATTGCTCTCAGAGGATAGCGTTCTCCTTGCGGAGGTCTTCTATCTCCTTAGCGTTGCTCTGTTTCAGCGTGTTAACTTCCCTTTGCAGGGCTTGGATCAGCGGGTGATTCTCAAGCATCTGACGCGGGAAGGGCGCCACGTTGTTGGGGTTACCTCCCTGGGTATCCCCTGGAGGTGGTACACCCAGGATTTGGGTTTCCCCCTCCTGTGGTCGCTTTTCATGGTTCGCTGTTTTGTTCTGGGTTGTCGTCATTGGAATAATGTTGTTGCGATTGGTGTGGCTGGGAATAGTTTCACCGGGCCCCACGGTAGGCGCCAAATGTTCTTACCAAATCTTGGTAAGTCTTCCGGTGCGATGGCTCCGCCGAGATCGCCTCCTTGACTGGTGGGGGTGTACCTGCAAAGGCACTCCGACGCTCAAGTTAGAGGCGCAGAGGAAGAGACATGTATCACAAATTGGGATTAGAAATTCGTACCTCGATTGGGATGGGTTGTTCTGATTTTATAGGGTGTAAAGAGATAGATTTGATAGGATTATTTTCCTATCAAATCTCCTCAAATCTCGTAATGAAGATAGAGATAATTCTATCTTCTATTTTTATCTTATGACCTGATCTTTCTATATCTTATCATATAGTAAGATCTATTCTTTCCCTTATTATCATCCGAGTCCGAGTGATAGTTTCCACTCGGTCTACTAGGCTACTCGGTGTAGTGCCGAGTCCGAGTAGTACAAAAAGAAAAAAAAAAAAACTAACATATCAAGAATTTTGATCAAGAAGGAGTATATAGGATGCATTAGTTGGATATTAGACAATTTTGCCAAAGCCAAGGATGATACAGCAGTCAATCATTTTGGAGTAATATTCAAATAATCAAATCTAACTTTGGGAGACTCACGAGCTGTTGCTTAGGCTCAAAACATTCTTACTGCGTTTGAAGATAGCAGGGTGGTTGGGTTGCTCCTAATATTTTTCTTTACAGTATAGGGGCCAAATAAGCATTGAATCCAGGTGTTGTAATGGAATGGAGAATTAATTGGCATTGTATTATTTGTTGGTACTCAGATCCTGACACTTCTTGTGTTGGATCTGTTTAATAAAATGCATTTTGCTTTTTAAAAAAAAATAGATAAAATAGAAATTTAGATAAACTCATTCCAACTTTTTTTTATGAACACCCCAAATAATGAATTTCTACGTGAGATTTAATTATCTTTCTTCTCTTTACCTTTCAAAAAAAAAAAAAAAAAAGTCTCTGATCTGAGATCTTTAATCTTATAATTTATAAATTAAGAGTCTAATTTCTTATAAAATCTTATATTTCTACTAAATTTTCAATAACTTTTTATTATTGATTAGAATTCTTATTTTAACAAGAACCTTTTAAATATAGATTAATATAAGATGGATAAATTCCCTAAAATTATCTTGAATACCTGTTTGAAACTAATTAAAATTTTTAATGTATATTACACCCGAAACTAATAATGATATATATGTTTAGTTTAAGGAAGAAAATGAAAGAAAATAAAGTTAAAACTCGTCTTTTCTTTTATTTGGTTATGTAAAAAATAAAAGGAAAAAATGAGTATATATATAAAATGACATAAATATAAAATATCCCTATAATAAGAAAAAGTATATAAAACTATGGATAATTCAGTCTTTTTACTGTATTAAAACACCCTTTCTTCTTCATTCTCTCCCAAAATCGAAGGAATACTGTAAGATTGGGGTCTCACATGTTTTTTCATTCATTCTTGCTATAGTCATTCATGGAACAATTAAAATAGTTACCTTTTTCTTTCCTTCATTGGTTTTCATCAATTCATCCCTCCATTTCCATTGGTTTCAAACAAAAAACTATAAAAATTTATTGAGAAAATAAAATACTAGCAACCCAAAGTTAATCAAAACTAAGTAAAATGTTGATAACTTAAGGGTAGAATGTCTACACGTCTCCCAATTAATATTAATATAAAATCAAAGCACCTAATGAAAAGGCCAATGATTCTGGTCAGTGTCAACTGTGTCAATTTCACTTTATGGCTACAGGGACATCTAAAGCATTTTGTTTCTATTCGTTGATGATGTGTTTTTTTTATATTTGTTAGTAAGACTCCCTCAAACACACACACACAAAGAAACACAGACTCACTCTTGTTTTCCAATTGTTCAGAGTATCAACGATTTGCTCAGGGATGGTGGTAATTGTACATGGTCTCATGTGCTGAGAGAAGACAATCAAGTGGTGGATAGACTTGCTAGCTATGGTTCATCCTTGGATAATGAAATTAAAGTGTTTGATATTATTGTACCTTCCTTTATTTCAAATGTTGTTTTACCAGATATAACTTCTACCGTGTTTCCACACGAGTTTTAATTCTAGTTCTTATTCACCAGATAAAAAAGACACACAAAACATGAAGCTTCCACTCCTAGCACTTCATGCACTCTTTGCACTAAGCTTTTGCATCTCAATTTTCTTGGGATCGTGTGATGATGATTTTCTATCCCTGAAAGAGAATTCAAGTTCATCTCCATTTCCAAGCAACTTTCTCTTTGGAACTGCGTCTTCTTCATATCAGGTTCCTTTTGCACCTTTTTTCTCTATAATTAATAATTAATACGAGACTATATTTTCCACAACTATATATCAAATTAACATTCTCTCTCTCTCTCTCTCTCTCTCTCTCTCTCTCTCTCTCTCTCTCTCTCTCTCTCTCTCTCTCTCTCTCTCTCTCTCTCTCATAGTTATGTTGAGTACTTACCTTGCCAAATCATGAATGATTTGATCTGGCAGTTTGAAGGAGCTTACTTGACTGATGGTAAGGGACTAAATAACTGGGATGTTTTCACTCATAAGCCAGGTTCAGATTCTTACTCATCTATATTATTTTAGTGCTCCATTATTAATTTTCTCAAGAAAAATGAGGGTGAATAGGTGTAGGGGAGAGAAAAATAGAAAAAAAAAATGATAAAGGCACTAAGCAACGTGATAGAAAAAGAAAGAAAAATAGAATAAAAAAGAAAGTAGATATATGAATATAATTGTTATTTCGTTCGTTATGCGTTAACATTTCAGGCACTATAATGGATGGAACTAATGGTGATGTAGCTGTTGATCATTACCATCGTTATCAGGTATGAATTCTATTTCTGCCAAATTAAGCCGGTCCCTCTTGTTTCTGTAGGAAAAGATTTGATAGGGAAATCAAGAATATGACCCCGAAACTTTATTAAAGAAAAAATAGTATTACCTTTCAATTACATTTGGAAGGATGTGTTTAAAAATTTATAATAATTATATAATTTAAAAATATTTTAATAATTCTAAAAAATAATTTTCTAAGACAAATTTTGTAAAATTACCTTTTATTTTAAATTTAAATAAATTGATGCAAAGTTAGTTCAGTCCATCTCACTTTTTCACACACCATAAAAAAAATTACAAATGAATAATCTTCTCTCTGCTCAACTGAGTTAGAAAAAAAAAACTAATATATTAAACTCAATCAATAATCTTCTCAAAAAAGAAAAAAACATAATCTATAATAAAAAGATTTATAACGTTTTACTTTTAAAGAAATGTAAATTAAAATAATTGAAAACTGAAAAATTACTCACAATAATTGTGTTAATAATATTAATATTAATGAATTTACAATCGGATGTTTCCTTACATAATATGACGTGGGTCGCAACTCGCAACTTTTGCTGAAGCCACGACCCGTGAACCTTAAAATATTACAACCTTTTTTTCTTCTTCTTATTATCATGGTATTGATACGAATTATTTATCGTCGGAAGCAATGACTAAACTCTATCGGTGGGTATTCTCTTCCCAACATGATTTATTCCATATCCAAAGTGGTATAACAAGGATTCAAATCCTGAATCACTTGATTAAGGAACACAAGTCACTACCACTTGTACCAACCAATATTGGTATATTACAACCTATTTAACTGTGAGATTTTTCAACCAAGTTCACATGACTTCCAAATTCAACAAATTTGACATGCGATTAACGGGTCAACCGACAAACTTTTATTTTTTTTGTTTTATTTTTGTACTTTACTAATAGATTTATTATATTATGAAATCTAATATTTTTTGTAACAAAAAAAATATGAGAAAAATGGTTTGCACTGTTTTACACTGTCATCCAATCACAATCCACCATATATGGTAAATTTGTTGACTTTTAAAAAATTATTTTAAAAGTCATACCAACAGCGATTTATGATTGGATGACTGTGTAAAATAGTTTTACACTGCCAATGCATCACCATTAAACTCAAAAAGTATTATGAAATTTTTAATTAATTATTAACAAATAACAACCCACAAAAGGGGAGAAGCCAATATTGTATAATTTTTTTTAGATTTTTTAGTTGATTTCACTTTTTTTATTCTTGGTTCATAGTTGATTTGTGTTTATGTACGACAGATACAGACTAAGAAAATGAAGCCCCTATTTTATTTTATTTTTCTAAGTGCATTTAAAATTGAAAAACAGGAAGATGCATATCTTATGGATGACATTGGAGTCAACAGCTATCGTTTTTCAATAATGTGTCTTTACATTAAATGAGTGTAAAATATATTTTCATTTTTAATGTATTTATATTAAATTTTTATTCTATTAATGGTTTTAGTATATAAAATCATAATGCTTATTAATATTTTAATTTTTATTAGATAAAAATTATATTCGATAAAAAAATATATTTTTAATTTTCTTACCAAATATCAATTAAAACATAATTGTATTATTTTCAATAACTAACAATGTCTAACTTTATATATATGACCATTTCAACTACTTTACAAGAAATAAAATATTTTTTTTGTCCTAGGTCAGAGACCATGGATGTTCTCCAACCCGCTCACGGTGCGTGGTTGCTACTAGCTCAAGAGAATTTGACACACAGAAAAAATCAAACACGAATTTTTCTGCTACATAAATCATTTCCCCACATGACTACTTCACAAGAAATAAAATATTTAATTAATTTAGTTGATGGTATTAAATTTATCAATAATTTATATATTTTTAAAATTTAGAATTATCCTTAAAATTATTGAGTTTTTTTTTCGGGCAAAATATATTTATATATATAAGATAATAAACTGGTACCGGTGGTACCTACAAAAAGCCAGCCAAGTCTGCTTGCTAACCACTAAATGTGACGGTTAGAAATGATTTATGGCATTAATGAGCCATAAATAATATCTAACCAAACATTCACAGCAAGACAAAACATTCCCACTCTTATTTTTTTTTCTAGAGATTATGGGTGTCCCTCAATCCACTGAATTAGATACTAATCTCATTTGGGGTGCATAGCTGTCGCTGGCTCAAGGAAATTTTGTATACAGAGAGAATTGAACACGAATTTTTTTACTAAATAGATCATTCTCTCTCATATAAATACAACAAGATCTTACACAACTGTACCAACATTTGGTTTAAAATCCACACTCTTTGGTGTCATAACAGTAGTACCCACCCATACACTTTCCACCATTTGTACATCATAACCAACGTAATGTTTCCCATGACATGCCCCCCAATCACACGTGTCTCCCCATGAATATCGAGCAAACAAAAAAAAAAAAAAACTGTACTGCTCCAACATCGAATTTCCAATTAGTCGACCCCTCAAATCACTAACAAAATTATTGAGTTTTTTTAATATTTTTTCACTTAATGTACATCTTTACTTAAGAGTGATTTTATATAAAAATAAAAATGAAAATAAAAACTATTTAAATAATTTTTATAAAGTAGACCCGAAATAACAATTTAAAAAAAAATAACGTCGTATATCATGAATGACAACATATATAAACACGTCAAAAATCATTGCAAAGCCAATAATTATAATGGATTAATTAAGTTTTTAATCCCTAAACTTTTTTAAAATTTGATTTTTAGTTCCTAAATTTTAGTTTAACTGGTAAAAGTTCCTAAACTTTTTAAAAATTTTGTTTTTAGTCCCTGAATAAAATTTTAACAGGTCAAAATTCTTAAACTTTTTAAAATTCGATTTTTAGTTTCTAAACTTTTCAAAAATTTAATTTTTAGTCCCTGAATTAATGAGATTTCAGGAATTAAAAACCGAATTTTTAAAAAATTTAAAAACTAAAAATCAAATATTTTAAAAGTTTAACGATCTTGGCCAGTTAAACTAAAGTTTAGGAACTAAAAATTGAATTTTTAAAAAGTTTAGAGACCTGACTAGTCAAACTAAAATTTAAGGACTAAAAATCGAATTTTGAAAAAATTTAGAACTAAAAACTTAGTTAACCTTAATTATAATAAAGCCAGGGTAGACAAAGAACACGTATCTCACCCGCAACTGTCTTGAAACGTGTCTGGTTGAAATAAATGTGCTTATTGGTTTTACAAATTACAACTCAATGGTATCTAAATGTGTGATTAGTCTTAATTTTAGTCATATAGCTAATTATTTTATGGATATTCAAATTGAAAAACAGGAGGACGTGGACCTTATGGATTACATTGGAGTCAACACTTATCGCTTTTCATTATCATGGGCCAGAATTTTGCCCAGTAAGCTCTCTTATTTAAAAATTAGGTTTGATCACTGGTTATTCACTATTGCAATTTTACTCTCTCGAATTCTAATTGCATAAATTTAATCTTTCAGATATTGTAATTGTATAATTTTGATTCCACTGTCAATCTTTTATTAAATACTATATTTAACCAAAAAAATTGACGTGACATTGATGACCAATAATTAATGTGTTGATTAACACATATGTTGACATGACTTTTTTTCATAATCGTGTTATTGGTATGGAATATCCACCGACTTTGCTGATGACTAATCTCCATTGGAGAACCTGGTTGGTCACCTTTAATGGGATCTCCCTTGCCAATCACATTTTTTCCATCTACAAGACTCGAATCCGAGATCTTGCTTAAGGGCACCAAGCTTAGTATCACTCGGACCAACAACTTGTTGACATGACTTAACTGCACTTTTAGTGTGTGTTTGGATACAAGTTGGATTCAACCCAACTGGCTTTCAAAAAAAAGCTTCCCTCACATAGCTTTTGAATTTTTGCCTTGGAATACGCAATATTTCCGTTGTACGTAGTTTCAACGCCAATCCAAACATATCCTTAGTCATTCATAATTGTGATACCAAAAGGATTAAAAGTATAATTATGTCATGTTAGCATGTGTCATGTCACATTAGTTGTTGATTCGTGAGGGGTCAAAATTGCAATATGTGAAGAACTTAATTTGTGCAATTGGACTAAAAGATCAAAATTGCACAACTACGATACCTAAGACACCAATCATAAAATTAAGCCTTGAAAATAGCAAATTGCATTTACTTTTAGGGATAACTAAGTTTTTAGTCCATAAATTTTTTCAAAATTCGGTTTAGTCCCTAAATTTTAGTTTGATTAGTCAAGGTCCCTAAAGATTTTTTAATTCGGTTTTTAACCCCTGAACAAAATTTTGATCGGTCAAAGTCCCTAAAATTTTTAAAAATTTGGTTTTTAGTTCCTAAACTTTTTAAAAAGTTAGTTTTTAGTTCTTGAACTAATGAGATTTCAGGGACTAAGAAATGAATTTTTAAAAAGTTTAGGGACTAAAAATCAATTATTTAAAAAGTTTAGGAATATTGACCAATCAAACTAAAGTTTAGGGACTAAAAATCGAATTTTGAAAAAGTTTAGGGACTAAAAACTTACTTAATCCCTTACTTTTATTATGTTTAACTCTTACTTTGTAAATTTTATTATCCAGAGGGTAGATTCGGCAAGGTGAACTGGGCTGGCATTGATTATTATAACCGGCTAATTGACACACTTGTCTCTAGAGGTCACTTTGTGTAGTCCTTAATGTTATACCAAAATTGGCACACTATTTGACTAGTGAATATATAATTTCAATTTAAATTTTTTTTTTCTGGTTTTGTTTCAGGAATAGAACCTTTTGTCACAATGTCACATTATGACATTCCTCAAGAACTTGAGGAAAGATATGAAGGTTGGCTAAGTCCTGAAATCCAGTAAGTACACCATATCAATAATGACAAGATATGCATACAATATTATTAAGAGTATGGTCACAAATGTAACGTTTTGGTATCTTTAGGGAGGATTTCAGGTATTATGCAGAGATATGCTTCAAGAAGTTTGGAGACAGAGTAAAATACTGGGTGACCTTTAATGAACCAAACGTTGCAGCTATTCGTGGTTATAGAACAGGGATGTGGCCACCTTCTCGTTGCTCTGGTTCATTTGGTAACTGCAGCTATGGTGGGGACTCAGAGAGGGAACCTTTCATTGCAGCTTCTAACCTTCTCTTATCCCATGCAGCTGCCGTTCACCTGTACAGAACCAAATATCAAGTAAGATATTAATTTATTTTGTTTTGTTATCAAACATTCAAACTTAACACACAATTATAATTTTTTTTTTGTTACCATTAGTACGGAGTATCCACCGGCTTTGCCGATGACTAATCTCCGTCGAAGAACTTGACTAGCCACCTTTAATGGGATTCTCCCCTCCCATAAATTGATGCATTAAAGCGATTTCTAAACACCAATTTATTTTTTTTCCAACAATTATATTCTCTCATACCTTCTGAACGTTATCAAAATTAATTTTATTTATCTTAAAATAAAGGTTTAATTATTCTGTAGGTCTCTATACTTTTATCAAATTTTTAATTAGATCCCAGAACTTTTTTTCTTTTAATTTGGTCCCTGAACTTTTATTTATTTTTCAGTTGGGTCCCTGAACTTTTATTTGCTTTTCAATTGGGTTCTTCTGTCTAATTGTCGTTATAAAAAATTAACCACGAACACTTAATTAGAGGTGCAGACAGTGAATCAATGCTTTTAGAATGTGTTATAAGCTCAACTTAGTCAATTCTGAGAGTTTTTTTGCAAAGTTTTAACCTTTTGCAGAGCCAAATAATTATGAAAGAATACTTGAGTTAAATTGACCTGTAGAAGTTGAAACTTTACAGTTTCAGAATTGATTCAATTGTGCTTACAACACATTCCAGAAACATCAACTCACTGTCTGCACCTTTAATTAAGTGTCTGCGGTTAATTTTTCATAACAACAATTAGATGAGAGACCCAATTGAAGAAAAAAAAAAGTTCACGGATCCAATTAAAAGAAAAAAAGTTCAGGAACCTAATTGAAAATTTGGTAAAAATATATGGACATACAAATTAATTTAACCTAAAATAAACTGATACTTACTAAATACAAGACTAAAAATTAGAAGTATAAAAAAGAAAACAAACGGAAAAGAATCAAAAGATATTAGCGTTGGTTGGTGGTTACACATTTTTGGTAAAGTGGGCCTATGCTGCAGGGTTTACCTTTTTTGTGGGGTTAATCCTACGTGTTTGAACTGACTGCAGCCAAGTGGACTCTTAGGATGTGCTCATCTATTTGAAAAGAAAAATTATAAACGTCTCTCTCGTTTTTTTTTTTTTTTTCCTGAGTCAGAAATTACAGGTGTCTCCCAATTTACTGGATTAGAAACTAATTTTGCTCACAGTACGTGACTACCGCTTGCGGTATCGCTCTCGTTTTGGTGCAATAGGGTGGAGGAAAGTGAAAAGAAAGACCAAGAAAAAAAAAGTGTAGATGTTTTGTTTTTTTGATAAGCAAAGATAAATATTATATATATATAAATAGCACAAGAAGTGCCAATATGATACAGCATATTACTACTCCCTCCGATCTTTTTTATAAGAAACAAAAGGATATTTTTTTTTGTCCTAATTATAAGAAACATAGACCTACTTTAAGATGTATTAATTATTAGTTTTCTTTTTTACCCTTCATCTTGTTAAATACATTAATGAAACACCTACTCATTTCTAATGTATTTATTAATCTATTAACAATACAAGTTACACTTATTGATGAAGGTGCAGTGTCATTAATGTTACCACTATTTAAATCAATCAATTTAAAAGATATTTTTAGAATAAAATTAAAATTTATGACATTAATAATTATAATTAATTAATTTAATTATTTTTATTGATCTTAATAATTTAATTATTTATTTCTTATATAAAGAATCAAAAAAAGTATAAAACATTGGCCACCCAAACACTAAATATTCTAACAACCACCTTTATTACATACCGCCTGCATGCCCACTAATTAAATACCACCTGTTCTAGATAACACCACCCTAGAAGAATCTTGATGTATACAATTATGATTGAATACAAAAAGATACCAGGCGGGACCAGAAACCAACGTACCACCCTATATAAAACCAATAAAATCTCCCACCACGCCGTGCATCTATTTCAGTAAAAGCTACCCAATGGTTGTGTCGTTATCACCCGATGATCTTACACTCACCATCAACAAACCAACCAAACAAAACCACCAACAAGACAGTGCTATGATACTCTGCAAAAACAAGAGACACAACCAAACAAAACCACCAACAACATACAATCAAAAAAAGTGTAGATGTTATATTTGATGTGATGAAAAGAAAAGGAGATAGAAAGAAAAATTGGATCAAAATAAGTTGTAAGAGAATGAGAAATATATTTATAAATTATCCTGCGGGGGTTTAAATCAAATGGGTGAATTAGAGTAAAAAAAAAAAGGAAAGAAATTAAAAAAATATAATAAAAATAAGATAGAAGAGAAAGTAAATAAATAATTATAAGTTTTGTCAATAAAATTGACTCTTACTTTGTCTTGTGCTGAAAATAAATTGTAGACGAACATGAGTGTCGCGTTTCAATGTGCAAAAATACGACCAAATCTTATATTTGGATCCTCTCCTACCCTCCTATCTCTCCAGCAGCAAAATATAGAGAAGAGAGGAGAGAGAATAGAAGAAAAAAAAATTAAAATTGAAATAAAAAAGGAAGGAAAGAGAGAGATAGAGAGGTTGGAGAGATGATTAAACCTATATGACTGAACCAAATGTTCATGGTCTCAATCAATCCCTATATAACATGTATTTAAGTTTTTCAATTTATGAGAAAATTTTTTAATACTTGAATATATGTCATGTAATGATTAATTAGAGATCATATGATTAAGACCACCTAGTAATTTCTTGTCGATAAAGGGTTTGGACTTTTTAAGTGTCAAAAAATCAGCACTGTTGTGAGAAAGGTGTGCTACTATTAATTAATGTACTATACCTGAATATCAGAAAAATCAGGGAGGGAAAATTGGAGTTGTCATGAATGCTGTATGGTTTGAACCCTTCAGCAACTCCTCAGAAGACAAGTTAGCAGCTGAGCGAGCTCAATCATTTTATATGAATTGGTAAAGCCTTTAATTCTTGTTATTAGGTGAGTTGTTGATGACTTGATGGCTTCTCAAAAATTTTTAAGACCGTGACATATGCAGGTTTTTGGACCCAATTATCCTAGGGAATTATCCAGCGGAAATGCATGAAATATTAGGAGAAGACCTTCCAAAATTTTCAAGACATGACCTGGAAAAACTCAAGACCGGATTAGATTTCATTGGAGTAAACCAGTATACCAGTGCCTTTGTAAAAGACTGCCTCTTCTCTTCGTGTGAACCAGGACTAGGGTCTTCAAGGACAGAAGGTTTTGCTCTAATATCGCCACAAATGAATGGCATCAGCATTGGAAAACCGGTACCAAACTCTATATATAGCTTTTTATTATTGAGGACCATGCACGTTCAATTTGGTAAATGATGTTAACTATAGGGGAGTTAATGCATGTAGACTGCAATTGACTGGTTGTATGTTCACTCACAAGGCATGGAGAAGATAGTGACATACTTAAAGCACAGGTACAACAACATACCAATGTTCATTACCGAAAATGGTGAGTAGAAATAGCTCATGATTCTATACTTCTGTAACGCCCTTACTTGTGCTACCTTGTGGAGTGTGTGTGTGTGATGATCTCAAACCATATAATAATCTTATTATCTCCCTTCCTTGGTTTTAATTGTATTGTCCTGCACACACACATATATATAGGAGTTGGGATGAGGGAGAATTCCACCCCTGCCACTAAAGAAATCATCAATGATATCGAAAGAGTGGAGTACTTGCGTGGTTACTTGGATTCCTTGGCAACAGCAATAAGGTGTTGGCATATATACCCATCTAAGTTTGGAAAATATACATACCAAGCTTCCACATTTTTCGTCTTAATTAAATATTATTAGCAAAGAAAGCCATATATATATATATATATACCGTGATCATCCCTTTTGGTTAAGAATTGTTACTTCAATTTTGCATGAACAGGAAAGGAGCAGACGTGAGAGGGTACTTCGTGTGGTCCCTGCTTGACAACTTTGAATGGACTGATGGATGCTCTATAAGGTTTGGACTTCATCATGTGGACTATGCCACTCTCAAGAGAACCCCGAGAATGTCGGCATTTTGGTACAAAAACTTCATTGCTCTTCATGCCCCTCGTGCAGGCACAAGACCTCGGCATACTCAAGAGTGACGAACAATGGAATGATATATAGTTTACTTTCAATGAAGAAAATAAGCAGTCCTTGTCCTTAATGGTATGTTTAGTTTAGAGACGCTGGCTAAGGTGGGAAAGTGGATTAGGTCTTCCATCATGGAAAAGTTATTTTACACCATTAGATATATTGATTTTTAAATTAATGGTCAGGATTTTTTCTATTATTTTTTTCTCCTTTTCCTTCTTCCCATCCATGAATGAAACAAATACTCTCAGGCAAAATTAGTTTTTCTTTCGTCATTGTAATAAACAAAGAGATGAAATAAAAAATAGAACAAAAAAGTGTTTGAGATCAAGAAAAGATAGAAGGATACAGAAACTAGTAAAAAAAAACGCGAGAATAAAAGGATCAACTTTCTCATCGCCGCCACGCTCCACCATCCGCCGTCGGGATCTGGCTGCGACGCCGCCCTTTGATTTCTTTTCTTTCCTTCTTCTCTCTTTCTTATTGAACTTCGCTCCTCTCCGACCAGAGACCGCCGCAGTTGCGACAGCACCTTCGCAAACATTCCCTCTTTTTCCGCCACAGTTCCGATGTTCCCTTTCCCTTCTTGTTCTCCTTTTCTTTTTCCTTCTTTTTTTTTGTATTTTCCAATTTTCTCTTTCCGTCTCCTGCATCTCCCCCTTTCGCGTCTTCCCTCTCCTATTTCCGGTGATGACTGCTGCGGTGGTGGCAACGGCGTCGCAGCTCCAACCACACACCCTTTCTCTTCATCGCAGTCTCTGAAATTAAGGCTGAAAGAAAATTGGGAAAGAGGGGTAGAAAGGGAAAAAGGAAAAGAAATAAAAGAAAAAGGAAAAAATTCTGGCCATTAATTTAAAAATTAATATATCCAATGGTGTAAAATAACTTTCCCATGGTGGGAGACCTAATCCACCCTCCCACCCTAGCCAGCGTCTAGTTTAGAAAGGAAAGAAAAATAATAGGTGAGTTGATTTTATAGGTTATTTGTTAAGAAAGAAAGTTAAAATTTTTCTCTTCTCTTGATCGATTGTATAGAAAATGATTTTATAAATAATTATAAAATCAGAATTTCTCTTATTGTTAAAAATTTTCACCTACTTATATAAACGAAATATATATTTCTCTTATTTAAATCTTATATTTTTACAGTAAAAGCTGTTTCTCAAAAGATTAAAAAAAAAAAGTACCATAACCAAAAAGTACAAATTTCCCAAGTAGAACCCTTGACCACAATGTTAAAACTTTTTACTTCTCTCATGTTTTGCTTAGCATTACGAGGGGAGAAAACTGAAAAAGAAATTATGGTTGTCATGAATAACTCGTGCGTTCTTTAGTTTAGGTAAACGAAGGAATTGATAAATATTTTATTGAAATTGAAAATAGTATCGATCGACCTGAAAAGAATAAGATGTTAAGGGATGCGTTGCTTGCTCCTCGCACGGCATGACAACAACTACGAGATAGTACCATAAGATTTGGACTCCACCGTGTTGATTAAAATAGTTTGAACTTTGAAGAGAACTCCAAAATCACCAGCAAGTTAGCACAGGCAAATGATTACCTAGCATAACCAAGGCCAACCTAGCCAAAACACAACAGAGAATGGAAAATGCGAGTACAAACAACTGATTACCTAGCTTAAGGCATTAATAACACAGCATAATCAGATGTTTCCAATAATTGGTGACATTTTATCAGTTCTTCAGTCTCAGTAAAATATATAAACTAAATTCTCTTCTCAAAAAAGGACTTCTTTGTCCGTGAATATCCTATCCTCTGGTTTATCTCTGTTCTGACTTGATTCTGCAAGAAAGGGTGCTACAGGGCTCACCAGTATTTGACAGCATGCACAATTTAAATCCCTATATGAAGCTCCTCTTTCCTTTTATTTGGGTTTCTCTTTTCAAACCAGCAACAGACAGTCTCATTGCCTTCCCTCTACAACATCAAGAAAATATTGCATTCTTACGCCACAGAAGGAGAAACCAGCATACAGTGATCCGTGACCGCTCTTCCACCTTCTGAATATCTGCATCTGCGTATAAAAACATTTCTTTATTTTTCAGGCAAAGAAATCAGTTGTAACACTGAATCAGGATGTTTTCAATTTGAATGATAGTATACTCACTTAAAACTGACGTAAGATCCCTATCCTCAACTTATGCACACATTTCAAGCATTTTTAACACCTCCACCAAGGTGAACCAGCTTCATAAAAGTGTTCATCATCATCCCATGAAATTTGACATGCTTGAAGGCCAATTGCAACACTTGGCTCTTTTCCATGTTGTGCAATCCAATTTACAACAGCTGTTTCTTTTTCACTCTCACTACTGAAATCTTTCATGTATTTTCCAAATGGATTAAGTCCAGGATTACTCATTTCTGCAATTGCAGCTGGCATATACATAGAATCACCAACTAATGGTGCCCTACAGGCAGAAAATTGAGCTCGAATCTGCATTAAAATTGAAATTACTATTCAGGTACAAAACATAGTTTCCTTTTCCTAAAAGATAATCAAATAAAAGAAATAACAACATTTTCATTATTTAGTCCTTGTTTGGGTAAGTTTCTCTATAAGCACTCGTAGAAGAAGGAAATAGGAAGGAAAAAAGAAATAAATTTCTCCTATAAGTTACAATTAACTTATGTATAAGCTAATTTTAGTTTATGGGAGAAATTTTTTTTTTCCTTCTTATTTTCTTTTCCTATAAATACTTATAAAGAAGTTTATCCAAACAGAACCTTATTCAATATAATTATAACCTTTGAAACACTGCCAAATGGCCACCAGCTGGTTCACCATTCATATAAAAGAATCCAACATTTAAGTGGTTGAAAGAATACATAAAATGACAGCTAACAGACCTGATGTGTTCGACCAGTAAGAAGGTTGATTTTGCACTCATATGCATGATCTTGAGAAGGCCACCCACAATCTTCAACACAATACTTGTCTTGTATAGCAGTAGTTGGCCAGGGAACCTTTCTGCACTCCAGGACCTCAAGTTGACACAGATGCCATCCCTTGATAAAATCTGCACTCAATAAACCTAATGGGTTGAATCCACAATACAAGACCCTTTTTTGGAAACTGTTTACCCAAGGCACATAGCTAACTTTTGATACAAATGCCTCGTCCATTGACACATCATGCTGCTTTAGTACACTAGGCTAGGCTAAACCATTCAAATTATACTCAGTCAAAGAACATACAATCATATATGTTCATTAAGTAACTAATTTCCATCTTGGGTAATGCACCTAACCAAAGTATATGGTTGAAAAGTAAATGATATCTCAACTTCAATCAAGTAGTTTAAACGAATATATTATTCTCAAGAGCATCATTCTGCCTTATATTATTCCTTTTCAGGGAGTGGAATATTGAGTATCAGCCAAAGCTAATAATGTCTAATTTTAAGCTTATGAGCCACCAATACCATGAGGCATGGTCTTGGTTCTCCTGCAAGCTGCTAAAGACAGTCAATGAAAGCACACTTAACTATCACTATCTAGCTACTTCTATCACAATCTTTCTTTGCTAATCACTCCAGCTCATGTGGTTACCTTCAGAAATAAGTCTAGGAGCCATGTTAATAGGACGCATATAGTGGGTAATGATTCCAGTTGGCAAAGGAGAAGCTGCAAGAGCAAGATAGAGCTTCTTCACCTTTTTCTCCTGAAAAAAAAAATGATTGCACAGGTACTCAATAACTTATGAACAATGCAATACCAAATACAATTAATTTTTATTTTCACTTGGTGAAAAAGGCACTCTTTCATACAGTAGAACTGTAGAACCCCATCTCATGATGAAGGCCAAATAGCTCATGCCTTATAGGAGTGTGCCTTTTCAGTAGTAGAAGGTTATTATAGCATAAGATATGAAATGGCATCATAGACATACCCTGATTTTGCCATGAAAGACAGAGCAATACTCTTTAGTCCTGGCAAATACCACACTGCATGTAATAACATTCCATTACAATCTATGACAGTCAGAATGACAAGGAGCAAAAATTACTTTTTACATAAATGCAATACCAGCCTTCAGTGCAATTATCAATTTGATGGGTAGTCATCAAAGGGGTTGTCATTCCCAAGGCACGAGTTGCAAAGGTTGCACAACTTTCTTCAATGTTGTCAGTAGTGCCACCTACCTAACCAAGATTTAAAAAAAATGCAGAAAAACCCTAAGCAATTAATTAACAATTAATTAATTAATCATGTAAACATATCGGCTATGTTTGGTAAAACTAGCTTATAAGCTAGCTAAAAGCTTATAAGTTAGCTGAAAGCTTATAAGCTATAAGCTAGGAGCTGAAAAGCTAAAAGCTTATAAGCTAGCTGATTTAATTGAAAGTGTTTGGTAAAATTAGCTGATAAATGTCAAATGACATAAAGGAACATAGTTAATATTTTTAATATTTAAATTTATTTTTAATAACTTATCATCTAAAAAAGTAGGAGAATAATTTTTTAAATTTTGTATTATAAAATTGAGAAGAAAATAAAGCTAGTAGCTTATAAGCTAGCTTATTTTCCATAAGCTACTTCAAGTAGCTTATCAAAATAAGCTATAAGCTACTAAAATAAGCTCATGTACCAAACAAACTTATATTGGTCAAAGTAGCTTATAAGCTAGTCAAAGGAGCTTATAAAGAGAAACTTGAGCTATTGAGTTGAGTCTCTATATTAGTAATGTAAGGTCTAACCCATTCAAGGCTAGCATTATAACATAGAACCTAGCTAAAGTAAAAATACTCCACCCTAAAGCTGATCCTGAAACTTGATACTGTTCTCCACATATTGAGCATCAAACCTCAAATCAATCAAAATGTATAAATTCTTGAGATTTTTATATCTATATTTACCACTGTTTCATAATACCATTGTTCCTTGATAAGGATGCAAGTGAATGGACCTCAATGCCTATCAAAAGATGGAGAAATTGGGAGGCTAGGAATTAGAAAAGTACATGACAATAACCCATTAGCCTAATCTAAATAACAATTTTTACTCACTTGATGTAGAACACATGACCATTGCTTATAAAATTTACAGGACTCTACACTATCTTAGCATAAAAAATTAAAGAAACAATTCTATTGAGCACATATACGACTATTAATAAATTTTTGAGTTCGTACTGTGGGATTGATTACATACTGATGTACCAGCAGGTTTATCCAAAACTACATAGGATTCCGCCACAGCTATGATCCTTGATCTCCAATCAATCTCATAGCACCTAAAAAAGGCTTTAAAATGTCAAACAATATCTTCCCTCCATAATCTAAAAGTTAATTCAAATTCAACAAACATTCTGATTGTACCTAGGAAAGCGTTTGGGGTGCACATGCACTCGCAAATACATCCCAGGCTCAACAAATTGATCCACGTGAGTTACACGGAAAGTTTTCTGTGCCTCTCGCACAGTTTTCCCTTTGATGGAGGCTCTTTTGCGCAACACCGAAGGTTCCGTTACTTCTTTGAATATCCTAATTTGCTCTTCGGTAGCATTCGGAGGAGGCTGCGGACAAACAAGAGCGTAGTGTACAGCTCCAAATTGAATCAGATCTGAAACGTACCTTCACAAAATGAAACCTAAACATTTAATACGAGAAATTAATCAATAATATGATACGCAGAGGCATAGAAAAACACACTTACAAAGGAGGAAGATCCAGAGCTTTGCAAATGTGTTCTAAAACAGGTCCTCCCTCTGATACAACTAAGTGTTCAATTCTCGGTGGAGTTTTGTGCGATGGACATGGAAGCAACCGATCATACTTCGGGAAACTTAAAAAGAAGCAAGTTCAGTATCAAGCAAAATGCGAAGTTAGTAGAAAGAAAGTAACTATTCGAGAATCAACGCGGATTCTTAAGAATGTTAAGTACCTGTTGGAAGAAGAGGTGGCGGTTAAGTTTCCGGCGTCGGTTGTTGAGAACTCGGCTTCACCGGCGAGTGCAGTGTTACTGTTGTGTGAACTCCGACAGCACCAACTCGGAGCGTGCTTGTTGTGGTGATTGCTGAGAGCTGCTCGCGAACTTCGAAGGGCGCGCGCCACCGCCGGCACGGCGAGGCTCCGGCAGCCGCCGGCGAACAAGATTGACGCCACCGCCACTGCCGCCGAGGACATCCTTACTTACACTCCGAGCTTCTTCTTCTTCACAGTTATCGGGTTGGGGCGCGTTTTGATTTGAAAAATGTAGGCCCGTTATTAGAGGGCTCAATCTTGGGCCCCCAACAAACGAACTGGGTTTTACATTCGGCCTTCTTGCACGTGAATAACTAACTATAGGATATATATTTATTTGATGACAAAAAAAAAGGATAAATATTTATTTTCATATAATTAAAATTTATAATAAGTAAATATTTTTAATATACAAATTATATTTTAGAGATACAATGAATAGGATAAATTATGATATAAGTATATTTTAATTAATGACAAGTTTTTTGAATAAAATTATTTATATCTATATATTTATCTATCTATCTATTCTATCTATCTATATCTATCTATATATTATATAAAACACAGTTGCTAACTAGGACTGGTAGTCCACGTGTCACATTCTGGTGATATTTATATATTTTGTGTATCTCATTATATAATAATTAATTGATTTAATCAATTTAATAATTATTTTATTTTATAATCTTGCTAATTATAATAATTTAATAATTGATATTTCTCTTTCCAGATAATAAACAAATTTTAAATTAATATATCTTCATCAACTTTATATTTTTAAATAATATTGTATGAATCAAATTTTAAAATTATATTTTGAATGTTTGATAACCTGCAAATATATTAATATTTTAATTAAAGTAATTTTTATTTTGAATGTTTAATAACCTACATAATATATTAATATTTTAATTAAAGTAATTTTAAAAGTTTAATGATATTGATTCATTCGATTTTTGTAATAATATTTCTACTTTATTGATTGTAATTAAACGGTAATAAAAATTTTGTAAAAAAAATCTTTTCTTAATATTACGATTATGTTTGTATTTCATAACTGATAAATAAATATTGCTATTAATTGATTTATACAATTGAGTTAATATTATAATCATATCAAATATCAATATCAGTATGATTATATGATTACTTTCCATAATTAAGTATATGTTTAATATGGCTATAAAAGCAGTGAAATGGTGAGACTAGGAGCGATGGGTCATGATACTTCCATAGACAATTGTTGTAATTTCGAGAGACGTTCATGATAAAGCCATGGTGGTTGTTTTTTTTTTTTTATCATTCAAAAAATCATAAAAGACAGGCAAAGACTAAGCCCTTACAAAGACCATCCCAATGGCATCTGCCAAAAATATAGGTGTCAACTGAGGTGGGCAAACCTCCCACGTTACAAAAAGATTAGAAAAAGATCCTTTTTTTGCTAACCAGTCAGCACATTGATTGCCTTCCCTCAAAGTGTGAAGAAAAGAGAGATGTCATTGTTGAGCAGCAAGAGTCTTGATACGGTTGATGATCGATGCATATGTATGCCAAGGAGGATAACCTTTGGATATTAAATCAAAAGCCATTTTAGAGTCAGTCTCACAAATGATTTTCCTATAACCAGCATTTCAAGCTACCCATAAACCATTAAAGATTGCCAAGAGCTCAACATGCATGTTAGTAGTGAAGCCACAATTTTCGGAAAAACCCAACAACCAATGCCCACATGAGTCACAAATAAGGCCCCCAAAACCAGAAGTCCCAGGAGGTGGTAGTTTGATGAAATTGCAATTTTTTTTTTCTTTTTATGTTTTTCTTTTGTTTTTCTTCTGTCTTTTTTTTTTTCATATTTCTCTTCTTTTTTTCTTAGGCTTACCGTTTAGTCTTTGGTTGTAAGTGTTGAGATTAATCCTATCGTGAACCTTTTGTAGCATTTATGATAGAGGTATGGTGGTGGTTTGATGATGGAGTTGCAGTGTTTTTTTTTTTTTAATTATGTCTCCTTTGTTTTTCTTCTTAGGCTTACTGTTTGGTCTTTAATTGGAAGTGTTGACATTAACCCTAAACACTACAATGTTTCTTACTTCTGTTTTTGCTTATGTATAATTTTCCAATTCATTTTTATACAAATCGATTAATGAAAAATTATGTGTGCGCAGAAATCAATTATGGACAATTATGACACACAAATATAGAATTTTTTTTTTACTTTATCTTTTGATTGATGAATCAAAATTTGAAATAGATGATTAATTTAAAATGAACCTTTAATTTTAGCCTAAATATGTAGTGCTCGATTAATTTATTATCATATTAAATTATTTTTTTATTATCGTACTGTTTATTTAATTATTACACATGTTGTCAATTTCAAATAATTTAACAACATTTTATTGGACCAAATTTAAAATAGATGATTAATTTAGAATTAACAATTAATTTGACCTAACTATGAAATCGTCATTTATTTGAATTGAATTTAACCAAAAAAATTCATCGAATTTTCTTATAAATATCATTTTAAATAAAAATAAATTATTTTTTTCTTCAAATTCACTCAAAATTAATGTATGTATCCAATTTTAATAACTATGGTAATTATAACCGTAGATATTTTGGTTTGAATGAATTAAGTAAAAAAAAAAATTGTAATAAAACTATGTCTTAAAGATTAATTTAAAATGAACAATTATAAATATGATACATAAAATCATAGAATTTGTTGTTATATATATATATATATATATATATATATATATATATATATATATATATATATTGCTGAATATGTTATATTATTATATTAATTTTAATATAAATATATGTTTTTCCTTTATAATATTTTCTCACTCAAATTCATTGAAGACTTTTTTTTATTTAAGTAAATTTGAATTTTTCACCTAATTAATTTAAATTTAATTAAATTATACCATATTAAAATTAGTTCATGTGTTTGTTTATTTTTTTTCTCTAAGCACATTAAATTTGGATTTTAAATTGTTTTAATGTTTTAATAATTTTTTATTTTCATTATTATAATTATTTTAATGTTTTAAATTATATATATATATATTTTTTTTTTCTGAATATGTTGTTAAGTTATTATATTAATTTCAATATAAAAATATATTTTTTCTTTATAATATTTTCTCACTCAAATTCATTGAAGACTTTTTTTCTTATTTAAGTAAATTTGAATTTTTCACCTAATTAATTTAGATTCAATTAAATTATAACAAATTAAAATTAATTCATGTGTTTGTTTATTTTTTTTTCTCTATGCACATTAAAATTGGATTTTAAATTATGTTAATGTTTTAATAATTTTTTATTTTCATTATTATAATAATTTAATATATATATATATATATTTCAAATTTAATTTTTTTAAATTGATTTAGATATTAGTTATACTTTAAATACTTTTTCAAATAGAATAGATAATTTCATCACGTAAGTATCTGAAAAAATTAAAATCAATTAAACATGGATGATAATAAATATAAAGGGGACAATACTACATATTTATTATTAAATTAATGTTATATATCTTAAAGAAATAATAAAATAAATATAAATTGTCAAATAAAGATTAACATACTATATATATTTACGTGGTTAATTTGTGACAATAGATGAATGTGATTTTCTATTGTCTTTTTTTTCACATGTATCTTTTAAAAAAACAATAAGTATTTGATCATTTATTTATATGATTTAATACATGAAAAGACAATAGTTTTTAAAATAAATTTTAATAAAATTATAATAAAAATGTTAAATTGTTGTTTATCAAAACAATATATTAAAGTGCTATTTTAATTTTTATGTTTAATTATAACTTGTCTTACAAAATATTAGAAAATGCCTCTCTCAAATATAAATATTACAATATTATATCAAATTTAATACAAATGAATGTGATATATAACATTGTACTTATTTAAAATCATTTAAATACGTGTTCTTAAATTTATATTGTTTCATTCATTCCCTTAATTTTGTTTCTAATATTTTTACAGGATGTTAAATTAATGAACTCCAATATTTTAATAGAGCAATATGTTAGTTCTTTTAATTATAATTAATTTTCTTATTACTTTTGTCTTATTTTTGTTATATAGTTTTATTTGTCTATATATATAGAAATTTTTTTATTTCAAGAAAGTGGCATTGTGAATTTTGAATTTATAGTTGTATAATAATTTTTTTAAATGAGTTGTATTATAAAATAAACACATTTAATTATCTTTTATTACTTTTATTAATGAATAAGTTCCTTATTATGAAAATTTGAATTAGATTTATATCTTTTTTAAGTAATACAACAAATTATTAACATTGTCAACATATTTATACATATATAAAATGTATTACATCCTCAATAAATCCGTGCATTGCATGGGTACTATCTAGTTTAATTTAAAAATAGAGATAAAAAAGATAATAGATTGAAATAGATAAATGGTTAAGAAAATTAAATATACATATAAAGATAAATGTTGTTTCAACTTTTGGACCTTTACTACTCTTATTTGGACTTGTTTTAACCATCTAGAACTATGAGTTTAGAAGGTAATTACTTTGCATTAGTCATGCATGACTACTTAAGGTTTGCATGGACTCTCTACATATCCCATAAGAATGAAGCATTTCATGCTTTCAAAAAACTTGTCAAAATTAGAAATTTTTGAAAAGAGCATCCTCATAAAAGGTGATCATGGTGGGAAATTTGAAAAACACTAGATGTGGGACCGTGCTCTTGCACGATTTTTCAAAAGATCAAAGTGAAAATAAAATAAAGTGAAAAAAAATACAATAATCTTGCATGTACTGTCCAGTAGCCAACACATGGCAAACTGTTGGACAGTTTTTATATATATACTGATGACTTTGAAAATTGATCACAACTTTAACACTCAATACTCCACAATAAAATGAAGTAGTTGAAATGAAAATAGATCCTTGGAAAAATTATCTAGAACAATGCTAAGTAAAAATGATCTACCTAATTTTTTTTTTACTAATATGGTAAATACTACTTATAATATCATGAATAAGATCCTCATTAGACCTATTTTGAAGAAACCCCTTATAAGCTCTACAAGGCAAAATGCTCAACGTATCACATTTTCATACCTTTATTTAAAACTTTTAAATAAAAAAATAGAAACAAAATCTATGTCTTAAACTTATGAGAATAATGCATAGATTAAAAATATAATTAATATCTTCGTTTATATTAAAATTATTTTTAACTCTTAATATAATTCCTATTTATATTAAATATTCAAAAATAAATAACAGTAAAGAAGTAATTGCAAATTAATTATTATTGTATCAAACTTTTAAATAAATAAATAAAAACTAAATTTTCTTTCACATATAAACAGATGAAAAAACAAAAGAACTAATAAGATATATTTAAAATAGTGGAAACACATATTGGTAGCTAATCCTTTTCATCAAGAGTCTAGACTTAGCTGTTACACACTTCTCTGCTGGGAAATGGTCCCAACTCTCAGTTCTTTGTAGGGTACGCTATTTACTAGGTACGTAGAGTGAGTAAAAAGCTGATTCGAATGGAAATTATGGAATATTGAGATATGATTCTGTACACACATTATAAAAACTAGAAAACAGAAAATAAATAAATAAAAGAAAACAGAAGATGCTTCTTTTTTTCTTTTTTTCTTCTTGAAAGAGAACCATGATATAAATTAAGAAACAGAAGAGGTTGTGGTGGCCCTCTTTTCTTATTCATCACATGCATTGTCTTAATTTCATTTTGTCAATTGTGATCAACTTGTGAGATCATTACTTGACTCTGAATTCCGAATATATAATCTATATATTAATACTATAATTTTTTATGTCAACTTTTACATATATATATCTATTTATTTTCATAACTCAAATGATAGTACGATCGAATATTAAAATATAATCATTCTTTCAAAAATTTAAATATTTACACGATTTCATGTAGAGTTTTTATTTTATCATATAACATGCTAAAATAAGATTTTAAATTTGTTTAAAATAAGAAATTTAAGCCTAACTCGTTTAATTCATTTATGGCTTAATTATTTTAAAATTTAACACATATCTTCATATTATAAAGCTAAATAATAATAACATATGCAGTCAAAAAAATAATAATAACATATAATTTAATACTCATAAATATTATAAAATCAAAGGAAAAATCTTTTATGAAGAAAATAATGATTTGTTTTACAAAGATTTATGATCATCAATTTAAAAATAATCCTAAAAAATTAAAATTAAGTAAATGATGTATATAAGATAATAATAAATAATTATATTTTTCAAGTAAATATAATAAATAAATTAACAACAATCGAAGTCACACAGCACATATATGGTCTATTTGCAAGTCATCGGTTTTAAGCTTATAAAATTTGAGTTTGACCCATTTAAATAATCAAATATATATTTAAGTTTGAACCTATTTATTTAACTAAATAAACAAGCTTAATCAAATATTTAATAAGCTAACTTCAAGAAATTTACAAAATAGCTCAATTTGTTTATAGCTCCACTTATCTTCATATAATTCTTAAATATTTTACAACTTATCATAAACAAAATAAAAATGATAATAAAAGTCATGTGAAGAAGTTAAAATAATTTAATATAAAAAATTATTAATTTCATTTATCAATGTATTATCTTTTAAAATTAACAAATAAAAAGAACTAACTAAGAAAGTAAATTCTTTCTTTTAATTTACACATAATTTTTATTTTATGTTTTAATCCTTTCATTTACATATGTAATGTGTGTTTTGTTTAATTTATTTTAAAAAATAGTTACTCATTTTAGTTATTTTTAATAAAAATAAATATTCTTTTAAAAAATATTTAAATACCTTTTTAGTCCTTGCAATTTAGTGTTTTTTTACTTTTCGTCATTGCAATTTTTTTTTTGTTTTAGTCATTGCAAATTATGTTTGTTTTATTTTTCGTCCTTATAGCAATTTAGATAGCATTTTTTTCACTGTTCAAAGCGCTATTTAAACCACTTTAAGGACGAAAAACAAAATAAACATAATTTGCAAAGACTAAAACAAAAAAAATAATTTTACAAGGACAAAAAACAAAAAAACGCTAAATTACAAGGACTAAAAAAGTATTTAAGTCTTTAAAAAAATACACTTATTTGGTTTATATGTTAAAAACAATGGATCATAAATACAAGAAGATAAGACCTATCTTGTTCAGGTCACTATTTATCAATGTGAAGTATCAATTTAATTTTGTCGATAACTAAATTTTTGCTAAAGAATATAATTGACTATTTTTAGTGGTATTTCTTATCTTTTTTGGTGCAAAAAAGTTTAGGCGAATTGGGTGCTGAAAGTTCACCAAGGCGGACATATCTCAAGACTCATTGAACATTTATAGAGATACTTACATATGCGCATCTGCTAAAGCTAATATTACTTGTTTCTGCGTCTTTTACATAGACTTGATGCAGAAAAATTCTGATACATGCGTTTCTAAATAGAAACCAAACCGACGCACTTAGACTGTGGTGGTAGATAAGACGTGATTCATCACATGCAGTGTCTTAATATTTTTGTCAAATGTGATCAACTGGTGAGATCCTGGTTTGTCTCAATCGAACCCGAATCTAAGCCAAAATCTTGAGCATTCATGTCTTATGCGTACGAAATTTGACATAACATAATGCAGTATCCATGTCTAGGAAACATCCAACCTAATGTCTTGTGTATGTATTCACTTGTCAAAAGTTTATCTAGATGCCCTCAAAGTCATGGGTACAAATACAATAACACTATTTATTATCACTCCTGCCATTAATTCACGGATAAATTTTACAAGTTTAGCTTTAATTTTCCTATATTTTATTTTTACACTAAATTATTGAGTAAATCCTGATTCTAGTTATTAAGATTGTGAGGTATTGTCTGTAATTCCTAAAATTAAAAGAATAATAAATTTCTGAAATTGAATTCTGTCATGAAAGGATCATTCCCAAAAGTACCCATCAGACTTATAAACTAAATAGAATAGAATTTTAAAATTAAAAGGTAAAATTTTCCTTCATTTTATTAGAGAAAACCTTTATATAGACTTCACGTTATTTTATAGATGGAATTGAGTGTAATTATTTTTACATGTCATTGATTTGATATGCCAAGTTTAAATCTAGGCTTTGCAAACGAGAAAACTATAAGGGTAAATGGCCCTTATGAGTGCACTTCTTTTGTTGGGGGGTGAAAGAAACTTGTGAAGAGAGAACCAAGATATGTGGCCCTACCCAAAATAATTTGTTCACACAAGAGACAAGATTTTGGTGAGAAGTGAGAAAACATGCTCTGTCTTTTCACTTCCCATCCAATACTCCTCTTGGCTTATCTTTCGTCTACCTTGTTAGAAAACAAGCTCTCTTTCTTGGCCTTTTCTTTTAGCAACGCGTGTAGATCCATTATAATAAATGGTGCAAGTTGAGTTTAGAACACCAAAACCAAAACAAACATTAATGCACAAATAATAATAATAATAATAATAATAATAATAATAATAATAACTTTATCATATATAATAATTTATGAAAAAATGATAATGTAATAAAATATTTTTATATCATCAGTGCATTCTAATTAAATTCTTGATAATTAATCTTTATTAATTTTTCACGATAGTTTTAATAATATTCAGTAAGTATGAGCTTTTGGGACCAGATTGAAAGATGTGTAGTCACCATAAAATTGGAACAATTGCTTCGCAGGACACTTGTCAATGTTTTGGCATATGACGGTTTTTCTTTTGTTTCCATGCTGAATAGATTGGGTGGGTGTATTTTGGGGTGGATGGAGACTGATTATATTTCTATTGTAATTACTGATCACCTAAACTAGGCACTCCTTGTGCTTATTTCACTTTTAATAAAATTTTGCCTTTAAAAAAAATATTTGATTGATTATTCGTTCATTATATTTGTTGAATGAAATTTGATTGAAAAGCTTTGGAGAAGAAAGGGAGAAATTCGATCAAGAACCTCTCATTCATTGTGGTAGAAGAAGTAAAAGATTGAAGAAGACTAAACGTTTAAATTGCAAATTAGGATTATATTCAATTATTCATCTAAAATATTAAAAAGAAAGAGAAATAAATTTGATTCTATTACAATTAAAGGGAAAATAAATTGGAGGAAAATAATAAGGACAAGGAAATTCTGTTAAACGTGTTAATTATAAAATTGGAAAAGTATCACACAAGAAGGACTAAATTCTCGTACAGAAGACAGAAACAATATTCAAACTTTCTTTACAAAATAAATTTAAAATTTTGAGGAAAACCTAACAAATACTCCTCACTCCCTAAAGGGCGAAAACATGCACAATGAAGAAGAAACACATTGTGGAAGGAATAGACATTGACTGTAGATATAAAAGACAAACAAACATGAATCGATTGAAATGAAAAGCTTGGAAAATCTCCAAACTAGCGTGGCATGATAAAATTGACAATCAATAATGACACACTTGAATATTGAAAAACTTAGAGAAAAAGACTAAAGCTCGAGCAACTTACAATTCACTGCAAAACGATAAGTGAAAGGTTAAAAAAAGTCAAAATTAATGTTTGAATTGCAAAAACACGTTTTTGGAATATATCCAATACAAGTAGTTGAACCGTTGAATAGCAATTACTGATTAGCAATAAATGTAAACATGGAATAAAAATAGAAAAATAAATAAATTATTGTTAAAGAGTAATTATCAACTATCAATAATTGTAAATTATGAAATGAAAAATAAAAATAAATAATTCAATTATATAAAAGTACTATATACACTCCTTTTTTAAGTGGGGATAAATATCTCCAAAATAATCCTAAATCTTCTCACATTAATGAAACACTTGAATTGAAAAACTTAGAGAAAAAAGACTAGATTAAAGCTTGAGCTAGGGGTGAGCACCAAACCGTGATCTGTTCGAAACCGGATATATCCGACAATGATAAGAGTGAAACGAACGGATATGGACAGGTTGTCAGATTAAAACGGTTCAGGAAATAACATATTTCGGATAAAAGTGGTCGGTTTCGGATGGAGATAAAAAAGTTCGAGTTAACTGAACCTGACCGCCTATGATAAGTTACACTACCAGACTTTCTATCTTTCTCCCTTTTGGCGGCCAACATACACCACACATTCGCTTACTACTCCCCATAAATTTTGACACACCTCCAGTCAAGTTAATGATTCTTTTCACTTTTCAAATTCCAAAGCCTGACTTTGCCATTTCATTGCCTCGTTGCCATTCCACTTTTCAAATTCCAATTTCATATTTACATAAAAAATAATTTCACAAAGAGAGTTTGAAAAGGTGAATCCGTAAATCTCTCCATCTCCATTCTTCATCTTTCTTTCCTTGTCCCGACTCTCCCTTTTCCTTGCGCCATGAACACCATGAATCTCTAGTCCCTCTTCTAGCACTGCCAGTGTTAGGAGAAACGTTGTAAAGGCACCACTTCTAGATGCTTCGAGCAACTTAAAAATTACGCAAACTAAACCAAATCCGATACCACCCGCCCGATATATCCGACAAACTGAACTATCCATCATCCGAACAACCCGTTGACATATTCGGACGAATGTGGGTTGCGTTTTGCTCTAATTTGGTTTGTGTCGGTTGATCGATTTTGGGCCCGAAACCGCCCATAACCGACCGATGCCCAGCCCTAGCTTGAGCAACTTACAGTTCACTGCGGATGTAAAACATGGAGAGAGAATAAGATTTTACTTTTACATGTGATAATTGTTTAGTTTCCAGACACGCTTGTAACAACAAGAGTACTGAGAAAAAGATCTTTTACTAAGGCTTCGGAAATAATCCTAATGAAAAAGATTTGTCTGAAATAATGGAGTGATTGACCATTTTGGGTCTTTTTTGTAAACAAAATACCAATATGGGTCTGTTCCAAAATAATTTATCAGTATGGGTCTGTTTTGACTATTGACCGGTCAAAATTGCAAGTTTGACCATAAAATTTAAGGAGAACATGACATGTGTCAAAGAATATGACACGTGTCATGTTCTCCTTAAATTTGGTAGTCAAACTTCCAATTTTGATCGGTCAATGGTTAAAACAAACCCATACCAATAAATTATTCTGGAACAGACCTATATTGATATTTTGTTTATAAAAAAAATTCAAAATGGTTAATCAGCCGAAATAATGAGATCTTTACTAAATTTTTTGAAATAATCATAATGAGAGAGATATGTCTAAAATAATGAGAAGATCTTAAGTGGGGAAGAGTATCTTTGAAATAATCTTCTGATGAAATATTGAGAAATTTTAAGTGGACAAAAATATCTCTGAAAAACCATGGTAAGAAAAAAAAAAATGTAAGTATATTATATTTTAAATAATATTGCATATACGTCTATCTCTGGAAAACTAAATTGGATCAGCCAGTCGGATTGAAAAATTAATGAATTAAACTAGTGTTCGGTGTAAAAAAATCATAAAATGTAATTTAAAAAGACTAATAAAAAAAAGAAAATCGATCAAAATCGGTAAAATCAAACAAAAAATCAGTGAAAAACTGGTTCAGTATATGTTTAGATACCTGCTTGGGATCTTCCAACACACTTTTACCTCACTAAATTCAGTTTGCTATTATGTTTAGTTGTCATTGAAAGTAATTTTTTCACCTACATTCGACACAAAACTGAGCTTCAGTTGAAACTTGAAAGCAACGAATGCACAGTTTTTGAAAGTTCAAATTTCTGTTGGGAGTATTTATTCAAGAGCAACTTCAAGTAAAAATATTTTTTATTAGAATTATTTAAATAGATTTTATTTTATCAACATATTTTTTAACAAAAAATATTTAAACATAATCATATTATAATAAACTTATTATTATTATTATTATTTTTATCAAACTTGAGTTTACAATATACTTTTGATTCAAACATATATGTACAAACCTTAATTTGAACATGCATTTACTCTGCTCAATAATTGTTTATATATATATATATATATATATATATATATATATATATATATATTAAATTTCAGTTATCAAAAGTTTTAATTAAATAAATAAAGTCTACAAATTTGTAAATATAATGCACATATATAATTATAAATTATTCATATAATTTAAAATTAATGAAAAATAAATAATTTATAATATAAATATTGCCTCCACAAGTCTAATATAACTCTCATTATTCTCATTCTTTCAATTAGACATTTTTAATATTTTTTTTTATTCTTCTAAATGGGATTTAACTTTTCACACAACTAACAAAAAAAATTCTCTTAAACATTTCAAACTATCTTTATTTTATTTTTATTTTAACTTTTTAACCATATAACCCTTTTTATCTACTCTATATTATCTATTTTTTTAAATTAAATTTTAAAGTTTTTTTTAAATAAATTAAAAAAATCTTATATAAAAATTTAAATTGTTCATTATAAATCTAAAATCTAATTTATATATTTATTTCTTATGAATTTTAAGTATATATAATTTTTATTACTTAAATTATATTATATTACCATAAAAAAATTATCATTTTTTTTTTATAAATCACAAGTATTTTTCACTTGACACAATTCTGCTCGAGCCAAATAAGATTATTATAGACGAAAAAATTCTCCCTTCGAAATTATCATGTATAATATACAAACTAAAATATTAATTTATATAAATGATTATTGTCCCACAACTAAAAATTTATGGATCCGTCACTATGTACTTTGGTGATTTAAATTCGATGTGAAATAATTTACGACTACGCGTCAACGCCATCACATAAAAGCATTAATGACACGTTGATTCTATTCAGCTTTCTTCGACCATCCAATTGGCATCTAGTCAGCTAGTTTTTTATTTTTTATTTTTTTCACTCCTGTTTTAAATATAATTTTAGCCTAAAAAATATTACATTGTTTGTTAAGATTATGTGGTTTTAGTCTTTAGAAACTAAAACAAACGAGAGAACTAAAAATAAATAATTTTTTATGGAAATTAAAATAAATTATTGTGATATTTTTAGAGATTAGAAACTTATTTAACCTTATAGATTTTAATTTCTTAGAAGGAATGCATACTCAAATTAATTTTAGTCACATATTTTTTTTGTTGAAACACGTGTATGATAGTTTTTAATTATTACTACTCAATTGTTTATGATAGAATTTATAAAAAATACTTATTTTTTCTGTAATTAATTAATTATAAGTGCTAAATAAAACTAAACATTGGGAATAAGAAAGGGAAATAAAACTACCAAAACAGTGAGAGAGGTTACGTGGAATAATTTGCAATGACAGAGGGGGGACACATGCTGGGGTCAAATCCATTTATGGACAGACCACATGCGCCCATAAGAAAACATAAAGAAGATGCAATGTATACAAATTGGTGTTGTACAATCACTTTAGTGCACTTCAACCTGTAATTTTGACATTTGACAATATCTTTAATTCTCAATGAGAGAAGGAAGGTATGTCACATCCACAAGTCATTCCTAGAAAGTTAGATTAAAAAATTGGTTCCTCATTTTGATTCGTTAGACAGATGTTTGATGCGACTTTTTTTTTGGAAATTTGCTAAATAGTAAAATTTATTTATATTGAATGATCAATGATACGTGGTTTGTTGTTTTCATCATTTTCAGTTTTAGCTTTTTTTATAAAAATCAAATAATGTTTTATAACACAAATAAGAAATACCAAAATAATTTTACGTTAAAAAACAATATGTAAAATTTAATTTTTTAATTAATTAATATAGAAATGTTTTCATAAAATTTATTTATTTAGTTACTCTTTCTTTCACTTATTAAAATAATTATTTATTTATTTACTCTTTCTTTCACTTATTCAAATAAGTGGACAGAAATTTTTTTACACTTTCTTCTTCTTATATCTATCTATCCTATTTTTTCCTTTTATGTTTTCCTCTCTACTTTACTTTGAATTTAAGATAATATAAAAGAAAACATAGTTTCTCCATATGAAAAATGTTTACTATTTAAATCAAACAATACTATATATTCACAAGGATTCATAAATTCATAATAAATACTCGTGGACTTTGCTTGGTGCATATGCCTTAGTGTAGACGTTTTCATTGTAAAGTCATATTTATAATTATAAACAGTACTATATATTCACAAGGCTTCATAAATTCATAATAAATACTCGTGGACTTTGCTTGGTGCATATGCCCCAGTGTAGACGTTTTCACTGTAAAGTCATATTTATAATTATAATAAAATATACAAATATAATGTAGATACACGGTTGTCAAATTTCAGTTGACAATTGACTCGAAAATACACTTAATAATCAAGTGAAGGCATACAATAATTAAAGAAGTTACAGTATATTTTCTTAGTTTCACATAAATCATAATAGATAAAAGACAGTAAATTAAATTTTCTTTATTTTAGAGATAGTTAAATTATATTATTTTTCATTTAAAAAGTATATTTTATTTTGAGTGTTTAATATATATTATAATTTGCAGTAAAAAAATATTATAATTTAATTTATTTTAATATGAATAAGTTTCTTAAGATTTTTTATTTCTCTCTTTTTCGGTCTCTCATTTTTGTCAACAACTAGTTTTAAATCATATTGTTAACTATATAGTGAATAATATTTTATATGAAATTCCAAAACTGATAATATGAATAATTTAAAGTGTTATTTCATCAAATTAAATTTAAAAATTGATGGTGCAATATTTAGAATTAGTTACGGATAAGCTTATTATACTTTGTTTGATTTATGAAAGAAAGTAAAAAAAAAAAAAAAAAGGAGTGAAAAGTGAAATGATTTAATAGGTTATTTAGTAAAAAAAATAAAAAAAGAAGTAAAATTAGACTATTTTAGTCTTTTCAATACACCACGACTTTTTTCTCTTTTTTTCTCTTCAAATTGGAGAGAAAACAAAAGTATGAATCCCATATCAATTTTATTTTTTCTTTTCATATTATAAAGAAATCAAAGTGGAGAAGGAAACATATTTTATCTTTTCTATTCCTCTCTATTTCTTTCTCCTTTTTTCATTTCTTCTAAACAAACCATAAAAGTCGGAAAGAAAATATTTTTTAGAAGTTGGTTCACAGCTGTTCACCGCAAAAAGTACACTTATTTATGTTAAAATAGATAAAAGTGTAACATATATTCATCTTTAAAATAAAAATCTAATTTTCAAAATAATAAGAATAAACAATACGTACTATAAAAACTGAATATATAGTACATCTTTTAAAAGCAATAATATAACTTTTTTGGGTTAAACTTGGAGAATCTGTTGGTTGAGAATTAAAGATTAATTTCTCAAAGTATCAAGATTTATTTATAAAATTAATCTCTCTCAACAATTATTTTTTCATACACATGAACTTAAAGATCAAAATGCCAATCATATACTTAAATGGCATAGTTATTTATCAATCATATCACATCATGTTAGTATATAATTTACTTTATATAAGAATAATTATATAAATAAATTTATCATTAACAATCTCTAATTTAAATTTAAAAATTATTAATATGTTATTTGCTTTATATTCTTAAAACCACTAAACGGTCATTCGCTCATAGATTTATTTTTTCTAATTATTAACTTTGTTAATAAATATCTTAAAGATATTAATTAAGAAGTTAACAAAATTAAATATTTTTTTATTTTTTGAGAAGATTAAATAGTTTTTTAATTAAAAATTAAAGTATGGTATATTAATAATAATAATTTAATATCCAAATTCTTAAAAGGTAATGATCAAAGAATTGTAAATAAATAATTTTACTGAAAATTATGATAAAAATATATTATTAATATTAAATATTATATTTCCTTATAAATTACTTTTATTCCTTAATTAATGTCTTTAAAATATTTGTTAACTTCCTTCTTATTATTTTAAAAGTAATAAATAAGTAACCACTAATCAAATTTTTATTAAAATTTATCACATGTGGATTAATTAACACAGAATTGTTTTAACTTAACTAGTGATTTTCATTTTAAGTTCTAGGTACACAACTACATTATAAATAATCTTATAAAAAAAATTGTAGTCACTCTACCATTTTTTTAATTAGAATTTACAATAAAAATATATTTATAAAATAAGTAATACATGCATGCCGTTTAGAATAATTCATGCTTGCCTTTTATAGAATGAATAATACGTGCATGCCTTTTATAGAATAAATAATACATGCACGATTTTCCAGTTTTCATAATACAATCAATTATAAATCACATGTATGTTAAGTTTCATTAACTTTTATAATAATTTTCTTAAAGTTATATTTAAAATAATTTTTGATTGGTTAACACATAATCGTGCAGGCCTATTAAACTCACGCCTCTGTGAGGCTTTCAAAGCAGTGCTCTGTGAATCTCACCAAGGTCACTATTCTCCCTTCTGTTTGCAAATCTGCTCCTTCTGCCACCAACTGTGGATGTGAGTAAATTCTGCTTATTCTCCCATTTGGAGTCTCTAATTTCTCCTTTGTTTTTATGTTTTTCATTTTTGTTTTTGTTTTTAACTTTTATGTCTCTGTGAAAACATTTTTTTTATGAAGTATGGTGTTTTAGACTGTTGTGTTGATGGAAGTTTTCATTTTTATGCATATATGAGATGGATCGACCATTACCATGATCATGCGACTCTTTTGTTACGAGTGAGAAATTTGTTAAATTAATAATTAATAATTAATAACAATAGGATTCAGCATTATTATTATTTTTTTTTTTTATTAATTTTACTGTTGTCTTTATTTTTCTTAAAACATCACCCTATACTAAGTAAATACATGAGAAGATCATGGTCGTACATGAGATACCGAGTTTTTCTGTGTGTACATATGATTTTGAACATTTCTTTATTTTTCTTAAAACATCACCCTATACTAAGTAAATACATGAGAAGATCATGGTCGTACATGAGATACCGAGTTTTTCTGTGTGTACATATGATTTTGAACATTGATCGTAATTTTACAATCATCTTTTTACTTTAGACGTTGATTTTTTTTACAATCACCTTTTTTTACAGTGTCTGAAACGCCTATTATGTTTCTCACTTACGATACTCTTTTTCTACTTTATGATAAGTAGTTTCACGTTGAATTTCCTTTCAAATGACAAAGGGGGTCACATGCTTTGTTTTTTTCAGCCCCTTAATTAAGCTTTATATAAATAAGACCCATATTTGATTTTGTGGTTTTGCTTCTTCTTTTGCTGTGGATAATTTGAAGTAAATAATAATTAAATTATAGTTGTGATTTTGTGGTATTGTCTCTTCTTTTGCTATGGATAATTATAAAAATAAACTTATTATTAAAATCCTCTAATTTAAATTTAAAAAATATTAATACGTTATTTGCTTTATATTCTTAAAACCACTAAACGGTGATTCGCTCTAGGTTTTTTTCTTCTAATTTTTAATTCTGTGAATAAATGTTACTAGTTAAGAAGTTAACAATTAAAAAGTTTTCATTAAAAATTAAAAGTATATTGAAAATTAAAGTATGGCATATTAATAATATTTTATTATCAAATTTTCAAAGGTATTAATCAAATAATTATAGATAAATTATTTTACAGAAATTGTGATAAACAAATAAATTATTATATTTTCTTATATTTTTTTTATTTCTTAATTAATATCTTTAAATTATTTTCTAAATTCCTTATTATTTTAAAAGTAGTAATATAAAAATATATTTATAAAACAAATAATACGTGCATGCCTTTTACAATAATTGTAATTAATTAATACATGCATGTCTTTTATAGAATGAATAAATAATACGTGCATGCCTTTCATAATACAATTCAATTATAAGTCGCCTGTATGTTAAGTTTTATTTTAGTATTACCTTTTATAATAATTATTTTAAAAATGATTTTTGATTAATTAACAACCGTGCTGGCGTATTAAACTCATAATAATCATAACATTAAATATTATATCTATCACCGATTTTTTTTTTATTCGTAGCTTATTTATGTTTATAGTACTTTATAGTATTAGAGAGAAATTGAAAATAAAAATAGGTTTAAATATTTTTTGGTCCTTCTAATTTAGTATTTTTTTTCTTTTCGTCTTTGTAATTTTTTTTTTTTTTGATTTCAATCATTGCAAATTATGTTTGTTTTGTTTTTCGTCCTTATAGTAATTTAGATAGTGCTTTTTTTACTGTTCAAAATGTTATCTAAATCATTATAAGAATAAAAAATAAAACAAATATAATTTACAAGAATTAAAATTAAAAAAATAATTATAAAAACAAAAAATAAAAAAATATTAAATTATCAGGATCAAAAAAATATTTAAACCATAAAAATAATAAAGATCGGACTTTGGGAATCAAAAGTCCTGCGGCAGTGGCGCTATCGGTTTGCGTGAGCCATATACACTCACCGTTTGTCTTTCAGTTACATTTATTCATTCATTCCAGAATCCAAACCAAGCCAAAGAGAAGAGATGGAGTGGTGTGTGTCAATGCCAAAGATTGAACTGCATGCTCACCTCAATGGATCCATCAGAGACTCTACACTTCTGTAACTTCCTCTTCTTTTATCTAACTTTATTTTTTTTTCCTCTGTCTTCAGGATGCAGAACAACCTCCTGAACTTTATTATTAATTTATTATTATTGTTTTTTTATTTTCAGAGAACTTACCAAGGCTTTGATTGGAAAGGGTGTCATAAATTTCTCCGAAGTGGAGCATATCATCCTCAAATGTATGCCTCTCTTTGTTTACTTTCCTGTTTGGTTGCTGCAAAAGACAAGACCGCCAACAAACATGTCCCTCTCTTTCTGTTTTTCTATGCTTCTTTGTTGTTTTGGTCTCTCTCTTTCAATGCACTCCCTTTTCCTTTCAAATTCATCCCAGGATTAACAAACTCACACAACTGTCCATCAATTATCGTTTTAACGAATAAATATCACACAACTTCCTACTCGGCTGCTTTCATAATTTTCCTTTTACTTTTGCATAACTGTTGCTGGATTTTGCTTTTTATTTTATTTTTTGTTCTAATTCTTTATGCCTAATTCACTTCTGTTTGTTTGTTCATGCTTACACTGATGTTAGTTATGGTTTTTTGTAAATACAGATAATCGTTCCGTAAAAGAAGTTTTCAAGCTGTTTGACCTAATCCACATTCTCACTACTGATCACAATACTGTTACAAGAATTACCAAAGAAGTATGGCTGCTTGGTTGCTGTATAAATTTTGTTTTTTGCCTTTTCATTTGTTCAAGTAATAATAATACTTAAAAAACAGGTTATTGAGGATTTTGCAGCAGAGAATGTTGTCTATCTGGAGTTGAGGACTACTCCAAAGGTAACTGAATTTGGAGCTTGGTAATTCAGGGTGTTCTTGTTGTTTCCTTTAATGACAATTGATTTGATGAAGAAAATGCTTGTTTGATGATTATGTTCAGAGAAATGATTCCGTGGGAATGAGCAAACGCTCTTATGTTGAAGCTGTACTGAAAGGTCTAAGATCAATCACTTCAGTTGATGTGGCTTTCCTTCCACATTGTGAAGATTCAAAGACTCTTTTTACTCCTCTACCTGCTATTAATGGACATGTGAGAAAAAGAATCTATGTTAGGCTTCTCTTGAGCATTGACAGAAGGGAGACAACAGAAGCAGCAATGGATACTGTAAGATAAAAATGTGCAATTAATTTGAGAAACTTATATTTTGTTGGGTGCTGGCTTTGAATGTTACATTTCTTTGCTGCAGGTCAAGCTTGCACTGGAAATGAGGCCATTTGGGGTTGTTGGAATTGACCTCTCTGGAAATCCAAGTATTGGTGATTGGTACATCAACCTGATCCAGGACTTGAGTTTTGTAATGCATTTTCAATTTTGAAAATTGATGCTTATTCTAACCCATTTTCAACTTTTGTAGGATCACGTACTTGCCAGCATTGAAATTTGCTCGAGAACAAGGTCTTTATGTAACACTTCACTGTGGCGAGGTGGGCTACTTTATAGCTCTTACTTGTTATTTTTGGAGTTTCTCTGACTTGGTCTATTTTTCCGACCTAGTGTTTATAGGTACCTAATTCAAAGGAGATAAAAAATATGCTTGACTTTCGTCCCCAAAGGATTGGACATGCTTGTTTCTTTGAAGATGAACACTGGAGACAGCTGAAGTCGTCCAACATTCCGGTCAGACTTTTTTGCCAACCTTATAGTTAAAGTAAACTGGTAAAAGTAAATTATGATTCAAGTTAAAAGGGTAATTTCAAGTGTGAATTTAATTGTCTCATCTGAGAAGTTCCTCATAGATAATCAATCAATCAAAAAGGTTATGTTTTCACTGATTAACACTTCAGGCAGGGCTTCTGATCGTTGCTAAGTTTGAATGCTTTATATAATATCACTTGGCAATTTATAGCCAGCTAAGATACACATTGTTTATTTCATCTTCACTATTTTCAGGTTGAAATCTGTTTGACATCAAACGTTAGGACAATGACTGTTCCATCTATAGATGTTCACCATTTTGGTAAGTGCTTTTTTATTTATAGTTGAAGTTGATGATCATAAATATAGAATCAATGGAGGAACTGTTTAACATCACAATTCACAAAGCAGATACTGTACGCTTGAAAAGCGATTTTTGGTTTTTGCTAGCTTCTTTTTTGTTGTTGGGGAAAAACAGTAATCATGAAAGAACTTTTGGAGAAGTTAGAAGTTGGGCCTCTTTGATTCCCTTCTCCTTTTTTTAAAAAAAAAAAAAAACTGTTTTCTAAAACAATTGTTTGAAAAACCACAAAACAGAAACAACTGAGAGATGTTTTCTTCTCTTCTGTTTTCTTCAAGTGCTCAGGAGACAAACACTTTCAAATATATTTAGGGGACAAACAAATTTTAGAAATGTTTTTGAAAACAATAAACATGGCCCGTTTTTCCCCCTCTTGAAGTTGGCTTTCCTAAAAGTGATTAGTACAACATGTAATAAGTTTATCTCTTCTTGTTGGAGAACAAGTCCTACTTTTGTGGATTAGAAACAAGTTAAAGGGTTCATAAGCAAGAGGATTATAAATCCAAAGTGCCAAGGCATTTTAGGCTACTTAGCTAGAAGTCTATAATACTCTTGGACATGGTTCATGCATAAATTCTAACATGTTATCGTGGACTTATTTTTAAGCCACCAATAAGGACTTATTCTCTTAACACTTCTAAAGTCATTTGAGAGTTATGTAAAACTTTTATTAGAGAATTCGCTTAAAAAAATATCCTCTCTTAACCTGATGCTGTTGCTGATGCAGCTGATTTGTATAACGCAAAACATCCTTTAGTCCTGTGTACTGATGACTCGGGTGTGTTCTCTACCTGCCTCTCCAAGGAATACAAAATTGCTGCTGATTCATTTGGTAGGTTTCGCTTTACTTTTGCAGCCAGTAATTTAATCTAATTGACCAAGTTTTGCTGACAACATGCGTGATTGATTATTATCCAGGGCTGGGAAGGAGGGAAATGTTTGAGCTATCAAGGAATGCTGTTGAGTATATATTTGCAGATAGCAAAGTAAAGGAGGATTTAAGAAATTTTTTCAATTCAGTGGCAAAAAAATATGGAAGTTTCATCTTTAGAGAATATCTGCATTTAGCTTGACTTTCGATATTAATATTAGAGATTAGCTAAGCCCCTTATCCTAGATTGAAGTTGGTAATAGAGTCCTTCACGTGAAAAAAAAAAAAGTGTAAAGTGATAAAATAAGGGTGTAGGATTCACATTTGATTTAATATGAGTTAAGTTTATGAGTATTTTAATTCAAATCAGCAGCAATTGTATCCTTGCAAATTGCAATTGGTCCTTGATAAAAGTATTATTCAGTAAAGTGATTCTTCTAGGAGGTTTAGTTTGGTAAGGCATACGGCATACGCTATTGCAATGGTCACGTCATTGGATATATGCTGACTAGTGGCAACCTTGGCAAATAATGCCGCAATTACCACATTTAAAATCATGACAATGAACTTTTCCACTTTGCCATACAGGGGTGAAGAGAGTGGGTTCGGTACATTTTGGATGGGAACGAGAGTTTAATTGTAATGCACACATGTTGGAAAAGTTTTTATATGGTCAAGATAATGTTTAAGATAATTATGATAAAAATCAATAAATTTATCATATATGATAATTTTGTAATCGAATGATAGTATAAAAAGATATTTATATTGTTAGTATATTTTTATTAAATTCTAAAAATTAAAGTTAAAGTAACTATGTGTAATAAGGTTGATTTGAGATTTTTTCTAAAATTCGACACGAATCAATCTACTTTTATAATTATTCAATTGGCTTTCAGTTGGATGGTTAGGTCAACTCTTAATTTTTCGAGTAAATTCTACTAAAGTCATATTTTGTGTTGTTTTTATTTTTTATTTTTTTGAAATGCAAAAGCTGCATTATAAGGGTTGAAGATAAGCACAAGTTGTGCCTAGCTCAAAGAAACTTAAAAAAAAATAGCATCAGCAAATGTTGTTTTTATTAAATTAAAATATTGTTTTTTACTAGAATTAAAATATTGTTTATATTAAATGTTTTTTAAAAAAATTATTAGTAATTTGATTGGCTTGGGTTTGATTAAAAGAAATTGATACGCAAACCGATTGGGGTTGTGTTAATCTGAATTGAACAAAAATTAACTTGATCAAAAGATATAAATTAGTGGTAATTGAATAACATTATAAGGATTACCTTATTCAAAAAAACATTAAAAGGATTACCAAAAAATAATAACTTTATAAAATCGTCTATTTTTTAAAACGCTCGACAATGTATATCATAGTGCATAAGCTCATTGTTTAGACCTTAATGTAAATGACATTAATATTGAGGAAAGACTTGACAATTTTACTTTGATATAAACTAGAGGTTAAGTGACATAAAAATACAATTGACGTTAATTTTGATAAAAAAATAAATAAACAGTTTCATATTAGTCTAGAATAGAGGAAGTTGAATGACACAAAAAGCTTCAGAGAAGTAAGCTAGGAAAGTGTTGAGCTAAACTGTAATTTACCCAGTTACCCTCATATCATGAAACCAAATTACCAAAAAATAACTTGAAAAAGAATTAGTTTTTTTGGGAGATTGAAAGAAAATACGAAAATCGCAGGGATGGATCAACGATATCTTTGGAAGGGTGGGTAATTTTAATGGGAAAATATGGAAAATTTCAACATTTTGTTTCATTATTCCTTGAGAATTATTGCTTCAAAGTTTTTTTAAAAATTTAAATACATTTTTAGTCCTTGTAATTTAATGTTATTTTGCTTTTCGTTCTTATAAAAAAAAATGGTTTTAATCATTGCAAATTATGTTTGTTTTGTTTTTCGTCCTTATAGCAATTTATATAGCATTTTTTTCACTTTAAAACGTTATCTAGACCATTTAATGACGAAAAACAAAACAAACATAATTTGCAAGGACTAAAATCAGAAAAATAATTTTACAAGGACAAAATAAAAAAAATACTAAATTACAAGAACTAAAAAAATATTTAAACTTTTTTTAAAAATAGTTTATTTTCATTCCAGTCGTGGCCCAAAATATATGTGCGTCTTCTTTGCCGGTTGTTAAATGTATTGATTGAAAGTGACAACAGTCCTTTGTTTTTCTAAGAGTAAATTATACGGATCTCTCCTGAGTTTTACATATATTACACCGACATTTTCTGCCTTTTTAAACCATACAAAAAATCCCTTATTTATTGGTTCTAAATTACACGGACCCCTCCTGAGTTTTATTTATATTATACGGATCCTTCCTGAGTTTTACTTATATTACACCGACACTCCTGCTTTTTTGAACTACAGGAGATCAAAAATAATATTTAAAAAGACAAAAGGTGTCGATGTAATATATGTAAAACTCAAGGAATCCGTGTAATTTACTCTTTTTCGAATTAATTTTAACCTGAAGTTAGGCGTCATGGGACAGCCACTACTCTGTAAATGAGTTCTATGCTAGTATCATGACAATAAGAAAGACACGGATTTGGTCATCATCATCCAAAAAAAATAAAAGGGATTTGGTCATCTACCACCACACAATGTGTATAACGTGAATTTACTTTTAATTGAATTAAAATGCTTCTTAAATAGAGTTTAATGATTATGTATTCTTAGTGTAAAATTTTTATACTGTCAAGTCAACCAATAATTTTTTTTTATTGATATGACTTTAAATGTAGTTATTATAAAAATTAATAAACTTATTTATGTAAAGTTATTTTATATTTTTTTTTTGACAGCCAGACTATTTTATATTATTAGTACATATCTTATTTTTCTCTAATAAATATTCATTTATTTGTTTTCTTACTTTACATATTTGTATACTTTAGAAACAGAGTTTATTTAAAAAAATAACTCTCAGTAGTAGAATTGTAATATTACACGATAACGTGTTTTTCCGTCGTTTAACAAATTAAATGGACGGTAGTCAAAAGTCTTCAGTTGGAAACATAATTTGATCTTTGAAATTATGAAAGTCAAACTCAAACTTGTTTTGCCTTTTAAATACGGCTTGGTTTGTATGCCAAAGAGAATCTATTTGCGTCACAGTGATGGTCGTCATGAGATCTTCAGTATATCGTGCGAATCGAGAAAATGATAATTTATAATTATTTGTATATTGCTTTGTATATTTTTTGTTACGAAGTTATAAATAGCCAATTCATAATTAAGGTTATTTAAAAAATAATGTATTTTTTTATAGATATTAAAAGACTAACTTGTGACATAATAGATTAGAAATAATCTTTTTCTACGGCACGTTTTCTCTTGATCTCTTATATGTGTTCTAAATGATATAAATTAGAAGGTTTGAACTTAACAGCCATAATTTCCACAAGCCTTGTCTATATTTAATTATGGGTCCCAAAAAAAAATGAGAGAAACAAAGAGTCAAAGAAAAAACAGAACGAGAGAAAGAGAAGAAAACGAGGAAAGTCTAGAAAAAAAAGTGTAAAAATTAATTTAAATAGATATATTAACATACAAAATACACGCAACATATTTTCTTCTATCAATTCATTGTTGATTTTTTGAAGTTGAAACAATACAATGAGATAGATAAAAAGAGAAAAAGAGGAGAGAAGGGAAAAAGAAAAGTCTAAATAAAATCGAATGTAACGGATTCTAAAACGTATTAATTTAAATAAATAGTCTAATATACATAGAAATACTTGTCATATGCTTTAAAAAAAAATACTTGTCATATTACTTTTATCAATTAATTATTAACTTTTTTAAATTTATTATAAAATAATTATATATATTTTTTACTTTAATATTTATATATACTAAATAAATTTTGACATAACATGTGGTGCCCTAAAAATGAGACCCAATAATAATCAAGGCCACCACTGGTCGTTGTAAAAAATAGTCATTGCTGTTAAATGCGCTATAAAAATTGTACAGACTCAATTTCAACCGTTGGATTTGTTTTGAAAAATGAAAACCGTGTCAAGTTTTCCAAATTAAAATACAAATAGAAAAGCTAATGGAAAACAAATTATAAAGAAACCCTATATAGTATTTTGAGATTAATCATAATAGCACCAAATCAATGAATTATTCATTAAATGATAAATTAAAGATAAAATATTAACTGTTGAGGGTCCTCTCTTCTTCATTTTCTGCCAACGTAGGAAGGTTGGTGATCAGTGGCCATCCTTCCTTCAAATGAAAAATTGAAAATAAATTTTTAAAAAAATACAGTAGCTTTAGTTCAATATTTGCAAGCTGGTAAATTTATTTATCCAGAAAGAATATCAAAACCGAAAGAAAAACACTGAGTGATAAAAGGTGAAATGTATGCTGTCATGAAGCAAACAGCCCATAAGTAGCACTGTAGTAGGGAAGCTTCTCTCAGTTGTGATTTTTCTTTCTTTCTCAAAATATAAAAATGTTAATTGTAATATGTGACTATACAAAAGTTTGGCTACGTAACATTGGTCAAAATAAGTAAAAATTGAACGAATTGGGTAAATTTAAAATTAAAATTTTAAAAAATTTAAACAATTAAAAAATAAACACTCACAAAATTAATTGAATTAAATAAGATTTTAATACTGTACCAAAAATAAGATTTTAATACAAATATCAATCTGATTCAATACAAATTAAGTCAAAACTTGATTTTGCTGAGCCGGTTACCCAAAGACAATGAAGCTGCCACTGGTAAAAAACGGCCCACTCTCTAGGGTGGCAAAAAAATTGTGGGTTAAAAAGGGGCCTGGTGAGGTCAATTATGGGTTTACACTCATTTTGACAGTTTTAAGAGATGTAAATAAGTTAAGAAAATAAGAAAAAAAATGAAATTAACTTCTCCATAAGCCAAAATTAATTAATGTATAAGTTAATTTGTAAAAATTCTCTCATATAGTTTCTCTAAAAGATGATTTTTAGCATATATATAAGTTAATTTTAGATTATGAAAAAATTTATTTCATTTTTTTCTTCTTATCTTCTTTTCTTAGAAGTGCTTCTAGGTAAGCTTATCCACCCAGGCCATAAATCAAATTAAACACTTTAAGTTCAACCTTGCTTGAAAAGTTGTGATATTTAAGCTTGACCCATTTATTTAAACAAATCAAAATTAAAACATGATCTTGTCTTGTTTGGATAATTTATAACTTGATTTTTTTTCATTTATCAAAAATACATATTCTTGAATTTTTTAAAATTTATTTAGTATTTAATAGATATTTTCATTAAAATAAATATAAGAAGAGAAAAAAAGAATAAAAGAACATTTGAATAAAAAAAATCATGTAATGATAATTTTTAAAGATAAAATTACAATTTATCGAGTTTCATGCACACCTCTAGTTAGGAGAGATACAACTCATGTCCCGCTATAAAATTAATAATTGCAAGGAAATGTCCTCGTGTGCTTTTTATCGACAGAAAAATGACTTTTTTTTTTTTGATAAAGAAATTGTTTTATTAACTGAACTGATTCAAAGTTTGTACATCAGAAGAAGCAACAATCTCAGCCTGATAAGGTAATTCCTCTGGCCAAAACATATCATAATAGATAAATGCTAATTTAGCTAATCTATCAGCTAGCACATTGCCAGTTCTCCTTGTGAAAAGCAAACCTGCAATTGGTATATGCTGTGACATCTTCCTGCAATTTTCCTCAATACCACCAAAATAGCTCCTTGATCTTTCACCTCTTTTTAAAAATATTCCTTTTAAAATATTAGGTAGGATAGGAAATCCAATATTTTATTTTATAATTATCTTTTAATTTGATCAAATGGAGATATCAACTGAACTGGACAACACAGCAATAAGCCAACAAAAAACAATAGAACCCATGCCCAAAAAAGGACCGTCACAATAAAAAAAATGGCCTCTCTTTCCATTAGCCAAGGCATGAAAGGCGGAGAATAACTTTGACCTGACAAATAAAGAAAAAAGTGAACCATTGAGAGCCGCGGGAATTTAAAGTTTGTATTTTTTTTATTTTTTTTATGTATATAAAATCAGAGGAATTTAAGGTTACAGGAAACCCATTTCATATGACAAGTTACCCTCACCATAAAAACATGTCAAGTACCATTACCAATAAAATTCCTAGTTGCCCCTTACCAATGTGCATAAGAAATTTTGGTTAGGCAATGTCTAAGTCTACCACACTATCAATAATGCACATGTGTTTGTGATGTTAAACACTAAAAATGCACCAATCTCTCTAAATGTTTCCACATATTTTAACTATTTAATAGAAGAGAATAGCCTAAAAATTTCTCAAAAATACAATCATCATGTCAAAAGTGCTCAGTATGATGTCCGGAAAACAAGCTAGTTTTTATCAAGACACTCGGAGATCATGATAATTTCAACTTTTTAAAGTTTCAATTATGGGAAATTTCATGCTTTTGCTTTTCATAAAGCAATTCAGTATCTACTATTTAATAAAGACCAAAAGATGGATGCTTCAAATTGAAAATTAAGAACCATGGCCACAAAGTTCTTCATGTGGAAGCCTCACTCATATTAACAGTAAATTTATGCACTAAATATAAAGAGTAATGCCATAACCACCAGTGGAGCTGAAATGGCTGCTCCTGTTGCTATAGGGACAAGGGGCACTATTGGATCTCTAGTCAGGAAGGAAATTGAATACTTCACCAAGTTTGAGTTAGAGAGAAGAGGAAGTTCACAAAAACATCAGCAACACTTTGTGGACATGGACATGGTTTCTGGCAGAAGCTATTCCATGTCAAGGCCTAGTTTCTGGATGTTGCTAACAACATGGAAGAGGAGGAAGAGAAGAGGCACAAGTAGGTTCCTTCCAAAGATTTGTTCTGTTGCTGAAGTAGCTGAAGGCAATCACTTAAACAGGATTCCTGGTTACAGCTACAGGATCCTCAAGAATGATATCAACAACTTTCAGCTCTAAGTGACTCTCGAGTTAGTCTGCACTATCTTTTTGAGGGGAACCAAAATTTGCAACATATTCATTTTATGCTTCATGTTTTGTTGTCTGACTTGGGCAACTTTTTTTAATTTTGGGGTCATGTTTTTCATTCTGTCATATCCTGTGTTTAAAATGCCTTACTACTGTGGTTTTTCAGATCTCAGATTCAGTTTAAAATCAGTGTTCTACATACATTTAGCAAATACAATATTTGTAACTGAGGGACATACTTTAATGTTGATCGGACAAAAAAACTTAGATCCAATTCTTTAGGTACTTTATGGGATATGTTTGGTTCAGTTAGGAGGTCTCCAACTTATTCAAAAAGTAAAATTGAAAACGCTTCTTATTTGGTTTTCAGTTGAATCTCATTATAAACTGAGTTTTGTCTCAATTTTATCTTGAAACTCTTTTTGAAATGTAAGGAAAAGGAAGGTTGTTTTTGCAAACTCAGTTTGCAAATAAAGTTCATTCAAACTTAAGTTTGCAAATTTTAATCCAAACATGCACTTGTTCTTCGATCAAATTTCAGTTCATTAACCTATGCTAATCTTTAGTGCAAACCTTTGGTTGAGGAATAACACAAAAAATACTTAAGAAACTGTATCTAAGTTTTGTTTTTTCGGATCTTAGCATCAGATGTTCAAAAATGAAATGAAATAGAAACAGAAACTTGATATAATTGAGGAACATATGTTAATGTTGATCAGACAAAACTTAGATGTGGTTCTATAGATACTTTGATATTGCTCTTAGATCAGAATTGCAGTTTCAGTTCATTAACCTATGCTAATCTTTAGTGCAACCCTTTTATTATGCATATTACTGAAATGAAATTCTGATTATGATTGTAGAATAACATCAAAACATTTAAGGAATTGTATCTAAGTTTTGTTGTTTTGGATCTTAATGTCAAATGTTCAAAGATGAAATGAAATAGAAAGAGAAAATCAATGTAACTTTAATAAGACAAAACAGATGAATTAAAGGGATCCTCATTTCAGTCCCACAAGGGAAGAATTACAGCCTAAAAATTAACTGTAGGATGTTACACCAACAGAATTACAAGTAAGCACTTTCATTTTTGTACAACAATTATGGTGTGCTTTTCAATTTTGCAGTAATCCTAGTCTGTGGTCTGGTCAATAAAGCTACGCCCTTCCAGATCCAGCTGAACTTGCAGCTCTAAAAGATTCAACATGCCCGGCACATTTTATAGATTCACCAGCTATGTCTTTTTCTTCAACTTTGTGCACTGCTAGATGTGTAAGAGCCGTCACAACATCATCCATGTAAGGTCGTGTGTCAGCTTCCTCTTGGAGACACATTGCTGCCACCGCAAGGGCTTGAAATAGACCTTTCACAGGGAACTGGCCTTTAAGCAAAGGGTCAGCCATTAGAGTGAACTTTGTTCTGTCCTTAAACAAAGGTTGTGCCTGCCAAATAAAAAAACAAGGACAACCATAAATTCCATTTTCTAAGATTAATTGTAATTGAGAACAATGCTTCTCCAACCTAGAAATTATTGTATGGTCTCAGACCACCACGTGTCTATGGTCTTAGTCAATCTCCTCATGACACTAACCCAATCTTTCAAGTTACAAGAAAGAGTTAATAAAACTCAGCTATGTATCACATGGAGATCAGAACCATGGACACATATTGGTCACGAACTATATAATAATTTCTCCCTCAAACCACATAAATCTTTTAAGGAAAATAAAGATCACAATAAAAAGAATGTTATGTAACATACCCAGTCAATCAAGTTTTGCTCTTCTGTAACTCTTGCAGTGTCAAATACCCTCCTACCCGTGATTATTTCCAAAAACACAACCCCAAAACTATAAATATCTGATTTTGTGCTAAGCTGACCCGTAGCAGCATACTCTGGTGCACAATAACCAAAAGTCCCCATCACCCTTGTTGACACATGTTCCTGGCCATCTTTTGGACCAATCTTAGCAAGTCCAAAATCAGAGAGCTTTGGGTTAAAATTTTCATCTAACAGTATATTAGATGATTTAAAATCACGGTATATAATAGGTGGATCTGCACTGTTATGCAAATATTCAAGTCCTCTGGCTGCTCCCTCGGCTATTTTCATCCTATTCTTCCAATCCAAAGGCTCCTTATCTGCACCTATGTCTGAGATAAATAAACTCTAGTCAGTGTTGCATGCCCTACGTGTGTTTCAGTAAAATTTAAATCCACAAGAAGAATATTTTTGGCCATCATACCTAGAAGGTGATTTTCCAAACTCCCATTGGCCATGAATTCATAAACCAAAATCCTATGATGGTCTTCTGCACAATAACCAACGAGCCTCACAAGATTTGGGTGTTGCACCATGCTCAACATCAAAATTTCTGCGAAAAATTCGCGTGTTCCTTGCGCTCCTCCCCTGTTCAGTACCTTCACAGCCACAGTCTGAACACCAAATACTTAACATGAGATATAACCTTGTAAAAAGCTAAATATGCTATTAGATTAAAAAATAATAATAATAAAGCATGGGTGTGTTTGAGAGGGTATTAGGAGACATACTTGATCAAGACTTTTTAAGTATCCTTTGTAAACATTCCCGAATCCACCTTCACCCACCAGGCAATCAGAATTGTAGTTGTTTGTTGCCTCAGCAAGTTGTGCATATGTGAATACTTTGACATCGTTTTTTGCAGATCCATATTTTCTTATCTCTGCATCTATTCGTCTATGCCTGCTGCTACCTGCAATTAGAAATGACCTAGTTATTATACCAATGATCCATTCACATTTACATTAAAATGTTCATGAACCATCTTTATATCCTAAAAGAAAAATGTTAGGCAGGGAGGCCTAATCTCCTAAGCCAGATCACATTCAAGAGCATGGAAGAAAATGATTTAAAATTTAAACTTCTATAAATGCTCTCTCAATCAGATTAAAGGGTTAAAAAAAATAAAAAGGATAAAAATGGATTTGTTTTTAAGGTATAATGAGGAAGGAATATCATCATGCAACAATTTCTTTGTATTTTTATTTTTTGTGTGAAAGACTAATAATGTCTGTATTTTCAATGAACCATGATACCACATACCTGTTTTAAGAAGTGACATAGCTGAAGCCAATGATTTGAATGTTCTCCTTCCTTTGGAAACTTTGCCGGAGGATGCTCTTGTAGAGGATGAAGATTCAGCTTCTGACTTGCAGCATGGGAAGCAACCCATTTTCTCAAACCTTGTTGGTGGTGGCAGGCTAGGCCCTTTATTACAAATCCTTCAAGAGATTTGTAATCCACCACCAACACAATAATCTGCGGGGCAATTTGCATGCACAAAGGATTGAGAAAAAAAAAAAAGAAAAGAATGATGGTATTGGTAGGATGTGGCTAAAATTTTGGAACTGTGAAACTGTAAGTCGTTATTCAGGTTCAATACTGGAATAATCTGTTTTATATTTTTGTCAATAAAATTACTTATTTTAGTTATGGCCATCAAAATGGAATTTCTTTAACATAGTTAATCTTAGCTGGTTTTCTTTAACACGTATAAAGAAAAGGAACTCGGGTCATGTTTTGCATGGATATTATGACAAGGATAACAAGTTGTTCTTGCCATATTTTACAAACTCTTTTTTCACTTGGAAGTTGGAATAAAAAAAAGACGTGGACAACCTTTTTCACTTATTTCTTTGTCTTAAATCCTCGTTGTAGTACTTGACCTTATAAATTAGAAAATTTAGTAAAGTAGAAAATAAGAACAAGTTTAGATGAAAATAAGGTTAATTCATTCTATTCTTTTCTTTTTAGGATAAATTCATTCTATTCTTAAACATTGTGCGAGAATAGTATATTTATTTATTTTAGTTGCTACGAGTTGTATCCCTATACTTTTGTAGACAAGAATAATCCTAGTTTGAGGTGGCATTATTCTCACAAATGTTTTTCCTTTTTTTTAAAAAAAAAAATGTATTTGTTTTTCTTTTTTAAGTATCTGTATTTGGTTGGAAATAGGCCTACGGCAGAAACTCCTCTCAACTTGAGATATTATTTGAGAGTTTTTATATATGATTAGAATAAGATTATTTGCCGGTTACGCTTATTATTTTACAGTTTCTGGTAACTCTAATTCAAATATACGTGTAGTTTTAACATGGCGTGTATATACATGAAACCTTAAACATATGTTATTTAATGAAATTCGGAAATACTTAAAAGAATTTCTCCTTTCACTTATTAAACTGAATAGTAAAACCACTAATAGCATATTTGGTCCATTGTCTATATGACAAACGTGCGTGATAGGCGTAAATATTTGAAAAGAATCAAGCCAGGTTGAAACACGCATTAAACCATGACGCAACTGTCAAGCCGACTTTCATGTGTATGGAGTATGGACATTGTGACAAGGATTTAAAACCGAACTAAAAGGTTACAAAAACACCTCTTAATCTTAAAAAATAAAATTATTATTATGAAAATTTGTAATCTAACACAAACAAATAATCCAAACTAGTAAACCAAACATGCTTGCACAATGCATGACATAGACTAAACTAGTTATTAGTTTTTTTTTCAGACACTAATATATTTTTATGGGAAACAATTTTACTTGGGTTGAATAGAATTATTCTTAAAAAGTGGGTTATGGACCTAACTCAACCCTACAAAACCGGCTTGTAAGGTGAGGATTGTCCCCCACTTATATACATCAACTTGGCCATATCACTAGACAATGTGGGATCTCCAACACACTCCCTTCAAGCTGAGGATTGGACATCTCAAGCGTGAAGTTTGCAGGACTGAACATCTGCAGGTGGTCGATAGCGGCCTGACCACAACAAGGCACAAATAGGCCCAACAATAGATCGCTAGGATAGGCTCATAGATTATAAGTGATAAAATTTTTTCTCTAAATATCATAGATTGAACATGAAACCAGTAATTAAACCGAAATGTTCACGCAATGTCTGATACTATATTAGTATTCACTAGTTATACTACACTGTATTGATCGAGCAACAAATCTAGGAGCAAACATTTTTTTAACTACATAACCCAAAACCCCTCTCCCAAGGGAAAAAAGGAAAACCTAAATGCATTAAAACGTTGACACTTGACAGAGGAAAATCAGAAGAATGGTGATATTGAAGTCCCTGAAAACCATAGCTCGAAACTTGATCACAGCAACAACTTTCTTCCCCTTATCCCCATTGCATAACCCACTTTGTCGATTACCTACTCACCATGGCCCTCTCTTCCTCACGTGCCCTCCATGGAAGCTCTCTCAGTCCGCCACTCCTCTCTATGTTATAACGAGGTTGAAGGAGGTGATTAACGTTTAACACTTATATTTACTATCAATATGCTTGAGGTTGCACTAAAATGCAGAGACATACAATATGTATAAGTGAACACAAAACAATAGGATCTACTATTGTAATAGCATTACTTACAAAACTTGTAATAGCATTACTTACAAAACTTGTAATAGCATCGTACAACACGCAATGCCCCCAAGAATTTATTCAAAGAACTCTGCATAATTTCACTAGAATGAAACATGCAAATGAATCAATTGCTGGACTCAATTATCGTTTAGAATTGGTTTAGATATTTTTTTAGTCCTTACAATTTAGCTTTTTTTTTTGCTTTCCATCCTTGCAAATTTTTTTTTTGGATTAGATCGCGCTTTTTTCACTGTTTAAAACGCTATCTAAACCACTTTAAGGACGAAAAACAAAACAAACATATTTCGAAATCACTAAAACCAAAAAAAAAAATTTACAAGGACGAAAAACAAAAAAACGCTAAATTGCAAGGACTAAAAAGGTATTTAAACCTTTAGAATTTAATAGAACTATTATATCAACAACAGCTACTGGCTTTAGCAAACTATGGAGGGTGAGCAGAATAAGAAACCAAAATATTAGTATTTAGTAATAATGTAATATACAGGTCCATAAGAGCTCCCATGCAGTGTATCAGTCTCATTTCAGAAAAGAATTGGGCTATAGTGCAATTTAAAGAGATAAAACAAATGTGAGAACAAACAGAAAACTGTCGGCATAACCATTTCCAGATCCATTAGTACTCAAACAAGGAAAACTAAGCATGCTCAACAATGGGGAACATGTAAAACTAACTTGGCAGATTACCAGTCACCAATGAATTCATTTGAGCAAGCAAAAGGCCAGAGGAAATGGCGAAACAAAACAAAGCCATTCCTAAGCTCTGATGTTCCACAGATAACCTAATTTTCAGTGCTCCCCTGCCTCCAATTGATCAAAGAATTGTACAATACAAGGAGACAGGCACACTCTTTCTCACTGAGGCAATCCAGCTTCAACCTCATCCCACTTGTCCCCATTCGCAGCAAACTTCTCCTTGATCTGCTTAATAACCTCCTTCGCCTCATCCACCTTCGACACACCAGCAAGCCCATTCACAAGACCCTTCATGGTGGTGAAATTCGGCACCCACCCTTTCCCCATACACTCCTTAGCAACCTCCAACGCCGCCTCAAACTCGCCACCGTGACACAGAAAATGCACGAGCGTGAAATAACACTCCGCATCAGGCAAGTACCCTCTCCTCCTCATGTCCCTGAACAACCTCTTGGCCTCCTCAAGGTCCCCCTCTTTGCAAAACCCATGGATCAAACAAGCATAGCTAACCGAATTCGGCTTCCTCCCATTACAAACCATCCCCTAGAGCAACGCCTTCGCCTCAGAGGACCTCTTCAACTTACACAAACTCTGAATCCTAACGTTATAAGTACTAATCGCAGGAAAAACAGAATATTTCTCCTCCATTAATTTCAACACCTTCCCTACATCATCAAATTTCTCCTCGCGGTAGAAACCGGAGAGCGAGTTGTTCAAAGTGGTGACATTAGGTTTAACGTTGTTCCTATCCATCTCAGTTAAAACGGAATAAACGGAGCTGGTTGAACCGGATTCCGCGAAGGCCTTGAGGACGGTGTTGTAGGTGTCTAGGTTTGGTCGAATTGAATACGTTTTGGGGAAATCGAGGTAGATTCGGGAAACCTCTTTGTAGTTCTTGGCGAGGAGGGAGGCGAAGAGGAGGGAGTTTAGGGTTTTGACGGAGCGAGGGGGGGAGAGGTCGTCGGTGAAGGTGCGGATGGCGTGGTCGAGCATGTTGGCCTGGCCGTAGAGGACGATGGCGTGGGAGAGGAATTTCTCGTCGTTGCGGAGGTCGGGGCGGGTCTTGAGGTCGTCCAGGAACGTGCGGATTCCGGCGAAGTGGTTGGCGGCGGCGAGCTTGGAGACGGCGAGGGAGAAGGCGCGGCGGTCGAGGTGGGAGTCAGGGGTGAGGGAGGCGGCGCGGCAGATCTCGAGGATGCGCTCCGGGTTGGTCTCGGTTTTGAGGAGGTGGAGGGCGCTGCGGGTTTTTTGCTTTGAGGTTAGGGGGGTGGAGGAGTTCGGGGAGAGAATGGAGGTGGTGGAGTAGTGGCGGAGGCGAGAGAGGACTGACATGGCTAGGGTTAGGGTTAGGGTTTTTCAGCGTTGGAGAAGATGGAGGGTTTAACTTTAGTGAAGGGGAAGAGAACAGAAGAAACACGAGTAGAAGGGGTTTTGGGTGTGAAGTGTCAACAGTGATCGTCACAAAACGCTGCGTTTTTAGTGTCAACAGACTACAGTGGAAATAATCATTTTCTTAAAAAAAAATATTCTTCATAATTTAAAGAAATAAGTCAAATTACTTTTATTATGCCATTATGAAGCATTTTTAAATGGTGATATGAGTGCTATTTACTTAAAATGAATTAAAGAAATTATCGATTGGGTGTAATTTTACTTCTGTTTTTTTTCTTTTTTTTGACGAAATGTGTAATTTATTTTAAACAAAAAATATATATATATATTAATACAAAAAATATAGCTGAACCTGACGTGAATCGAACACGCAACCTTCTGATCTGGAGTCAGACGCGCTACCATTGCGCCACAGATCCATTTGTTAATATTTTTGTTTGCTATTATTAAGTTAATTCTAACCTCACTTAATTCTGCTTATTGAATCACAATGACAGAAATACAGAATAGTGAAAAGCTGAGTAATCTCTGCGTTGATTTAGTTTTATCCTTTAATGAGTCAAATTTAACAAAATCATGTGCATGGTAGATACATTTATCAAAGCAGCTTTTGTAGTTAAAGTTTGAAGTATAAGCCGTCGGCTTTTCAAGTTGAATTGAATTATACAAATAACCCTCTGTATCGGGCTATTTAAAGTTTAAGGATGGTAGAGTAGATGTTCGTTTAGGTTTTGATTTTGGTGTTGTCAGATCTACTAGGACTAGTGTTTTTCTCAAAATATACACTTTTGGTCCTTTTCTCATTTTCCGGGCAGATATTTACGGAAAAACAACTTACTCCCTCCGTTCCAATTTATATGACGTTTAAGGTTTTGGCACAAGTATTAAGGAATGCAATTAATTTATTGAATTTCCTAGAAAATATTAGGTAATTTCCTAGTATACCCTTTATCTCTTTAATTAATTACTCATACTACACTACTCCCACTAAGTATTAATTAAGGGTAGTCTTGGAAAAAAATATTTAATGCAGCATTGGTTTTGTAAAACGTCATCTACTTTGGAACAATTTTTTTTCTCTAAAACGTCATATAATCTGGAACGGAGGGAGTATTAAATTTAGTTGCAGGCCATGTCTAATAATGTATGAGAGAGATTAATTAGCATCTAACACAAGTGATCTGAATATCTTCAAGACTTGTTCTCTAGTCCTCTTTAATATATCCTTTTATTTATTTTTAATCCATTATTTGCGAGATTTGTTCTCTAACGCAATTCTAAAAAATATGCACTTTCATTTTTTTTTTTTTCTGAGACAGAGATCATGGGTGTCCTCCAATCCACCGGATCAGAGACTAATTCCGCTCGCGGTGCGTGGCTGCCACTGGCCCAAGCGCAACGGAACCTTATACCATTGCGTCAACCCACCATTTGAGTTGCACTTTCATTCTATTAGTATTTATCAAGGAAAATCATTTTTTTTTCATTTTACTTCCCTTTTTATTTTGTTATTTAATCATTTTCAATTTTATTAGGAAATAAATTATATTTTTTTTCAATGACTGAACAAGCAAGGAGTTTATCGACAGAAAAGCTCTAGATAGTTTATATCTCTATAAACTCTTGTCATACACCCAAACTTAATGAAAGAACAAAATAAAATGAAAAAGAAGATCTAAATGCATTGTAGTCTTTTTAATTTAAATTATGTACAATTTTAATCTTTCAAAAATATTTTCAAGTTAATATATTCTCTATTTTAAAATTAAGCAAATTTAATGCTTCTAACAATTTTTCTTGTGTTTAATTTAAACTCCTCAAATTCTTATTTTTCTACTCAATCTTCATTTGAATTGTTTTTCTTTTTTTCTATTTAAACTCACTCCCAAAACAATCTTCAAGTCCTTATTTCACATCTTACAAAATCCTTCAAAACTTATCAAATTTTCATTAAATTTTTCACTTCTAAACCTATAAAGTTATTTCATAATTCATCATAAACTCTCAAATATTTGGATAAAAAAAATGAGAATTTAAGAGTTTTAAATAGATGAAGAGGCACCAAATTTGCTGACTTAATTAGCTTAAAAAAACTTTGTGGACTAAAGGGCCAAAAAATATAAAATAAAGAAGGGGATATTAATATCATATCTACAAGGTGGTGTGGTGTCTGAAACTACAATGAGAAAAGAGGAACTCATTCAGTTAAAACTCTGAACATTCGACATAGTGCCCCTTAAATCCTAATAATTAACAAATGCACGCGAAAAAGATGTTTAAAATCTATATATTACACGGTCAACCGCTTTGCTGTTCTGTTGCTAATCCTCTAACCATTTTGATGGCCATTCATTCAATCTTGGTGAAGATCATCAGCAGGTGGGGGAGCAAATCTGACATTGGCAGGCCGTGCCACAACAACTGGGTCATCTGCAAATAGTGCTTTGATGAATGATGGTGTTTTTAGTGGCCTTCGACCCGTCATCCGAGGATAAACATCTTCAAGAAAATAATATGCATGACCAGCAATCATTCCCTGAAAAATGTGGTCAAGATTCACATTAGCTAGCTGTTGTTTACAAAATCTACAGATAGAGATCAAGTGTTCATGTTAATGTAACTGAGGCATACCAGTAGATCCACCCAAGCACTAGCACCAACGAGTACAGAGAACCCCAAGAGCACCTACAAGCATAAGCTTCAAGGTTAGGTTGCCTTGATTAAAAGTTGGAACTTGACCAAAAGACAAAATCAAATATCAATTCTTTTGAGTATGAACCCGGTTTAAGGGTATCCTATCCTATAGAGCTTACGCACCCATGGAAGGTAGGCAGCAGTGAAAGTAAAGAGGCCCAGGAAGCTCATATGAATAAAGGGATTCTGTTTGCTCCACACGTAAACCTGAAAAAAGATAAATTAAGCCTTAACATTCATGAATTGTGACAGACTTAAACATGAGGAGTGAACAACAAAAATATATAAAAATGTGACTTACCATCATAAATGTCAATGAGTTGCTAAGGAATATTATTTTTGCAAACGACTCTGATAAATAAGGTATCATGCCCCCAAGAAGAACAATTCCAGTCAATACAGTGGCACCAAATAAGAGCATGTAAAAGAAATCAGCAGTCCTCCCCCTGAACGAGTTCTCCTCAAGAAGCTTGCAGTAACGAGCAAGAAAAAACATATGAAACAGGAAATCCAAGTCTGCCCATTCAATAAGAAAATACCATGTCAAATTTAGAAGTAAGATGCACAATTTTCTAATATAAATGTCAAACGATGATGAAACAAATAAGAATAAGAGTTATTATTAGAGGGAATTTGGAAGGTGTCATTGTAATTCAGGAAAATCACAAGGGAATGTCAAGAACTAAAGAGAGTAAATGGCCATAATAATTAATAACACATATCAGGATGTGCTGAAGGTTTGAATACAGATATGCATCTAATAATATAGTCCACGGACACAAGAACCGCAAAAGAAAATAAGGGGTGTACAGGATGAAGCAACCATTTTATGCAATAGACACCCATTTGAATCAAGAGATTAGTAACTTATTAACTAACTTATACACATCAAACCATCAATGCAAGCTTCAGTCTCCCTCTTATTTTACTTCTAAGAGGATAGGTTGCATTTGTGAATCTGGATTGCATAAGGGGGTTCAGCAAAGTTGGTAACCATGGTCACGTGTAAATATCATAAAGCAGTTTCATTGCTTCTGATAAGCCCACAAAAGCTCATATCTTTAATCAAATAGTTTAGTTCTGGGAACTATCATGTCCATAGTCATATCTCTTGTGATTATGTCAGGGACAATCGGATGGACCCCTTTTCCAAAATGTAGGTATACCCCCACCTATAGCAATAGCCTTTCTTCACTAGTGCTCTTCTGAAAACAGTTACAATTTATTTAATGCAATTGCTCTCGTAATGTGATATTCATCATGTAAGGATTAAATTCATGATGCTTAAAAATGTCCACACACCCCATTCACCAGAATTAATCAGGAACTATCAATACTCATTATCACATACATATGTAACTGCCCAAGGGCGGGGGACTTTAGTATATGATCTACCTAAACTAAGAATAAAATGAGTTCCTCACAGGTGGCACCAACAAAAATCTCTGTATGCATACACGAAGACAATTTGAAATGAAAATCAGTGCCCCAAACATGTTAGCATAAAAAAAATTGAGAGGTTTTCTACATTAAAACTGAAATTGAAATATCCAAGTATCTGATGAATAACAATTCATTAAATGGTGAACGGCAGAATTGTACCCATTTTACGGAAGTACAAGAAATTAGTAATCAGACGCCAAAACTGATATTGCTTCACCACCAATCTAGGGTTCAAGTACAAATGATACGGAGAAATTATCTGCAACACCACCAAAAAGAGCATCAATCAACAAAGAATCAGTCATCTACAGTTCCCAAATCATCGAGATCAAAACGAAATAAATCCTCCAAGCACAAAATTGAAAGAAAAAAAAATTAAATAAATCATGCCAACTTTTCAACAGACCAAGCTAACATAAACACGATCCAACCACAGCTTCATTTAAAACTTGTTAAAATTAACGACACAAACACCCACACAACCGCATTCACGATTTGATTTCAAATCGAGAAATTAAAAAGAATAATAACAATTAGACGCACCGAATTGATAAACACAAAAGAAATTGGAAACCCTAAAAGTGAGAGTGCGAAGAAAGGGGTTTACCTCGAGGGAGCATCCGATGGTGGTGACAACAGCAGCGGTGAGATAGGAGCGCGTGATGACGGGCATCTGTTTGTACCATTCTTCAACCGCTTGGGCCATTGTTGCGTTCCCTAATTTCTGCTTATAGAGAAAAGGGTAAAGGGTTAAAAGGATTTAGCTATTATGATTGGAAAAACGAGAAACTGAGAAGCGGTGTGAGAATGTTTGATGTGACAGAAGCAGATGAAGATAACTGATGAAGGAAGAAGCGATGCAAAGAGGAGGAAGAAGAAGAAGAGGGCACAAGAAGATCAGAACACGACGAATGACAAAGACAGCACGAATCACAAAGCGCGTGGTGTTTACGAACCAATCGCGTTCTCCTTGCTTTGTTTGCCCTTGTTTTTGGTCACACAATGGATTGATTTTAGGAGAAAAAAAAAACATATAAATAAGTTTTGCATTTAATTAATTAAGGCCCATTTGGGAGTTTTCGTTTTTAGTTTTAAAATTTTTAAAAATTAAAATCTGTTATAATTTTGAGTCTTTAGTTTCAATTTTTTTTGGTTTTTAATTTTTAAAAAGTTGTTACAAATTAAAGATGAATAAAATAAGTAAGTGTTATATCTTATCTTACTCTACTATAAAATAATGTAATATAAAAAAATTGACATATAAAAATAATTAAAAAAAAATTTGCTAAAAAATAAAAAAAAGTTTGAAAAAAATATAAAATTTTACAACATATATTAAAAAATAATAATAATAAAGATATATAACACTAATAGTGGTGACGGCGACAATGGTGTGAGTGGTGGTGGCGATGACAGAGGTGGTGGCGTGGTGGTTGTGACAACGGCGATGACAATGGTGATGACAACGGTCGTGACGGTAGAGGCGGTGTTGGTGGTGGAATGATGGTGATGGTAATAGTAGTGAGAATGTGTTTTTTAAAATTAAAAATTAAATTTACAAAATCTTTTTTTGTTTTTTAAAATAAATGTAAGAGTGTTTCAAAATTAAGTTAAAAATTATTTCAATTTTATTTTTATCAAATGCATTTTGTTTTGAAAATTATATTTTGAAAACCAAAATCAAAAGAATAATTTTACGAAAAGAAGAAAAGAAATACTTTTAGGGATGCCAGTGATTTATAAATGATTATCTTGAAGAATTGATCCAAAAAGATGATTATCTTCGAGTTCGTGAGGTATCAGTGGTGGTTAATATGGAAAGTTGATATATGTGATCTCTACATTGTTGCCTTTTACTAATTGTATACTACTAGTAGTATTAAACTTATAGAAGGGGACGAAGAGATAAGCAAGGCCCCCCAATTGATGAGTAGAAATACTAGTACTAGAAATATAGTATTCAGCTTAGCAATTATTACTGACTGGCAAGCCGATAAAGCCAGTGAATGAATGAAAGAAGAAAAGCGCATGCAATTTTGGGGGACTGCATAATGTCCCACCGTGCGTAACTTATATTCATAGTTAGATTTGTAAATTTTTTGAGATTGATGTGGGACTACTGTACAACCGTCCACACTAGATTTTTTTTTTTAAAAAGTGAACTTTTTTTTTTCTGTTTAAGTTTTTTTTTTAAAAAAAAATGACCATTCTTCTCAGTTGTTGCTTTGTTTATGCCTCTCTTTCTATTTTTTTGTCCGTCATTTTATCTTAATTTTTATTTCTAGTCCCTCATAATTTTTTTTTATTTTTAGTTCCTCATAAATTATTCTGTTCTGTTCTATTTTTAGTCCATCATAAATTATTTTGTTCTATTTTTAGTCCCTAACATTAATTTCAACTGTTAAGTGATGACATAAACTGTGTGTGTGAAAATTTCCTAATTAAGTTTCTAGTGACTTTTAACCGCTGCAAAATTTTTGGTGGTCATAAATGTTTATTTTTGTAACATTTTTTGTGATTTCAGAAAATTAGTGTTCGAGATTTTGATTTTTGATTTTATTTTTTAACATTTCTGACCGTTTTAGTTTGCCAAAAAATTTACAGTAGTTAAAAACCACTAGAAACTTAAATAGAAGAAGAAGGATCCCTTTTTTAAAAAAAAAATCTAGTGTAAGCAGTTATATGGTAGTCCCACATCAATAAGCAACAACGGAGAAGAATGGTCATTTTTTATATAAAAAAAAACTTAAACAGAAAAAAAATTCCTTTTTAAAAAAAAAATCTAGTGTGGACGGTTGTACGGTAGTCCCACATCAATCTCAAAAAATTTACAAATATATTTTGGGGGATTGGATAATGTCCCCCACCGTGCATAACTTATATTAGCCGTTGGATTTGTAAATTTTTTGAGATTGACGTGGGACTACCGTACAACCGCCCACACTAGATTTTTTTTTTAAAAAGGGATTTTTTTTCTGTTTAAGTTTTTTTTAAAAAAAAACAACAATTCTTCTCCGTTATTGCTTTGCTTCTGCCTCTCTTTCCATTTTTTTGTCCGTCATTTTATCTTGATTTTTATTTTTAGTCCCTCATAAAAAAAATTATTATTTTTAGTCCCTCATAAATTGTTCTGTTCTGTTCTATTTTTAGTCCATCATAAATTGTTTTGTTCTGTTTTTAGTTCCTAACATTAATTTCAACTGTTAAGTGATGACATAAATTGTGTGTGTGAAAATTTTCTAATTAAGTTTCTAGTGACTTTTAACCGCTGCAAATTTTTTGGTGGTCATAAATGTTTATTTTTGTAACATTTTTTGTGATTTCAGAAAATCTAGTATTCGAGATTTTGATTTTTTTTTTTTTAACATTTCTGACAGTTTTAGTTTGCCAAAAAATTTGCAGTAGTTAAAAACCACTAGAAACTTAAACAGAAGAAGAAATATCCCTTTTTTAAAAAAAAAATCTAGTGTAAGCAGTTATATGATAGTCCCACATCAATAAGCAACAACGGAGAAGAATTGTTATTTTTAAAAAAAAAAAAACTTAAACAGAAAAAAAAATCCCTTTTTAAAAAAAAAATTTAGTGTGGATAATTATACAATAATTCTACATCAATCTCAAAAAATTTACAAATTTAACAACTAATATAAGTTACGTAGGATGGACGACATTATCCAGTCCCCCAAAATAGCTTCCGTCGGTAACATGCAGCTGGATAGCATTCTTTATCTCTATTATGGCATGATTTGAGTCATAAAGTGTTGTAGTATGTTACTATTAAGGCAAGTTGTTTTGGTTGGACTATCGATGTGATCACGTGAATGTGTTGCATTTCTCAGTGAGTCAGTGGATTTTTATTTTTATTTTTTTTATTAAAAGTTGCCTTATTGAATAAAACTTGAAAAGCCAAAATATCGATTACGCTACCCAAAAATATCTGCATCCACTTGGGCCTGTTTGATGGGGAGATTTTTTGGGTAAAACTTCCTGCACCTCCAAAAATTGCTTGGGGGCACCTCCATTACATTCCGGAAAGCCCAATCCGGAATGTATTTACATTCCGGATTGGGCTTTCCGGAATGTAATGGAGGTGCCCCCAAGCAATTTTTGGAGGTGCAGGAAGCAACAGTCAGATTTTTTTCCCTTATTGGCATTTTGATACCGGAAGCAATTGACCAACAACTCCTTAAAAAATATTCGAAATTTCCAAACGGGCCAAATTATCCAGAGACGTGTAAATCATATTGATTGCGTTCTGGCTTTAAAAAGGCCATGAAACAACACTGAGGAAATTAAGCGATGATATAAAAATACTATCAAATTAACACCTTATTATAAATAGCATTTAGTGTCTACCTATCTTTTTCCATAAAAGTTAGGTAAAGTAGGAACGTGTGGCAAATTTGATATAAAAGTTAGCTAAATATCTGGAGTTGAAATCTTGGATGTCACTTCTGAAAATAATAGAACACAAGGAGATCACAATTCACAATCATTTTGTACACAAGATTAATCACTGAGGTAAGAAGAAGAACATGGTCCAAATCACGCAAAGACACCATAACCATTAACCAATGTTTCATTAATTAATTCCCTTAGAATGTAGAAGAATCAATCACAATCAGTAAATGGTAGCTCCTAAAACAAGGACCATTCATTCATTCAATTAAGCAGCTCTTGCAAGAACTTGCAAATTTTCAGGCACATCCGCAGGGTCAATGTAGAAACCTCTCCTGAGTGATCTTGGAACTGCAAAACTTGATAATTGCATTTTATACTTACCTTTTTGGTACGTGCAATTATTTCATCTATTCCTTATTTAAACCTTTGTTTCTATCTTTTTTTAGTTCAAAAATAATTAGTTTTTAGATATATATATTTAGTTATGTAAATTTGGAATTTAGTCTCATGTTTTAGTATTTTTTGATACATAGAAATTGGAGATGTGTTTTGGAGTAGCTTAAAATCAAGGTCAAGGAAGAAAGTTCTCATCGGCCCAGCTGAAATTAGTGTCAGCTGGGCCGAAATCAAGTAAGTAGCACCTCATTTGAAGTTCGGCCCAGCCGAAATGATAGGCCGACCCAGCTCATAAATTGACAGAGAGTGACTAATTTTGAGAACGCAAGTTCAGCCCAACCGAACCATTTGGTGAGCCCAGTCGGAATTATTCCAGTGAATATTATTGAAGTTTCGGCCCAGCTGAAACATAATTTCAGTTGGGTCGAAAATGTCGCGCTGACACTTTTTGGGTAAAAACAAAACTATTAAAAGGGCTTTTTGCAAGGAAAAAGGGAATTCTTCTTGGATCCAGGTTTTGGAATGTGGGAAGCTCCGTGTGACTTTCTCATTCCTCCATTTTTCATCTTCTTCTTTCCTTCACCATTTTGGATGCTCCTCTCAACTATGAGTAGTTGAGCTCCCCTTCATTGGGGTTTGGTGTAACTAAACCCAAACTCGTGTGTATCTTTTGAGCTATTAATTTATGTTTATTATTCACCGTTACGTGTTTTCTCCTTTGCTTAATGCTTGCTTGTGGCTTGATCAACCCTTGTATGATTTTTTATGGTTTAAATGCGATTGGAATATGTATTTGAACTATGAATCGGAGAAAAGCACCCAATGGGTCTTGTATCTGGGAATAGAGAAAAGCCCATTAGTCACCTTTGACTCCTTTTCTTAAAGCAAGTAACTTGGCTAAGCTATGCAAGGGATTGGTAGTTTAGTCAAGGAACTTAGGCTCTTCTTGTAAGGAATTAGGGATTGAACATTTTTATGAGTTGGTGATAACAAACGGATGATAAACATTGATTAATAGCTTGTGTATGTATGAGGGAGTGATTTAGTGAAGTTGAACCCCAACATTCATTATCATCGTTTCTCGTAACCCCTTTATGCAATCTAGATACTTGAGAATCAAAAATTCCTTTTTATTTTTATTTCCAAGTTTCCACCTTTATCTTTATTTTCAATCATTATCATTTCAAGTTCGCTTTATATTTTGCTTAGTAAGTAAAAAGTGTGTAAATTGCCAAATATTGAACAAGTCTTTGTGGGTACGATACTTGGACTTCCATTTTATATTACTTGTACGACTTGGTACACTTGCCAATGACGTAACAAAACTCCATCTTCATACCCAACAGAGATGCCATCAAGATCAACCCTCCCAAGCAGCCTAAACTTCCTCTCAAACTTCCTCGCAGGTTCTGTGGATTTATCCACTTCTTGAGTTCTGATTATGAGGTACCTTGAGTCCTCAACCTCCACTCTTAGCTCCTTTTTCCTCACACCTACCACAACAAGCAAACAAAAAATAAATAAAGAAATAAACCAAGTTCAAAGATCCTAATAAAAGTTAAGGGCAAAACCAACAAAGTTTAATTTCTATACACCGTCAGAATAAAATATCAACAATAAAAAGTTATTGATGATATGATTTTTAAGATAATTTTTATAAAAGTCAGCAAATTTATCGATGCATAGACTATTTACTCAAACCGAAAACAAAAGACTTATGATTGAGGGGAAGGACTTTATTTAGTAGTATTGTTTTCCCACATGGGAAAGGTGCTTACCAGGGATGTCAACCGAGAAAATGTGAGATTCAAGGGTTTCTGTCCAGCGAACATAGTTTTCTAGGATGAAATTGTAGGGAAAGAGAAGGTGAGAAGGGATGCGATATTGCCAGGGAAGGGAGTGAGGTGCTGGGAACTCCATTGTGAAGGAATTTGGAGTTTCCTTGTTGAGTTGGTTTGTTTTGTATGGTGTTAGAGGAAAAGGATATATAGGTAGTTGGTTGGTTTTTTTTATAGACAAGTGGGCAAGTTGGGGTGAGGAACTCATCAGATCAGAGTCTGTCTGATCACTGCTTTATTTTTTATTTTTTTACCTTTTTTTATTACATCATCTATTATATTATAATATTGTCATCTTTTTCTTTTACTTTTTAACTATTTAACTCAAGAAAAGGTATAAGAGAATTTTAACAGAAAAGAGGAAAGAAAGGAAAAATAAAACTCCCTTCCTTATTGAGTTTATAAGGAGAGTAAGAGAAAAATAAGAGTAACATACCACTCATATATCCTTATAAATATTAATAGATAAAAAGGGAGGGGAGGTGAAGAAAATAAAATCTCAAAATAATTTAGTTAAAACAATATAAATAATATATTTTTTATTTTCTCCAAATATCTCAATATCAGCAGAAAAACAAAAATGAATGAGATTTTGATTTCCTCTATCTTTTTCCTCCCTTTCGAACTAAATAAGGGAAAAGTGTAAAAATTCATTATATTTCATTTATTTTTAATTCATTTCACCCCAACCAAGGGTGTAAAAAATGTCTTTTTAATTCATTATATATCATTACGCAGTTGCTAATAAAATGGTATAGTTGCTGCTGTAAGTAAGTCCTTGAATATATTGATTTGAGTTTGTTTCTTATTTATATGCATGATTTTTTTTATGAATATAAATAAAATTTAATATTTTCAATATATTATGATATTTTTAATATTTTTTATTTATTAAATTTTTAATCAATATTTTTGAGACACTAGTTAACATCATCCATGATAGTTTCATTGAAGGGAAATACTTATGTACATTATATTAATTAGTTGAAATTAAAAAAAATTATATGGGTCATTCATTGATTGGAAATATCAAGGCTTCATCTTTTAATTCACTCTGAACTGTGAAGCAATTTAATATAGATGTATCGCGTGATTCACCGCCGTTTTGAAGTAAAACTGCCAGACTTCCTAACCTTTAAATAACACAATAAATAGAATGGATTTGAATCCTCAGTATTCAGTAATCTGTATAATGGAAGAAAACAAAAAGTATATTTATTTTTCATTTAAATTAAAATAATTCATAAATTTAATTTATGTTGAACTAATTAGCAATATTCCCTTGCCTTTTTCATTTTAAAAATGTTAAATCTAAATAAAAATGTGACATCAATAGAATTCTACTCTTTTCTTTTCTTAGAATATATCTTTTCTTAGAATTCTACTCTTTTCTTTTTCTATTTTCTAAAAATTTCAAATGCCTAAGGCAGATGTAAAACAAACCATTTTGATGTTCTTTGAGATTTTAGGGGTCTCTAAAAAACCATACCATAAACACAAAACAGCTCTCCAATCATGGAAACAAGCCGTAAGTTGCTGAGCATTCCGATTCTATTACAAGAGGCACTCAGACTTGAAAGAAACTTTTTCTCATGATCCACAATTTCAAAATCAACGACAAAATGGCCATTTGAATTGGTAATTGCAAATATGGATACTTACTTTTATATCTATAGCTAAAACCATAGTTGAGAACAGCAGTCATATATACTTGATGCAATGTAAACATGAATATCATTGGATAACTCTTTTACCATTGCTTTTTTTTTTTTCTTTCCAAAACAATTGGGGCACTAGGGGTTGAACACACTGATATTGATTCACCAAAACAGCTGACATTCGATTTCAACTTTAACAAGCAAGGTTTTGAGGATTCTGAACAAGATCTTAGGAGAGATAAGTGACATAAAATTCAATGTGATAAGGGACAAACAACCAAAGAATTCAGCCCACTGGAGGCTCAAGATACAAAATTATATAAAAATCACAGGGTCCATAATTCAAATACTAATACAAGAGCTCTGGCCAAACAGAATCAATATACATAATTGATAATTCAACAAAACTTAACAAGGATCTTCATATTTTGCTCTGATGTTCAGCAAATTGCATGACAACCAAGAAAATTTGAAGTTGGCTGCAATCTTGAGAATGCATGACAGTAGATAATACTTGTTTTTGAAATTTCTAGAACTGCATTCAAGTATTCACCCCAAAGACAAAACCATTGCTGTATGAAGGAAGATTGCTAGAAGCTGTGAGATTTTTCACAGGTGACCGAAAAGGATTTGGAGTCACCGGATGTGTGATGTGCAAACCAGCATTACGAAGGACTTGTTTAGCATTTACACATGAAACTTCAGATTGATCAGTGAAGAAGGCAGGCACCCCCAGTGATTTGATTAAATCAAGAGCTCCACCCCAACTAGAATAGCCTTCTAATCTAGAATTCAGAGCAATGACAACATGTGGAGAAGGTAGGTAGGAGGCTTCCACCTGATAAACACCCCTTACAAGATTCACTCTAACTCTGCTACCAATTCCTGAGGTTGTACCTGACAAATTTGTTGGAACTTCTGGTCCCACCATCACTATTTGTGCATTGCCTAAGCCATTAAGCAAGTGTCCTACTTCTGCAAATGCTGGCATCCAATCCAACTCGCCTTCAGGTCCAAGGTAGTGGACAATCACCTCCTTCCCTTTCAGTATAATGTTCTTTGAACTTATATTGAGGGTAGTTAGTATGTGATACACAGTCAATGGATGCGAGAGAATGTCGGCAACAGGACTTGACAATGGAAGCGAACGAAGGTTGTAGTACTCAGACCAACCAGAGAGAAGAAACGGGCTTGAGATGAAATGGTTATTAAATGGAGAGTCATGAGGGTATTCAAATTCATCAATTCCACCCCATAGTTCCTGCAGCCCCCCTTTCACAGGAAGGAGACCAAAAGGGCAGTGTGAATAGCAACTGCACTTTCTCCTCCACATACCCTTCTGGTGGATACCTAATGATTCAAGCCACTTACAAGGCTGGTCAGCAGAACATGGGAACAAGAAAATCATTATAGCCAGCTCTTCTTCCCTCTCCATCATGGCCTTGTAAAGTCCACACATGCTTTTATGCGTGTCATTCCAGTGTTGCTTCTGGCAGATCGAACTGCAGTAAACAACTGCTCTACACCGCCCACAGCAAAGAGACTGTTCTCCATGCACTTCTTTCTCACACATTGCACACTGTCTCAAGCCAGTACTTGAGTATGCTTTTGTGTCATTGAATGTGTCCTCCCTAGGTGGTTCTACATACTTGGTGGGGGTCGAGCCAGCACTCGCACTATTAGATTTTTCTTCATATGCCTGACCCGGCGGGTGGGAAACGGTAACAGCAACAAGGTCATAACCTCCCTTGGCTACTTCTGGAGGCCACTGAACATCAACAGTCTCTATAAAAGGTTCAAAACAAACCACTGTTGAATACTTTGGACCACTTTCCCTGTCAACCTGAAGTAAGGAGTGCACCAGGGAAATGGCTTTCATGAATGCATAGACAAACCTAAGCTCTTCAAGGGATGGATTTCTAAATCGAAGATCGCCAGATGGCGTGCATCGAGCAACATCAATAACAGGAAATCGATCCGAGCCTGATGCTTCCAATGACAAAGACTTGATCATCTTGCGGTTGGAAGGGAACATCAAAGACTCAACTTCATATGTGACCCTGAGAAGCTCAACATTTGGAACATGAATGGTCTCTCTAGACCCTGTCATTTTCTTAGCATCATTCTCTGATCTAAACATGTAAAATCCAACATCTCCTCCATCCCCTCCAATAAACTGAACACATGGAAAAGGCTGTTTCTTGCCAGGCCAATCCGAATCTTTCCCAACCCGGACACCAAACAAGTGCCCCGGGCGCAGCCTCTTCCATGGCTCAGTTCTATACAAAGCTGCAGAAGCTTTGTATATAGATTTAATGAAATTTGGAGCAATGCCATCCACTTTCATCATGCATGTCCCAGATCCAGGACCAAGACCAGGACCAGACCCAAATTGCTCCTGAAATCTGTTGAACAGACTCTTCAAATGCAAATCCATTGCCTCCCCCAATTCCTCAGATTCTTATTCTTTCTATGCTCACTATTCACTCCAGTGAAACTAAATCTGTCAACTTCAACACTTGAAATTATGCAATAACTCTGATCTCACAAATTCTCATAACTCTACTCCACTTCAACAAGCCAAATTCCCACCATGAACTAGCACTAGACTTATCAAAGCAAAATGCCAAAACGCATTTGGGTACATGAGTCACATACAGCTTATGAAATCAGTACTCATTCAGTTCAAGCAACAGAGTAACAGACAATAAAACCAAAACTGATAGGACCGTAAGATCAATTGTTTCAAATGTTCAATCAGAAAACAAAAGGAAAAAGATCAAAGCTTTTGTTTCGTACCAGCCGGCAAAACAGTGACCCAGTTGAGCTCCAAGACCCAATTCCCGTTCGTTTCATTTTCAGACATAAACTCATAATGGAATTGAAGAGAAAAATCATAACATGCGGGCATTCGCATTTGCGATCTGTGAGCTCGGAATTGCCATCACGAAATCAAAGCCATTTAAATAATCAACGGTCGGAAAACGATTTGCCCAAAAAAATAAACGGTCAATAGGGTTTTTTTATTTTTTATTTTTATTTATTTTTATATAAATTGCGAGAGTTTTATTTACGGTTTATTTAAAAAAAAATTATTACACAAATATTTATGTAAGCATTTGAAAAATATAAAAATAACTTATAATTTATATAAAAAAGTTTAATTCTATATTTTCTTTGATTTTAAAAATAATTTATATATAAATAAATATTTATATAATAAATGCATATTCAATAAGTTTTTTGAATTAATCTCACTAAATTTAAAATTGATTAAACCAAATATTAAAAAATCTATTTTTTTTATTTAGAAATAAGTTTTAGATTTAGTTTTAAAATTAATTTAATCTAATCTAATTCAAAACAAAATTATATATAATTTTAATTGAAAATTCCATATAGCTTATATTATCATAAATTCCACACATGCACACGCGCACATACACATATATATAAAGAGAGAGAAACTTATTAAATTATAATATTAGTACAATTTACTCACAATTTTGTCATATCAATTATGGGTATTAAAATATTATTAATTCATTTCAAAATTCAATTTTTGAATAAGGTTTTGTATATTTAACTAATATTTATAATTTAGAGTAATGATTAATATTTTTAATTTCTCATTATTATTATTATTATTATATATTTATATATATTCTTAATTAATTTTAACAGTATATTAAATAGTTAAAAATAATTTTATATCATATTATAATAAGTTATTTATCACAAATATAATATATAATCTCTTTATTATAAAATGTAGTTATGTGACATTAAAGATTGATATTGATAAGGGTAAAAATTTAATTTTACAATCAAATCAAATAATTTTTTTTGACAGCAATCAAATCAAATAATTATTCACCTAAAAAAATCAAACTCGAAATACGTTTGCGTCACGGAAGAGGATGTCGATCTCTGACACGTTTACAGAGAACATGTGTCGTTGCGAACCACCAGCCAATCAGAGTCCCCCACCTAATCACCAAACGAAAAAAATCAATCAATCTTTTAATTAATCATTAAAAAAAAAGAAAAAGAAAAGCTTTGTGCCCATCACGATATCATTCATTCCATCACTAACCACGCACCTTACTGACCTTACATTCCCTTTTTAGGGTTAGGGTTCGACTCTTCCTTTAAAAGGGCCATTTAGACCCAGTCTCTTTCTCTCTCTTTCATTTCATTGCCCCCTTTCACTCTCTATCTCTCTCTAGAATTCTCAGATTTGCGGGGCGAGATGATGCAGCAGCCAGGACCCGGCGGGATGGCTCCTCCCACCATGGGGCAGCAGCCACCGCAACAGTACCAGCAGCAGGCGCCGCCGCAGCAGCAACCCTACGTCATGATGCCGCCGCAGCCCCAGGCGCCGCCGCCCATGTGGGCCCCCTCCGCCCAGCCTCCGTCGCAGCAGCAGCAGCAGCAGCAGCCTGGCAGCGCCGACGAGGTGCGAACCCTCTGGATCGGGGATTTGCAGTACTGGATGGACGAGAACTATCTCTACACCTGCTTCGCTCATACCGGCGAGGTATAACAATTAATAATAACCCTTGATTTGACAATGATTTGTGTTAATTAGGCTTTTTTTTTTTTATACAGTGTTTAATTGTCTTTTTTTTTTCTATGTGAATTTTGATCACTTTTAGGTTTTTTAAATGTTTGTGCCTTTCAGTTTGAGTTTTGTGTTGTTTTAGACGTTGGAGTGTTAAGTGGTAAATGATAATATGAAGGTGTTCGTTATGTGGTGTTTAGGTTGAATTTTGTGTTGATTTGTGTTATTTTTGAAAAAAAATTGAATAGGGTTAAGTGGTAAATGGTAATATTGAAGTGTTGGTTTTGTGGTGTTTAGGTTGAATTTTGTGTTGATTTGTGTTATTTTTGAAAAAAAAAAATTGATGCAAGTTTTGTGACATTGTTGGTTGAATTTTGTATTGATGTGTGATATTTGTTTTTGACAAGGTTTGAATTGCATTTTTTGCGGTCCCTTCTAGGTTTTGTATATGTGTACCTGTTAGTTTGATTTTTTATTTATTTATTTAGATGCACGGTGTTTTGTTGTGATAATAAAGTCCGGGTTTTGTCGGATTGCAGGTTACGTCTGTTAAAGTAATTCGAAATAAGCAAACTAGTCAATCTGAAGGTTATGGATTTATTGAGTTTAATAGTCGTGCGGCAGCTGAGAGAATTCTTCAAACGCATAATGGGGCTATTATGCCAAATGGGGGGCAGAGTTTCAGGTTGAATTGGGCAACTTTTAGCGCTGGTGAAAGGCGCGGCCAAGACGATTCTCCAGATTACACCATATTTGTTGGTGACTTGGCTGCAGATGTTACTGATTACCTCCTTCAAGAGACATTTAGGGCTCGTTATAACTCAGTGAAGGGTGCAAAAGTTGTTATTGATAGGCTAACTGGCCGGACCAAGGGGTATGGCTTTGTAAGGTTTGCTGATGAGAGTGAGCAAGTGAGGGCTATGACTGAGATGCAAGGGGTTCTTTGCTCAACAAGACCCATGAGGATTGGACCAGCCAGTAATAAAACCCCTGCTACTCAGCCAAAAGGTTTGTCTCTTTCTGTACACTGTTTGATCTTGCTGCAAATATGTCTTTCAATGCTGGATGAGGGAAAATTGAGCTGTCTCTATTATATGATTGATACTGGTTGAATTTATGTCTGTATGTTTCAAAATTTTTTTTGTGGTGTATGCTAAATTTTATTAAGTTATGATTCTTTTCAGTTACGCACTTGAAGATTTGCAGTCCAAACTCATTTCTTCCTGCAATTTCCTTTAAAAATTTGGGCTAAATAAATTATATATAATAATAAAATCTTATAGAACTCCTATTGTCTCAAAGCAGGGTGTCAAGAGGCTCTGTCATCCCGGAGCCTGGAACTGATTTCAGCTGAAATGGTTACCATTTTAGTGCATGTCCTTGCTTAGGTCAGTTACCCGTTTATGTTTTGCCCGTTATTTTTTGTGGCATTTTCTTTTTCGCCTACAATTTCAAGTTCTTTTCATTCCAGTTGTTGATTGAGTTTTTACTCAAATTACATTTGCAACTTCTCTCGTTACTTATTTTTTCAGTCCTCCATTCTTAATCTTTGCTCCTTTAATTTACTCCTATTAGTTTGTCATAAGAACTACATCTTTTACTTTCTTTTGTAGCGTTCCCTTGTGCCAAAGAATACCATATTTACGTTTAGTACTTTCTTCTGTTCTATCAGATGCCTATTAATTTCAGTTTCCAATCTCTAGTCCATGCAGAAAAAATGTTGAGTGCCAGTGTTTATTATTTTGATTTTCCAGAAACTACACTTTTGCTGGCTAGTTATGTTTGTGTTGTCGTGTAGTTTCATATTTTCATGATGATTAGGTTCTGTTCCCATTCATCTGTTCCCAATTTCTAAGCGCAACGCCATGCAATTGAAGTTGTAATTTACTTTATATTGCTCATTCCTTTCAGTTAGCATGGCCTTTAGAACTCCTGTTATTGATATCTTATTAAGTGCTAGAAAATTTTAGATATAGGATTGCCAAGATGATCAAGTTAAAGGTTGTATCTATAGGTTTTCCTTGCATATATGTTATATATATGTTTTTTCATTCTTCTCCTATGCCGTCTTTTTTCCTTTTTGCTTGTCATTTTAAATTAGATATTTTCTGCTTGCCTGAACCAGTATATTTATCTTAGTTCTGGTGCTTGTCTTTTTATATTAGATATTTGCTGTTTACCAGTTACCATGACCTATATTTATCTAATTGTGCTCTCTATTCTGCCATTGTCACTATATGACAACTATCTTTGTTCAATTTACTCTAATGTATCTGAATGCACTGTTAAACTTTTCTAGTGATTTCATTTATATTGATGAATAGTGTCCAACTACTTATCCGAAGATTTGTGGTGCATGTATGGTACTAGCCAAGTTGTTGCTTATCAATTTTGCTCTCTATCTTACATGCTTGTGTTAACTGATGGATTTATTTATTGTGTACTTGTCACTTCATTTCTATTGTTGCATATATTTATGTTATTTGAAGATCTGTGGTGCCTGGAAAAGTAAAGCACTGGCTAATTTTGTTGCTCCTGAGATTGCACACTAAATATTTGCATGCTATATAATAAATTGCTCCTACATAAAATCTTTTTGTTCTTTTATCAAGTTGCATCTGTAATTATTACAATATTATTTGGTATATGTTTTTTCTGTTTTATTTTACTTTGTTCTTGGTGTGTTTTTTTTTTTCCATGAATTGCTTTCTTCTATGTTTACACAATTCATCTTTTTACTTCACTTCTATTTTGAACATGCAGCTTCATATCAGAATTCTCAATCTCAAGGCACACAGAACGAGAATGATCCAAACAATACAACTGTGCGTACTTCTTTGCAATATAGCAACTGCTTTCTTTCCGACTTGTTTGTGACTTGAATCATAATTGCAGATTTTTGTTGGCAATTTGGATCCTAATGTCACTGATGATCATCTGAGGCAAGTTTTCAGTCAGTATGGAGAATTAGTTCATGTGAAGATTCCAGCAGGCAAGCGATGTGGGTTTGTCCAATTCTCAGACAGGTATATCAAACATTCACCTTGTGTGATAGCCCTAGTCTAGGCAGCTCACTGACTGTGCCTTGATTTTTCATGCATCAGGAGCTGTGCTGAAGAGGCACTTCGGGTGTTAAATGGGACGCTGTTGGGTGGACAAAACGTTCGTCTTTCATGGGGCCGCAGTCCTTCAAACAAACAGGTAATTATATATATTGTTGCATCTCTGCACTTACTTGGCTTCAATATGTTCCTGAATGTTTTTAATAACTTTGAATGCTTTGTTTCTCAGGCTCAGGCAGATCCAAACCAGCAGTGGAATGGTGCTGCTGCTGCTGGTGGATATTATGGGTATGCTCAAGGTTATGAAAACTATGGTTATGCTCCTGCTGGACAGGATCCCAACATGTATGGCAGTTATCCGGGGTATCCTGGTTACCAACCACCTCAGCAACAGCAGCAAATAGGATATAGTTGAGAAGTCTATTCCTTTTCTTTTGTAATCTTAAGATACTTATCGAGTTGCGTATCTCTTCTCTTGTCTTGTGGAAAACCGACTCTGCTACCCTTTTCCTTTTTCCCTTTTATTGCTTAATAACATTAAATTTTATCGGAGCTGTATCCATAAATTGCTTGCTGAACTGATTTATGAAATGATCTCTATTATGCATTATGGTTTTACGATGGTTGTACTTTTGATATTCAGCTGGTGGTGAATTGTCATTTTGTCGGGAGTTTTTTTAGATTAGATTGGATAGGTTTTGAATGTTAAAAAAATGTTTAATATGATCTTAGGATCAAATATTTTGCAGGTTATAACATATTGAATTTAGTGAAGTTTATTTTTGATTTTGGGCTACTGAAGTGATTTCTATAATTCATTCATGGTTTGCGAAATTTGGTTTTTTTTTCATCGCGTGGTGTTGTCATTTCGATAGGTTTGTTAAAACACCACGTCGTTAGCATTTTTGGATTTTTAATTTTTTATTAAAATTTTGGCTATATTATTCTATAGTCTCTTATTTTTATTTTAGGCTGTAATTTGATATTTTGTTTTTTAAAAGTTACAAAATGGTTCTTTATTTTTATTTTAAATTACAATTTGATCATTTATTTTTTAAAAGTTGTAAAATGGTCTTTTAAGTATTTTTTTATAGCATGTTTATCCTTAAAAAAATTAAAAAATACATTACTTAAGGGGTAAACATGCTATAAAAAATTACTTAAGAGACTATTTTACAACTTAAAAAAAATAAAATAACTTGAAATAATTCAGATTGAGTTTATTATAGTTGTTACAGGTAAGGTTTATTTTAGATTTTCTAATACCCGAAATTTACAACGGCAAAAGTTAATAATTGTTATTTACGAAGGTGCATGTGAAAGAAAATCGTTTTGTACATATAAAAAAAATTCGCGTCAAGTGTATCATGTGTAGCTTCAGGAGTACAGCAAGTCAGCAACAAAGAATACAATCAATCCTATCCTTATTTCAAGTTAGCTATATTTAAGGATTTGTGATTAGAGTTTAATGGCTATAGGTTATAAGGATTTGTATTTTTAAAGTTAGAAACGTGTAAGTTATAAGGATTTGTATTTTTAAAGTTAGAAACGTGTAAGTTATAAGGATTTGTATTTTTAAATACATTAACTTTTAAAGCTAGAAATGTGTAAGTTATAAGTTTTTTAAATTGTGCAATAAAGTTAATTTAAAATTTAAACATAATTTATCTGGTAAAAAATAATTAGGTCAAATTTTAAATGGACCTTTCAGATTAGTGAAGGAGCCAACACCTGCCTGAAATTGGAACCTACAACTTTATTACAAGTGCTTATCATAAAGTCAGATGAGATGAGAGTTTCCAAACTAAAAGTTAAGATGTAAGAAGTGTGATATTTTGTTTTATTTTCTTTTTTTTTTATAAATATTTATCGGGTGATTGGACTAGCTCGAAATTGTCTTCCTTGAGACTTGAGAGCATACTTTGCTTCTGCACCAAAGCCCTTTTCGGTAGAAATAAATGAAAAATGAATTCACATGTTTTTCTTAACAATTGGGATCGAAATGAATATATTTTTTTTCACGCAAATAAAAGACAAAAGCACGTTTGTGTTTGAACTTTGAAGTATGGTTTAATGACTTGAATCTTCTTCAACTAAAATAGAGTTTTTATGCCTACTAAGAAAAGCAAAAGCATTCACACTGTCACAAACTCACTTACTACAGAAGTTTCCCAACTACAAAACAGCTTCTGCACTAGGATATCTCAGGTTAAAATGTACAAAATGTAAAATTTAGGTAGAGCTTTTCCTATGCATAACAGAGAATATTATTCAAAAGAAACTCATCAAACAGTTCCATCCAAACATAAGTATAGGACAATAAAAAAACCATCAAGATATACAAGAGACATTAAAATCCAAATGTCTAAGTGACTACCATAACCATTACCAGTTCATTCTCAGACCGAGAGTCCAATCATACCAGACTTCCTTCTCCATCTTTTCCACCTGCATCGTTCAAAGAAGCATCTGATCCAATTGGTTTTTCAGATTCCAATGAAGTAACCAAAACTTCAGTAGGTTGATTGGCATCCACATTAACAGTCCCAGATGAGCTACAGTTTTGGGGATCACTCATCTCCTGGAAATCAGATCCTTCAGACAAAAGCTTGGACTCAGAAGGAACAGGCTCTCTGTCATACAGTATTGAAGGCTGGCTGAGCTCCAGTGCATGGTTTGATCCCACATCAGGAATGTTAGCAATATCAGTACTTGGTCTTCCATTTGAGTTTGCGGTGTCAACTTTGGTTATAGTCTCAACGACAAGCTTGGTTTTAGTATCTTCTTGTGTACCCGTTTCTGGAGAGCTCTGCTTCTGCATAAAATTGTCGACAGTATTATTAATAAGTTCAGATGGTATGGATTCATGCTCAGCAGATACAGGTATTTGGTTGATTTCAATAATTGAGCGCTTTGGTTCATCAGGAGGAATAAACTCATTCAGCTTATAAACAGAAGGCATAGACTGCTGTCCAGTTGTGAGCTCCTTCTCAGTGTTTTCAGCTGTTGGAACTAAGTTGATGGGTTCAGAAGTTTTCTGAGAGTCTTTTGTTGCTCCTCCATCAGCACTGGATTCCTTTGTCTGTATGGAAGCATCAACTTCATGCAATGTTTCCTCTTGTTTGATAGTTTTGTCACCCTCAAACCCTGACATGATAGAGGCAGGCTGACTTTCAGGTCCAGGCTTTGACATTCCCTCTGGCATTATTCCTCCAGCGGAAATAGAAGAGTCAATCTTCGGCAAGTCAGACATGGGTGCCACAACAGGGGCAGATTGGTTCTCAAGTGAAACTGATACGCCAGAATGGAGCTCAGTTGGGAGAACTGGGTCTACAGACATTGGAACCTGCAGTTCGGCCTCAAAAGGTTGCTTGTTACACTGTACTGATGAAGAAACAGAACTATGTATCTGAGTCTCTGGGTTAAGAACTGGAACTGGAATTGGAATCACTGTCCTTTCTGTCATCCTAACTTGTGGAGCGACATCACTTTCTGCAGTAACTGGAACAACTCGCTCTGGTAGAAAAACAACACCTCTTAAGTAAGTATCAGCTGCTACCTGAGCATTAATAAGATATCCAGCATTGAAAGTGCCTTCAATGACACAAGGGATCTCCTTCCCCAACATTCCTTCATCAGAAACATCAGCTGTACCTATTGTTTGGTTGGAATTTAACTTATTAGAAGAGCCAGGCATTACAGGGATGTTCGTCCCCTGAACTCCACTATCTACTTTGCGTGGTCTGCCTCGTTTCCGTTTCATTGGAACATTTGATGGAGTTGAAGAGCCTAATCCTCCATTCTGCTCGTTCATCTTCTAGAGTGAACAATACTGATCCAGGATTATAGAAAACCTCCCTAAAAATTGTAAAACTGCCATTAAGTTTTCCTTTTTTAAAAGAAATCATAGCATGTAACCATTTGTTTGAACAGCATAAAAACACAAAAACAGTACAATACAATAGCGCATAAATTGCCTACATTGAGCCCTTTCAATAGACCATGAGACAACATCAGTTGAGATGGACAATTGTGCAAATGAGGGAGTTATTAATAGATAAAATCAAAGTGATAAAATAATTGAATTAAGAAGAAAGACTAGCCATTCACTTCCCCTCAGCCTTTTAGAAAGAAGAGGAAGGACAAACCAGCAAATGGTATAATGGAGTAAGACACAAGACAAAACACCTACAAATTTTATGAAATAAATTAATTCTTTCCAAAATCTATTTGAGAAATATATCTGCTTTCTCTTAGAGAATGATGTTGGAAACCAAATTAATATTTCTTGCATAGACCAAATCAGAGGTTGAAAGGTTACTCATTTTGCCAACATAATTACCACAATCCGTAGGAACGTCTTTGAAACTTTCAATCCCCATGTGTAGAAAATTTTATCCAATTATTTACATTAACAAGCTGCATTGTACCAGAGGTTCACACTTTGAAGACACACAAATGAATTAAGCCATAAATTGCGATCCAGTACAGCAAACAAAAGGGAGCATCTAATTAAAGATATAAGCTCTATTACCTTTTAATATTATGGAGAAATCATCAATCTTTCTGCTCACACGAGACATTCAATATCAAATTTGTGAAGTTGAAAAAGATAAATATATTATCTTAAACCATGGCACAGGGCAGTAACAAGTTCATTTGTGTAATAAACCTAGACAGTTCAGAACTAATGGTTTGACTTTTAACACTTATCCTTCAAGGGCACAGAGAGATATAAGCTTTAAAGGTACATGACATGTAACAAAGTTAATTATTTAACAAGGAGTTAAACAATTTCATTCAGAAAGACAACATTGCAGTTTCCTTTTAAAATATTGAAGAATTGTAATGGAGATAGAGAAGCCTGGTTTGATTAACAACTCCATTTTAGCTCCAAAATATGTGATAGAGCTGGATGAATGAGGATTGCGGAATAAATTATAGTTGTTAGAATCACACAATTTGTGATTCAAATTGCACAATTCGACACAATTTACAAGCTTGAAATTAGTATAATGTAATGAGGGGCAAATGACTTTGAATTGTGCAATACATGGATGAATCAGTGTGACTCTGTATCACTGATATGAATCATATGATTCTGAGATTTGTTGCTTTCTTTTTTTCTGTTTTTCTTTCACCAATTCTCTTCACAAAAATTGAAAAGCCAGATAAGCTTAAATTGTTACATGAAAAGGAATTGAAGGAGCATTACTGATTGCACCCTATCTTATTATTCTACCTTCTTGTTTTCATTCTTTTGAAACAAGGGTTTCACACTCACTTGTTCTATGCTCTCTATTTGGTTGTTTTTAGTTTAACATTTCAGTTGTTGTTAGCAATTTCTAGTTTAAAACTATTACATTGAACACTACACATCACTTATATGATATATTTCAAGCTATTTTTCATCGTGTCTTTGAATCTTACGATTCAATACAATTTACAATTTGCAAGTCAAAAATTAGCTTAGTGATTCTCGAATTTAACTACGATTTGATAAATAAATATAGATAGATTCACAAGAATCAAATAAGCAGACAACCAAGGCACCTGATCAAGACTAGCATACAAATGATGAAAGATATAGTATAAATGACTTGTGCTACTCAAATAAGAGGTAGATTATGCTATCATGTAACAAAAAGTAAAGATAGGATAAATTCCAGATTTATTGAAAACATTTCATACAATGACATGACCCACTAACAGTGAAAATTCAAATTTTTTGAAATGAGAAACATTTCTCTAGAATTTCCTATGGCATTGATAAACAGACATCATCATATCAAACCCCCTTTTTCAATCATACAGATACACACATAGGGAACAAAAGTAGTAAATATGTTGAAATGTATATTTTTGTTAATACAAACATTTATGGTACAAATTGAGAAAGTGTGATATTCATGGGATTCCCAGAATGTACCGCACTGAGATGAAGAACATCATCAATATAAATAACATCAGATCTCAAGATCTTTCATCTTAGAAAGGTAAAGAATGACTGTGATCTCTATAAGCATAAAGAAGAAAGCAATCAATCCTCTTGATAAAACAGATTAAGTATAAGAGACATTTTAGTTACCTTAATCCTTCGGCTATCAAAAGATTCTTGATCACCCCTCGGCCACCAAAACTTCAGAGACGGTGCCAGAGCCTAAGACCTACCATTCTCACTTCTGAGACTATTTATAGTAGGGCAGGACTTAATGCCAGCCAAAAAAAGTCTTCACGGAGCTAAAAATAATGGTTGTGCCATAAAGCATTGCGGACCGTCCGGATTCCAATTCAACTTAAACGCATGATCCGCGTGACAACCCAAAAATGATTTTAATGTATATCTACAAATTGGGCCACAGAGAGATACAATATCATAGTCCAAGGATGATATAGCATGACTTTTTAAAAATTAGCTGATACCCTGCCTATCACCGCTACCACAAGTCCAACCAAATATGATAAACCATATTGATTGATCAGATTAACTAGGTTTGACTATCAGATATTCTCCTTTATTGCCAGATATGATCAGTTAGTGTGTGTTTGATTTCACAGTGTAAAGTATCAAAATTGATTTTTTGCCTCTTGGCAAATGTGATTTTAGTAAAGATACAACTGTTTGGTTATTGTTAGGTAAAATTGCTTTTGCCTCTAAACCCCGGTTTGATTAAAAGTGATAAAAAGTAACTTTTGTGTTAGATACAAAAATTTACACTATTACATCAAACTTGCTTTCAAGATAAAAACATCCAAACATAAATCACTTTACTTCGAAATCAATTTTAACCAAAATCACTTTTGCAAAATTATTTTCATTCAAAATTAACTTTGCAAATGCTCACTCAAACACATGCTTAGTGGATTTAGAAACAAACCATGAGAGTACACACACGTGCTCATGTGAAGAAAGACGGAAAGAGAGACCCATTCAAAAAATTATGTCAACTATGAGAACTACTTATCACTTTCCTATGCATTCCAACTTTTATATCTTTCTATGTTTTGATTGTGAACAAATAATATAAGCATTATGAAAGACTTTGACATTTTAACCCTTGTCAAAGGCCATCTCTCCTAATAACTTGAGTTGTTAACTGGAGTCTCAAGAATGGTCCTTTTGTGTCTCTAACACCCCCTCTCATGAAAGAGCCCTTTGGGTTTGAAACTCCTGACTTGGTGATAAGGGCTCTAATATCATGTCATAGATCATCTCCTAAAAGCATATGCTGGTTAGTGGAGAACCAAGTATGGTTTTGCATCTCCTAACTATCCTCAATTGCAACTAAAGAAAAAAGATAGATAAAAGATTCAGGAAACACATGATCACTTGTATACAAAATTTACAAGACAAAATAAAAAAAAAATGGCCCTATTTGGATAAACTTCTCCATAAACACTCACTAGAGAAGAAAATAAGAAGGTAAAATGTATTGAGCTTTGCCATAAGCTAAAATCAACTTATGCACCTTAGCTTTTGGAGAAGCTAAATAAAAGAGCTTCTAAAAAAGTTAAGTACACAAGTTGATTATAGCATATGCGAGAAGCTCAATGCATTTTACCTTTTTTATTTTTTTCTTCTATAAATGCTTATGGAGAAATTTACCTAAATAGGACCTTTATCCAACTACATTTTGCATTTGCATCTATTACCCCTTATGTGTATTAGTATATATGTTGATCCTGAATGCGGTTAGAATATATTCTCTAATACAAGCTTTCTTTCCAATAATAAAAATGCTTCACATGAAGAGTTCTGCCAGGTTTTCATAAATTCAACAATAATCTTGTTTAAAAAATATAAATGACAATACTTAGAGAAGTAAATTGGACTTGAATCTAATAAAAGGATCATGATCAAATATCAAAAAGAAGTGTTAAACATGATTACACCTTTGCGCTTACTTACCACTGCATTACCTTGGTTCATTTGTCTCTTTCACATTGATTCATTTCCAGAACATAGCAAACATATTGATTAGTTCATAGTTTCTGTTATTGCCACGTCTAGGAAGGAGTGACATTACTACATCATATAATGTTAGTAAACTAAAATATCCTGTCTATGAACTATGAGCAAACTGCTGGTCAAGGAGAGGAAACCAAAACCCAGCCATACAAACACTCTACTTTGGCTCTAGAGATTTTTGTGTGTAGCCAGAATTAGGCATAATTGCATAAAATTAGTATAGACAGTTATTAGAGTTGGTAACACTATGGTTGAATTCCTAATGATTTTGGATGGCAATTGAAATGAGATTGAGATACTTTGAGTTCTATATCGTTTTAACAATCTCTTATGCAACAGATAAAACAAAACAAGGCAAAAATGGCACAAACATTATAACAAGTAGAAAATTCTATGAGTTATCAAGCAATGTTAATATCAAAATGAGATCAATTAATCTTGATGATTCATATTGATTAAATATTCATTAAATAATATGCTTTATATAGGCCTCTATTTATTTGACGTAACAGAACTCCAGGCAGTTATTAAAATCCATTTTCTTTTGATTTGAAAATCTCTGAATGCATCTCAATAAGATTAAGTAGATCATATGTTTCTCTAGTGGAGTCATTACTTCTACCAACTAGCATACTATTGCCTGACCAATGGACTACTGAGTAACAGAGAATATGATTTTAAGAGTATAGAAAAACACACTACACCAAAAAAAAAAAAACCCAAAGTGAGCTAGTTTGTCAAAGACAAAATTCATAAGAATAACCAAATAACACAATCCATATATTCAAAAGCAACATCTTTCCTGTGCCCAAGGTAAGTCTATAGAATCAGAAAAAGTAACAAAGGGAAGCCTGGTGCTATAAAGCTCCCACTATACTTGGTATTCAAGCAAGGGTCAGGCCAACTGAGTGAGTCTATAATAGGAAGCCTTACCTTGCATTTGGATGATGCTGATTCCATGACTCAAACCTGTGGGACCTTCGGGTCACATAGCGACAATTTCAATCATTGCATCAAGCCTCCCCTTCAAAATAAAATAAAAAACATTAAAAGGATGTGAGTCTGTGTCTCTCTTAAGAGCTCTTCAGTCTACACCCCTTTTATTGATAAACTATTACAGAAAAGGTTTTAAGTTGTAGTTGCGGTCGTGATTTCGCCATGTTCCTTGATATTGTGCGAAATCGCGAATAAATGTGGCCAATGTGGCCACAATTGCGACTGCGATGACTTCAGAAACCTTGATTTTGCGGCCGAAATCAAAGTTGCAGACTTTTTACAAATATTTATGTATTTACTATATGTAAAATTATATTTAACTACATAAGCTAAAGTGATCAAAATCATCCAATAGAGAATAAATAAATTAAAAAAAAAAAAAAAGTGAATGCTTACAAATGTGCACCTTGTTTCGGTGTGTGTTTAATAACAGGTGAACTGCACTGAATACAATAGCAACTAGAACAAACCACAACCACAACCATACGAATAATCTCATTCCTAACTCAGATCAAACCCTAAAGGCCTAAAACATTTGAACAACAAACTGATGTCACATGATCATATTCTACTTCAACAATGCCACAGCATTAAAAATAAAAATGTACATTGTATCATGTAAACATAAAATCATTAAAAAAGAAAACCACACACTCACAGGTGAATGACGAGTTATTTTTTCAGAAGAAACCGGAAAATCAGTTGAAGCCGTTAAGTTTGTTATTGATGACAATGGCAATCCCTCCAACACATCTAATACTAATAGGAAGAAGAAACAGCACACGTGGATTTGGTTTGGTTTTCAATTTGCATGCTAATTACTAGTTACTGTTACTAATACTTTCCTTTCTTTCTTTTTTTAGGTTTTAATTTTTTTTTTTTCCTCCTAAACGTTTACGGTTTCAGAGTTCTGCAGAGTGCAGAGGAAGGAAGTGAGACAAATTCAGAGCGGTGTGAAACCACACATCTGGCTTTGTGGGTTGGGCTTTTGGACTGACCCAATATTGTGGTTCAGCCCAAGGTTATTTGTTGCTGATTTCGGTATCAAATGTGCTTGATTTTTTTTTTTTAAAATTAGTTTTTAGCTTAAAAAAAATAAAAAATAACATTCATATCAAGTTTATGTCTCACCACATACAATACCTTTCCAGATGACTCACATTCTTGAGCTAAGGCCACAAAATAAAAGAAGATGATGATAATATATCTCCAAATTATTTTTCTTTTGTATTTTTAAAACACTTGTTTTAGAAAATAATTTTCAAAACTTAATAAATTTTGATAAAAATTGATTGTTGAGTAGCATGGGATTATTTTAGAAAACAATTTTTAAAACCAAATAGTGAGAAGGAAATCATATAGGCCTCAATATCTTTTCTTTTGAATAAAATTTTAAAAAATATTTAAAAAAAAAAAAAAAACTAAGGAGGAAATGAAACAGGCGGTTTTCTGTTCTAGATTATACTTTTTTATGCCCGTAAAGGTAAAAAGAATTAGAAAAAATTTAATAAGTGTTCCTAAGGCATGGAATAAGAAATTAAAATTAAAAAGGTTTTGTGAAAAATATTACTAGCATACTTTTATCATGATTTTTAATGTAATCCCACTCTAATTTTTAATGAAAACTTTTTATTTATTGGTTCATTAACTAGCGCATTATAAGTTTTTAATTGTTTTCGATAATTTTGTATGCATTAATTTCTTTTGTGTTTTTCAAACTAATAAATTCTTTCATTCTAACAAAAAAAAAAATCAATTTTTAAGCTTTAACCTATTCAAGTAATTTATCGGATAAAAAACAAAAGAATGAAAATAAGAACCAACAAGTTAATAAAAGTAGCAAGTTTCTCCGTACGGGCACTTTTAAATTTAAGTAAAATTTAAAAATAAAAATATATAAGTATCTTTATTTTTTAAAAACCAATTGAACATCATAAATGTTTTTTTTTTTAATAGTTGAAACATTGTAAAAAAAATTATCTTTGATTAGAAAGGAAAAAAGCGTTAATATACCTTCTTTTAAATCATTTGATTGACATAGATTCATCAAATACATCATAAGAAGAAGAAAATATTAAAACAGTAGTGTCAACTGTGAAAGATTAAAAAAAAATAATAAAAAGAAAAGAAAAGCTGTGAAAGGACAATAAATGCACAAAAGAAATAAATGAGTAGTTATCGGTAGGGGCTAATTCCAACCATGTGATGCAAGAAATGCCTTAATTTTTCTTTGACGTCTTTGGTGTCTACGGTACTATTGTTTTATGTTTAATAGTGTCCTAAAAAAACACAACTTGTTGTAGTAATCTATTGATAATTGAATATGATTAGTAATCTTCTATTATAAAATAATATAATCATTTCTTTGTAGTATTTGTATGTTAAATATGAGGGATGCTGCCGAACTGAATTTTAAGATGGGTAGACTTTCAATATGACAGTTGATGAAGAATCGGTTTCTCATTCAATATGAAGATACATCATTAGTCTAACTAATGACAACGATAAGGAAATTAAATGAATGATAATTTTTTTTAGAAGCAATGAATGCTAATTGAATTTAGTGAAAAAGATTACTTCTTCCGTTTCTTTTTAAGTGTCGGATTTTTTAAAAAAAAATTGTTTCTATTTATCTGTCATTTGCAAAGTTCAAGATCACATTAATTGTTCTTTTATCAATTATACCCTTACTTCTCTCTTAATCTTTAATGAATTTATACATGCATTTATTATAGAATAGAAATGAAAAGAAGGTAAAATAGAAAATCTCATAATTACTTTATTAGAATCAAGAAAATTTAATACATTCCTTAATTTCTATAAATAAATCTTAAACGACATATAAAAAAAAACGGAGGGAGTAATTTCCTTACAAGTAATGAATATGTTTAAATTTTTTGAGAGAAACGCATGTACACATTTTAGTACATAGCATTTAGTACTTAATCGTTGAGCAAACCCCAGCTTGATTGAGCCAATTGCTTTTAGCTGATGTTCTAGGTGTTTTATTTCGATGTAGTTTTTTTTTAAAATGTTTTGTCCTGTTGAATACCAAAAAAAAAAATATAATGAGTTTCAATTAACCCTAATGCCTAATTTGACCCTTCTCTACTTAAACAAGTGTGACAAAATGTGCTTATACATTTGGGCCATTATCCACATAGGAAGGAAGTCCGAAACCCAACAAAATATTGATGGTCCTTATATAAAAAATAAATAGTGTTCCATTAGTTTTTTATTTTTTTTAATGCAATACATTTTCACGCCAAATATATATGAAGAGTGAGACATTTTTCTTTTGGCCAGTAAATATACATGCCGAGTTTTGTGTGTTGTTAGTGCAATTTTTTTTATACAATATTTTCCTTAATTAACGATAATTTTTAGTCATTTTCAACTATTTGTTGCTTTAAGAAGTCTTGCTAAATAAAGTACGAAATATACCAATCGAATTCAAAGATCCCCACCCCGGTGGAAATTTGGTCTGGTCTATACTGTGCAAGGCTCATGCTTTTCTCCTTGTTCTTTGACTTAAGAGCTTCTATTCTATCACAAGTAAGAAAGAATGCAACTAGCTAGCTAGCTAGCGCAGCAATAAATGAATGATTGAATTTCACAAGTATAATTCTATCATATATAGAGAGATCCTTTTTAGTGGCAACGTGATGCTTCTTCTAGTCGGTGATATTACAAAGGCTATTTACACCACATCTACAAGATACAGCTACCACTTATCATGCTATATATATATGTCAAATCTGATCTCTAGTAATTTCGCTGATAATAAGTCTTTTCGGAAGTAGGTGAAGATATGCAGTCATATATAGTTGCTTTTTCTGCAACTAATATTAACTTATTTATAATGTCTTTTTTATTTACTTACAAACTCTTCTTCATAAAAAATGATGTCACAAAACAAAACAAAACAAATGCATAACAATTTATTATTTATTTGGTTATATAATTTTAAAATCATTTTTACATATCTTCAAATGTAAATATGCAACGTTAAGCTAAGAATATTGTCGACGAATCTCAAATACTTTTTTTATTAGTAATATTATTATATACTATATCAAAATAATTTATCAATAAATAACTGACAATTATTGCGGTCAACGTACGATTATTTAATTAGTATTATTGCACATATAACCAAAACCTTTGCCCAAGACGTCAATAAGGTCCCCCCTTTTACTTCTTTGCCACACAAAATTTTAATCTCACGTCACAATGTTCAAAACAATTTTGAAGCTTCCCCTTTCCGACTTTTCTTAATACAAACTGAACAATAAAAAATTTTTTGTGGCTGAGCCTGATTTCCCTGAGAGCTGGGATAAATGTTTTAAATTGTGATGTAATGACAGTCGCCGTTATAGTTCTTTTAGTAGGAGATTAATAGTTAGTTTGTGACTAATTTGTTAGTCTATACAAAGTCTTGATGTAATTAATCATCTTGTATTCAGCTCTCATTCAATCTAATAGTATTTTCAGTTTTTCGTTTTCTTATTCTTAGAATCATATTTTCTAACATGACATTAGAGTGTTCCCACTTATTGTAAAGATCCCAAATTTTTTTACGTTGTGGCGGAAAATATAGTTAAAGATTATTTTTAAAAAAAAATTTCGGGTAGAATTATTAATTGGTTCATATTAAAAATAAAAAAAAAAGTAGAAATTTTGGACACATTTCATGCAGGTTTTTCTTAGTAGCCAAAATACGAACCAAAAAAAGGCAGCATTCATGCAAATTTACACTTGGGGTGGCACTATTTAATGATTAATTAATTATGGTTGAAGGACCCCTATTTTCCAAGGTAGTTTCTATTTAAGGACAAGGTTTATTAATTTTGACAAAATGATCATACTAGGCCAGTTCAGGCACAGTCATCATCTCCATTATTTTCCACAAAAAATTAGTGCACATGACATCGTTGAATGGCCCCCACACCCCATTGTTTAGCACCACCAGCCAAAACTATACTATAAATACTACTTTCAAACCTTTCTATGCTTACCATATTCCTCTTTCTCTTTCACTCTCTCACTCAAGGTTAAGACTTCTTTTGAAGAAAAAATGGCTCTGTGTAGAAGGCCATACGCTTACTCAAAGGTGGACAAGGAAGACCCTGAAGACATTATCCATCGAAGGGCACAGTTTTTGATCCACAAAGTGTTGGAGAAAGCAGATTCACGTAGAAAGCCATCATGCCTTAGAATCAGAATTTCCAAGATGAAGGTGAAGATTGGAAAGAGATTAAGAAGGCTCAGGAAGAGAATTATGTCAGGTGTATCTGCTGCTAGACTTGGCATTCATGGACATGTTATGAGTCAAATCAAAACATGGAAGAGACTCTTTTGCCGAGGAAGACAATCACAAACCCTCATAACCCTTCCTCCTCTTATCAAATGATGTGTATCTATGTGTAAACATTTTGCTAGGAAACTCATGTTTTATGCAATACAATGTCATGTTTCTGTGTTTCCTTCTTTTTTTTTTTTTTTCGTGTTTTCTTCCCAGTTTTCTTTTAGTCTATACAAAGAGTGAAATCATAATGAGTTCTGCCTGAAGATCTATTGAGATGTTCCACTTTTTCCATCTTTCTCTCTTTTGGTACTTTTAGATTCTGGACTTTGTTGCAGAAGCAGATGAAACGACAATTTCTGTCTCTTGTCAATTATGTTTCATTATTGCGCTCACTAGCGGTGGAAATGTCTTTTACTAAAATGAATTGTCATGTTTGGAGAGATAGCAGGGTAGCAATAAATATTACTATTAAATATCTATAAAAATAATTAGGAAATAATAGAAAGGTTGTACTAGGACATATAGTAACAGTCATATACAACGAGCCATGATTTTAATCAAAGACAATGGACACAACTAAATATAAGACATCTATAAAGACAATCTTTTGCATTTTAAGCTGTGATCGACATTATTTATGAAATAAAATCATCTATATTATAGAAGTAAATTCTTTAGTACTCTTTAGTCTTTAGTAATCATCCCTTTATATATCATTTTTCATTAATTATCTTTTGCCTTGTGAGAAAATCTGTAGAAACTTTTACATACATGAAAAATTGTTAAATTTGGGGGGACCATGGTCTTCCCATTCCCTCTGACACACAGCAGTCATATCATTTTATAAAAATTTTAAATGAAAATTACCCTTTTCTCTTTTTTATGTTGGACTTACCCTTTTTCTACTGTTATATTGAAACGTACACTTTTAATTAAAGAAATCTTGAAATACTGCAGACGCTGATGTAGGTATACACAAGTGACAGACACAAATTTGATGAGTAATAATCATGAAAACGACACGTTATGACATTGGGTGTGGACGGTGCAGTAGTTAAGTTTCTGATATTATCTGCCATCTGCTATTTATTTGATTATGCATTATGTAAAATACTAAATAACATCCTAAGCCACATCAAATCTGGAACACGTTGTACTGATGCAATAAGGACATGAGGGAAAGACTTTCTAATTCATTGTCCAGTGTTTATCCCAACTTGTGTCCGATAATATATTAATAGAGACAATCACAAACTTCCACAATTAAGAACGTTCATTCTGATCAATCAACTCAAAGGATATTATAATTGGTGGTTTATTAGGAAAGAGGGTAATAACTAATAATGGGGGACCAAATTAATTAGTAGTTTATTCATTACTCAATTGTAAAAGATAGGAGGTTTTAGCTTATGGGTAGGAAACTCCTCAACTAATTGGTATTTTTTTCTTTTAAACCGTTACCTAAGAAGGTTAGCTAGGCACTAGCTCAACAAATGGACTTACATTCTATATTAGTATTAAATTAAAAGTGTATCACTTAAGTTATATTGCCTCTAAGAATTTCTCCTATCTAATTCTGGATAATGTACATAATTTCTTAGATACTTCTCTCTCTCTGTCCATGGAACATGAACTTGATTAATAGAAGTCTTAATTCATAAACTGAACCCTTACCCGGTAAACATGCCTGCAAGTTAGGATTCTTTCTCTCTAAGATCTAAAGTTGATTTTAGAAAAATAATAATAAAAAACTAGGTGTGAAAGTAAGTGCAGGCATTAATGACAATAATTATTGGTGATTATTGGAGAAAAGAGTCAACTCGTCAAATACACCTTCCACTACACTGCCTTTGTGATCCAGCAACTACTTCTGTACACTTCCCTCAAATAAATAATTAGTTATGTACAGGTATCTGCAAGCAATTGCACCCATTGGTCTTGCAAGAACCCAGCCTGGCTAGTAAATCTTGGGACATCTTTTTATATTTTCTCAATTAAGAACTGTCCCTTGTGAGAAAATTTCGGTAACTTGCAGAATTTTGGCTACTTGTAATTTTTTCACTAGGGAAGCCTTCAATACTAAACACCCTTTTGGATTCTTCAAAGATCTCTAAACTTTCCTTCCTTGGATTATTCCTTAGCAACACTAATTAACCAATTGATTAATTAATAATTAACTGGGTTTGAAGAAAATTAGGTAGTTCTGAATCTGAAATTAGGACATAAAGACCCGCGCGGTTCATGCACAGCACATTTCTTTGAAAAGCACAGCTCTTTTGTTTCAACACCCCACCCCACCATTATTAGCGGGTAGCATGCTTTCACGTTTTTTGGAGGGTTTGAATCTGACCAAAGTCAATTGTGGGGCATGAATATTCTCAGCTCTCGTGCCTCGTGAGCGTGGTTTCAATTTTCATGACATTGACTTATGACACTACACAGCAAACTGAGAATGGATCCTCTTACAATAAATTTTAACTTCACCTGTTACTGTGTACAAGACACATTGGATTGTATAGTACTTCCTCTCGGTATTATTAGAATTGGTCTTATTATCAACTTGGTCATTGTATTGGTTTGTCATCAAGTGGTATATATATACGACCAGTAACAAATAGTTTCATCAATTTAAATTTTATTCTAAAATTTCCCTAAAATTTTAAACGATTTTAATGATAAGTATATTAAATCACTACTAGTAATTCAAAGATAATTTTTCTACCGGTAAGTGTGATTTACATTGTTAATAGGTAAATGAATAATTCCAACAACAACAAAAAAGGTAAATAAATACATTCATTTACATAGAGAATGAATGAATATCTCGTTAAAAAATTTCATAATAAATTAATGATATTAAAAAAAATTAACAATTAATACATCTAAAAATGAATTTATGTTTCTTATGATTAGGATAAAAAAATATATTCATTTGTTTTTTAACTGAGGTAGATGTATGTTATTTGCTTCTATAATAATTAAAAAAGAAAACATAAAAATTGAGAGTGGGAGCAACAAATTGGGATTCTTGGAGAAATTTTCTTTATACAAATAAGGAGTGGGGAGTGATCGTCATGCAAAAAAGATGAGATATGGATAAGGAACAGTTCCTGACAGGCTTTCAACGGGAGAGACACATAAATGAATTAAATACACACAGGGATGAGAGGGATTTAGAGACTGTGCATGTATGGGATTGTACAGTTGAAGATGATTTAAAAGAATTAATTAATACTATACTTATACCAAGATGCATATACTTTTCAGTAATTCATAACTTAAGAACTACACAGTTAAACGTGTTTTGACTTGAAACAATTTTGGATTAGGTGATCTTTTATGAAGTTTTTTAGGAAACGTGTAAGTAAGAACAAAGTACATTGAAAAATCTTGTATTGGTTTGTGGAGATAGTCGTTGATATGGAAAGCAACCAGGCATTAAATTTTTGCCAAGTTTTGTAGAAACAAAACTCAAGTGTTAATGATAGTTTTAAAATCCTCCAAAACCTAAGTTGAATATATGAGAAATACATTTTTCAATGGCTACCCGAGCTAAGTTGCTGGATTGAGTTACTAGTTCTTATTGGTTCAAAGTTAAGTTAGTTGGTTTTTATTGAATCAATTACTTAAACGATTTAAATACTTAACCGAATTGGTCATGATTTCGATTCCTAGTCAACTCTCGAGTTGAGTCATTGGTCAAAGTTGTTAGTTCTTTTTGGTTCATAGTCAAGTTGATTAGTTCTTACAAATGGATTGGTCATGATGTTGGTTTCCACTTCAACTGGTGATGTTAGTCCAGTCCTCATAACATTGTTCTCTCTTATATTTTTTTTTTTGTATTCAACGGGGCCAAGGCCCAAAATAAGAAAATTACATCAAAATAACTCTAGAGGTAGCAACTCCCCTAGCATCAACACTAAGCAGCCTCTGCACAACTGCAGGTGGTTACTCCAAAATTAAAAAATAAAATGAGAAATATTTTAAAACAAACTTGGAGAAATAAAATAAAACAAAAAACATATAATTCGAGACCAAGACATAACCATCCACTACTACTATATATTTTGTACTAGTGCGTGTATCCCGTACGATGCACGGGATGAAATTTTTGGTAAGAGACGGAGTAAATTTTTTAATTTATACATAATAATATATAAACAAATTTATATACTCAGTTTAAAAACATTTGATATATGAATCATATTTTAAGAAAATATTTATTAATAATAAGATTTTATAATTACTAATTTAAATTCAATTATTTCTAGTTTCAAAAAGTATTTATAATAATTTTAAAGTTTAACATTTCAAGAACTCAGTTTAATTATTTATTACAAATTTCTTTGAATATTTTTTCTGAGTTTAATAGTATATATATTGAAATTAAATAATTTAGGAACAAACACCAATGTACATAACCAATTTCCTTTTTTCAATTACTACTACTTGTAATTTTAATACTATATATTGAAAGAGTAAATGAAACAATAAATTAGATAAGTGACAATTAGGAAAGAGAAGGATTATTTGTTTCTAAAAAAAATATGACTTCGTAATCAATGGTGGATCCAAAAAATAATTGAGGAGAGTTACGAAATCAAATAATTTTTATCATATATTAATAAATTTTGTCATGCATTGTATTTGTATTTATAAAAATAGATAATTTTTAAAAAAATAAATTAAAAATATTACCATTTTAAAATTCTTAATTTATTAGTAAAGTATAATAAGAGACATAATAAGAATAAATTAAAGAAATAAAATAATAATTTCCTCCATTGATATTGTGGAAATATTTGACACATATAATTGATGAATCGATTAAATTCTAATTAAATACCAATTGATAAAATATGTGATACATATATTAAAATATATTTTTAAATTAATATATTTTTAAATTAATATATTTTTAAATAATGTTCAAAACAATTTAAATGCTTTAAACAAATTTTCTATCTTAACAAATAAAACAACATAATTTAAATTTATTTTTTAATTTAGTATACTAATTTTATCAAACTAATTTAAATTTATTTTTTAATTTAGTTTGATAAAATTTATTAAATAAAAAAAATTAAGTTTATTAAATAGAATTTGTAAAACATTTTGGGGATTAATTATATTAGAGATTGAAATAAAATTATTTAAAGCAAAAATATCCTTATATTCTTAAATTATAGGGAAATGAACATCTATTTTTAAGATTAAATTAATGTTGTAAAATACTTTTGAGATTAATTATAATATTGATTGAAATAATTTTGAAAAACATTTTCAAAATCAATTATCTTTTTATATATAAAAGTTTAACAAAAATCTTAAATATAATATAAACATTATATTAATTAATTAATATAATTAATTAATAAGGAAATAAAAATATTTTCAATATTAATTCTGTTATTGATTGAAATAATTTATCAAAAAAACTTTCAAAATCAATCATATTTAAAAAATGTTGCAAGGCTCTTTTATTTCAAGTTATTTTAGAGATTAGTTGAGAGAGTTAACTTTATTATGTGGTCAATTTATTAAATATATTTTTGTCATGGGTTCAAATTCAAATATAATTTATAGTTACTAATTATTATGAAATAAATTTTATTCCGTGAAAATGTAATTATGTATATTATTTTAAATTTTAACGTAAATCATTTATTTATGAATAGAAATTATAACCCTACGTTACTCACAAAATTTAATTGCCATTAATATCAATTAATTCAATAAAAAATGTATGTTAATAGCATTTTCAAAATCAATTATCTAATTAAAATTAAAATTACAGTAACAGAAATTATATACTAATTAAAATTTAAACTAAAACCAGGAAAATTAGCATATAATTTGGTAGTGGTGGAAGAATTAAAGTATCCCAACGTGGGAGTTAATATAACCTCATTTCTTGCAATTGAATCCTATCATTACAAAATTAACCAAGCAAATTTGTATTCCTTTATACAATTGAAGAATGTGAATTGAAATGCTATGAACTTGATATGTGATATTCTAAAATGTCCATCTAATATATTTTATGATATGTGACAGTTAAAAAGATGATCAAAAGACTAAAAAAAAGTGTAAAAAATTTTGTACAAAAGAATTGTAGGCACTTATAATCATCAAGCTACAAATACCTTATTCTCCTCTACATGTGTGAAGGATCATCAAAATTCAGATTATTCCTTTTATCTTTTCTTTTTTCTTTGTCTCTTCATTTTTTGAAGCTTTCTTAACTTGTAGCATCTTTCCCCTTTGTTTCTAGAGTTAACATAAGTTTTTTTTTTTTTTTTACCTTGTAACTTTGAGGATGACTTATTTAAAACATCGTTTGTGTGAGATTTTGATTATACACCCACTTTATTTTTCTTCCCTTGGCACTTCGTGCATGTCTTCAAATGATTAGAATTTTTAGATAAAATTTATCGACTCAAGAATTCATTCAAACTAATCAAATTTAACTTAAACGTTAGTTTTTATGATCACCAAAATTCAAAACCAAAAGACAAATAGAATTATTTCTTTTAAAAAAATGAATAAAGCAACAATGTGAATAACACCGCATCAACAAAAGGAAATAAAAAATAAGACAATTAACATTATCAAATAAACTAACAATCATAATTTTTTTTTTCTAGAGAATGAGTTTTAAAAAATATACCTTTTTTTTTCCTTATACAACTACAGATTGAGTCACTGACAAAGGACTTTCTAAAAACATTTTTGTTTCTAATGTTATAGACAACAAAACCAAAAATTAAGGAAAAAAGAGAGGGGGTGAATGAGAAAAAAAATCACCACAAAAAGAGGAAAAGAAATCAATACCTCAAGATTGAAGGAGAAGACAAAGCGTAATAGCAGTTGGAGGAAAGAAGGAATAGAAAACAAAATAAGAGAGTGAGAAATTATTATATGAGAAAGAAGAGACACATAGAGAAGAACAGAAGAGACATTGAGAAGAAACAGAGATGTAAAGAGAAGATGACAGGAAAGAGAATTTAATAAAAATTTTGAAATATTTGAAATTTGGATTCAATTAACTAATTAATGTCTAGGAGAGATTTGTTGAAATTTAAATTAAATGGTATTTATTCAAATGGTAATAGAATTCAAATTTAATTTTTTTAGTTACATTTAATTCATTAATTATGTTGACTTTTCTTAAATGTGAAATTACTTTTTTATCCTTGAATTTTTTGGGGGGAAAATCTAATTGCTAGGTGTATATTCCTTTAAGTAATAAAGGATTTTGATGAAATTAATTTGTCATCAATGAATAGAAAAACTAACCTTATATAGAATCACCAAGAGAAGGATAGGCAAAGATTCATTAACAGCAACAACAATATATAATAAATACTCTCTTTGGACTTGAAATATAAGCAACAAAAATTGCATGTGTGTTGGACTAAAATATAAGTAAATTTTAACTAACTCTATCATATTAATGATATCATCTCCAAAATATCCTTCATTTAATTAAAGTTTTGTTTCTAACAACCTTTTCTTTTTTTGTCACATGCAATTAAATGCATGAAGTACTTTAGAAAGTGTGTTAATTTTTGTATTAAGATTATCAAAATTAAATAATACTAATTATTTTTTTTTAAAATATGAATAATTTTTTTTTTGTTTATATTTCAGTATGGAGGAATTGCTTATTAAGTTCAGACATGTCTAAAAGTTCAATCATGTCTTCTTATCAAATTTGCTCAAAAGTCGTTAAGAACGTACAACTTAGTGGAATCCCTAAATTATCTTTGGCGTATTATCACATGCAAAATCCCAAGACGTACTCAAGAAAATACAAAACAACAATGCTTCAATGATAAAAAAAAAAAATCAATGATAAAAAAACAACAACAATGCATCAATTTTTCTTTTCTTTTAAATTTTCTAGTGAGAACTCAGAATCCAAACCCATGACTATCTGTTGAGCCAATGGTTAGCAGAAGAACCATTTCAACTTTGAACCTTAGCCTCCTTCTTGTTCTCCCACTTGTCCAATCGTTTCTTTGCCGTTTTCACCTGCGCTCATCATATTGTACCATATATGGATGGTGACTTAATTTTTTTTTTTTTTTGAAAAGGACTTAATTTTGATTAACTATTAGTATAGAATGTTTTTACATTTTCATTTAATCATATATACTTTATTATTGCATTAAGGAAGTATGAAAAGTTTGATGTATGGGACCGTTGAGTTAATTTCAAAACATTCATCGGTAAAATTTAACATATATAGAGTTATCGAAGAAAATAATTTTATCACGAGTTACTCCTATATGAGGATGTATTATTTTGGATAAAATATGTTTTTAGTCTATGTACTTTCATAAAAATTTGATTTTAGTTCTTGTACTTTTGAATCAATCATTTTAGTATTCAAATTTTGAAAAATAATTGTTTTTAGTCCCTCCCCTCTAATAGTGATAATACTGTTAACGGAAATACAATTTTCGACGGCTATAAACCGCTACAAAATACACATTTCTCATGTATTTTAACTCAACATCATTAGCGGCTAAAAACCGTAACAAAGATTATTAAAAAAAATAGACTTAAACTCAACGAGAAGTCCGTCTCTTCCATTAATGACGACACATTATGTGCCTATTTTTTTTAATAATCTGTGGCGATTTTTAGCCGCCAGTGATGTTGAGTTTAAATATATGAGAAATATGTATATTATGGCGGTTTATAGCCGCCGGAAACTGCATTTCTGTTAACAATATTAACACCATTAGAGGGGAGGGACTAAAAGCAAGTATTTTTCAAAGTTTGAGAACTAAAATGGTTGATTCGAAAGTACAGGAACTAAAATCAAATTTTTCTGAAAGTACAGGGACTAAATACGTATTTTACTCTATTATTTTAAGTTGAATATTGAATAATAATGCTGAATCATGATGATGTTTAACATGATTATGGAGAAACTAATATTACCTCTTTATACCAATCAGTGCGTAGTGTGATCCATAATAAAATGAGGGTCTGCAACATTGTTCCGCCGATCATGCCGGACCATATTCCCTATATTACATATCGAATTAATCGAAGTTTTCATCAATTATAATTTGATAGATCAGAGTCAGGTTTTCTCTTGGCTATGTTTGAAGTTTATCTTCCTATCTATCCCATACATGGTAAATCTGATACAAAATTGGACCTTGCCCCGTAGAAATAACCAAGTACTAATATCAACCAACTAATTCTAAATTTTCATATAACATTTTCTTATTAATCTACTTATTAAATATAAATTTAATTTTTATACATTGTCAGTATAAATTTTTCTAAAATATCAAGCAAATAGAAATCATTCTAAGTATAACTTTTAAAATAAGGATTAAACATATTTTTAGTCCCTATAAATATTGAAAAGTTCGTTTTTAGTTCCTCAATTTAAATTGACGATTTTTAGTCTCTCACTTTATAAAATGTGTCACAATTGAACCCAGTTACTAACTCTGTCAACTAGCATTAACGGTAATTTAATTTTTAGCGATAAAAAAAAGCTGCAAAATGTGAATTATAGATTACAAAATGTGATGGTTTTTAACCACTACAGAAGTCACAATGCCACAGACTCTGACATCCTCACCGCCTTTGACGCCGTCGTGAACGAAGGTAATCTGTGGCGTTGTGAATTTTTTGATGGTTAAAAATCGCCACATTTTGTAATTTAAATTTTGTAATCTATAATTCACATTTTTGTAGCCGTTTTTTACCACTAAAATTAAATCATCATTAACGCTAGTTGACAGAGTTAGTAACTGGGTTCAATTGTGGCACATTTTATAAAATGAGGGACTAAAAATCATCAATTTAAAATTGAGGGACTAAAAACGAATTTTTCAATATTTATAGGGACTAAAAAAATGTTTAACCCTTAAAATAATTATTACAAAAATCAACAATTTTATCATACATAACAGATTATTATTAGACGACAATATAAAAAAAATTACACTCTCAATACATTTTAATTAAATTCATTAAATGTTTTCAGGAGATTTAATGCATTTTTATTAAATGTTTTTTTATAAAATATAAATAAATAATATTGTAACAACATGTATTTTACTTATGTAACCTGCAATAAATTATTGATAAGGCTCAATAAAATAACATGCTACCTGCACACCTAGGCCGAACTTGAAGCCCAAAACGCAACCCAACGGAACTCCAATCCCATAATAACAGCCCACATTTACATAGGCCACAGTGGCTTGCCATCCGCACCCAACAGCCACTCCTACAAAAATAAGAAATGGTGGCTCTTTCAGTTTTTGTAATAAATGTTCTCAAGTTAAATTTTTACAAAATATTATCATATAAAAATTTTATATTTATTTTTTTTACTAGGGGGAAGCGTGCCTCTCTATATTTTTAAATAAAAATAAAAACAAAGAAAAAAAAGGTTGGAACGTTAAATTAAAAAAGAATAAAGGTAACGGGAAAGAAAAAAACTGATAATATAAAAGTAATGAGGTGAGATAGTTACTGTAGTTTAATAGAGAATAGTGAAAGTTTAAGAAGAAGTGTAAAGGTAAAATCTATCTATATTTATTAATAAAACAAAGTCCAGGCTGGGACACGTGTCAATGCCTGGTAAAAAAATTTCCCGCCTAAACATTTTTCTTCTTTTTTTCTTTTTTCTATTACCTACAAGGCTACAACCCTCATTCCCTCTTCCTTCATCTTTCCCGCACAAATTCACCCTCCTTTCACGCCTCCCCCTTCTCTCACCTAGAATCCTCCTTCTCCTTCTTCCGGTTTCATCCTCCCATGGCCTTTATTTTTCTTCACTGTTCTTCATCACCTCTCTTTGTCTGATTCACCGTTCTTCTTCTTCTTGCAAAAAAAACTCTCTTTCCTCTTCCAATCCCTAATCCTTCTGGGAATTGTTTCTTACCTTTTCCTTTACATTTCTCCTAATATAATTTCAAGAAAACCCCATTGTGACTGAACCCTAGCTTGTGGGTTCACATCATTTCCGACTATCGAGGTTATTAACTCTCAAAACTACTCCAATTAGTGGTTTCCACTTCTTCAATTATTAAGTTTATTGATACTTGCGTGATGATGCTGGGAGTGGCTAGAGGAGATTGAAGACGGTGCGAATGGTGTTGATGGAAGAGACATGATGGTTGTTTGACATTGTTGTGGTTATTTTTTTGTTCTGATCTTTATACTTTTTTCCTCTTTCTCTAATTTTTCTTTAATTAATTTTCAGGAAATTCAGTTTTACATAGGAGAGCAGTCGATTTTTACTTGCCCTCTATTCCAAAGGAAAAAGGTTTGATCTTTCTAACAATATCATTCGCTAGAAAATTATTAGATTGTTATATCTGTAACTGCACACTAAAAAACAGTAATCTAATAACTCATATCTTTCCTAATATATCTATAATTCAAAATAGAAATTTTATATTTTTAAAATTCTAATTTTATTGATATTTGTTTGTTCAAAATTAATCAGATAGAGTAGTGGAGATGAACTTTCACAACATGAAGAGGAAGACACCACAGTCTTTGTGCAAGCAACATGACATCCTTGCAAAATTTGAAAAATAAAGAAATGGATTCTCCTTCATTTTTAAGGTTCTTATCATCACACCCTTTCTTCAAAGTAATACTTTTCAAGTTAATTTTTAGGAATATGCACATTAGGGACTGTTATGTTAATTTTATTGTGCTCATTTGACTCCAACTAATTGCACCAAATTTTAAAAATAGTATCCTACCTACTAGAAAGGTTTTGCATCTTTTGTATAATTATCCTTTAAACTTTGCTGACAGAAATTTTTCTAGAGTAGGAAAAAGCCCTCAAGGATCATTAGAGTCTAAAATTTTCAAACTATTTTTTTGTCACCAAATGCCAACTATGTGAATGATCATTACTCTAGATAAAATTTTTAACAAATTTATCAATCTTAGAGTAAATTGATTGAGAGATCCACGTACTAATTTTGCATGCTATTGATAGGCATGGATGAGAGGAGTGATTTGGCTAGATAGATTCTACTAAGCTTTCTTCAACAAATTTTGTTTTCAAGAAGCTAGCCAATTATAAAATTTAATATGTCCTATAAGATAGTGAACAAGATTCTAAATAAAATTCATAGTAGAATCGATTGAAAAATACTCTTTTTTCTTATTGGGAATTTCTTTAGAGATGTACTTGCTTGATTTCTCTATGCTTAAGCTTGATTTATGTCCAGGCTTGATATGCAAAATGTGATCTTTTTTTAGGCTTGATTTATGTCCAGGTTATGATTCATGTTAGATTTCTCAAAAAAAAAAAAAGTTCATGGTAGATTATATTTTATAATTCATAGCCATCATGTCTCTTAAGTAGTGGGTACATGTATGGTTTTTGGTTGCCGTCAATCAAGTGGAAAGCTATATTAAAGATAAAAACTTGACTTTTCATCCTTTTCATTGGCTTCTAGAAGATATGGTAACTACTTGGTTGGATTGAGCTAGGTAAATACTGGGTTTTCAAATGTTTGGCCACAGTCAACCAAGGGTCAAAATCCAGTTTAGAATAATTCTCATGTTATAAGCATTCTTCTCAAAGATAATGAATGAGACACAGGAGCAAACAACAAATATCTTATGTTGGCATGTTGTTAGCAATTCTATTCTATACTATATATTACACGCATTCTTTTGACTTTTAAGGGTTATAATCAATCAATCTTTTTTTACCAGACCCCTGACCCTGAGCAATTGCAGAAGGAGAATGTTCCCCCTCATCTTGTGTCACATAAGGTATTTTCCTTTCTATTTCTATGCTACTTCAATAGTTAGAGTTATAATGCATCTTCCATGCTGTAAACATTCTTAGGAAATCGGCTTTCTCTCAGCCTTCTGCTTCCATCATTGAATGCTTATAATATTGGACAGGTTTGAGGTCCATCAAATTATTACGATTAATAACTAGAAAGGAAATAATTCATTCCTATTGGCAGGAATTTGAATTTTTTTTTGTATCTTCTGTCTGTTGAGTATCCTTCTCCCACTCTTAGATCCCACTTCTTAATAAAATCTACTGATGTTCCAATGAAATGTGGATTTTTCATGCCTGAGCAGTTTTTACTAACGGTTTTGATTAACAAGGCTATGCAAATTATATTTTAGCACTTAAAAATCCTATTTGCTATCCCAGTTGTTGGCAATCTGTGAACATAGAATTGCTGTAGAAGATTTTATTTGGGGCATCAATTCTTTTGACCAGTAGGAGTGGATCTTGGGAAGTTATGAATTTGATAAGTGACCCTTTACCTAAAATAACAATGCTTAATAAGATTTATAATGTTTTCATGTTGAAATATAACAAAGCAGAATGAAAAATCCTGCTGCCAAGACCTTTTAGTTAAGACATCTGCAAGTTTCTCTTATAAATGCCTGTTAATCTCTATCTGCTTTGTTATATTTTGTTGTACTGATTATAGAAGCCTTGTCACAATAAAGATAGAGATGTAGTTCAACCTCCAGTCTATGTTTTTGCATCAACTTTAAATTTTTGTTATAGTAAAGGATTCGGAAGATGTATCAATAACATGGATTGATGTTGCTACTACTATATAGACCCATTATGCATGTTTATATTAACTTCAACTCTTAAAAAAAACTCTTATGTTATTTTCAATGTAGCACTTGGATGACAATCATTGTCCCTACTAGCATGATTGCTTACCTCTATCTCTATTCTCATGGGGAAGTATCATTGACAGGTACACTACCCCTTGCCTAAAGCAGAAAGAACAAATTTTCAATCTTCAAGCAGCAACAGACACAAAATATTTGCTTCCTATAATGTATCAATGATATTAGGTTCACCATCATTGATACATTATAGGAAGCAAGTTTTCAGACACCTTGGGAGACAAGTTTCCAAATTTTGACTCTGACTGGGGCCTGATCATTGCAAGTGATATCTTATTATGTAAGATTATTATTGTTTACTATCTTGGTTAGCCATTTTTCCTATTTTTTTTAACTAAATATTAGTAATGCAATGTATCCATTAAGGAATAGACTGCCATTGTTACTGGTTTGTAAACTAGTAAAACTACCAGTATTTCTCACATATTGAAATGTATAAAGTTACTAGAAGAATTAAAAAGCCAGATCTCATGTTCCATAGAAGAATTAAAAACACCAGTAAAACTCGCATTCATCATAGTTGAGTTTAATATTTAGTCAAATTCCACAAATTAATTTTGTATTTTAATATTATTTAGCAGTTGCTGAGATTAAGTATTCTATTCTTGTATGCAGATCTTCATGCAAAACTGCAATTGTAATAATAATTGAAGCACCATAGGTGAAATTCTTTCTCTTTTATGATGTGTGAATCATGATTTGCAATATGTGTTTTTGTAGAGTATTTTAATCTTTATGTGTTCTCTCTAACTAGGGGAAGTTATTATCTCTCTCATGCTTTACCTCTAACTTTACCTGTGAATAGTTACTATTTAAAAAAAGGTAAGTGTGCAAGAGGAATTTGAAATTGATCTACCTATGTAATGATGAAATTTGAAACTATCAATTTCATCTTCTAATTCCCTTACCAATCATATTTACATATCATGTACATAGATAAATGGTTTTACTGTTATAGGTAGGACCAAGTGAATCTAAGAGGGAATGGGAAAAAGGAGGTGCAGTCTGCAGTGGATGCCATTCTAAAAGTTTCTGAAAAATGGTCTCAGAAGTTGTAAGCATGAAGAAGCTTACGGGAGAGAAAGAATAACTTTTGGGATAAATGATACAATTGTAAAGATGCATTTAAACCAGATATCAGAGCACATGGCCATGAATGTTTTATATTAATTACAGTATGTTTTAGTGGCGAAAGCAGTATTAATAAAGCCAAAATGTTGAAACTCTGGGATATGGAAGTGCGTGGTGCGTCAAAATTATAAGAGGGGTGCGTTTTTTAGATTTATTGTGTTGGACTCGAGGAAAGCATGATGTAGTGGGTTTGATGTGCATTATGGAGTGTACTGTCTTTAATTGTATGCTTGCTATGTAGTGTGCTGTTTCATGGAACATCAAGTTCGTGAACTGCACAAAAATTATGGGGAATTAAAAACTATGGCAAATTATCATATAGATTCTAACCAATAATTATATATCAAAAGCATCATGATGCTCCCCACAAAGAGATCAAGGCACTTTCGAAGGTACAAGAAGAACAAAATAGACTGCATATTAGAGCTTTTAAATATAAATATGATTACATGATTTAGATATATGCCATGTATTATAAATATGATAAGCAAATATGCAAGTATTCAAATCTCTCTCTTTCTCTCAATAAAAAGGAAAGAAATGACATGGAAGGTAAATATTGTATAATTAATTTAAATATATCATCATTAATTATTTAAATAATTAATAACAAAAAATGTTATATATATATATATATATAATTGTGTATATTAAATTTTAGAAAATTAAAAAAAATCTTAGACATGTATACTTGAATAGTATAAATTTACTTATATTTTTAAATCATATATATTTTGTATACTTGATACATTTTAAAACGATGAAATATCAATTAATTTTGTAATTATATAAAATTTTGTAGATTTAAAACGAGGAAGATATGACTTGGAAAGTAAATATTGTATAATTAATTTAAATATATTAATAACAAAAATGTTTTTAATTTTATTTAATTTTAGAAAAATAATATCACATTTTTTTAAAAGTAAAATCCTAATATATAGAAATAAGTGATTTTCCTAAAAAAAAATAATTATTTTTTAAGGGTAAGTTAAATTAAGTATGGACATCTCACTTAAATATGACACATGAACAAGTTAGTTTTTTTTTTCCTTTTTCCTACATGAGCAAGTATAGAATAACTAGATTTAAATTTTGTTTACGACGTTATGAAAAAAAAAATTAATGTTTATTCAAGTCATTCCAAACTTATTTACTTAATGAAGTTTGAATGACTTTTTTTTTTAGTGATGGAGTTTGATTGACTTAACTCTAAAATGTTAGTATTATCTAAATTTCAAACTGAGATAATTTAATATTATATTATTTTTCTTTAATGTATGTACTTTTTATGTGATTTAAGATATTTTATTTTAAAATTTCATTTCATTTTAATCTGTACTACTTTTTTAAGTCATTTAATAAATTAATATGATCTAAATTATTAAATTTATCATATTAGTCACATTACATAGCATTTATTTTCTATAATAAATTAATAAATGGGCATGGTGATGCACTTAATTACCAGACAGGACGGGTTGGATTCCATTGAGAATGAGAGTGACGGCCAAGTAGGGACAGAGGTCTGAGACAGCGTTGGCCACAGTTTCACCATCTGTGAATGCATAGCTTACAACCCGACGCAGTGCAAGGACCACCACTGCTTCTATCACACCAATTATGAAAGAAACCATATTCACTACAATTACTGAAAATGCTGCAGACTTCGGATGCCCAGCCCCCAACTCGTTACTCACCCTCACGCTGCCAACCAATTCATCACATGCAACATACTTATTTATTTATCTTCATTAATTCAAACATAACCATATTGAAAATTAATCTAACCTTGCAGCTGCATTAAATCCAATTCCAATATGCAGCATCAACCCTGTTATTGCCATGCTGCAGTCACAAGTCATAACCATATTAAATGTGCTTATGGTGTCATGTTATAAGCTTAACTGAAATCAATTACATCCAGATTATGGTTGAAAACAGTTAATGGTGAGTAAAACAAACAAAATGAGATGAAAATAAAATACAATAATGAAAGGAATTTATTATATCAGTATTTGATTTTTTTTTTTAATAAAATGGGAAAGATGATTTTATTGCCACCAAATTAGAGAAAAAATAAAGGTATTGGATATATAAAATAAAATGAAATAATTTTAGCAGGTTATATTACACCCTATTCTTCAATGCACCTACAATAATTATTCTCTTAACCCATGATTTTTTTATTAATAGAGAAAATTTATGAAATTAAATGTAAAAAAAAAAAAATCTAAATTTAATAAGTGAATAGAAAAGATAACACACCCACACACAATCAATGAATAAAAATATCACAAGTATAACAATATATATATATATATATATATATATATATATATATATATATATATATATATATATATATTTAATTGGTGTGTATAACAAAATATCATCATTAGGTGAAGGGGACACATCAATGGATATACTATATATAACAATTGATTAGTGTCTTTTTGATGTGCTATAACAATTGATTAGTTGTCAAAACTATTCCTTTCACAACGGAAAATGTTTTTACACCCTAATAGAGAGATAAGAGTGTAAAATAAATATAAAAATTCACGACTGAAGAAATTAAAATTATTTAATTATTAAAGGTATCCATAATTGGTTAAAAGGCACTATTAAGAACTCCTACCAGATTTTGATACTCCAGAGTTACCATGAGAATTGAATCCCAGTAATATAAGTTTAAATGTTTGATTTACAACCGCACATAGCGGTTTTTCTTATGAAACTAACAGAGGATCGATTATATCCTTCCTAACAGCTAAGGTGCAATTAACAACATGAACAAGGTGACACCTATAATGCTATGTACTAGGGCCTAGGGGTGGCAAAGTGGGCTTGGCCGGACGGGCTGGCCCGCCAGCACACCTTAAAGTGGCAGGATTGGGTAGAGTCTCCAGCCCGCTCCGCCTAATCCGCCAACCCGTTGGGCCAAAGGCGGGACGGGGCGGGCTGGCGTTAAAAAATAGTAAATTAATAATATATTATATATGTTATAATGTATTAATGTTATATTGATTGAGAATGACTGTACTGAATGATTGTACTGAGTGACTTAGTGAGAAGACTAATTATTTTGTGTTCTTGATTGTACTATTTATAATTTACTATTGTATTTTGTGTTGAAGGATAAATTTGTTGTGAATTTATATTGATGCAATGAGTATGAAAAGCATAAAAAAGCTTGCTATTTAACTTTTGTATAAGTCAATTTATAACTTGATTTTATCATTTAGTTACTAGCCCGTTTTGCATCAAAGCATCTATTTTTTGTTTTCAAATCTGGTGGACCAGTGGGCCAGTCCGCCAACTCGCCAATCCACCCATAAGCGGGACGGGCCAAGATGTCCAGCCCGTACTTACTATAGCAGGCCGGCCCAGCCCGACCCGTTTTCGACGGGCTAGAAGCGGAGCGGGACGGACCAACCCGTTTTGTCACCTAGTATGTACTGTAATATTATCCTCCTTATTTATTTATCATTATTAAAACTTAAAAGTGACCCAACGACTTGACTACGAAGAGACGTAACGTAATACTATTACTATGGGTGTGACTGGCAACTTCTGCGATAAATACCTTTCTTGTCAGATAACAAAATGACAGTGGCCAAGTGCCAACTACTTCTTTTATTTCTTTTATTAATTCTTAAAGTTGGAAACATTTCGTCTAGATCCATTGAATGCTTTGTTTGGATGACGAAATAGAACAGTTAAAAATAAAAATAAAAATAGAAAGGTTAATTTAAACAGAAAACCGTACAATTCGAATTTAAACATTTTAGAAATATTTATCACCATTAAAAAATAATTTTACTTGACGATAAGCTAAGGAAAACAATCCATCTACATCAAATGCTATTTAATAATACTAAGAAAAAAGAGAAAAAAATATAAATATGATGATAAGTAATATAAGTATATAACGTGATAAAAAGAGAGAGAAAAATAAAAAATATTGATAAAAGGTTTAATATATAGAAGTGTCTATATATTATCATGATCTAAAGCTAATTTGTTTACACCATTTTTTATGTACAAAGACAATGTTTCATTTCTGGTTAAGTGATACGTGGCTCTGTACTTAACCAATTGTTTTATAAATTAAACTATTGTACTAATTTTTCTTTGAATAATTTATATTTAGCATGCTTAAAAACTTTTTAGATTTGAATCATGTATGTAATATGCAGGTCATACTTTTCCCATGTACTGAAATTCGGACCACTTGTTCGTGAGACTCGTGTCGTTTTGATTATTTTGATTTTTCATTTATCAGTTATTATATGTATTTTTTTTTCTTTTTTCTCTTTTTCTTAAAAGTGTATATACTCAATTGGGGGTGTAAAAGTATCGTTTTCCAAATTCTAATACCACATATCGAAAATAGCTGAGGTATGTATGATTCCAAAGATTTTCATACAAATATGCTATGAAGACATGTTCTATGTTTTGGTTGTTGAATAAATAAATTAAAAAATATAAAAATAAAAAAATAATGTTCATACAATAAAATTTTGCAGCGTCTTTTACACGCATTTACATTTTTTTTTTATCTTTTTTCTGTCAAGTTACTTATCTTATATTTTACATATTTTCTGCCTTCTTTTACTTTGTCCTTTGTGGACAATTTATTGTAAAAATTTAATGTATAAATAACAATACTCAAAAACAAAACAAATTTACGAGTGCACTCAGATCGTGAAATGGTTTTGGTCAATAAAAGTTAGCACCACGTGTCTTTTCCTATAAAAAAACATTGACTAGTGTTATTTTAACTAAAAAATTCTATAACATTATGTATAACTCATTTATTATATATCACTTATTTTATCTCATTTCCCCCCCTCTTTTTTCTTCTTATTTCTCTCCTTATTGTAAAGGATGCATGTTATGAGAATGTGCTGTTAGAATGGTAATATCGATCATTTCTACATCAATATTTTACAATATATATAACAACATTTTATCCTCATTTTTCTCTTTTTTTTTTTTTTTCTTTTTCTGATCTCCCTTTTCAATTGTAAAAATTATTCTAAAAGCTGTGGGATTATAGTTATCCAACTAATAAGGTACGAGCCTCTCGGTGTTTTTTTTTTTTGAAAGGCAAATAAGGTAGTATATTCAACCAAAAAAGGATTTACATCAAAGCTGTATAGTATTGAGTAAAGGACAGAAGAAAAAGGACCATGCATCCCACATAGAGTTAAAAGACTATAGGGGAAGTCCTATAAAAGAAAAACACCCACAAAATGACGAAGAATCACATAGGTACGAGAGCCTCTGTATGTTGAGATATTAAAACTGATCACACTATTAATTCTTCACGCTTGAGCTTGTTGAAGAATTGATTTTGTGTAATGTCATCATTTTAAATAAGAGAAATTCTATTCAGACAGTTAATTTGTATAATTTTTCATCAAGCAAAAAAAGAGAAATAGAAAGAAAAATTATTATATAAAATAATTAACGTGATAAAAAATAAAGTGCGATGTTATAAAAATATGATAAATTAAAATACACGAATAATATAATTAAAAAAAAAAAAAGCGATTTCAGATTTTCAATGTCCCAAAAAAACGAACTTAGCAGAATGAAGTGCTCGTACCATATTAGTTGTGCATCGAGTGACTCTCAGCATGAAAAAGAAAAGGGCCTAAGGAAAGGAAAACACCGTGCAAGACTTTCTCTTGCACCATCCACTACAAAGTGAAATAAACATGCATGGTACAAGTGGTCTCACACTCTCAGCTCACTGGTCCCATGTGTTTATTTCACCCCCAACTGTCTCGTGCTTTTTTCCTTTAATATGTTGGATGACATAGCAGGAGAAATTATTATATGATTTAATACTATTATTTGTCTTTAGTTCTAACTAACCTATGTGATATATATTATTTGTCTTTAGTTCTAACTAACCTATGTGATATATATGTATTTGAGTTTTTTAATTTATAAGAAAGGTTAATATAATTCAATTATATGTTAGGAGAGAAGATTGTTTGAGATCATAGTAATTTTATATCATAATAGTTTTTGGTAGGACAAAAGTTAGATACATCATCTAAGATGTTATTTGTATTGTTTTTTAATCAGAATTAAAATTTCATTTTAGATAATATGTATAATTTATTTAAGTTTTATTCATTTTGATAAAGTTTTAAAAGATGGATTATGACAATATTTTTTACTATAATACCAAAGTTTTAGTGGTGTTTGAAACTTGTACCACAATTATGACCACATCAATAACATTTGTTCATAATTTATTGTAATATAAAAAATACATTAAAACTTCAAACAACAGTTACGATGACAATTTAAAACCTTGATTTTTGATAGGGTGTAGAGGATGGAAGTTTAAGAAAGTAATTAAAGCTAAGATCATTACTTACCAAACAGAGATGGAATCAAGAGAGAGCTGAGGGTTATCAAGCAGGCCAGTAATGAGCACGAGCACCTGAAAATACCAAGTCTCCAAGCACAGCATCACCGCGGACGCAGCCGATAGCTTAACAAAATCCCAGAGTCCAGAGAAGGCCTCAACACTAAACCCAGTCCAAGTATGCTTAAACTTGGGAGCAAGAACAATATACAAAATCTGGGCTCCAACAATGATCCACCAAGACAAGCTGAGCATCAAAGAGGACCCTATGATCCCAAACCCCAACTGGTACACCACCACCCAACTCAGCACCACGTGCAGCACCAGCGTGGCCGCGGAGATGTAAGTGCTGGGGGCCACCACGCTCTGCGCCTGGAGAAACTTCTGTATGGGGAAGTTCACCGCGTAAGCGTAGATCTGCGGGATCAGACCGTACACGAATACCGCAGCCACTGATGCCAGCTCGGGTGGCTCGCCCAGCAAGAGAAGAAGGGGTTTGCAGAAAATGTACACCACCGTTAAGGGAATCCCAGTTATGGTTAGTACAATAACTGCTCTCTGCATGTATACCCCTAGCATGTCATATTTGTTCGCTCCGTACGCTTGCCCACATAAAGTCTCCACTGCACTTCCCATACCCAACTGCACAAACCAATTAATCCATAAATAACCACAACACCAATATTATCTGATATTTTACTCCTTCTGATATGTTTGTTAGGTTCAGTTATTCAATTGGTATAATTTTCCTTGCGATGGAGCAATTATATAGCATGATGATTATGGATTTCTTTTTTTTTAATTAAAAGTGGTAGAATGGGAAACTAGGCAGCCAGAATATGATCAGAAAAGAGCTGAAACTGACAGTAAAGATTTACTTACAAGATTGCTAAAGAGGTTCGAACTACAAACAGTTTTATTCAATTACACTACTTAACTAGTAGTAGTCTCTAATCGTCAAAAAAATCTTCTTAAAGTAAGTTGTCCACCAAGCAGTCAACATGGATTTTGGCTTGTGAGTGTGACTATGTCACATGTAATTCATAAATCAATAATATACCTATAGTATGAGCATGAAAAATTGACCATACGAATTTTAAGTTTAGGTATGGGAAATAAAATGAATGTATATAGTATACCATTAGGCCATAGGCGAAGAGCTGAATGCCACTGTTGCCAAGGTTGGCAGCAGCGAGTTCGAGATTTCCGAGGTGGCCGGCGAAGGCACGAGTAACGTTGGACATGAGGTTGTTGAAGACGTAAACGAGGATGGCGGGTGCAGCGAGGGGGAAGAGGAGGTTGAGTTCGATCCATGTGGCAGAGAGGATGCGCTTGGACCAGGGTAGGTTGGTGTCAGACAGCACCTCTTCGAGACGGGAATCTGCTGTGTGATGATGAGTTGAGTTTATCAAGGGCTGGTGTACTTCGTTGTTCTGGGATTCCATCATGTGTTGTGTGTGCTAGAACAACTATGGAAATGGGGGACTCAAATACTGTTGGGGAGGGATCATGCTGATGCATGACATGACGCCGTGCAATAATTAACGTGATCAACAAGGATGAATGTCAAAACCAAATTCATGGACAGCTATGTTATTTGGAGAAAGAAATTAAATGAGATATAAATATGATATAATGTGATTAAAAAATATAAAAATATTAATAAAGTCTTTTTTTCTTTCGTTAAAAAGAGGGCCAAGCCCCCATTTAATTAAGTGTTTGATATATACTTTAACAAGAAAATAAGCTATGTATTTATAGGTATAAAATAGTTTTATATCGTTATTTAATGATAACCTATCATATATGATAAATTTATTAATTTTTGATAAATATTTTAAAAATCATATTAATAGTTATTTATGATTGAATGACAATATAAACTTATTTAGTGTATGACTATTAAACTCGTGTATAATATGTGAAAATTATTTATATATCATTACTCTTTTTTGTGTGAGTAATGATATATGTACATTCATATATCGCAAATACTTATTTGACATCAATTCTTTTTCTTTATCTCTCTTTTTATCAAATTATATCACCTATCATATTTATACTTCTTTCTCATAGTGTCAAGTAGCATGAAGTGCCCATACATCTTTATCTTTTTACACACATGCATGTAATTGAAATGAGCAAAGAAAGACAAAGAAAAAGAAATATAATAAATAAAAAGGAATTAAAGATTAATTTTTTGAGATACTAAGATTCATTTAAAGAATTAACATCTATCATAAAATATAATTTTTATTTACACACAAGTCTCACCATATACTTTTTTGTTATAAACATTCACTGTAAACTTAAAAAAACAAGATTATTTATCAATCATATACCATATTAATTAATACAATGTTATGATATAAATAATGATATATAAACACTTTTTTTAAGAGGTATAAACTCTTTCTTTAATTCATATATATAAACACCTTAATTTTCTACATTCTATCAACACTTATTATTTTTTTTTCAATATTTCTCTTTCCTATCATATTCTCTTCTCCTCTGTAGATGTTAATTAAAAATTGGCGTTCATTAATTTTTTCCTTAAAAAAATTAAGGAGCATTGATTTATGAGATTTTTTCTACAAATTTTGATATATTTTTTATAATACAAAAAAATAATGCAAATAAAAAATGTGAGACAAGAATTTACTTGATAAAAAAATATTATAAAACATTATTTGAGAACTCTTAATTTGATAAAAAAATTCCTTTCACCATTTCTTTTTAAATCAATATCTTGACTCGTGTAACACGGGTACGTACGTCTTGATATTCTTATGCGTTTGAAAACTAGTATTTTAATTTAGTAATGCACATTTATGTTTTTATATAATTAAAATTTATAATTAATAAATATTTTTTAATATATAAATATATTGTAATTAAATTTATAATAAGTATTATGAATATATAAATTATATTTTATATATACAATAAATAATTTATAGTGTGACGTAATGTTATTTTAAAAAAAATATTGATATTCAATTTATATATTTATTTATTATAAATTGAGTAAATTACACTTATCGTCTCTGAGTTTTACATATATTACACCGACATCCTCTGTCTTTTTAAACATTACTTTTGACCCCCTGTAGTTCAAAAAAGCAGGAATGTCGGTGTAATATAAGTAAAACTCTTGGGGGTCCGTGTAATATAAATAAAACTCAAGGGGAGTCCGTGTAATTTAGAACCAACAAATAAGAGGTTTTTTGTATGGTTCAAAAAAGCAGGGAGTGTCGGTGTAATATATGTAAAACTCAGGGGAGTCTGTGTAATTTACTCTTATAAATTTTAATTAGTTGCATAAAATAGATATTATAATATTATTTGTTTTATAAATAAAATGAGATTCGTAAACAAATTGAAAAGCCAACATATTACTGATGTAGCCCACATTAATACACAATAATGGAGTCAATCAGTTAAATAAGCCCATTAAATAACTCTGAGCCTCAAGCTCACACGTCGCCTTTTTTTTTTTTTTTTTTTTTTTTAACAATGATGGCAAATGAGGTTGAACCTATAATACTAGTACTATCTTTGATCCTAATTATAAGTAATATAGGATAAATCATTAATACTAAGAAAAATAATTATTCTAATTTTTTTTAATTAATTTTGCCAAAAGTTCAATTTTTATTCTAAAAACATCATTTACTTTAAGTGGTTGTCATAGTACATAGGAAATAGAGTAAACAATAAAGTAAGGGTACAAAAGAAATTTACTTTAAAAATTAGTGATTGTTACTTATAATTAGGACGAAAGAAAAAGTCATTTTGTTTCTTATAATTAGGACCAGAGATAGTATCATACAAGCTACCTCAATCCTCCACTAGCACTAAGTTGATCCTAATAGGTTTAGGTTGTAATTTGTTTGATACTACTATATCTATTTCAAAACTCTAAATGTTTTAATTTTTTTACTCCATCCATTCCAAAATAATAGTCTTTTAAGATTGTGACACACTGATTAAGAAACATTCAATTGATACAAGTTTAGGCAAAAATATCTTTACTTTTTCAATTACCCTGGTCATAAATTATCCCACTATCCACCAATAATAAATACATCATGCTATCCACTAACTTATTTTTATGACAAATGTCTCTTTTCAATGTAAGTATTAATTAATCTTCTTAATTATGTCTAGGGACATTGTTGAAAAAAATAGCTTAAAAAAAGCTAAAAGGACTATTATTTTAGAACAAAAACAAAAAGCTAAAAAGACTATTATTTTGGAACAGAGGGAGTATTTTTTTTTTTTTTCAAAACTTTTGATATTTTACAGATTCTAAGTCTTATTAATTATTTTTTTTCCACATATATTTCTATTTAATGTGATCTAGATTTTTACAGCTACTTCTATCATAAATATTAAATGAGGGTATTTTTTACTAAATGTATTATTTGTGAGTAGTATTAAATATTTCTTAAGTTGTGTACATCAACCTTAAATATCAAAAGTTTTAGAATGGAGAGAATATCTCCTTGTAATAATTAATGTTTAGGGTCTGTTTGGGGGACCAGATATGATAGGATAATAATCATGTTGTAATCCGATGATTGTGCACCGATAATCCTATCATGTTGGTCTAGTATATTTCTTATCAGAAAACTTCATAGGGTATCGAAAAGATAGCAAAATAAAATAAAATAATTTTATTTTTGCTTCTCATATTTTATAGTTAATTACTTTTTTTTAAAAATATTATTACCAAAGTGTGATGCTTAACCTTGTTAAAATTATGATTCATTTACCTTTTAAATCAAAATATTTGAGAGAAAACTCATTCAATCACAAATTACTATGTATAGTAAAGTTGTTAATTTTTATAATAACTATCTTAAAAATCATATTAATGGTTCATGATCTTTTATTAGTTGACAATGTAAAAAAAATTTATACCGATAGTGTATAATCATTAAACTAAATATTTAATTATATGAATTATTTTTATAAAATTGACTCTTTTAACTATTATTTTTTTATAATAAAAATATGTCTTATTTGGTTGGTTGTTGAGGCATGTCCCAAAACAGTCAAACGTGAAGGTAATGACAAAATTGTGCTTTGAAGACAACATAAACTTGAATACTTACATTATCTTATTATACCATGTATAACATACCATGCCAAAGGGGTTCTCGACCCCACATATCATCATTAATTTCTTGCTCATCAAGTAAGGGATATATTTTGACAAACTGACAAAAAAAATATAACCCATGCATGTAAAGAGGAATTTCTAATTTCCATTTCATTATTTTGCACTAATTTCATGTCATGTAGTTAAGGTGATTTTAAAATTTTATCTTTCTCAACTGTAACAATAATCAAACTGTTCACGATAAAAGCAGATGTCAACTTCTGCTTCAGCCGACTATATTAAATTATTCTAATTTATGCTGTATTCTTTTTGGTGCCCTGCACGGGTAACTTTTCTAGTTTTTATTAAAAATCTGTTAAACGTACGAAAAATAGTCCTTTGACAACCTTTGTTTAATATTTTATTTTAAGCATTTTCATTTTGATTTGTGTAAAATTATACACGAAGTAGCTCACGGCTTTGTACACAACACTTACAAACTTTTAATTTTAAGCATTTTTTATTTGATTACTCTAATCTTTATTTCATTATCAGGAACGTTTTTTTTTTTTTTAAATAAGCAAAGATATACTATATATATATATATATAAAAATATAAATGGCACCAGAAGTGTTGGACTTACAAAAAAAACATTAGACAACTGAAGCTGATTTCCATGTATTTACAACCACCTTGAGAGTAAATAACACGAAACCAATCAGCTCCCATATACCCACTCGATCTATACACCAAATGTACCCAAACCTGCATGATCCTAAGAAGCCGTAACATTATATAGCAGGATGTGTTAACCCCCAAAAAGACACCATACAACAGCTATAACCATTACAACCCAAGACAAACCAACACTTACTATCATCGTGTAGGTGATATACCATATATCATAGAGCCTTTAGCCGAGATGATGGAAATTTAATCAGGTCCTAAGCTATAAAGCATGCTGCCACATTTAAAGACCACTGTGTAAATGAGTGATTTAAGTTAGGCATGCTAGCTTTAAGCTAAGACCAAGCAAAAAACATGGAATCATCATAGATTTTGCTGCTATCAATATGCCTTTGTCTAAAAATACTATCATTCCTATGCCGCCATAAACACCAAACCACTGAGCACCACACAAACCTCCACCACTCTTTCTTTTTGTTTTGAAGGGAGGACCAAATAATGTTGCCAATAATGAGCCTCAAATGATTCCTAAAAAGTGGTTGCCAAACCCACCCTACTGTACCACTCCATCCAGACCCTCCTACTTGTTTGGCAGACAAAGAAAATATGGTCTTTGGTCTCTTCTACTAAACCACAGAAAGGAAAACTGGATTGCTTTATTGAAAGTATAATACCCCTCTTCTTCAAGTTATCCTTTGTTGCTAATTTGTTAACAGCTTCTTTCCAAATAAAAGAAGACACCCTGGAAGGAATTTTGATTTTCCAAATATTGGAGCATAGTTGGTTGTGATTTCCACATCCCTGCAAAACAAGTAAAGCGTTATATGTAGAGGAAACAAAATAGCACCCCGAAGGGTCCAACTTCCATTTCCAAGAGTCCCCATCATGCATTTTTGGGGCAACATTCTGTAACTTTCGCTCTAAATCTCCTACCAACTATGTTTCCCACACCAACCAATCCCTCCTCCAAAGAAAATTCCAACTCCAAACATTTCTTTGCCAGCTTCCCATGTTGCTGAGAGACTCCTCCTGTTGCTCGGATACCATAAAAATCTATTATATGATATCTCAAAGCACTCTCCATGTAACCATCCATCCTTCCAAAATTTGATAGTCCTCCCATCTCCCACCTCCCATGACAGCGTGCTTTTGAACCACCTCGAGGGACATTGTCCACCACAAACTTTTCGTAAATCATTCCACCATAGAGACCCACCTTTAAACTCTCTAAGCCTTTCCAATCCTCTTCATCCACCGTATCTAGCCTCCAAAATATCCTCCCACAAGCTCTCTTTTTGTTGAAACAAATTCCACCTCCACTTAGCTAATAAAGCCTCATTGAATAACATCAAGTATTTAATACCCAAACCACCATTATTCTTCGGCCAACACATCTTTTCCTAACTCACCCAAGCCAATTTTTTATTTCCTTCATCACCTCCCCATAAAAATCTTCTTTGTAAAGCCACTAGTTTCTTGATCACCACTTTTGGCATCTTAAAAAAAGACATAAAGAAAAGGGGTAATGAGGAAAAATTGATTTGATAATGCATACCCTTCCCGAGAAGGACATTTGTCTATGTTTCCAAGTTGCCAGTTTCTTCTTGAATTTGTTTATGATAGGCCTCCATGTTTCCTCCTTACGCAAATTGGCACCAATCGGAATACCTAAGTACACAAAAGGTATGTCCATCAATCTACAGTTAAGCAAATCCGCCAACCTCTTTCCCTTTGAGACCTCTATCCCAATAGCCCCGAAACCACTCTTGAAAAAATTAACTTTAAGACCAGATGAAAGCTCAAAACATCTCAAAATACTCTTGATGGTGATCACATTTTTTAAGAACACTTCACCAACAAAGATAGTGTCATCTTCATACTGTAGCAAGTTCACCTCCATTCCTTCACTACCCACCTTGTACGCATCAAAAAGGTTTTTCTTTACCGCTTCTCTCATCAACCCGCTAAGTCCCTCCGCCACCACCATATAAAGAAAAGGAGATAACGGATCCCCTTGTCTAAGCCCCTTTTGAATAGAAAATTCCTGTGTAGGACTTCCATTCACAAGGATAAACACCCTACTCGAACTCAAACATCCTTTGATCCACATCACCCATTTGTCACAAAAGCCTAGTCTCTTACGCATGTACAACAAGAAACCCATACACTTTTTCTTTTTTCTCCTAGCCTCATCAACCACTTCGTTTGCCACTACCACACTATGTAATAAACGATAATCACGAAGGAAAGCGTTTTGCCTTTTATCAATCACATTGCCCAAGACACTCTTCAATCTTCTAGAAAAAAGTTTTGCCACAATCTTATACATGCCCCCAACCAAAGAGATAGGCCTGAATTCACCTAAGTCTTGCGGATCCTCCACCTTCGGAATTAAAGTAATGAAAGATGAATTACAACCTTTTGGGAAAATACCATGTAGGTGAAATTCTCTCACAAATCGAATAATGTCTTCCTTCAACACTTCCCAATATTCCTTAAAAAATTTGAAGTTAAAGCCATCAGGTCCGAGACTTTTGTCACATCCGCACTCCCAAATCGCATCTTTGATTTCCTCCGCTTCAAAATTTGCCACTAGGAACTCGTTGTCTTCCCTTGAAGTGTTAGGAAATGTCACCCCCTCCAAAACCGCCCTCGGCCCTTCCACACAACCAAATTTTTGTTGGGAAAAATTCCTCACCTCCCCTTTGACAATACTTGGCTCCTCCACCCATCTTCCTTCTATATATAAACCCTTGAGTGCATTTTTCCTTCTTCTCCAATTTATAAGAGAATGGAAGTACTTGGTATTAGTATCCCCTTCAAGAAGCCATTTGTTTCTAGCTTTTTGCATCAACAAAGACTCGTTATATCTAGCCAACCTCCAAAATTCTGATTGTAGCTCCCTCCTCAAAACCAATTGCTCCTCGTTAAGACCCTCCACCTCTTCCTTCAAATCTAGCTCATTCATTTTCCTTCCCACATCCAAGTATTGAGTTTGTAAATTGCCAAAGCTCACCTTATTCCAAACCTTTATTTTGTTTTTAAGTCCCTTAAGTTTCTCCTTCAACACGTATGCCCCCCACCCGTGAATGACCATAGAAGGCCAAACCTCCATTACAATTTTGTTAAACTCCTTCTCCTCCATCCAACAATTAAGGACCATAAATGGTTTGGGCCCCCAATCAACATTTGTTACCTTCACCAACACCGGGCAATGGTCTGATATGTTCCTGTGTAGAATGTATTGAGTACTCCCTGGCCAAGTGAGGAGCCATTCCCGGGAGACCAAGATTCTGTCAATCCTACTTTTAGCTCTACCGTTGGGCCTATACCAAGTGAATTTTCTGCCCACAATTGGAATATCCTCCAATTCCATATCAACAATGAATTCATTGAACTCCCTCCTCCCCCCACTTCCGCTTGAACTCGCGTTGTCCCCCAATTTCTCATCTTCTTTCCTCACACTGTTGAAATCTCCCAAAACACACCATTTGAGGATATTACTTCTCCTTTTTTCCTCCTTCAAATCTTCCCACAGGTTTCTTTTCAGAGCTAAATCACAAGGTGAGTATACATTGATAATAACAACGTCATACCCCCATCCAGCCACACCCCCTCAATCCCAATATAACCCTTCCTTGTAAAACACATTTTCAATTGCAACACTTTTGGATTCCAAATACAAAGTAAACCCCCAGCAATATTGATAGCAGGGTTATCAACCCATTCTGCTTCGAGATCACCCCACAACCTATGGCACAACTCCTTAGATATCTCCCCTTTCTTTGTTTCCTGTAAGCATAGCATATGAACATCTTCTTCGACAACCAGATTTCTTATTACCTTCCCTTTTATCCTCCCCCCAACCCCCTAACATTAAATGTCATTATCTTCATGATATACCTTCTGCATTCCCCTCCTTTGCCCGTTGGTCTTCTGCTTCTATATTATCCCTCTTATCCATTTCCACCAGCTTTTGGATCATTTCTTCATGGCTTCCTTCAAAAGAGATGCCCAATTTTTTTCCCAATATTCCAGATCTTTTCTACATCTTTAGCTTCATTTTTCAGCCATAAAGAATTGTTACAGTTCATGATGTCATTATCTAATATTGCATTGTTTAGAGATATATTGCTTGTTTCTACCCCTTTTGTCACCACACTTTTCTTTTTGCTTGACCTCTGCGAAGAGGTTCCACTGTTTGGATACAAAGTACTAGAGGATAACTCATGGTACATCCCAACAAGATTTCTAACCACCCCTCCGCTGTCTGCCTCGTCACGACTAGGGTCCTCCTGCTCAACCAAAGATTGTTTTTTCAGAAGCTCCTTCAGTTTAACTTTCCTTATCACAGGCTCTCTATGTGAAAAAAGTTGATGTTTTAACTTGAACCCATGCCTTACTTTCGTATGTTTTTTTGCTTTAAGACTATCTTTTTTTGGCCCACCCCCATTTGATACCCCTGCAGCTACACAAGAGCTCGCTGGCCCAACCTCCACGAATCCTCTATTGTTATGACTTGAAAGCCCCAAATCTACAAATTAAGGATAAGAGTTTGCTTTTGTTATTTCTTTATGGGCCAGTAACAATGTCGAAAGCCCATTCCCCTCCCTTATAGCTTCTGTTGACTTTATATCTTGTTCCCCTAAAGACACGATAATGTATCTTTCTTCCCCACTATGTGCGCAATTGGCACTCTTATGGGCCAAATAGGCAATAGAAGGCCCATCCTCCCTCCTTTTTATTACTTTTTCACATCCATCTCTTGTCGGTATATGCCCTAGCACTTCATTAACGATAATATTTGTGTTTAACTACGTTGGCTCCCCACACACATTATCACCTTCTACTGGTTTGTCAGACAACTTTCCCCCTTCCTTGCAACTACTTCCTCCGCCTTTTTGACAACTTTGTTGTGATATACCTTTTGTAGGTAATGAATTCCCCACAAACGTTGATCCTCCAAGATCTTCATACTATGAAGCCTTTGTAGCCGCCCCCGAAATGTCACATTTCAAAGTACTTTTATGCAGGTTGTCACTTCCCTCTGTCACATAATTTTGAAAATTTTGAAAATATGGCTTTTTGTGAGCATAAGCATCCACGTCATCCTCCTCCTGACCATCCTTCTCCTTCCCCGGAGCATCCCTGACGCTCCTTCTGTGAGAGACACCCAGACGATTACCTTCCTTAGAGCATTCAGAGGCTGAAGATCTAAGTTCCTCACCAAATACACTAGCTAAAGACGAATCCTCATCATCTGATATTCCCTGCTTCCACATCCTACAACCACATTGATAAGCATCATAGTCTCTTCCACTATTCATACTGACAATATCGCCTAATTAATCCTGATTCTCAAATTATGGAGAATAGGCTGAGGAGATGACACCTTAAGAAGCACCCTTGCGAAGTCTAATCTGCTCATGTTTTTTGTTTCTTCATCCAATGAGACCAGCGTGCCTAAGGTACCCACCGCCTGGGAAAAACAAACCTCACCCCATGCATTGAAAGGTATCCCAGAGATTCTAACCCACACCAATCTATTATATGAACGCACTTCTGGAGACCACTTTTGAACGCTACTGAAAATTGATAACCACCCTTCATTGTCTTTTTTTTCTTCCTGTAGCTTCTGGCCATCTTGTAGACCTAAGATGAGTACCAGGTCATCTCCCATGTATTTCAAAGTAATGTTGTCTTCTTCGTCTAACATACACACCTCATGGAGTCTGTCGAACAACGAGGGATCCTTAAGAACTCCCCCCAGCACCTTCTAAGCCACTCTTTATCTTCTTCTTGTACTTTGATGTCCAAGCCCTTCCAAACCTCCTCTTGTATAATGTTCTTCTTTCCATGTTTTATTTGCCATACCTTTGTAGGACGGTTTTTAATAAGCTACGCTGGTTGAAAATCCGGCTTGTTATAGTCCACCATGGGCTTATTCCCATTTTCCTTGCGCATGTTTGTCGCTTTCCCCTCCACTTCACAGGTCCTTGGTCTGCTCACTGGAGCCACGAGATACTTATTTTTCCTTTCGCTCTTCTTATATTTGGGAATGTTGACGTTCATTTTAACAGTTCCAATGATTATTTGGTCCAGCTGGTGTTCTAGTGTTTTTTCATTTTTTACATCCAGAAATCTCACAAAACCATATCTCTCTCCCTAAGCATTCCTTCTATTTGCGATAAATATCTCCCAAACTCTTCCCCATCATTGAAAGATCTTCCACAGCTCCTTAATACCAAAGTCTCCAGGGAATTTAGAGAAGAAAAACGTCGTAATGTCCTTTCAAAATTGCGTTTGTCTATGTTTCCCAAGCCTCATTTCAAATTGCTGCCTGCTTCTGCCTCTCTGTGTTCCTCTCATACTTGTCGTTCCTCTCAAACTGCTGTTGAATTTCATTATCAGGAATGTGAAGAGATTACTTTGTTTTATATGGGCATCAAGGACTAAGAAATAACAAACATTACTATTCATAATTATTGTGAACAAATGGTAGGTTGGGAGTGAGTACAGTAACATCAAAATTCTGTTCTGGCATTGATACTGATGGGTGGTAGGTAATTTGGTTTGCTGTCATACATGTTATTTGGTTAAGTAGAAATAATATGATTTTTAGACAGCAACAAGTACAAATTCAAGAAATGTTGGAGAGAGTCAAGATGAATTCCTGGAAGTGGTTGAGAGGGAGGAGAAAAGGTTTTCAATATTCTCTGACAAATATGATGTCAAATTCGACAGTGTGTTTGGGTGAAATATTGCGCTGAATTTAATTTACAATGATATGGCACGGGGAGTAGCAGAGATCAGATGAATACTTCAGAAAGAAAAATTGTTCAACATGTGATTTAGAGGGGACGAATTGATAGCAGTAACGTGGTGAATTTTAGACTGCAAATATGGGAAGGTGGATGAGGATATGGAAGTAACAAATGGTATAAGTCTTTTGGTATTTGTTTAGGTGCTGGATAGTTAAAATGTATGTTTTTTGTAATGCAGATGAGGGATATAATATAGACTTTATTGTATTGACCTTTTACGGTTTCATTGGGTCACATCTATGTCCTAGTGTTTTTGAATAAAATTTCATTTTTAGCTGCTAAAAAAAACAAATATTGCGAAAAAAAGGGGGTATAGGAATATAAATACCAACTACCACAGTACAAATCATGGGTCCAAAAAACAAATCATTTTGCTAAGTATACTAAATCGACACTATTTCACACTATTGAAATTAATTAGTTTCAAGTACCTAATTAGTTGGACTAAATCATTAAATTAGAGAAAGTTCTAAAATGTCAAAAAAAAAAATGATACAAAAGAACTATTTTTTTTTATCTAAAATTGAGAACACAAAGTACGAATAGGGATTCAATAATGCAAAAATGAATTAGGATTTTTTTTGGGTAAAATATGTTTTTGGTCTCTCATTTTATCTTGATTTCTGTTTTTAGTCTCTCATAAATTTTTTTTACTGTTTTTAGTCCCTCATAAATTATTTTGTTCTGTTTTTAGTCCCTCATAAATTGTTTTGTTTTGTTTTTAGTCATTGACATTAATTTCAACTGTTAAGTGGTGACATGACAGACATAAACTGTGTGTATGAAAATTTCCTAATTAAGTTTCTAGTGACTTTTAACCGCTACAATTTTTTTGGCAGTTAGAAATGTTTACTTTTGTAACATTTCTTGTGATTTCAGAAAATCTGGTGTTCGAGGTTTTGATTTTTTTAATTATTTTTTAAACATTTTTGACAATTTTAGTTTGCCAGAAAATTTGTAGTTAAAAACCGCTAGAAACTTAAATAAAAAATTTTCAAGCACAAATTATGCTCGTCACGACATCACTTAACAGTTAAAATTAATGTCAGGGACTAAAAATAAAAGAAAACAATTTTTGAGGGACTAAAAACACAAAAAAAATTATGAGGGACTAAAAACAGAAATTTAGATAAAATGAGAGACCAAAAACATATTTTACCCTTTTCTTTTTTTAGACAAAAGGAGGTTGTGCCAAAGCAGCACAACCAGAAATCTATTAAAAACTGAAATTGCAGCTGGACAGAATAAACATGAGGGGCCTATAGCCAATACCCATGTGCAGATCCAAAAAAACAAGAGATCTACCTAAACCTGTAAGAAGGAATGACTTGACGTTCATTTACAAAAAAAAAAAAAGAGAAATAAAGTGGGGGATCGAATCCCACCAGCTAAAAACTTGAGAAGTACCGTGAGACGCCAATCTATCTGCACAAGTATTGTCCTCGCAGTAAATATGCCCAACCAAAAAGTGCATGGACTTAGATAGGTTAACTGTGTTTTTCCATCTAGTCTTGATCCTCCAGGAAACAATTTCAGAATTTTTAAATAGATCTTAACTCAAACACCATACCTTCATTAATGGTCAAATTCACTAAATTATATTAAAATTCAATTCATTGACTCATCATTAACCCTTTACCCTAACTCAAGATTTCAACTTCTTGATTATCCTAAATTAAGGAATGTATTGTAGTTCAAGAATTCATTGAGACCACATGCACATCATCATATATATTCCTAGACTAACAACATACATGGTGAGAGACTCCATTTCCAATCCAACTACTATTTTTCCAATTGTACAAGTCATAAGTGAATTTAAAGCCATCCATGAGTCGTCAAGTCATGAAAGCAATAAGCAAATGAACAACCACTTAATGGAAAGTAAGTATTGAATTAAATGCACATTATATTACAAAGAGTTCCAAAAGAGTCTAGTTACGCATAATGACAAAAGAAAAAATAAGAAGAAAAGAAGGTCAACAAAAACTCTATGAGATTCAAGAAATGAAGATTCTTGAGTGTCTCCAAGTTCCTTACTTCTCTTGTCCTAGAGCAAAACTGGTGTGCCTCCAAGATACAAGAAAAAAGTCTTTTTAAAACTCTCCCAAAGTATGATTTTAACCCAATTTTAATTTGTTTCATGTAGCTTATTTAAAAATAGTCTTGAATAGCATTCCAAGATCTAAAATATTTAAATACAGAGCTTTCAAGTTGACTTATCAAACTAATTTTAAATTACATCTTGTTAAGTCATTTGGCAGAATTCTTTATCATTATGATCAATGTGTAAATCTTCTACTATCTTGTTGAATAAATATTGGATGTCCTATGTTCTACCTTGGTCATTTTGCCTTGATGGAAGGCAAGATTGTGAATCACATAGGATCTCTCTCTCTCTCTCTCTCTCTCTCTCTCTCTCTCTCTCAAGTTGTTGGTTCTGCTTCGAATGTGTTTGCCTATTTATTAGCAATTAACTAGCTTGTGTAAAAAAAAAGAAGTAAAACTAACTATTTTTTTAGAAGAATTCATTTCCACGTGCTTCAGATCTTGGACAACCTAGAGCAACAAAGAATTTTTTTTTATTTTTTATTTTCAATTATCTTGTTTATTTCGCATGTGCATTGGGTTTTCATCTTATACCAAGTAGTAGTTCTCATATTTCTTTCTCATGCATAATTAGTAACTACATCTTACTAATATGGATAATGTTGTACATCATAAAAATTGGAGTCAAATAATATGATGAGTCATGAGTGCTTCTAACATCTTGTCAACCGCGGAATAACTAAGGTATGTTTGTAAGTGAGATTTTAAAGGAAAAGAGAATATTTTCTAATTTGATAATTTTTTAAAATAAAAATAAAATGATATATTAACATAAACTTAATGTCCTAATAGAATGGTATTCCGGTTAAGAGGCTTAGGAGGAGGATAATTAGTTTAATTACAGTGCATTCGAAGAAGGTAACGAGTAGAAGAATTTGGAATGAGCAAGGTGATCTTTTGAAGGAGATAGGTGGTGTGACACCCTTTACCTTGATAGCATAATTATAACAAATGCTACGTTGTGAAAAAGAAAGACAATTTTTCAAAAACTTTTCGCAAGTAAAGAACATCACATTCTTAAACAATACACAAATAAATCTTAAAATATTTATTTAAATCAAAACTATCGTGGCACTCCAAAGGCCAACCAAAAGGTTATATAAAAAAAAAACTAAACTTAATAAATAATAACATTAATCCAACATCGATATCATAACCTATAAGAGCTTTACAAACCCAAATTAAATGTAATTAAATACATAAATAGAGGCCTATGCCTCATCTCTGCATCCTCTTGGTCCTGCTGGACATCACCTGTCGCCAACACATACACAAGAAAAACACAAAACAAAAGGACTGAGATACATCTCATTACATGCTCGTGGTATGAAAACAGAGATAAATAGCAACACAAACACAATCAACATTGATATCTTAGCATTCACATATGTCAAACACAACCACATTCAAGTATTCATGTAACGTAATGTGTTCTATGCCCCTAGCTCTATATGCATGTAGTATCATTCAAAACTCTTTTGTGAAAGTCGTCTGGGAGTACGTGCAGTCGACGAATAGCCACACCATGGACATCCGACACTTACAGTCTCCACCAGGATGATACCCCTAGCAGCTTGTCAGGGTTACCCAGTCTTGCAAGGATACTTCAACCCATGGGATCAACATGAGCTTAAAGGAGATTTCAAACCAGATAACACACTCAAGGCTAGAACTCAACGAGCTCTTCACAGCCTCCCTAGTTAGGTTCATAAACTACTTTCGAAAACACAAATATATCATGTTATGATGCATGGTTCATGCAGATGCTCATGGCTTCATTTAACTTATCACATGGAGGATCCAACCTCACATAGGTTTGGTCCTCATTTATTCAATATCAACAATACACCATGACATCTTAAGCATGCATACTTTACTCGTATCAAGCACATCATCAAACATATCATATCATAACATTCTTAGCAATATTCACAGAGCACAACATACACAAATAAATCAAATCAAACCATAGCAACATTACATCATAAACATCAATTCACACCGAAAACACTTACTGTACATATAATAATAATAATAATAATAATAATAATAATAATAATAATCCGTGAATGAATTGGTCCTGCACGTAACAAAGCTTTCAAATATATATATATATATATATATATATATATATATATATATATATATATATAAAACTAGCTTTAAAGATAAATTTTCGTCAGAATATGTTATTAAAACTGTAGAAAAACAAATAGTGTTAAAAAATAATCATGAACAGATTCCTTTAATCTCTACACAGTTAATAGCCGAACATATTAAAAAATATAGATACTTACACATAGGCTCCATACAAATAGCAATGAAACCTTTATTTAGACAAGGTATGGATATGCCTTTGTTTGCTTTATTACGTGATACAAGACCTATACGGTTAGAAGATCAAACCCTTGCTATATTTGAAACAAATTTACATCAAGGTCCCGTATACATAAACAATTACCCGGTAGAATTTAATTGTTTTTCTATTTTTTCATATGTTATTTCCTTTTGTAATAAATTTATTTGACTACGTTTTTGTTCTATTCTATTTATAAAAGTATTTTCGGCTACTTCAAAATGTCGACGGACATATATATATATATATATATATATATATATATATATATATATATATGATGGCAATTTCTTCTTATTTAGACTAAAATTAGATAAACCACTGTAACATAATTCTTGCAATTGTTAATTTGCTAATCACGTGTATAGGCTACAAATAAGGAAACCACTTATCAATTAATTAATAATATAAAACAATATTTCATATATGTCTCTTTATATATAAATATATTATATGGTTTAAACATAATAATAAAAAAGCTACGGGTCTGTATCTCCAAATTAATTCAATTGAAAATATATGTATATAAAATGATCAAGCCTTTGTCAATTTTATGGTCAACGTGCAGCCACTAAAAGTTTACTAAGGAAATGGTCTCAAAGCTAACAAAAAGAAAGCTTTTTAATATCCTGCACCTACAAAAAAACATTACCAACACATAAACAATCACGAAACAGGGACAATGATAAATCATGAATAGGAATAAAAGGCACAATGCTTCAGTGCTGTTGATGTAAAGCTTCACGGGTATCTCTTATACCCAATCTCATTTATATATATAAGTGCTTGTTTGCTGACAAAAAAAAATGAATAGGAATAAAAGAAAGGTTTAATTGCAAATTTTATCATCCAACTTTCATAATTTTGCGAATTTTATCACCCAAGTTTTAATTTTGCAAATTTTACCACCCAAGTTTTCAATTTTTGTATATTTTACCACTCTGATATTTTACCAAAAAAAAAAGTTAAAGAATTCAAAAAAAAAAATTGTGAAACATCATGGTGGTAAAATGTGCAAAAATTGAAAACTTAGGTGGTAAAAGGTGCAAAAATTGAAAACTTGGGTGGTAAAATTTGTAAAATTAAAACTTGGGTGGTAAAATTCGTAAAATTATGAAAGTTGAGTGGTAAAATTTGAAAAATTAAAATTTAGGTGGTAAAATTTGTAAAATTATGAAAGTTGGATGGTAAAATCTGCAATTAAACCTAAAAGAAAGGAAGGCCAAACTATAATATTACCGCCACAGACTTTTCACAAGTAATTACTATACGCATACACAGTAAGGATTTGATTTCCACTTCGGACAATTTCTTTATTGCGCACAAAAGAAATAACATGGTACTCGTGATGGAAGTTTGCAGATTGTTCATAGAACACAATTTATCACAGCAAGTTATTTACTTTTTTATAATCAAAATATTACAATTATTTAGAATCACGCTCAAACGCAGATGAATATTTAGATATAACCCAATAATAATTTATTAACCTCAAATTCTTCTATCAAGAACCCTGAATGACAAAAAAAGGGCAAATACAAAATCACATAATAACAATAAAAAAAATGTTTCAGTTATTCATAACCCGTCCAATTGAATTTAAAATATAACATACGAATAAAAATATAAACATAAACAACCAATTGGGGTCTAGGGCCAACTCCGTTACCCCCGACCATAATCATACCCATGACCGAGATAATCTCACTCACTCCTTACCTTGAAAAATGTGTTTCCACGGCAAGGGTGCAAGCAACGACTATTCTTCACGATTTTCGTTCACTCCTTCGTTCACAGTTCTGACGGCACAGTTTCGAAATATAGCAAAAGGAGACAATACGAGGGAAGACTAGGTTTTAGAGAACCTGACAGCTTTTAGAGACAAGTTGAACTTTTGGAGTCTAAAGCCCAACATATGACTTAAGAGACCATCTGCTCATAAAATCTCTTTTATTTTCTAAAAACCCATTTTTTTCAGTTCTAAATCCAAAACATATTCCTAAATTATTTATTTTAATTAAAATCAACAAAATAGAATATTTAATAATAACTAATATATATATATATATATATATATATATATATATATATATATATATATATATATATATATAAAAGAAAAATCAGGGTGTTACATGCGGTTTTGCAGAGGAGATTGACAACTGTAACAACCCAAGTATACGGGTTATAGTTCAGCTTGGTGGATGTCACTTCCACAGATTTTCGGAAAAGTTCATGAATTCATGAAACCCAACGACGAGATAGCTCTTTACACGATGAATTCTTGTGCAATGGCTTTGTTAAAGAGTTTCTAGCATGTTATAGTTTTCATATGGGGTCATTGATGAGTCTAGGTTTTTTTTTTTCTTCCTCACAAATATCTTCCTTTGGATATAATCTTATTCAAGATATGATCAGCTATTAAATGTGGACATTTCTTCTGAGGATTCAAACCTTGTTGATGATGATGAGTGGCTACTAAATAGGAAACTAATCCCCTTTGTTAAACTCAACCCTCGTTGATAGCGATGAGTGCAGCTTTGTTTTTAAACAAAATCGCCTATGCTTATTATAAAAAAGACTGAAAGAGAACTAGTAAAATCGTTTCTGCAATGTTGTCATTCTTCACATCCATGTACGTGATGCGATGGAAAGATAGGCAGCTAAGCTGCAAAAGAAAATTTGAGAAATTGGGTCCTCAGTTTTCTGGAACAAGAAAAACTCTGGTCTCAGTCATCAGCAGAGCGAAGAGTCTTAATCTCAAACTAACACAAAGTTCATTGCGGAACACAGCATCCTTGGATCAGCCTTCAGGTTAGAACATCCATACATACACGATGAGATAATGCAAGTGTAGTGCATTGCTCCGATGTGTTGATTAAAAGTTTTTCCTTTCTTACTGCCCAAAATTATTATTAGTTTGGTTTCTTACTGTTAAAGCCCAGAGATACTGGTTACAACCATGACAAAACTCCACAGGACTCTGACCTTTATTAAGAATTAAAATGGAAAAGTACATCAATGAAAGTTTAATATTATCTCATTGCTGAGCAAAGGGCGAGATGTTAGAGCTTTCATGCTTCACTATGAAATTGGTAGGTTTGGGGCAGACCTCAAACGGCCCCTTAGTTCTACAAGGGAAAAAGAGGTGGCATGATGATATGATTGTAGAAGATTCTATATTGAACATAAAGAACACTTCTCTAAGAGATATAGCACAGGAAATTCCTATAATACTTAAAATGTATGATTACAAAACCTTCTTCTACTGCAATCCAGGTTTACATATCAATCTCAACAAGTTCCTGTATAACCTATGCTTTCTAAATTTTCTCTATACAAAAAATTTATTACACAAGCACACAAGAAGAATCATGAATCAATAAGATCCGAAACAGATTGGACACTCCCTCCAACTGAGATTTCTCTTTCTCATAGAACCGGTCACAATGAATTAACCTTTAGCACAACCCCCGTGCAAAAACTATCCTAGTTGAATAACTAGGAAAGCTTCATTTAACAAGGAAACGCTCATATAATTACACGGTTGTCATCAAGAGAAACAACAAAGCAACAAGCACGGAAAACAGAATGTCATGGCTGTAAAGGCCTGCAGAACATAAAATACAGTCAGTTAGTGGTTGACACCAAATTAATAGAGATGCTGGGATCACCGTATGCAAGGATCTGGTGTTATTCAGTAGTGTAGCTAACAGTTTTAATCTACTAGAGGTATCCAAACCAATCAATCCAATTAAAACTGAAAAAAAAAAAATGACTCCAAAAATTGTGAATAAACTGAAAAACCAAAAAATTAATTAAATAGAATGAGTTGTGGGTTTCAAATTTGAACATAATATTATACAATTGACAATTAATTTTGAAACTATATTTAGAATTTAGATTGTATTTTGATATACAAAGATAATTTTGTTTGAACCTGTATTTAGTGTATTTTTATAAATAAACTTAGCCTTGTACTTGATGTATTTTGATGAAATTAGATTTCTATATTTTGAAGAATTTATATTTTAAATTTAAAAAAAAAAATCGAAAAACCAATTCAATTCTAAACAATTTAAGATTGGACGGGATTTACATTTTGAAACCAAATCATTGAATATTGAAAGAAAACCAATTAGGTTGGATCAGGTAGCTTTTCCCTCAAAACTGATTCAATGTGATACAATGAACACCTGTGCAATCTTCTTTTCTTTCAAGGAACGTATAGTTCATCGTAAGAGACCGTTTAAACACCCAGATATTTATCACATGCATATATTCTAGTTTAAATTTTAAACAGTGTTTAAAAACTTCATATCTGAAGAAACAGTACAACTAGAAAAGGTTCTCTTACAACTTTGACTTGTTGCTGCTGCAGGAAGAGCAGGGATGTTGATAGCTGCAGTTCCAATAAGGTAGAATTATCAAAAGTTTACAAAAGAAATATAACATTTTACATAAAAATGAATTAAAATGAAAATTGTGAAGCCAAAAAGAATCCAAAATAAAAGGATTTTCTTCTCTCTCGATGAATGGGAAAACAAATTAAATAAAGAGCAGTTTGCCACTCATAATTATATAAACTTTCAACAGGGTCTACATACATTTATTGCACGATGAAGAAGTCAGTTGAGATGTAGAAGGCCAAGGAGCTGGAATATTATCATTTAGATCACAAAGGAAGCTGATCCCAGAAATCCTGTCAAATGTAGCATCTGAAGGCAAACTAGGTAATAGACAACCAGCCTCTGTTTAGGGTAGACAATGTAGCAAGTCACCTCTCAGTAGAACATTAATGAAAGAGAAAATAAAATGTAGCAAACAAGTCTCAGCAGAACATTAATAGAAGAGCATAATAAAGTAGACTTCAATGATGGATGATAAGCAATGCATTTCAAAAGTACATAATTTTTCTTAATTGAACCCCCTTCCCCTTCCTTCCCTCCGCTTCCGTCCCCCAAATGTGGCCCTTGCAAATAATTTATATATTGACACAATGTACATTGCAGAATTACCTTGATTTCCAACTGAAGCATCCACATTGTCGATTTCACACCAAGTTGAATAAGAGAGAGAAAAGAAGAATTATTAACATCAGGTATAAAATATTATGGGTATTGAGTGTGAGCTTAGCATACTAACAAGAAAAGAGAAAAGAAACTAACCTTGGAGGGAAAAGTCTTTAAGGCTTATGTGACAGAGACCATAAACATCTGCAGTAATATTCGATCTTTTCAATTTCATTGCCAAAGTCTCTGCACAATCCAAAGCTTGCAAGTTTGTGATGAAGCTCTGTTTTTGCAAGTGAGACACGTAGCTTTCCATAGCATTGCAGCATGCTGTTTTGTTACTTATCTCATCCACACAACCCTTGGCAACTTGCTTTGTGTCAGGGAAAACCAGTGGACAAACTGGTACAGAAGACAGAGAAAATCTAGGTATAAGAAAGGCAATATTAAGTGGCCAGAAGGATTAGCATCATTGGGAATTATCACCGAGTGATTAGAAGGCACCTAAAGCAATCAGCTATAAATAATCTACTAGAATCATCACAGGATGACCATTGCACATTTGACAAGGTTTTTCATCTATACATAGACAGAGAAAATACAACCATGAAGGAAAAAACAGCCCAACTCACAATCTACCCAACCTTTGTCACAGAGGAATGATATACCATTTTTACTCAAACTAACCTTTGTTCACGTTGCAATTAGACAGTCCTCTAAGAACTTTCTTGGCGTGAGAAGGTTCAAGCTTACTAGCTAACCACCGGAGGACAACATTTCTACAATCATTGACCTGATTTGAGTGCTTAGGTTGAACATGTGGTGCATCTATGGCCAAAATATCAGAGCCTTTTGATGCAATTGTTGTAGCTGCTTCTAATATAGCATTCTGACAGATTTGGTAGCAGCATTCTTTCACAGGATCAATTTTCTCACAGGCAGTAAGGAGCTTAGTAGTATCCACTATGTCATAAAAATCATTCACATTTCTTACTGGGCAAGATGCCTCAGTGAGATTTGAAGAACGAATTGAACATATCTGCTTCAGATTATTAGTGGCACCCTGGCCCATCAGAATCTGTTCCACATCTGCAAGGCAATGTTTAGCATCGGTCCCATTTAAGGCAAGTACATTGGTATATTTACTGGATTGACCAATAAGAATTGTGAGAGTGGCTTCCAGTTGGGGGCAACATATTACATTAGCCAGAAATGGGGCAAAAACTTCCCAGCAATCAATTGCTGTTACACTGATCAAACTTTCAGCAGTAGTAAAGTTCAAAGTGCAGAGTCCTGTAATGCAAGATACATGGATAAAGACAGTAAGAGAGACGAACAGAGAACATCCAAATTCAAGCATTTGAAAATCCAAAATAACCACAAAAGTCATTTTGAAAGAACCTGATAACTTTGGGATAGAGGTATTGGTGAATGGAGCCAGTGGTGAAGGTGCAAGAGGAAGAAAGGGTTGTGGAGCACCAAGAGGTGAGAGTTTGGGGAACATAGAACCCACATGGTTATCCAGTCGTACAGGACCTTGAAGATGATTGAATTTACTGCTATGGGATTCAAGTGCACCTACACCAAAACACAAATTACAAACACTATGTTGTGTTAAAGAGTTACAAATGATAGCAGCTACAGTTCAAGCATGTGGATGTGAGAACATATGTTATAGTTAAAAGGTACTGAAGCCTGGCTACGTATCTCCAACTCAACATTAATTAATTCTCACCAATAAAAGCTTCCAGATACCAATTTCATTTTGTTTCTGTTACATTACAGTGCCAACCCAGTCAAATTTGTTCGACAGCAATAAATGAAAGACTATTCATCAGCGAATGATACAATTAGTAAAAAAGACAATCTTTGCGTATAATTAAAATTGAGACTTCTAAATATATATCCAACATCTTCGCAACCAAATACAGAAGTTATTTGTTGAACTGAAGCAGAGGATAATGATGATAATGAATTATAGAGTTAAACTTCAATTCATATCACGATGTCCAGCACTCTAAAAATTTATGGGGAAAGGGTGGGTGTCCAGCATTGCAATACCGAGTCTCCAAAATCAAGGATCCAGCTATACCAATCACTAATTAACAATTTACCATTATGTAGCCTAATTCCAGAAGATGAACTCTATAGTGTAAGGGCTAAATCACACAAGCTCCCTTGTTAATATGATCAAAGACCAATAACATGTCAAAAACAGCAACATTATTTGTAAGAGCAATAATTACATCATCAATTTAGCCATAATAGCAGCTAAGTCGAAACCAAAATTTATGACCTGAGTTTTTTTTTTTTCCGTTGCACAGAAAATTAGCTCTGAAAGTAAAACTGAAACAATTCCAAAACCCTAACTCTGCCTGCTGCTGTCACTACCACCCCTTCTCAGTTCTCACCATATTGAACATTAGAAATTAGAAATTAGCAATAGCAACCACGAACTAGAGAATAATGCAAGTGAAACAGGGTTAATTAAACTCAAAACAAATGAAGAAATTTCATCAACAACCAATGCACTTTAAACACCAGAGCAATGCTGAAAGTTTATTTAGCTCAAACACTGCTCCTTAAAACAAATACCCAACTATGAAACTCACACACCCACATGAGAGTGATGAAAAGCGAGAAAAGGGACTTACAGAGAGGCAGGAGGAAGAGAAAGAGGCGAAGCAGGAAGAGGAAGAGGTGGGGCATGGTGCAGAAAAGGAAAAGCAGCAGCAGCATTCAAGGAGAGAATGAAAAGGTGAGTGGTTGTGACATTGGAGACAGAAGAAGAAGAAGAAGAACTAGAAGGATCGAAAAAAGGTGATATGAAATGATGTCATGTGTGAAGGGAAGAGAGAAAGTAAGGAAGAAAAAGAAGAGTGAAAGCAAGCCATGAATGAATGAGTTATGAGTGAGGGTTCAAAGTGAGTGGGGACTGTGGCTGGCAGCCTCAGTAATAGCTGTCCGGTGAGACCCATAAGAAGGAGAGAGAAAGAGTGTAGACCCCACCATTACCATTAGCAGTTAGCTACCCGCATTTACGCCACCATTGCCTTTTTTTAATTCACTGCTTCCTTTGCTTTTCCTGCTTTGCTTGTGTGTTTTTGTTATCAAGCATATGTAAGGCGTTATATAACTCGAGTTTGAATCTAATTCAATCCTATAAAATATTGTTAATTATTTTTTTTAAATTAGAGATTAATCTTATTCGTGATGCGTGATTGTCGTTGATTCAAAAAAATTTTGCAAAATCGAAAATGAATTCTTCCATCGAATAGATAGTTTCATGAGAGGAACCTTACCTATGCAGTCTATCTTGACATTATTTCTAAAGGACAGGAGACTTAATTTTTTGTGTTTGTGTATGAGTCAGCTCCTTCACACACGTACTAGTGGTTTTTAATTTTTTGTGTGTTGTGTAAGCAGTTTTCCAGGTTTCGTGTTTTTGTTGTTTTGGCGCCAACTGTGTCATGTGGCAGTTGGTAGATGGCGTCATTAATAGGGTCAGTTTTCTGGCTGTTGCTTTTATTTATTTTGACATGAAATTGCAAACGGAACGGAGGCGTTGCTTGCTCCTTCCTACCAGTTCCATTTATGATTTACCACTAATGCATTCAATTCCACATAATTCTTAATGGCTAATAACCTGTCTTAAGCATCGATTTTTCAGATTTTATGTCACTAAATCAACCTGGTTGATTGTACGGCTCTTTTACAATTAATGACACTTCCCGTTGATGCTTACTATTCTTACACAGCATTGTCCATCAACATGTTGATTTTTTTTTTTGAATTTCTAATACGTTGGTATTCAAATAATTCAACCATCATAATTAAAAACCGAGTGCCTGAATTAATTGAATTAATTTTCATTTTGAGTTTTGAGTACATAATTCTATTCAGGAAGAAATTTTTTACTGCTTATAAATATAATAGTCTCATTTGATTCAAACAATATTATCTTTCCTAAAAATTGTTTGTTTTAATTATAAATAATTGCTAATTTAGATTACATTATGTTGTATTAAAATAAATAAAATAAAATACATTTGAATAAATAAAAATTATAAATAATAATAAATTAGAATATATATATATATATATAATGTTATTATAATATCAAAATATCATAATATATATAAAAAAGTAATAATTAAAACTTATAGGCTTGAGTTCTCATCATAATTTCGGAATGCATTCGTAAACATTCTGGAATTAAGATTCAAAATGTTTATAAATGAGTTCCAAAATTAAAATACTGGAATTCATATTTGAATGTGTACCAAACATTCTAAAATATTAATTTTGAGGTGCATTGACAAACATTTCAGAATAAAATTTTTTCAAGCTACCAAAATGAACCACCATGCATTAAGGTAAAATAACAAAAAACACGTAATTCGTACTTGCAATGCAATGGCTAATGATATGAATGAATCACCAATATTTCGGCTGTTTCATGCATGTTCATTAGTTTAAGATTCTATACATCATTTTTCAAGGGGGTGACACTTGATATTTTTGGGATGCAGTTGGAAGAAACGCCCATAGAATAAATGGATAGCATAAAATTTGGGCCTAATTGCCGAGCACTCTCCAATTCGTGTTGAGAAGGCCCACATCAATTCATTAAGCTCGTTGCATCGCAGCCTACAATCGTTGGGCCCAATTGCCGAGCACTCTCCAATTCGGCCTCAACATGCCTTGTGAGACTCATAGAGCGCTACTGCAATTCCCAAATTGACGACTTTATTAATTCCTTTTTTTAAGCAACTAGTGTTTTAGCCCGTATGTTTCACGGACTTATTAATTTTTTTACTATCTTATTTATATAGTCAATAGAAAGAAATTTGAAAAAAAAACAAAGAATTATATAGCACAAAGAAATTTTAAAAAAAGATAATTATAAAAGAAATTAAAAACTATAAAATTAAAAAAAAAAAAGATAAGAGAAAATGTAACAACGTAACTTTAATTTTTTTAATATTAACCTTGAAAATTGAAAAGTAAATTGAATTAAGGATTTAGAATTATTGACTAACGAGAGAAATCTTTGGAATTAAAAAATAGAGTTAGAAAATCCGATGAAATAAATATTTAAAAAAAAATAGATTAGAGAGTATAAAATTTGAAAATAAAAATTATATAGTACATCAAAAGAAATTTTGAAAAAGAGATAATTATAAAAGAAATTAGAAACTATAATTTTTTTAAAAGAAAAAAAAGGAAAGATGTAATGATATAACTTTAATTTTTTTTTAATATTAAATTTGAAAATTGAAAAGTAAATTGAATGAAGGATTTGGAATTATTGATGAAAGAGAGAAATCTTCTGAATTAAAAAATAGAATTAGAAAATCAAATAAAAGAAATATTAAAAAAAAAAAGCCTAAAAGATTAGAGAGAATAAAATTTGAAAAAAATATATATATATAGCACATTGAAAGAAATTTTGAAAAAGAGAGAAATCTTCTAAATTAAAAAATTGAGTTAGAAAATCAAATAAAAGAAATATTTTAAAAAAAAGCCCAAAAGATTAGAGAGTATAAAATTTGAAAAAAAAATTATATAGCACATCGAAAGAAATTTTGAAAAAGAGATAATTATAAAAGAAATTAAAAACTATAATTTTTTTTAAAGAAAAAAAAAGATAAGGGAATATGTAACTTTAATTTTTTAAATTAGTTTTGAAAATTGAAAAGTAAATTGAATTAAGGATTTAAAATTATTTATGAAAGAGAGAAATATTCAGAATTAAAAAATAGAGTTAAAAAAACTGATAAAAAATATTTAAAAAAATATAGCATCAAATAAAGAAGTGAATGAAGGTAGTTATAGAAATATTTTGGATGTGGAGTAGTTACAAAAATTGATAAGAGAAATTTTAGGAAAAATAGAAGAACCAGATGTATGTTAGGAGAGTGAACTACACCACTCCATGAGAGAAAAGTATTCAAATAAGAGTGAATGTGAGAGAGAGTGGAGAGAGTGAAGTAAGGAGATGAGAGAATATCTTAATCATTTATATATATAAGAGATTAATATTTCAAACTTAAAAAAAATAATTAAAGGCGAGCAAAAATCTAAAAAAATACTAATTAGTCTAGATTGAAAAACGAATTTCATGCATAATAAATAAAAAGTATACTTTTTTTTTATGCATAATAAAAAGTATAATTTGATCTTTCATTCTTTTGGCAATTGAAAATAATATTAATTTCAAGCATTAGTTATTTGTGTTTGATTTGTCTTCATTCAATCCCTAACCCAGGCAGATTTAAGACTGCATGTTTATTCGTCCTGTAGTCAATCATATTTCAGTTCAATGATTAGTCAGCTAGCATAACTAAGAAGTCCTTATATATATATATATATATATATGTTATGAGTGCCATGTCAATTTTACATGAACAACCTTAAAATTTATCTCACCGTATAGTTGTATGGAAAAATAAATTAAAAAAGGAAGAAAGGAAAATCAAAAGCAAAAGGACAATTACTATGGTCCTTCAAATTGGAAAGCAGAAATGAATAGATAACTACGCCACGTATTAAACGAGGAAAGAGACAATCAGATAATATATATCTTCTGGACAGGTTTGTTCGCGTCATGGTTAGATGAATAACGATACAGTACACGAAACTTCTTTGATTTGGTCTCTTCTTAATTCCAGTCCTCTAGAGTGTGATTTGGAGTCAGTAAAAAGCCATTTTTTTTTTACAAGTGATTAAAAAGCCAAATTGAAATCATACATACATTTTCTTTTTATATTGAAATCATATACACATACTCGATCGGCACTCGTATATAAACTGTAATATATATATAAAACACTAATTTCGATTTTCTATCTAGTTTTACACAAGAAACTCACTAGTTTTGAGGTTTCACTCGCAGAATCACGAATATACAAATCACACATTCCCAACCTTACAAGGAAAACACAAGCTGAAAACATGGAAAACAAATAAAAAAATCCTGTCTAGCTAATTAATTAACTTAGTTCGATTTTGTACAAGTACAAATCTAAAGTAATCTTTCTCAACCTCTACACTACACACCCCACCACCACCTTTGATCCCATTCCATTAATTAACCTCAGGAATACTCTGAAGCACGGGCCTCCAAGGCCTATGATGAACATCATGGTACTCGTTACTCGCATGATCTCTAGCGTGTATCAAGCGAGCTAGAACTTGTTCCGCAGAAGCGTGTCCTTCTTCACCTTGCTTATTCTCTTTCCCTCTTAACAACTTTTCCAGCTCCTTCTTTGAGATCTTTATCTTCACCTTCCCATTGGCATCAGAAGAAGCTCTCAACGCACCCAAGAGCTTCTCCTTCTCCACGTTCCCCAAACTCACCCCATGAACTTCATCAAACACCTTCCTCGAACTCATCCTTCTCTTATTAGATGATGAAAAAGAACCCCAATCATCACCACCCCAATCCATAGGTGATGACTCCGTGGCACAACAGTTTCCCATGTATGTGTATATATATCTACTATTGTAATTAAATATCTAGCTAGCTAGCTAGCTTAATTTTCTTTAGGTTGAAGTGTGTAAAAATGGAATGATAAGAGAGATTTCTGAGGTGGGGAGGTTTTGGTATTTATAAGGGTGATGTAAGAGAGGCGGGTAATAGGCAAATTGACTTTCGGTTCTGAATTTACAATAATTGGATTAATTCTTGGTATATGTGGCAGATAGATCTGGTCATTTCTATGTGCATATGGCAGCTGAAGAGGTAAGCTTTGTTGACCAAATTAATTTAACTATATAGTTTTTTGGCTATATATTATCATATATGCCGTGTAGGGCCCAGATGAACTAAGGTTACTTGATTCGGTCCATTGGTACGTGGTGTGGTGAGGGACGTGTGTGAAATGGGGGACGAGGGAGCATCTTTGGGGTTTGCTAAGCAAGTGCGTGTGAACGCGCATATGCCATTGGAATCTTGGACTTGGGATAATTGGCTTGCTCCTTCTTCCATTTAATTTTAGCATATCACGTGTGGGCTTGGTTAATTTAATCACTTGCGTAACCTTTCTAATCCTCCATGACAAACCTAATAATGTGGTAAAGAATCTTGCGCTTTCAAATTTAACCAATTTTTAGCGGTGCTACGTAGTTTCTCTTATTGTTAATTAAATTTCTGGAAACTACAAGATTACAAGTGAGGTTGAATAAATAAGTTAGAGGTGAGACTCACTTAATTTTATAATTTTTAATAGATTTCAATCAAGGTAGAAAGTCTGTTTAAAAAAGTGTGTTATACTCAACCAATCTTTTAATGATTCAAAATAGGTTAACCAATTCAATTATATATAACTTTCGATTCAAAATATCAATGATTCTAGATTTTTTTTTTGGATAACTCAAATGATTCTAGATTTTCGTATAAAAATTGAAAGTTATGAAGTATTTTTATTTTTAAATAAATACAACTACATTTGATTTTTTTTTTTTTACTTTTATTAATATTTTTTATTTTATTTAGTAAAAGTACCAATAAATAAAAATTAAAAATTCATTAGCATCATTTTATTTTATTTTTATATATATAAATGATAAAACAATAACACTCATTCTTTACAACCCCTAATATTTCAAAATGAAGGAATAGAAAAATAAGCATTACAACGTATTCTTTGTTAGTGGATTTTGGGCGAAATGATTTGTGGAATTTTCGAAACAACGAATAAGAGAGTTCAATGATGTATATCTTGTTTTCGTTGATGAAGTAAATTTCTTTCGTAATCATGAGAATGTTCGAATTAAACCAAGAGAAGAATCATGCATGCATTAATATTCCATAATCTAAAGCCCATAGGAATGTGAGTAGTTATATTTTGACACTCTATTATTTTTAACATCTCATCAACACTTCTTATTTTTCTTTATCTCTTTCTTTCTATCACATCATATCACCTACCATATTTATACTTTTCTATCTTTTTTCTTTTCTTCCTAGATGTAAACTATCATTTGAGTGTCTATAAAACATTATTATATGGGTGTCTATAAAACATTATTATAGGAATATAATATTGGGACTCAATTAACTTTGGCAAGGCAAGATATTTATGCGTATGCGTTGTTCATTCATAAGAAAGTAAAAGGAAGAACAGCCACAAATATGGTTCTCTAAGCTGGCTAGTGTAGCTATGGCTGTAGAGCATGCATTATTGTCGGTTGGTAGTTGAACGCATGCAATCTGTCTAAACGTATTGAACAGTATATTTGACGTTGCTTAGAAAGCAGAAATATTCTTTATCTAGTTATCAATAATTTAAAAAAAAAAACGAAAAGAAAAGAATAACATAATCTATGATTTATGAGAAGACTTGTGTTATTTATACAATAATTAATACAATATTTTTTAGGTTTAATTACTCTGCAGGTCCTTATACTTTTACCAAATTTTCAATTAAGTCCTGAATTTTTATTTTTTTCAATTGGGTCCATAAATTTTTATTTGTTTTTTAATTGGGTCCTTTTGTTTAATTGTCTTTATGAAAAATTAACCACAGACACCTAATTAGATGTGCAGATAATGGACTGATGCATCTGGAGTGTAATGTAAGCACAACTAAGTCAATTGTGAGACTTTTTTACAAAGTTTCAATCTTCTGCAATGTCAAATAATTGTGAAAGAATATCTGGGTTAAATTAACATGTAAATATTGAAATTTTGTAGAAATCTCTCATAATTGACTCAGTTGTACTTACAACACATTCCAGAAGCATCAATTCACTATCCGCACCTCTAATTAAGTATTTGTAGTTGATTTTTTATAACGACAAATAGATGAGAGACCTAATAGAAAAAATAAAATAAAAGTTCTGGGACCTAATTAAAAGGAAAAAAAATGTTCAAGAACCTAATTGAAAATTTGGTAAAAATATAGAGACCTGCAGATAAATTTAACCTATTTTTTACAGCAATATTTTTTATATTTATCTTTTCTATCCATCATTTATTATATCTCATTCTTTTCTTTTAGTTGTATAATTTATTTATGAATTATTATATAAATATATAACATTATAGATTATATGATCTACCGATTTTCTTTCTTTTATATACAGAATTTGTTGTATAAATAATATTTTTCTTAGTAGAATTTTATAGGACCTACCGATTGCCTAGAGATTGAGAGAGTGGACACCGACTCGAATATTTTTATTCCCCATGGCAATGTATCATGCTTTTCTGTACACCAGCAGTTAGCAGAAGGAAATTTTCCAAGAGGAATTAAGGATTCTTTATTAAGAATATCTAATTTATCCCACCTAATTTGTAGCATTCTTCCACTTCCGCATTGTATTTATGTTGGTCAAGTAATATTTGGGATATGATTGATTTTTAAAGTATAGCAAAAATTCACTATTATTTTGTGCAACTGAGCTGATAATATATACTAGGTTGGTTCCCTTATCGGAAGGGAGCAATCTTTTTGGAATAAAGCATGTGGCGCAGGCTATTTCGGGGACGGGATAATGTCCCCCACCGTGCGTAACTTATATTAACAGTTGGATTTGTAAATTTTTTGAGATTGATGTGGGACTACCGTACAACTGTCCACACTAGATTTTTTTTAAAAAGGGATTTTTTTTTCTGTTTAAGTTTTTTTTTAAAAAAAACGACAATTCTTCTCCGTTGTTGCTTTGTTTTTGTCTCTCTTCACATTTTTTTTAAAAAGGGATTTTATCTTGATTTTTATTTTTAGTCCCTCATAATTTTTTTTATTATTTTTAGTCCCTCATAAATTGTTCTGTTTTTAGTCCATCATAAATTGTTTTGTTCTATTTTTAGTTTCTAACATTAATTTCAACTGTTAAGTGATGACATAAACTGTGTGTGTGAAAATTTTCTAATTAAGTTTCTAGTGACTTTTAACCGCTGCAAATTTTTTGGTGGTCATAAATGTTTATTTTTGTAATATTTTTTGTGATTTCAGAAAATCTAGTGTTTGAGATTTTGATTTTTTATTTTATTTTTTTAACATTTCTGACAGTTTTAGTTTGCTAAAAAATTTGCGGTAGTTAAAAACCACTAGAAACTTAAACAAAAGAAGAAGGATCCATTTTTTTTTAAAAAAAAAAATCTAGTGTAAGCAGTTGTATGGTAGTTCCACCTCAATAAGCAACAACGGAAAAGAATTGTCGTTTTTTAAAAAAAAAATTAAACAGAAAAAAATTCCTTTTTAAAAAAAAAAATCTAGTGTGGACGGTTGTACGATAGTCCCACATCAATCTCAAAAATTTTACAAATCCAACTACTAATATAAGTTACGCACGATGGAGACATTATCCAGTCTCCCAAAATATTCTGCGTCTGATACAAAATCATACTTTCTAATGCGTCAAAAGTCAAAACACAAAAGTACATTTATGAGATTTATTTTTAATTTGGAAAGAGATTAATCTTTGATATATAGTGGGTCCAACTTGGTATGTGAAAAAAGAAGTCAAAACAAAAAATTTCATTGCACAAATTAACGTAATTAGGATGTGTCAAATTTAAATTAAAACATCTTGATCTCAAATACTTTCCTCCATCTCTCTCTCAAAATTCAAGATTTCAGTCGGTGTTTTAAGCTCTGTTAAAGCTCATGAATTATGTTGTAGTGGCAATGGCCAGATAATTAGGAGTGGTGAAATCCAAACCGACAATTCACAATTTTTTTTTAAATTTTTATGTAAAAGATCTATAAATGAAATTAATAATTTTGATAATATATTCAAATTTATTCTTTTTGGCTGAAAGAAATTCCTATGGCTCAAAGACATCGTCACGTATGTAACTGTGGTTTTAATTTCTCTAATTTGTGATTTGATAATTAAAGTTCTTCCAAAATTAACGACAGTAAAACTCAATTTTTTTATATTATAAATAGTTTTATTAAAATAACAGTTAACTTGTATTACGACGACTAACTACGGTTAGATTTTTGTGCTGATTGATTTTGTTATTATTAGTTTGAAAGCTGAGCATAATTCACTTTTTCTACTCAGCTGATTATAAATGGTAATTTCCTGGAAAACCCTGCTCCTGAATTTGGATAAGCATCGCCCACTCAGTCAGTTGCCCACAGATATCCAAACTGAACCATCACATCCTTTAGTATTCTTATCTTAACCTATATATAATGTCTGAAATCATCTCTGCTGTGTCATTTTGACTTATTTTTCCTTTGCCTTCGTCCATACAGTGAGGTCGCCAGCTAATAGAATTGACATATTCTCTCGGATCAGAGCTAAATCTGGCTCAAATAGTCAAATAGTTGTGTTAGATATATAAACTTCGGTTAGAGATTTTAACTGGTGTTGTGCAAACTCTACTTTTTTAATATATTAAAACGAAACTAGCTAGACAAATATATATGACCAAACACTGGGTATGGGGCTCAAGTTTTACTAGGTAATAATGAGACCTTGGCAAGTGTATCAGAATAATTGAAATAGTAAGACATTGAGTATCATTTTCAGGGACAGAAAGGTAATTAGGAATTTCACAACTGCATTTCTACTAGGAACGACGAGAATGATTTATAATTAATTGAATTAAAGAAAATAAGAATTTAAATTAAAAGAAAATGATAAAAAAAATTAGTTTCTAGGTTTTCTAATTAGTATGCAAGAACGCAAGTAAGTTGATTTAATTCAAATGAGGGAAAACATGATTGAAGTTAAACTTCATTTTCTTTCAACAAAAATTTCTAATTTGGGTTTTTAATTCAATTTAATTTCTTATTTTTTTATTGGATTTTCTAGTTTATTTAAATCCTAATTCTTAATGCAATCAAACCTTTAACCTAGTTAATAACTCTAATTTTTTAGGTGAAAATTAAATATAAATAAGCATTAAGAACTGAAACACCTAATGATAGTGGTATTTAATATGACTATTCCTATAACCCAAAAGATTGCTAGGTTTAATTTGTGTCTCAGAACACATTTATGAGATAATTTTTCTTTTATGAAATAGGTCTAAAATTTCTTAGGGTGGCCAAATCTTAAGAAGAGCACAAACATAAAGATAAGAAAAACAAAATTTTATTAAAATTCCCAAATGAAGAATCCATATATATTGCATGTTTCTCATCATGTATATTGCCACTTGAAGGGTTACTATTGTCATGACCACCATGCTAAACCACGACGTCTTAACTCTTAACCCTAAATAGTACTGGTACCACAAAATCTAGTATTTGTTATGTTTAAACTGGATGACAAAATAGGGTGGCACAGTGTATTGATTTTGATCCCAACCCTTTTTTCTTCCACTCAATCACCGCAAGGTTTACAATTCGTTTATATACGACCAAATACAGAGAGAAATGATTTACTTTAATTGTGAAAGTGAAGATGAACTTCTAGATGGGATTGTAGCCAGGTCCTCTCACCTCTGATCTTCTTGATTGATTATCTTTTAATGCTGCATGCACACATGTGACTTTCTTCTTATACAATATGCTGGGTTGTGAAACTGTAAGGAATTGTTGAATTTGAAAACCAAGAATTTAATTAAGAGTCCTCATCAATTTACGTCACCTAAAAGGTGATAATTCAAGGAAAAACCAATGGTCAATATTTAGGCTATGTAATTAGATACGATGCAAAACGTTTTAAGAACAAATAAAACGAGCTGAGAATGATAGAAAACAATGAGAAAGAAAAACTAGATACCACAAATTTACATGATTCACCCAAGATTGGGCCTATGTCCACGGGTAGCGACAAATTTCACTATATGAATGTGAATACAGAGGAATTACGTACAAATCAGTAGCAGAGAAACATATGAACATTCTCACACTGAATTTCTATTTTTTCACACATATCTCTTATTGTACATTTGTACCTCACACTCTTAGATTGTGTCTATCTATTTTTTTTTATCTCATTGTGTGTCGAAGACCCTATTAGAGGTAACGATTATGATAGTCACAATTGACTGTTTTAAGTTCCTGCTTTGATAAGAACCATCCTGATACTAAGAACCACTCTCACAAAGTGCAGAGATTCAAGACATTCTTCCACAAATCTCCACCTTGGGATTGACACCTCTGAACTTCTAGAAAACTTAGTTATGATCTGCTGCCGCTAGCCACAAAGAATTATTTCCAACAATCATAATTAAGCAAGTCCAAACAATGCATGCACTACTACAAAAACTACATTTTACATCGCCTATTTGACATCGGTTATACTAGAACCGATGTTAAAAAATGAGCAGTGGCATTTTTGTAAATAAATGACATTATTTACATCAGTTAAAATTTTAACCGATGTAAAAAATGTCCACTTCGTTGATAAAATCGATGTTGATATTATTCATTACAAAATTAAGCTATTGACATTATTCATTACAAAATCGATGTTGATAAAAAAAAAAGCGGTGGCATTCCTGTAAATATATGCAATTGTTTTAAAAAAGACTTTAGATTTTCCAAACCCTCAAATCGAAGAAGACGTTGGCTACGGTGGGAAAATAAACTTGTTTTCCACCGTGCGAAAGTTTTTTTTTAACCCTTGGATCGATTAGTTTTCAAATAAACGGTTGAGATTTTTTTTCCTTTTTCTTTTCTTTCATTTTTGTTTGTCATTCCCAATTTAACCTTATCCCTACCCTTTTCTCTCTTACAACAATGAAACAACACCTACACATCCTCTGAAACCATACTACAACGGCAACCAAATCCTCACTCACATAAGTCACAGTTTCTTCAACACCGAAGAAAAAAAATTGTAAGATCAAAGTTAAATCCTTAAATTTTATAACACATCTTCATTCCCTACATTTGAGAAACGATAATTAATGTGACAATAAACACCCAAAATGAACAATCTTATGAATGTTAACACAGAACGAATGCTCGCGTGCGTACCCCCCGCGTGGACACCACGGTGCGACACGATATGTTTGTAAATTGATCCACAATGCGTGACCAATTTCAGCCGTCCGATATATTAAATAAAAATTTAATGGGGCTGATTCGATATGACCGTCCGGTTATGATGAAGGTACTTTTAAGTATTTTATTAAAATATTTAATCCACGTGCAATGAAGAAATGACGTGGAGAGTGTTTAACTTTACATGTTGTCTCCCCAACTTATGTGGTTGGTATAACCATGGTTGAAATTGTGGTGTCGGTGTCCCGTTGCTTTACATCTGTCTCCCGAAGCTGTGCGAGAGATATAAATCTTTACATTCTGGTTCTGGTGCTTAATTGGATTTTTTTTTTTATTAACTAAATTTTTAGTTTTTAAATTTTTTTAAAATTTGATTTTTAGTCTCTAAATTTTAGTTTAACTGGTCAAGATTTCTAAATTTTTTATAAATTTTATTTTTAGTCCCTAAACTTTAGTTTGACCAATCAAGGTCCCTAAACTTTTTAAAAATTTGGTTTTTAATCCCTATATTTTTTAAAAATTCGATTTTTAATCCCTGAAATCTCATTAATTTAGGGACTAAAAACTGAATTTAAAAAAAGTTTAGGGACTAAAAACTGAATTTTTAAAAAATTTAGAAACTTTGATCAGTCAAAATTTTGTTCAACTAAAAATTGAATTTTTAAAAAGTTTAAGGACCTTGACCCGTCAAACTAAAGTTTAGAAACTAAAAATCGAATTTTGAAAAAGTTTAGGAACTAAAAATTTAATTAATTTATTTTTTAGAGTCCTTGCTTTCGCCTCGTTCCTTAATGGTTTCCAGTTTGGGTGTCCCCCATCCCAGTTTGGGACAACCGCGTCCGTAGGAGTTAACCGTATTTGTGGATGACTGGGTCAGATGGATGATTCGCACAATTGTGTTCGTCATCCCTCTTCAATCCAAGCAAGAAGTACGGGATGATGAAACAAATGGATAGGGGATGACGAACCAATTGATGAATTTGTTTGGGCGATTATTTAAAGGAGTTTAATGAAATTTAGTTTGTGGATTATGTTATTAATATTTGATGGTGAATACTTATGTTTATGTGTTTACATCGATCAACATTTAGGTGTGTTCCTGTGGTCAAAGGTTGCTCCAAAAAATACCTCATCGATAATGCCAAATAAAAAAGGGCAAAAATAATTTTGAATAAGGCAAATCAAAAGAAACACCCATATTATATAATGCTTCCTCGGTTTCGTTGGAACGACGACAAGATTTCTGAAATCTGAAACTGCTGATGGATAGGAAAGTCACTAACGTGGACACACAAAGAAGCAAAGGACGGTGGGACAAATTGCTCCGGAACGGTGCCAAAAAGTAAACAACCACACTCTATTAAGAGGACCTCAAACCTGTAACCATGGTTAAACACATCCTACAGGTTCGGGATACATTAAATAAAACACACGTGACTCACCTTAGTTCTTTAGTACACGTGGATTAAATTTTTTTATAAAATCAGTTAAAGCACGTTATTTCTAACCGGACGGTCATATGAAATCAGCCCCGTCAAATTTTTATTTAATATATCGGACGGCTAAAATTGGTCACGCACCGTGGATTAGTTTAAAAACTAATGTGACGCACCGTGAAACAAATACAAACATATCGTGTCGCACCGTGGTGTCCATGCAGGGGGGTACGCACGCGAGCATTCGTTGTTAACACAGTCCAAAAGGTTCAGGCAGGGACTCAAATCCATTATCAAAGATGGGCCCTTGATTACATTTATCATTAACAATATACAGCCAGTTTGTGTTATTTAAATCTATGCCCCAAATACCCTCCTCCTATCGCCGGGGCCGTCGGAGTCACCATCGTCAACGGCGCCGGCGTGATTATACCCATAACTTTGCAGTGTACAAAAATTTTAGAAATCAACCATGAGGTGAAAGGGTCACAAACGAAAAAGAAAATCATAGAGGAAGTCACATGATGAAATCAACCACGCGAGGGTCACATGCTACTTCGGGCCAAAGCCAAACAATCGCACAGTCAGATGATTTAAATGGGTTTCCAATCTCTACCACCGTCAACGATAACGTTCATAATTAGAGAATAGAAACTCGGCTACATAGCGCCGTGACGGTCACTATGCCACAGTTGATTTTTCAGCTGGTGTCGGCAACGGTGAAGAACCCTATGGTGGACTCGATTTGGGCTGAGAGATGAAAGGGCAGCAACTCAGATCTCAAGAAGAGGAGAGAGGGGAAAAAAGATGAAGAAGAAGAGGGATATATCTGGAAAGGAATGGGAAAAAAGAAAAAAAAAGAAATGAGAAAAAAGAAAAAATCTTAACCATAGATATAAAACTGAACAAATCTGGCCGTTAAAAAAAAAACTTGCGCACGGTGGGAAACAAGTTTACTTTCCCACCGTATCAAACACCACCGCCTACACTGACGGAGGATCTAATCTCCATCGCCGCCTACACCCTCCCATTGTTCATCTCCCTCCTCGAGGTTGAGAGGAGCGACACCATCAACAACGTGAAGGCCAAGGTCCAGATTCTCTCTTCTTTTCCTCTTCATTTTTCTTTAAGGCGCTTCTAATTCCATCGAGTTAGGGTTTAAGGCGTTTGGGGATTTGAATCAGGTTGGACACTATGAGAGGGAAGGGGCTTTGCCATGCGATTGACCAAAGAAGGTCGCACCATGGTCGTCGTCGTCCACCTTCAGATCTGTCGTCTTCCGCCTCTTCCACCAAAGAAAGCGATGGACACACGCGAGCTTGACACACCTTCAGATCTGTCCATTGCGCCACCTCTTTCCCCAAGATTTCCTCTTCCTCCGCAGCGCAACCATCTCTATTAAGGTGCTACTCTTTTTAAACTTTGTGAGCTAGCTATAGTAATTAATTATACTGCATAAGACTCATTTCACATCATGCTTATGGGGACAGTGATGGTTGGATGATGCTCATGCTACCTTCTATGGAGGGGGTGATGCCTCTGGCACAATGGGTATGTGGCAATTTACTGTAATGTTTCTGCCACACGTTAAGCATGTTTAAGGTGGAGCAACTTTGTTTATTCTTTCAAACATTTTTTTAAATTCTTTTATGTATTATGTATATAAAAATTGTGAAAAAAAATCTTAAAGAAATAGGAGAAAAAGCATGATGCGAAGTGAATTGAGTTTGAAGAGATGTGAAATGCTTGAAAATATTGTCCAACTCATTTGTAGTTTACCTTATAAAATTTGAACATTAATAAATAAACTATAATTATTTTTTAATTTTTTGTCAAGCAAACATGGACATGGTCACATGGTGGAAACTGGAAAGTTTCATCCCACTTATTTTCACAATTCTATGAACTACTCAATTTTATAACAAGCGCATTCTAGTAACTCTATTTCATTTTGGTTTGAACATCATTTCTCATAGAATAGTCATTTTGACGTGTAATTCGTTTCTTTAATATTAAATAATTTTTTACTTATACAAACTTCTTTTAACGATTGATGTTAGAAACTATATAGTGTAATATACTGAACATTAATTTGGTTACCCTCCCTCAACATTTTTTTCTCAATTTCCCCTATTGATCCCTGCATAGAGCCCCTGACATAAGTAGTCCCATGTAGAAATGGTGTAACTTTTAATGACAAAGATGGCCTGAGAATAACAGCAAAACCTTCATGGAGCTTTGTGGCAGATGGAGCTTGTGGATATGGAAACCTGTATAACCAGGGCTACGGGATTACAAAGGGTCAGTTGGGAGTCAAATTTAGGCCATTTTCAAAGGTAACATCTACATGTTCAAATGTGTGCATACATTTGTTATCAGTTTTCTGAGTATGTAAAAAGTCTAGGAATATCTCTTATTCCTTACAATATATGGCTGCAATTGAAACTTGAAAGCTAGATGAGAATGATTCATGTGATTGAAAGTTAAGATGGTCCACATAAATTGTTATGTAAAACTCTGTTTTGTGCAACGAGAAAATATGGTTAGTTTTGTTGGTCTAATCTAAATTGCAAGATACAGTTAACCTTAGACCTGCATGTCCATGGCTTTGATGCTTCACTATGTTAAAGGCCTTGTCATGATCTAATTTGGATACAGTTAGTTATTTTAAACTAACAAATATAGATATATTGTCTGCATTTTAGTTTTATTCTTGTCAAATGATACTCGTTTTTTATGTAAATCTTAGACCAAAAGGAATTTAACTAAGCAATCTTTCAAGCATTTTGTCAATTATGTTCTCAGCATGTCTGACTGTCTTGTTATTGATCTTGAGTCTTGAATCTTGAGGAATTTATATTTTTATTTCAGTGGACACATTGCTAAAATCTTGTGTGTGAGAACATTCTAATTAATATCTATATAATTTCACTATTTTTAGGGGGAGTTTTCTCAGCCATTCTTGAAACAATCATATTTGGATCAACTTGTGTCCACTCTTCTTAGATCCCTAAATGATGGTTCTACCTTTGCAAATATCTAGAATCATTTTACACCCTGCGCAAGATTAATATATATAAGTGGAAACCCAGTTAATCATTTTACCTTTTTTTGTTTTAATGTCTCTTATATCTATATGTCTGTTTTGGGGATTGGTTTCCAGCCAAAGTGGGGAATCAAAGACATACCTATAATATCTCATCTCGCTTTTTATGATTCTTAAAATTTACACGTTTGATAGATTGAAAAATATCTAGTTCATACTACAAAGTTATGGATTTTTTAAACTAATATATAAGGCCAAGGTAGTTGATTCCATCTAGATCCAGCAATCCAATTGAATCGACATTGTCTGAGTTTATGATTCATTATTCTCAATCTCTAGTTCTCTACATTATAAAATCTAAGTTTGAGTTATTCTTTTCTGTTTTTGGTTTAAATATTCTATTTTTACTTATTCATTTTTTAATTTCTCCTTCTTTGGAGAGTGGTGTCTGACGAGTGTTATGTGAGTTGCAGGAGGATGATATACTCAGGTAGCAGATTGGTGTACATGGAACTAAAAAGTAATCAATGACACTCATATTCATAGCCCTTTGGTTATTCTTCCTTTGAGTACTCAATAGTCACTATTGCTTTTTTAATTTTCATATATATATGACACTAAGGGATTTTAATTACCATGACTATATGCAGTTGGGCAATTATTGCTTCTAAATTCAGAGACAAAACAACAAGACAGTGCAGAAGAAGGTGATGTTTTTGAACTGATTAGTGTGTTTTTTGAATTATGTGACACTAACGGATTTTAATTACCATGACTTCTTCATTTTCAATCTCTGCATCAGTGAAAGTCAGGGCTTTCTGCAGCTTCCTTGGAGAGAAGACTTCAGCCTCAGCCATGTATCATGTATGTGGCAGTCACTGGCCTTATTTAATTAATTACAAAGAAGGTACTCAATACTCTTCATGTCTATTTTCAATTTATTTATTTAATTAATTTCTTAGTCATTTGCTTCTTGGAAAAAATGTGGTATTAGGTTGAGTGATTTATTTGGTCACGTGTATCATTAGGTGAGGAAAGTGGACATGCTTGAGGGTGTTTCTGTTGTTCGATCTGAAAAGGTTAAGAATGAGTTGATTTTGGATGGAAACGACATTGAGCTTGTTTCTAGGTCTTGTGCTCTCATTAACCAAGTACACTCTTTCTCTCTGTACATGCCCACACTCAAACTTTTCCCAATTTTGCTATTGGTTAGGCTTTAATTAATTGTTTATTTGTTTGTTTGCTACAGAAATGCCATGTTAAAAACAAGGAATTTCTGAACTTAGTAAATTAGTAACTAATTTACTAATTTACTATACATATATGCCAAAATCTTAGTATACTAATTTACTAAGCACGAGACACATACTAATCTTAGATATATGTATACTGTGATATATATATATATATATATATCATCTTACTGGTTATTAATTAGTGCAAGAATTTTATATATGTCTACCATTTTTACTCTTACGTTTATTATTGTAACTTTTGGGTTTTATCTTGCTGTGTGTATCAATATTGAATAGGTCTATATATCTTGTTGCTACAAGTGCATGGTTTCTCAATTAAATGGTTCAATTGAAATAGATAAATCCACGAGAACTCCTCCATATCAGTATTAAGGTATGGTTTCTCGTGTATATCATTATTATAATTAGTAACTATGTTTGTTACAAATTGTTTCCTTTATTTATTTATTTTTTAAGTCAAATAGATTTTATTACGAAAATAGCATGGTTTGACCACAATAAATGATCAAAACCAGACCTTATAAGAAAATACAAATTGTGTATTAGATGAGCTCAAAAATAGAAACACTTAAACCTGTTACAGCATAATATCCCCCTCTCACATGCATATTAACATAACATGATTCAGCCAAGAGTCTCTTAAAACCATCAACGTGTCACACCAAATACCAAAGCACCAACACCCTCATTACAACCAGCCCTTCTAATCAATCCCACATTCCACAATCTCAAGTCCAGCAACACACGCAACTACCACACCCCTGTACACATTCAAGTTTTGACCAATATAATTATCAGTTTATTTCAATGTTCATTTTCTATTTTTTTACTTGGCTTGGTATATATTTTTGGCCCAGTAGACATCCAGCACTTATTAAAAAAAATCTACTCCTATAGCATAAATGAACTTATTCAATGTCATCTACCTAGTAAATGAACTTAATTGCAGTGTGTAATTACAATTTTTGACCCGAGTCATGTTTTTAACAATTGTTACATGGTCCCTTCAACAGGTACCTTGGCTTGTTTGTCTTCAAGGCCAACCCCACCCAGAAAGGGGAAAGGGCCAAAAAGGAAGAGTGAGAAACAGCCATTGTCCAAGGTAAATGTGTAATTAGTGGTGTGTGGACCATACTATAATTCTAGGAATCAGAGATTCAGAATTTTAATCACATTTGGTGAAACTCATTTGTTACAGATTAACATGATGGAAACAATTTATCAAGAAGTATCAGACATTTATGATATCAGGGGAGTCAGAGGGATACCCCATAACGTAATTATGAAGCTTCCTTTTCAGCCATTCAACTATAGCAAAATGTTGCAAGTGTTTTTTAATTTAGGTTCGGTATGTGTCTCGTGCTCAGCTTATTATTTTTTTCCATTGCAATTTCAGGGCACCTGGGAGTATATTCTGATGGTTCTTACAATGTTCCAGTTGGACTGATTTATTCATTCCCTGTCACCAATGAGGAAATCGAAAATATCAAGGTAAGTGTTTTGTCACTTAATGATATATTGAAAAGGCCATTTTAGTGCATTTCTGATAAGCTAAAAGTGTGCTTCTGGAACCAGGTTGTTGAAGTGTCCAATGTCAGTTGGGAAAATGTCAGTTGGGAAGATATTGGTGGTCTTGAAAATATTAAGAGGGAACTCCAGGAGGTAATTTAAGCATTTGAAGTTGGGAAGATATTGAAGCTCAATCTGGAAGCTTGGTTTTTTAGTTTATATATTTTCCCCTCTGTTGATTTTTTTAACATTTGGCATTCTTGGCTGTTCATCTCTCCCTGTCCTGTTCCATTCTTAGTCCTATTTTATGCAGCTTGTAACTCGACCAAGTGGCATTTTTTTTATTGAATTAAGTATATACAATGTGTTTGCTAATTATTATTGCTTATTAACAATAGTAATGTTGTGGGTTACTCGTTACTACAAAAATAACACTTAAAAATTGCCTAGAGCAAACCTGGATGAGGATAATTCCATATTTTGATAACTCTAAACTGCCAATTTTTTTTTTTTAAAATAAATGACATTCTACATCGGTTCCATGTAGAATCGATGTAGAAAGTGAACTTTTTCCATCGGCTCTAAACAGAACCGATGTAAAAAATGTCAGTTTTTTTAGCCAATGCTTTCTACATCGGTTCTAAACAATAATTGATGTTGTTTGTGTACATTCAACATCAGTTTTGTCACAATCGATGTAGAATTCAACATTTGGCATTTTTCTAGTTTTTTTTAACATCAGTTTTGTCACAATCGATGTCACATCAGTTTTTTTAGTTTATATATTTTCCCCTCTGTTGATTTTTTTAACATTTGGCATTCTTGGCTGTTCATCTCTCCCTGTCCTGTTCCATTCTTAGTCCTATTTTATGCAGCTTGTAACTCGACCAAGTGGCATTTTTTTTATTGAATTAAGTATATACAATGTGTTTGCTAATTATTATTGCTTATTAACAATAGTAATGTTGTGGGTTACTCGTTACTACAAAAATAACACTTAAAAATTGCCTAGAGCAAACCTGGATGAGGATAATTCCATATTTTGATAACTCTAACTGCCATTTTTTTTTTTAAATAAATGACATACTACATCGGTTCCATGTAGAATCGATGTAGAAAGTGAACTTTTTCCATCGGCTCTAAACAGAACCGATGTAAAAAATGTCAGTTTTTTTAGCCAATGCTTTCTACATCGGTTCTAAACAATAATTGATGTTGTTTGTGTACATTCAACATCAGTTTTGTCACAATCGATGTAGAATTCAACGCAAAATTTGACTATTTGGGCATTATTCAACATCGGTTTTGCACCCAACCGATGTTGTAATATGAATTTCAACATCGGTTTCAAGAACCGATATTGAAAGTTGTCCACTTTCAACAAGTTGTCCACTTTCAACATCGTTCGATACAACATCGGTTCATAACTGATGTTAAAAGCTCAAAATAACTAATGTTAAAAGCTTAAAATAACTGATGTTAAAAGTCTTTTTTGTAGTAGTGATGAACTTGCCGTTAGGAACAGGCTTGGGAAACATATTAATTGAGTTATCCTTTGTATGCATTAATCTTCAATCCATGACTATGTGTGAGCAAAATCTTTGTTTTAGGATCGGGGCTTAACACTTGACAACTTTTTATGTTAATTGATTTATCTTGATTTTCTTTTGGTTTCTCTCACCACAAGAAAATGTTGAATTATCTATAGATTATTTCCGCATATTTCAATTTGTTTATAGTAAATTGTTACCAACGGATTTATCCGTCGGTAATATAAAAATCCGTAACAGTTAAACATCATTATTGACAATGTTTCCATAGATAATTCCATCAAAAATTTTGGCGCCTTTGATTGGGAGATTTTTTGAATAAAATTTACCCATAGATTTTTCCATCAGTAAATGGAATATGTGGGTAAATTGGAAACTTTGTAGGTAACTTTAAAAGAGAGAAAAAATAAATAAATTTAAAGACTAATTTGACCACGGGTAATGTGCTCAAATCCGTAGGTAAGTTTAAAAGGATTAAAAGATGAAAAATAAGTAAATAATATTAAAATAGTACTGGAAGGAAATTAGGGGACCAACATTAGTTGGCACAAGTGGTAGCGGCTTGTGTCTCTTAACCAAGTGGTCTAGGGTTCGAATCCTGGTGATGTCACTTTGGGTATAGAATATGTGGGTAAATTGGAAACTTTGTGGGTAACTTTAAAAGAGAGAAAAATAATTAAATTTAAAGACTAATTTGACCGTGGGTAATGTGCTCAAATCCGTAGGTAAGTTTAAAAGGATTAAAAGATGAAAAATAAGTAAATAATATTAAAATAGTACTGAAAGGAAATTAGGGGACCAACATTAGTTAGCATAAGTGGTAGCGGCTTGTGTCCCTTAACCAAGTGGTCCAGGGTTCGAATCCTAGTGATACCACTTTGGGTATGGAATAAATCATGTTGAGAGGGGAATACCCACCTTGGTGTGTGCTCACGGTCCCCGACGGAGTTTAGTCATTACTTTCGACGATGAATAATTCGTACCAATATCATGGTCATCAAAAAAGAAAGAAAATTAGGTTTTTTCACTTTTCACACTCCTTATCCCTTTTCATTAAGTCCCTCATTCTCTCAACATTCTTTACCTTGACGCGAGTCCTCCCTAGAAGAGCGTCGCACCGCCAAGCTCCACACCATAGTTTTAAAAACTGAACAGGTGATCGACCCGGTCAAGGCACTAGGTCACTAGGTTAATAGTCGAACCAACGAGTCACTAATTAACCCGCATGACCCAATCTGTATTAAAAAATCTTAAAATTTTATATCCTGTCTTAAAAAAGTAAAAAACTACATCACAAATTAATATACCATGTCACAAATTTTATGCCCTGTCTTAAAAAAAGTAAAAAACCACATCACAAATTAATATAATTCTACATCACAAGCTCATTCTTCAAGTTCAAATTCAAATTCATTGACATTCAACCATGAGGTTCTAAACTAATAAAGCAAGTTCTAAACAAATAACAAAGTTCCAACTTCCAATGACATCCATGAGTTCAAACTTTAAACATCAAAGTCACATAACAAAGCTCACAAACATAAATAAATAAGTTCCAAACATAAGTTCTAAACATGTCCAAATTTTTTCTATGGCCAAGGAGTATAAGTTATGTCATTGTCATAATCAGAAACTCCTCCTTCATTAAAGAACTCAGAATCTCCCATAGTAGCTTCCTCAACATTGCTTTCATTTAAATTCATGTTTTCCATGGTATTGCCTTGTGCATCATCAACATCCTCATCATCCAAATTTAAAGGACCTATGACAAAAAGTTAGATAGAAATTAGTAATTAGCATGTAGTGATAACAAGTATGAAACAATACAATCATAATAAAAATGTATTTAAAATATACCAATATCACTTGAAATTGGTTGGATGGTCATATTTGCAAGGTCTTTAAGTAATGCATCCACCTGCTCCTTGGTTAAGAATGGTGGTGACTCCTCCATTACCAAATTAGCATGGTCATCAAGTGTTTCCAAATTAATAGGATCATAGCTTTGTTGTCTCTTTTTCCTAAGCACATGTACAAATATCTAAGCATATGTATTTAAATTTAAAAAGATAAACAATGAAAAAAGAATAAAAATAATAATACCTATTTTGCAACCTCAAGTTGTAACGAACAAAGACTAAATCATTCAATTTCTGATGCTCCAACCTATTTCTTCTTTTTGAATGAATGTGCTCAAATATACTCCAATTTCGTTCACAGCCTGAAGCAATACAAGTTTGGCTTAAAACACTTAGCCAACTTTTGCAAATTTGGTGCACCACATCCATAAGATGCCCACCATTGATCTAAAATATTGCATGTCATGAAATAAATTAATAACAAATAAAGTCACAAATAAATATTAAGGAATAAGGATTACAAGTTATGAAAGTTAACTGGCATGACTGTATTACGTTCATGCAAAGCAACTTTCCTTCCAAAATCCAACTCAGTATTGCTGTAAATTCTCTTCGCACTAGTTAGCTTACTTCGCAATTCATCATCTCCATGAGCATATTTTTCAATGACATCCAAAAGACCAGTTGTTGTAGACATATGTTGTTCAAATTCTTCCTTATTAAAACGACAACCAGGATTTAACCAATAACCAGTAGCATGAAGATTTTTGTGAAGCTGTGAATCCCAACGACGATCTAAGATTTTCAAGTAAGGCTCCACTTTTGTTTTATTTCTCTGAAACCTCCTCACCATCTCTTCTCTAGCTTTATACATAGCTCGGTAAAGAAAACCCATAGCAGGTTTATCTTCACTATCAACAATACGCAACACACATACAAGTGGCTCAGTTAGTTTCACTATGTCAGCACATCCACTCCAAAACCCAGAGTCTAAGACTTATTCCACAAATTGTTTTGCCTTGGCTTCTTTGGCATAAGTTGAGCTTGTCCATTCTTTAGATGTTACCATGGCTCTTAATGCATCTTTTTGAGCCAAAATACTCTGCAAAGCAATTAAATTAGTGGCAAAGCGAGTTGGAGCAGGACAGAGTATTTCCCTTCCACCTGTATGCTTTCTCATAAAAAATAATGCATAGCAATGATTATAAATATATTTAGTAATTTTTTAGGCATGTGACACGGCCTCACTTACTTCCTCCAATTTTCCCATGTCTTGCAATATCAAATTTATGCAATGTGCCGCACAAGGAGACCAAAACAATTTAGGAAACTCTTTTTCCAATAACCTACCAGCAACAACATAATTTGCAGCATTATCCATCACTAGGTGAACTATATTTTCAGGACCAACTTATAACACAACATCCTTGAAAAGCTTAAACAACATATCAGCAGACTTAGAAGCATGAGAGGCATCAACAGATTTTAGAAAAATAGTTCCTTTAGGACAATAAACCAAAAAATTGATAAGAGTTCTACTTTTCCTATCAGTCCACCCATCTGCCATAAGAGTACAACCAATTTTCTTCCAAATAGAACGATAATCCTCCACAACCTTCTTCGTATCATCAACCCACCTATTTAACAAATTACCACGAATAGTGTGCATACTTGGAACTTTGTATCCTGGACTCATTCTACATAGTGCATCAACCATAGGCTGGAAATAAGCTGAATTTGCTGCATTAAATGGAACAGATGCATCAATGAACCATTTAGCAATAGCAAGGTCACAATTTTCTATGACTTCTTTAGTTTCCAACACACATTTCAAGGTAGGTTTATCTCCAAGATTGGTTCTAGGCTAAAAATAATTCCTAATGCAACCACTTGTCTTCACCTTTTCAGATGCAAAAGCTCTTGATTGTTCCACTTCTATTGGCTCTTCACTACCCTCTTCGGTAGGTGGATAACAATCACCATGTTCTTCTTGAATTTTTCTTTTCTTGCTCCTATTTTCATCAAGATTCTGTTTCATTTGATAACGAACATCTACAGGCACCTTCTTGCATATTTCAACTTGACCTTTTTCCCCAGCCAAGTGACCCTGGAACCTATTAATTCCACCTCCCCTAACAATTTTATCACAGTAAATACACATCATAACACTTTTCTTACCCTCCTCAATCATCTTACAATGTCCCCAAGCTATATCTGTCTTCCCTCTAATATGCCTTGAATTTTGAGTAGAGGCTTCTTGGGATGTTGGTGTTTCACCGAATGCCATCTCTGATACAATTAAAGAAAAAAAGAAAAATTGCACTTCTTTAAAAAAAAAAAATTCACAGTATCAAATTACCTACACTTCTTTAAATAGAATTCACAAGCATAGAATCACAGTGTCAAGTAGCTACACTTATATAAACAGAATCGCTACTCATAAAACAAAATCGCAGTAACAGATACACAAAGTCACAAAGCATTGTCTTTATATCAAGTTGGATCAATAAAATCACTAATAAAACAGAATCAGGGGAACAGAAGCACAAAGCAAAAGAATTGGATTAATGCAAAAAAAAAAAAATGATTTCACAAAGCATAGAGCATAATCACAGTAACAGAAAAAATTGGATTAATACAAAAAATTGAATTCACAAATAAAGAACCTGTACCGCGCATCCAAGTGGTGACCAAGGAAGGTTGCAAATGCGAGGAAAGAGGAAGGAGCCACAAGTCACCGTGGTTCGATGGTGGTCAAAGGTCGAAGGTTGAAGGAGGAAGGAACACGAACTCGGACGAAGGAGCCACGAACGACCAAATCGCAAGCAGCCACGAACCATATCACGAAGGTCGACGGACATCACGGACCTGGAGGTTCGGTGGCCGGAAGGCGACGTCGAGGTGGTCGGAGCCTTGACGGCATTGTGCTTGACGGTGAGGACCTTAGGGTTCCTTTCTTAGCTTCAGAGAGTCACAATTCACAAACGTTGGTTGTAATGTCGTGATTTCTTTCAAGTGTTTGATTGATAATACAAGAGGAAATTAAATTATGTTGAAATAATATAATAATTAACTTAAGTTATACGTTGTGATATGTGATGTGGTATTAATCTTGGAATTTAATGAGGTGTTAGGCTCAGAGTGTGTGTTGGGAGATTTTCAGGATTTTTACGTAAGTTCCGTAAGTTGTAGAAGAAAATAATAAGAGAAGGGAGTGTCTTTAGAGGAAAGGTGGGGACAAATAGCAAAATTCCATGCAAATCTTCTTATTAAACGTGCAAAGCTTCCTGTTTCTTCTATTCTCCTTCATTCTTATCTTTCTTTTTCTATAAGATTCCTTACCGTAAGTGAGAGAGCTATTTTCTACCTGAACTTGAAGATTTATTTCTTCTTTCCTAGAGAGTTCTTGGCTGATGTTAAGTTGGTGTCTCTTAGTTGATTCTGTAGCAAAACTTGAGGGCAGATCACTCGAGAACCTTAAAGTTATCCTCTCTAGCTTTTTCTTCTTCACGGTTTGAATCAAGAACTGTAGGTAAGGGAAGCTTTAAACTTGTTTGACTGATTTGGTGGTGATATATTTGGAATTCTGTTTCTGTTTGGATGCTTTAATGATTTGTTATGATGATGTGATGATTTTTGCTCTCTTGATGTTTTGATGATCTGAGCTGAGTTTGTTGTGATAATATGTTGTTGTGCTTTGGAATGATATTGTAAGTATTGGAAAATGGTTTCAAAATCTTTGAAGCATATGTTCGTAATGGGTTTTGAAAGGTTCTGGACTCTGCAGAAAACCACTCGTCCAAAGAAAACCATCGTCCATCTATCTATACTACGACTAAAAACCAACGTCCAGTGAATACTAGAGTGTAGTAAAACCAGCGTCCAATGACCCAGTGTCTAGAGACCAATGTCCAATGATTCAGTGTATAATGAACCGCGTCCAGTGGTGCCTTATGTTCAGTAAGGTCTGACGTCCAACGATGGTGGTTGTGAAATTTTGAGGGTGTGTTTAACAGAGAATCAGAACCTAGTCTTGTTACGAACGAGGATGTTTGATATGCCACTATTTTAGTTCTAGGGCTATGTTAGGAAATTCACACTTTTGGTTAACGTTGATGTTGAGTTATGAGTAAGGATTCAAGTGCTGAGAATGCCTTACTTGTGCTTATTGAACTGCTGGATGGGTTCATAAGCTTGATTGAGAAAAATGGTGAATTTATAACATAGAGAGAACATGTGGCAATCAGAGTCGTTGAGTTGTGCATGATATTGCATAAGGGTAGGCACGTAAGTTGAGAGTGCTAGGTAGGCTCTCAACCTAGTGCTGGAGGATTTCGTGGTGGCCAATGGCGGGCATATAGAATAGACAAGTGGGCGAATTCCTAAAGATGGAAGGTTTTGCAAACCTGACAGAGGTAAGCCAATACCAACACTTGTCTATATCGGATTAAATTCACACTTCCTCCACATGGTGGCTCAAGGGACTCCCTGAATGGTCTAAGGCGAGACTAATGGTAGGGGATGGGGCCTATGGGGACCACCCGAAAGTTGTTGAAATCTCCATGGAGTCGAGTCAGCATAATGTTGCATGATGACATTGATGTATGGAATGATACCTGAAGTGAACTGAATGTTTATTGTGAATGATGTGATTGAAATTGTGTATATTATATCATTCTTTTTATAAGTAAGCTTACCCTTGCAATTTGTGTTTGTATTGTTTTACTGCAATGATCGTGTGGTTAACACGGGAGCAGGTAGCAGTGATGGTGCTGGTTCTCATGCTAGTCATGATTGAAGATTGGACGATTCTCTTGCTATGTTGATTGGACGATCATAAGATTGGACGATCCTCCTGTTTTGCTAAGTTTGTTCTAGTAGATATGTACATATTAGGGGGGACCAACTTAGGATTTTGTATAAATATTAAGATTAGTGTGAATGTTCTCTACAAGGGAATATTTCTTCTGATATTATATGTATCCTCGTATATTAAGGTGTAAATCGGTATATTACATTTGGACGATGCGGTGATGAACGTTTTATATAGGTACATATGTATGTATTTTTAAATGTGAAAAATTTATACGTTCTTTCACATGATAATAATTAAATAGAGAGTTTAGTATAATATATATGTAACGAAGTTGGGTCGTTACATTGGTGCCCACAGCCCAAAGGCAAACGCGATACATGCTTTTTATTTTTGTTTTTTTTAGTCGTTATAAGCAAAACGACATTGTTTTGACCAATTTGGAGAAGGAAAAAAAAAGGATTATGATCCGGTCCCGGTCCTCAAAAACCCATGGGTCACCGGTTTAACCACGGTTCGCACAGGTTCACACTAGGTCTCATCGGGTTGACAACATGGCCGATCTGATAGCCGACTCGACCCGGTTAGACCTCCGAGTCGTGGTTGAACCGGTCCGATCGATCGGGTCGTTCCGATTTTTAAAACTATGCTCCACACTACCACTTGTGTTTGCGCCCTTGCTGCTTTTTCGTCTCCCTTCATTCTCTCAACATTGCCACTCGTGTTTGCACCCTTGCCACCCTCTTCCTTGTTTGTGAGTCCTCCTCGAAAAAGTGCCATTAAGGTGAACTATTTTATTTTATTTTATTTATCAATTGGGTCCTTGAACTTGTATTAGTTTTTTAATTGGGTCTTTTTGTTAACTGTCGTTACAGAAAATTTACTTATGAGTCAATTGTGTGAGTTTGCAGTAAGATTGTTGTAGGGTAAAGCCTGAATAAGCTTGTGAAGGAATACTTAGGTTGAGTGGACTTGTAGAGGTGAGAATATTTGTTAAAGAACCCCATTGAGAATACTAGGTTTAGAACCTGTAGAAGCGATAATATTGACCTTAGGATAGGTGAGAATACTTAGTATAGACCTGCAAAGGTGATTACAATACTAGATTTAAGGACTAAGTAGGTCCTATGATTAATTTTCCATACTAACAATTAGACAAAAGAAACTAATTAAAAAAATAAATACAAGTTCAATGACCCAATTGAAAAAATAAACAATTTAGGAACCTAATTATAAATTGACAGATAGTTCAGGACATGTAGAGTAATTTAAATATATTTAAAGATTGAAGAAAAAATGAAACTCAAAAGATTGCATCCAAATAGTGTTGCCTAAGTTGTGCTAGTTGTAACACCCTAATTTCTATAATGGTAAATATGCGAGGTTTAATTCAATTAATTATTTCATAAAGCATTTTATTAATTTACTTACGAAAATATAGTGAAATTAAGAAAACTTGATTGGGATTTTATGGATATATATATATATATATATATATATATATATATATATTTAAAACAAACTTTTTCCTCAATTTTAATTTCTAAAGTTGCGCTTCGTTTTAATACTTATAATGCATTAATATAATTTGGCAGAAAAGGTTGTGGCGTTATTTTGATTGTAAAAGAGCGATTTTAAGTTTTCGAATGAGTAGAAATAGGTAAATACAATTGATAAATATAGCTGAAATATAACATATGCATATCTGAAAGTGTTTAACATAATGTACTCCCAGAGCATAACAGTAAACACGTAGAAAGGCAAAGTACGGGAAAACTAGAACATAGTCATATGACATGATGACTGACATATACACATAACAAAAGATATCTGAGTGCCTAGGTCTACCCCAACGAGATACATGACAAAGAAAAGAAAGTCCTAGGACTCAGAGTAGTCATCTTCTAACTCCCGCCCTATGCAGAGATCTTAAGCCACAAGGGTCATACGTGGACATATGTGCGAACCGGATGTAGCCCATGATGTGATCCATGCCCACAACTGTTACCCATCTCCCGAAGATGTTCTCAATCCTCCAATGGAGGGTTGATTCCTCCGCTGCCATCTGCCCCTAAAAGAAAATAAACAGAAGGGTGAACTCTCTGTTTCATCAAGCAGCACACAAACAACGACTTTACAAGTCACAAAAAAAAAATCCTGTCCACCATTGCCATGTGGTTTTCTAACGTTCACACTCGTAGTCCTAATCGTTTCCTTTCACTAATTCTTTAAACCCTTTCTTACTGGCCAGCTGCCACTGGAACTCCTAGAATTCAGTGGTCTTACACAATTGAGTTGGATGATTGTTGGGAGTACACCTCTCACCATGGTACTATGGGGGGCTCTCACCAACCGATGATGTCTCGTATTTTTGTCAGGGTGGCCGAGTCAACTATGTGATCTATCATCACAACTCAGTGCCTTACCCTCCAAGGTCGCAATGCCTTACGATCATCTCCCAGGTACCAACTGTGATCATCCAATACTCGGAGGACTGACTCCTCCACAACTCTCCTCACAAGGATTATTGTTTCTTGTCACAGTGGGGTTCCGCTGCACATGGTACTGGACGGTCGAATAGACGCCGAGCCTGAGACCCCGTCTCTGCTCAAAAATCATATGTATGAGGACATTTGCCTCCGTCACCTTTCTATGGGTGACCGTCACATTACGTCGTGACACGCCTTTCGAACTCCGCCCCCTCTCTTTGTTATTCTCACAACTGGAACACTCCAAGTGACTCTCTTTTCATCTTGCAGTTCCCACAGATCGCCGCGCACACGCAGTTCCATTGCACGATTCTCAGAAATCAACATGATTCACAACACGTAACGGAATCTTGTTAAGTTTTATTTGTGTCTCACCCTCTCATCAATTTCTATAATTTTTAATAATTAATAACTTACCGTTGATTCCTCCACGCAAAGGTCCTAAATTCTTTCTATGTCCAATGCATAAAATAAGAGTTTGTAAATTAATTTCTATTTAATAAAAATAAAAATAAATCTTTTAGCCTAATTAATTGTGCTCACTGTTCAAGTTTTATTTATTTGTTACATGGCAGTCTAGCCAAAAACACTAGAATATAGTTCTAGTCCTCACAAGTACTCATGATAGAGGACTAAAAAGCTATAAGAGGAGATTAAAATGGAGCCCAGTCTTAGAATATGAGTTTATGTATTTGGGCCTTTTATTGGACTTTTATATTTGGCCTTTTTATGTTTTTAATTATGTTTACTTTTAATTTGGGCCTTTTTAGTTATTTGGACTTTTATTAATGGGCCTTGGGCCTTTAGGTTCATAGTTATAAATAGGGCCAAATGTGATTTCTGTAAGGAGTTTTGACTCTTATTTGGAATGAAGCTTTAGGCTTTTGTGAGAGGAAACTCTCTAGGTTCTTAGGAACTACTTTTGGTTCTTATCTTTGAATAGTGCCCGAGTCTTGTGAACACATCACATAGACAAACAACATTGTCATAATGTTTAATCTACAGTCAAAAGACTGTATCACCAAAGCATACAAAATTCACACTTTCAAAGGTTAAGTACCCAAGATTCACATCTCTGGGACTTAAACCTAAACAAAATAGGTCAATGGATATTACATATCCACTGCCTTACAAAACCACAATTTATAATTATAATTGCCACAATTCAAAATAACACACAAAATTGACCAAAAGGCAAATTTCTCTCTGCCAGTATTGAATGTGAGCTCTCACTGATTGTAGCAATTGACCTCGGAATTGAAATTTTTTTATATGAAATCGAAGATCTTGAAATCTAGTTTACAAAAAGGTATCCCACTTATAAAATCAACATCTAGAAAATTTTATAAAAATTTTCTAAGTTAGAAACTCTATATTTTTAGTGCCCACTGAACATAGCTCAAAGAAATGTAAATTTCTCCCACTTCCCAAAACTAAATTAACTGAAAAATTTTACAGTTTAAATCTAATCCCTTGATATTTCCAAAAAGGTATTCCTTGATTCCAAATTCATTTTCTATTGTTCCCAGTAAAAATATTACTAACAGCTTACAATGTTGACATCAAAACAGGTTCTAAACCATTGTTCTGTTTCTTATTGAAAAATTAATTTAGAAATTATGCTTGGTAATTTTTGTAATATACATGGTTAAAAATATTATTGTGTCTAGTTCTTAAATGTTTAAGTACATTTCAAAAACAATAAGTACACAGGGAGAATTTTAACAAAAATCGAGCCCTGTTCCAGTGAAACCCCAAAACAGGGCAGTCCAATGTCGAGCCATGGATGAAGCCTAAGATGAAATTATTTTTCAAAGGTGTCAACACAAAAGTTGTTGAATTTTATGTCTATTTCCATTTAAAACAAATTTGACGAAAAACCAACGGTTAGATCTTTAAAAAATGGCAAAATAGTGAGGGTTGTTCCATGCTAAACGAAAGAACAGCCACTGCCAATAAGTTTTTAGTTAAAAGTTTTCAAAGAAGACTTGATTAAAACCATTTTTGAGAAAGAGGTACATGACTTCATTTGTTTCCAGAGCCATTTTCATTCCCATTACAAGATGAAAATGAACTTACTCCTTACATGAAAAGGCTCACAACTACTGCCAAAGAGAATTCAACACTACCCATCCAATTTCAATTCAACAAACAATTCAAACACATCACAATTCTTATCAATGGAGGCATGCATGGATGCTATAGTTAAGGCCCCCAGCCCTTAACCATATTCTCAACAGAAAAAGAAAACAATGAATCCACAAGAGAGTTCCCCTTACCTAGTGTCAAAAGCAAGCAAGGAGAAGAGAAAGAGATGTTGATGAGAATACAAGCTAAAGGTGGTGATGATCCAATCTTTGCATGCAGCCACCAAGCTCTTCAATGACCTCCCTTGCCTTCCTCTAGCTCTCGGTCAAGAGAAGAAAAGAGAGAGATGAGAGAATTTTGGTGTTAAGTGATAGAGTGATTTTGTGAAAATGAAAAGAGTTTGGATGGATTTTGGGGTAGGCCGTGGGTTTTGGGCTGATTAGTGTTTAGTTTAGGCTAGGTGTTGATTCTAGGTTACATGCATGTAGTCTAGGTGTCATTAGGGAGAGGATTAGGTGTTAATCCTAGGTTACATGCATGCATGCATTAGCTTAGGTGTCATTAGTTTAGGCTTAGGGAATTTGGTTACTCAGTTTAATTTACACAGTGTAATTTTATACTGTGTAATCGTAAAGAGATGTATTTTAAAATTTTAAAACTTAATTCCAAACATCTAATTAATGTTATAAAACTTTTAGTAATAAAAACTTTTCTAATAGCTCAAATAAAATTTCCTCTGTAAAGAAATTATTTACAGATAAACTTTATAAGAGGTAACTTGGTGTGTAAGTTATTAGAATGTAATATAATTAAAATACTTAAAACCAATTTGCACACAATAAATTAATTAGTACATAGCAATAAATATTATAAATATTTCACTACTAGTAATTAATCTCAACTCAATTAATTACTAGCAGGCATAACAGATAAACATACACAGACAATATACGTACTTGATCATTAAGTACATATTCACTGCACAAATAGATAAATAAATGAACAACATAGACAATTTAATCGCACAGAATTCTATAGCAATTTACAAACAAAACACAGGAAAGTAACTACAGAGAATTAATTGTAGAAAATTAATTCCAGAGAGTTACTTACAGAGAAATATATAAATATATACATAATTATATATACATAATTATATATATATATATATATATATATATATATATATATATATATATATAATTGAGTTGAAATTTTTAGGGTGTTACACTAGTTGTGTCGGTATTGGAGTGGACACTAACCTTTTGACTCTAGAAACCCTTTTCTTACAGGGGGCGTTTGGTATGAGAGAAGTTTTTATGTGCCCGGCAATCATGAATCATGAATCCTGGGAATGATGAATCCTGGGAATTAATAAAATCTGTTTGGTTAGTCATAAATAGTCTTGTGAATATTTATATAAGTTACCTGAGATCAAAGAGTTATGAGATATTTTTACCCGTTACTTTTAATTATTTACTGCATTAAATAATTTAATAATAAAGAGTAACGTGGTACTTTTACTGCTGTAAAAAAAATTAACTCGAGAAAAAGTTAGATTTCTACCTTTCCTAACGGAAATGTTTTTGCAGAAAAGTGACTTAAAAACTATTTACGGGAATCATAGTTTCTTGAGAATATTTTTTTTAAATGTGTACCAAACATGAAAATATAAATTTCCCAACATATACTTTCTCTCTGTATCTCTCTTTCTATCTTATCATTTCATTTCTCTCTTTATTCGACACATTTACAACTCAATTTCTAAGTCTGATCAGCATGGGAGGCTTGGTGGGAGGACCTATAATTGCGAGTAATGGCTGCAGTTGGAAAATTGACGAAACGTGCGTACGTAAGTTGCGGGACCATATCTAGTACTGTCACATGCTATAATCAATAATTATAATAACCTTATCAGGTAATCTTTATGTTTCATGAAACAATTGTCGTATTTTCCACCTTTGACACGTCCATGAGCTCCTTAAAAAAAAAAAAAAAAAAAAAGACAAGTCCATGAGCAACCACGCGCGACCCCCATAACCATATTAGGGTCAAGGGGGGAAAAAGCGTCAGATTTGGCAGTGGGGCTACCTACGGACTGATAAATCAAATTAACCTTGTACGGAAGGTTTAGAACAGGATTATCTAGGTGCCTTTCTTTTTTGTTCTCTGTATTTATATAGTGTATAACTCCATACGCATGCTAAAATGGGGATCTTATAATGTCTCTCATCTTGAAAAATTAATATGTACGGTTAGATTTTGAGATCAATGTGAGATTACCGTATAATCCTCCATACTATATTTTTTTTTATTTTTAAAAAGGAATTTTTTTTTCTGTTTAAGTTTTTTTTTATTTTTAAAAATGACAATTCTTCTCCGTTGTTGCTTTGTTTCTGTCTCTCTTTCCATTTTTTTGTCCGTCATTTTATCTTGATTTTTATTTTTAGTCTCTCATAAATTTTTTTATTATTTTTAGTCTCTCATAAATTATTCTGTTCTGTTCTATTTTTAGTCCATCATAAATTGTTTTGTTCTATTTTTAGTCCCTAACATTAATTTCAACTGTTAAGTGATGACATAAACTGTGTATGTGAAAATTTCCTAATTAAGTTTCTAGTGACTTTTAACCGCTGCAAATTTTTTTGTTGTCGTAAATGTTTATTTTTGTAACATTTTTTTGTGATTTCAGAAAATCTAATGTTCGAGATTTTGATTTTTGATTTTTTTTTTAACATTTCTGACAGTTTTAGTTTGCCAAAAAAATTTGCGGTAGTTAAAAACCATTAGAAACTTTAAACAGAAGAAGAAGGATCCCTTTTTTTTAAAAAAAAAAATCTAGTGTAAACAGTTGTATGGTAGTCCCACATCAATAAGCAACAATGGAGAAGAATGATCGTTTTTTAAAAAAAAAAACTTAAACAGAAAAAAAATCCCTTTTTAAAAAAAAAAAAATCTAGTGTGTGAACGGTTATACGGTAGTCCTACATTGATCTCAAAATCCAATAATGCATATTAGTTTTCCACGGTGAGAGACATTATAAGGTCCCCCATTTTAGCATGCGTCTATAACTCCATTCATTTTTCTAGGCATTCAGGTTTGTAACACACGATGACATTGATTTCTGCTCTGGCTAACTGTCTTAGATTGTACATTAGAGTACATTAGACTGTACATTAGATGATGAAGTTCGATTTCCTTTTATTTTTTTAATTGGTGTAGGTGATGTTAGAAACTTGGAATCGGTTTTCACTTTCCATTGATCAAATAATTTTTTTTTTATCAATTTTGATTTTTTTTTTACGCTAACTTAAGCCTCTTTTTACATTCTAGTACTACAAAAACACGCCAAAAATCCTAAAAAAAAAGACTTTTATAGGGCTTGGATTTCATTTTGGAAGTCCAAATTAACTTCGAATTTTCTTACCTGACAACCCATTGTAGCCCACCCACCCGCATCGGAATAGCCCGCAATGGGCCAAATAATCCATTTTACCACCTCTAATTTTTTCCTTCTTTTGTTAGCCGTATATTTGTATAGAAAAATGATACTTGGACATCCAAATGGTGTAGACACCTTGAGAGAGATAAGAAGAGAGGAAAGATAAGTGCTTGATAAGATTGATGATATAATATGATAGAAAGAGAGAGATAGAAAAAAATAAGAAGTGTTAATGGGATGTTTATAAATTTAGGATGTCTAAATATCAACACTCATTTGTATAACATAGGATATCGGTTCATATAATTATAAAGGTTTGGATGAGTGAAGGGACTGTGTAGTCTCGTATATGAGACCAATAATAGTATTACAATAAGCAAATCATTAGACCAAGCTGTAGACAGACATTATAAAGGTGGAAAATTGTAATTTATTAGAATTTATAAAGAACGGAAACTTGTTAATTCAGCAGAATCGTTCTTCTTTTGTTATTATAAGAATAAGAATATATATATACACAGGTCATGGCTGCATTCATTATCATAGTGGCTATCAACCCGAAATGACTTCACGAGTTAATTTTAGTTGTATATTATCGGTCACGTTGAATTATGAATAACATAAATTGATGAAGGCAGCCAAAATTAGGAGAAAGTGGGTCCCAAGATCTAGCAGTGAGAAGACACGCTGACACACAATACCAAATGTACAGTACAGTACAGTATTCAAAGGACAATATATGCTAGTCATGTAGATAGTTAATGTGCGGTCTTTTTTTTATTTCATCTTAATATTTCCTGTTGAACGGTTACATCAAATTAATTGAGCAGACGGAGCAGGTATTAAACATGAGTTGGAATTTTGTAATTGTTTGGTGCAATAAAGGTTTGGTATTTTCTGGTCTGCCACACCCTATTCGTGGCTATCACTGAGTGGCATTGGCATTGAATGAATTTTTTTCCTATCTATCCCTTTGAGAGGGGGTGATAGCGCGAATTAGAGAAAATTAGTTTATGCATGTGGAGCATGACTTACAAATCAATAGAAAAACACAAGAACGAGGGTGGCTAACAGTTGGTGCATTGGGTGATGATGGTCTCAAAAGAAAATTTATAGTTTTTAATTGCCCTTTTAGTCTTTATAGTTGTAATAAATTTTCCTTTTAATTTCTATAGTTTAAAATATCATATTTTGGCCCCTATAGTTTAATTATTTAACCCTATTAGTTATCGCCGTCTAAAGTCGTCTAACGTCGTCACATTAATTTGGATCCTTTAAAACTACTACAAAATTAAAGATAACCGTATAAAATTGCTAAAAAGATTTTGGCGATTTTTAACCTCCATAATTAAAAAACAAAAGTTTCTTTTTATTGATTTTTTTTCTTTCTTCATCCCTTTGCCACAAAGGATTTTTTTTTCCCTTCTAATGGCTTCCAAATTCTCCACTACACATTCCGACCATTTTGCGCGCCCTCCGCTATCCTTTTACAGCGATGACTTATCGATGCTCTTGTACGACATGCTGGTGAAGATCGTGACCTCCTTCGACGACCTAAACCTCCATGCAGCATCACTGGTGTGTCATTCATGGTGGGAGGCATTATGGCTACTACGGGAGGAAATAGTGTTGCTCCGGTGGGGGAAGCGATTCAAGCATGGTTGCCTCAGGGTCCATCCCAACACCAACAAGACTCTCAACTCGTTCATGAAAGTGGTTGCATGTGGCTCTACCCTGACCATGGTGGACATTGGCCTCATTTACTGGGAGAAAGGAAGAAGGAAAAAAAAAAAACTTCATTTTTAATTTATGGCAGTTTTACACTACCAATTTCAATTTTGTAATGATTTTAAAGGATTTGAATGTAACGACATTAGGCGACTTTAAAACGACGAGACCATAAGAGTTAAAAATTGCAATTATAGGGACCGAAATGGAATGTTTTAAATTATATGGACTATAAGGAAAAATTGTTGCAACTATAGAGACCAAAATGGTAATTAAACTTTTTTAAAATATTTATTATTAATTTAAATTATTTGGTGATAAATTTTATTATGATATGATTTATTATTTGTTACTATTCTATAAGTAAGACTACTTAGTCTTTTTTTTTGGTCGGTGATTACCTAGTCTTAAGATTGTATTAATTGAACAATTGAAAACTTTGGATAAATCATATTACATCAAAATCAATTTTAATCAAAATCAATTTGGCAGAATCAATGCAAGAAATGTGTGATTTTTTTTTACGGCACAATTTTTTTTTTATTAAAATGACCTTTATATGAAGTAGAATAATGATATTTGGACACCCCAACTTTTTAAACACAACATCTCTCATTTTTCTTTATCTCTTTCTATCACATCATATTACCTATCATACCTATATTTTTCTATTTCTTTTTTCTCTCTCTAAGTGTCAACTAGGATTTGGGATGTCCATTTATTTTTATCCAAAGAAGTACAAGGTGTACTCCTACAAGACCCGAAAAAGTGAACAAAAAGCCATATTGGCCTGTTACAATACCGTATGAATGCTAATGGTATATGTCCATAACTTCACGGTTGTTTGAATCAGCCTATCCATAGCTTCACGTTTTCATAACTTAAAAATATGCAAAAATTACTTCCACCTTGTTTGAATCAGCATCGAGAACCGTGGACACACGTCATCCCCAAAACATATAATATAATTTTATAAGGGTTTGTGCGTTATCTTACATATTTGAGGTGAATTTCACACACACGTATAAAGACTCGCGATGCACATATTCATATTTAAGTAATCTGCTTAGAAGGTCGCTGTTTGATTGCATATACGACAGCAACGTAAGGAAATTAATCAAGTCTTTTATGACAGATTAGGGAGACAGTTGTACTTGTCTAACGATTAAGGAAGTTTTTTCCAATGCGATTGTAGGAGCAAGTTCCGGATTCTCGTCGTTCTTAACTGATTTAGGTGGGTGTGGGGGAAATAAAACCCTATCTAACTAATAATTGCAGTCCTATTCAAAAATTAGACTTTTGAGTTTTGGCTTCTACAATTCAAATATTTCAAGGTTGAATAACATTATTTATATAGTAAAATTTTATAATAATTTTGTAGTTTTATTTTTTTTATCATCTCTTATTTACATTACTTATCTTATTATATGTTCTATCTTTTTTTCTTTTATGTATAATCTATTGTACATATCTGATTCGACCTATTCTTACTATAAAAATGTCTTCTACTAAATGTATCATATGATAAATGATAAATAGTGTGATGTTTGAGGGATGGCTTAATCTTAAATAATATAAAAAAAATATTTTACTAATAAGTGTTTTAAGAATATTTATTAATTAAAAATAATATATATATATATATATATATATATATATATATAATTTATATGTTAAAGCTTAGAAAAGTACTCCTTATTTCATATTTTATTTTAAATTTTTAACAAGAAATTTAAATATACTTATTAAGATATTGTTTATATTTAATATTCAACTGTCTCAATATAAACAATAAGTGTAAAAAGAAAAAAAAACTCAAAATATTAAGTGTTAATTTATTTTAAAAACAGGTAGAGCAAAATATTTTACATATCTTGGAGAAGGCAATTGTCGGTTCAGTGCTGGGGTGTCAAAAAGATTTTACAATCCTCGGAAGAATCAACCGTAGGGTTTTTGCTGGAGTAAAAATAAGAGAGAGAATATGCATTAGCAGCATTACAGTTTAAGTAAGGAATTGATTTAGAATCGAAGTAAGTTAGCTACAGTATATGCATTATAATGTTAATTAGCAAAGAATAATGGGAAAATGATTTGGATATAAAAATTAGATATATGATATTATAGATTTTTTTATTTAAAGAGAGGATCGTTGAACTTTGGTATACAAAGAGTTTATAATAATTCAAGCTACTCAACCAATTAAATTAAACCTTCTAAATTAATATCGTAGATTTTAAGTTTAAGTATTTAGTATCAATATTATAGAATGATAGGGAAAGATATTGATATTTATTTGTGATCACAAAGTATATACACCACTCAAAGCTGATAAAAAATACTAATACTAAACTCAAGGAAATTTTATCGTGCTACAATATAACTAGCCATATTTTACGATAGCTAATAAAAATGTTTGGCTTTAATGAGACCGGAGAAAAAGGTGAAATGAGTAAAAATGAGAATGTTAAAATAGATGTATAATCACATAAGAAAGAATATGTTAGGAAGAGAACATATTAGTGTGGTACCTATTGAGAAAAAAAAATAACAAAAAATTAATTAATTACAGTGATTTAAATACGTTCAAAATATAGTCACGAGAGGCACAGAGAGAAAAATATATTGCATCCAATAACCTATTGAGGGAGATTAAAAAGGATAATATTAAAGGAATTTATTAAAAATATATTTCTTGATAATAATACCTTGAGAATTCAAATTTTTAATTGAATCCAGTAACCTTATGCGATTGATGTAGTTGATTTTAATATAATAGAATAAGACTATTATATATTAGGCCAATTTTACGGTGCCAGCATATTTTCACAGGTAACAGATATTTTTTAGTAAACTAATAAATTATAAATGTATGTACTTGTAACTTTCATCTTATAGGTAATATCGAATAGATAATATGGCTTATTGTTTAAAATCTGGTTATTTTTTTAAGAGTAAATTACACGGACATCTCCTGACTTTTACATATATTACACCGACATCCCCTGCTTTTTTTGAACCATATAAAAAATTTCCTATTTGTTGGTTCTAAATTACACGGACCCCCCCTGAGTTTTATTTATATTATACGGATCCCCCTGAGTTTTACTTATATTACACCGACACCCCTGCTTTTTTGAATTACATGGGGTCAAAAGTAATGTTCAAAAAGGTAGGGGGATCGATGTAATATATGTAAAACTCATGGAGGGTCCGTCTAATTTACTTTTTTTTAATTACTAAATGATCTTTAGGGTTACTTTTGTTATCTATCTATTTACATACACTTTATGTTTTCATGTTTAATATTTTAAAAAATTGAAATAAATCTCAACGAAACTTTTGTGATTATAAAATTTAAAACATTATTGAAATTAAATTCTAACTCATTCATTATGTAATTTTAATGTATAATTTTTTTTTTTATCAATTCAAGATAAAAATAAAATTTCGATACCATCTTAGAGTAGTATCAAGAGGAATTAACCTTGAGTTTTGGAATCTATCTATCTATCTATCTATGTATCTATATATTATATAAAACACAGTTGCTAACTAGGACTGATTGTCCACGTATCACATTCTGGTGACATTTCTAATTTTAGTATCAATATAATCAATTAATTAATTATTGATTAGCACAATCACAATCTTAATATTTGTAAGACATTTAATATATAATTAATTTTCTTTTCAGATTTAAATAGAAATTTTAAAATTATATTTTGAATGTTTCATAACCTACATAATATATATTTTAATATTTTAATTCACACCTTTTAATTTGTTTTAAATTTAAATTGGTTTTTTATTTTAATTTTTTTTCTAACTAAATTCGTACTTACCAAACATGCTACTGATAGACTGTACCTGCACACATTATGAATTATTTCATTCCTTTGGAACAAGATATTTTATTTCTGGAACTACAACAAATTTGACATCTTCACGTGTTTATTTATTAGTTATATTATTAAATTATTAAAAGAAAAATTATAAAAGTGTTACATTTATTAATTGGAAAAACTTAAAAATATATTTTGTTAAATTCTCATAAGTTTTTAATTTATGTTGTAGTTTGTATTCTTTATTTTTCAATAAGAAATGTATTTTTTTTTTATTGATATCCAAAATCATTCGTGTTCTTCACTATCACTTTGTTGTCTTCATATGAAAAAGTATTAAGTAAAAACTCAAGTAAAACGATATTTTTTATCTTTACAATGGAAACATATTTTTTTTAAAAAAACTAATAATTATAAGATGCAATATAAAATATTTTATTATTAATATTTCTTATTAAAACTATTTATATATCTAAGTTGTATACAAATGTAAAATATATTTATAAAGATAATAATTTTTAAACGATACATTAATATAAATTAAAATAATATAAGATATATGTCAATATATAAAATTATTTTAATATATATCAATATTCATAACTATGTTAATATATTTTTGAAAGATTTAAGTACATAGATGTGATTCTTAATTGTCTTTTTTCACTTGTATCTTTTAAAAAAAAAAAGTATTTGATAATTTATTTATATTATCTAATACACGAAAAGACAATAGTTTTTCAAATAACTTTTAATAAAATTATAATGAAAATGTTAAATTGTTGTTTATCAAAAAAATATTAGAAAATGTTAAATTTCTATTTTTAACTTTTAATAAATTTTTAATAAAATTATAATGAAAATGTTAAATTGATATTTTTAATTTTTAAGTTTAATTTATAATTTGTTTTTCAAAATATTAGAAAATGTTTCTCCCAAACATAAAATTACAATATCACATCGAATTTAATAAAAATGAATGTGATATATGACATTGCGCTTATTATATGTAATCATTTAAATATGTGTTCTTAAATTTATATTGTTTCATTCATTCGCTTAATTTTGTTTCTAATATTTTTACAGGATGTTAAATTAATGAATTCCATAAAAAATATTTTAATGGAACAATATGTGACTTCTTTCAGTTAAAATTAATTTTCTTATTATTTTCCTCTTATTTTTGTTATATAGTTTTATTTGTCTATATATATAAAAAAAATTACTTCAAGAAAGTGGCATTGTAAAATTTAAATTTATAGTTGTATTATAGTTTTTTTTTTAAAAATGAGTTGTATTATAAAATAAACAATCTAATTATCTTTTATTATTTTTGTTAATGAATGAGTTCCTTATTGTGAAAATTTAAACTAATTTTAGATTTTTTTTAAGTAATATAACAAATTAACAACATTATCAACATACTTTATACATAAAAAAAATTCATCATCTTCTAAATAAACGTGTATTGCAAGGGTACTATCTAGTTGAGTTTAATAAGCATACATTATAAGCTAAAAGTTTTTACACTATTAATTAATTATAAATCATATCTCTTTTGGTTCAAATTATAAATCATATCTAATACAACATTATTTCATTTTCCCTTTTTTTTATCATATCACTTACCACATTTATCATTATTACTATTTTTTTCTTTCTATTTATTTCCTTTTTTCTTCTCGGACAAATCCACCCTCAATTGGCAAAACCATTATATTTATAACACTGCAACGAGATAAATACGGGGATCAGTAAGTGATCACTCACCAGACTGAAACATTCCTAAATGCAAACCTACTTTCTTCTTCTTGGAACCTACATGTCTATAAAGAGTTCTTGCTTTCTCTGTTCATGGCGTCAGGCAACAACTTTCAGGCGATACCTCGCCGCGGAAAACATCGAAACTCAGCCGCGACGATCCCCCTTGGCCGCAGGGGGACTCAGAAGAAACACTCTGGTGGTGACGGCAATTGCAGTTCCCCAGTGAATTCTTGGGAAGGTTCCAACAAAAGTCAGGTTTCGGCGAGGAAACTCGCTGCTGGGTTGTGGCAGATGCATCAGTCTATGCAAGTCACAACGGATCATGCCGCTGCTTTCGGACGCAGCTCGTTTCCTTCTTCCATGTCTCAGGTATGTCAAGAAATGTATATAATATATATAAAATATGAATGCATTAATATTAAAATGTATTATAAAATATAAGATATGATCTAATTAAATTGTTAAAATAATATTATTGTATCAAGTGGGATTGTTCCAAATTAATTAGAAATCTTGGATACGAATTTTAATATGTAATTGTGTTAAATATTTAGAAAAAAATTTTGTTGTAAAGATCCTATCCGGCTTGAATATATTATCTCCTCCAATAAAGAATATATGTGATTTAGAGTAAAAAATTTAATTAACATGTCATTTGTTAGTCGGAGTGAAATTAAATTTAGATTTTTTATATAAGATTTTAAATTCGAACACTGTGAATAAAAAAATATAATTAAAAAAAAATTCATTAAAGATAATCGATCAGTATCATTCTACAGTAAAAAAAATTAAAAAATACTACCATAATCTCAAGGTGCAACACTGCATGTCTTTTTCCCCTTTGGGAATATTCTTTTGGTAAAAGACTAAAAATGATAGAATGATAGTTTATCTCCTGTATAAATCTGTTATCTCCTGTATAAATGTATTTGGACTGACGCAGTACCCCGTAGACCCTAATGTACTTTTTAAAAAAATGAAGAATAACTCCATTAACAGGAGAACCACAAGTGCCCAACCCTTCAGTACAACCCAATCTGCAGAGTCACATTAATTTAAACAAATCATGGGGCACATCATTTTTTTGGTGGAAAAATAATACGGCACATAACGCATCATTTGTTTGAATATAAATAGAGAAACAGCGTAGAGAGAAATAAGTAAAAAAATATTATATTTTTTACTTGTTTAAGATAATAGATAAGAAGGAAGGGGAAAAAAATAGAACACACAACGTTTTTCCTTTAAAAAAGTTGGGGAGAAACGGAAGAGAATAACTCTTTTTTTTTTTTTTTCCTAAAAAATTAAATAAATTACGTTATAACAAAAAAAATATGTTAAGAAAAATAATGAAATAAAAAGTTTAATATTTAGATTAAATTTAATTTTTTAATTAGAATAAAAAATATTTTTATAAAATTTAGAACAAATTACAATGACATTTCCTGAATTTTACTCGAATTACACAAGCATTCTTTTCTTTTTTTAACCTATAAAAAATCTCCAAATTTTTCCGGTCCATTATAGTCACACTCCTCTCCTTTAATCAGCGTTAACTCCATTTGTTTTTTTGTCATTATAGTGATTTTTTTGACAGAAGGTCATTATAGTAATTGACACGTGATTTTTTAAAATCTTTTTATCTCCAAAATGTTCATTTCTTCTTCATTAACTATGTCATTTATGCACACCATTGTTGAAGCTTATTCTTATTCATCCCCTTCTTCTTTGTTTTCTCATGATGTTATTGTAATTTTTTTTTTCGTTCTCAACTTTGTTTGTGTGGTATGAACATTGTTTAGTATTTGGTTCCAAGATTTTGAAAATTTGTGAGGCATTTGATGTGAAATGTAAAATATGGGAGCATATTGACGTTCCTGCAATTGAAATGGAAGAGGCACATCGTGTATAATGTTTGTAAAACATAATGGTACATGTGTAATATGTTATAAAATATAAGTAGATACTTGTGTAATTCGTCAAAAATATAGTGGGTGTCACTATAATTTTCTCTAAAATTTATGCTCTCTCTACTCATACAAATAATAATAATTAGAAAGAAAATTTTTTATATTTTTCTTTCTTATTTTTATCTATCCATACAATACAATGTTTTATATTCCAATTCTCTTTTACTTCTATCATTTTTATTTCATTCTCTCTTATATCTTTTTCTAGTTTCTAGCATAAAAGAAAGGCTTAATTGTAAATTTTACCATCCAACTTTCATAATTTTACGAATTTTATCATCCAAGTTTTAATTTTGCAAATTTTACCATCCAAGTTTTCAATTTTTACACATTTTACCACTCTGATATTTTACCAAAAAAAAGTTAAAGAATTCAAAAAAAAATTTGTGAAACATCATAGTGGTAAAATGCGCAAAAATTGAAAACTTGGGTGGTAAAATTTGCAAAATTAAAACTTGGGTGGTAAAATTCACAAAATTATGAAAGCTGAGTGGTAAAATTTGTAAAATTAAAACTTGGGTGATAAAATTTGTAAAATTATGAAAATTGAATGGTAAAATTTATAATTAAGCATAAAAGAAAATACAAAACCATCAAACTTAGACGAGATCTCACACCATGGTATAAATTTGAAGCTAGTCCAACAACATAATTATCTCTATCCAAAATCCCATTTCTAAAGTCAAAATCGAGCATTTCTAAAGCACCACCAGATATGACTGCAAACCAAATTCTGTACCAAGCCTCGTTACCTTTTTTGCTACGCCTTCCCCACACATAATGACCTTTGCAATCCTTGGGAAGAGCAATCCGTAAACCTAACCAGTGGTAATAATTAACTATTGATTAATTGTAAATCATATCTCTTTTGGTACAAATTATAAATCATATCTAATACAACATTATTTCATTTTCACTTTTTTTTTTTTATCATATCACTTACCACATTTATCATTATTATTTTTTTTCTTTCTATTTATTTCCTTTTTTCTTCTCGGACAAATCCACCCTCGTTTGGCAAAACCATTATATTTATAACACTGCAACGAGATAAATACGGGGATCAGTAAGTGATCACTCACCAGACTGAAACATTCCTAAATGCAAACCTACTTTTGTTTGTACCCTCCCTTGTTTTTGCTTGGAATTGAGTTTAATAAGCGTAATTTATCTCCTGTATATATTAATTATGTCTTTTTCCCCTTTGGGAATATTCTTTTGGTAAAAGACTAAAAATGATAGAATGATAGTTTATCTCCTGTATAAATCTGTTATCTCCTGTATAAATGTATTTGGACTGACGCAGTACCCCGTAGACCCTAATGCACTTTTTTAAAAAATGAAGAATAACTCCATTAACAAGAGAACCACAAGTGCCCAACCCTTCAGTACAACCCAATCTGCAGAGTCACATTAATTTAAACAAATCATGGGGCACATCATTTTTTTGGTGGAAAAATAATACGGCACATAACGCATCATTTGTTTGAATATAAATAGAGAAACAGCGTAGAGAGAAATAAGTAAAAAAATATTATATTTTTTACTTGTTTAAGAGAATAGATAAGAAGGAAGGCGAAAAAAATAGAACACACAACGTTTTTCCTTTAAAAAAGTTGGGGAGAAACGGAGGAGAAGAACTCTTTTTTTTTTTTTTTCTTCTAAAAAATTAAACAAATTACGTTATAACATAAAAAAAAATATGTTAAGAAAAATATTGAAATAAAAAGTTTAATATTTAGGTTAAATTTAATTTTTTTAATTAGAATAAAAATATGTTTATAAAATTTAGAGTAAATTACAATGACATTTCCTGAATTTTACTCGAATTATACAAGCACTCCTTTCTTTTTTTCAACCTATAAAAAATCTCTAAACTTTTCCGATCTATTATAGTCACACCCCCTCTCCCTCAATCAGCGTTGACTCCATTTGTTTTTTTTGTTATTATAGTGAATGACACGTGATTTTTTAAAATCTTTTTGTCTCTTCCCTTTCTTCTTCGTTAACTATGTCATTTATGCACAGCATTGTTGAACCTTGTTCTTATTCGCCCCCTTCTTCTTTTGTGTTCTCATGATGTTATTGTAATTTTTTTTTCGTTCTCAACTTTGTTTGTGGTATGAACATTGTTTAGTATTTGGTTCCAAGATGAAATTTTGTGAGGCATTTGATGTGAAATGTAAAACATGGGAAACAATTGTCGTGCATATTGACATTCCTGCAACTGAAATGGAAGAGGGGTATCGTGTGTAATATTTGTAAAACATAATGGTACGCGTGTAATATGTTATAAAACATAAGGAGATACTTGTGTAATTCGTCAAAAATATAGTGGGTGTTACTATAATTTGTTCTAAAATTTATGCTCTTACTACTCATACAAATAATAATAATTAGAAAGAAAATTTTCTATATTTTTCTTTCTTGTTTTTATCTATCCATACAATACAATGTTTTATATTCCAATTCTCTTTTACTTCTATCATTTTTATTTCATTCTCTCTTATATCTTTTTCTAGTTTCTAGCATAAAAGAAAATACAAAACCATCAAACTTAGACGAGATCTCACACCTTGATATAAATTTGAAGCTAGTCCAACAACTTATCTCTATCCAAAATCCCATTTCTAAAGTCAAAATCGAGCATTTCTAAAGGACCACCTGATATGACTGCAAACCAAATTCTGTACCAAGCCTCGTTACCTTTTTTGCTACGCCTTCCCCACACATAATGACCTTTGCAATCCTTGGGAAGAAGAACCTGTAAACCTAACCAGTGGTAATAATTAACTACACTAAATAGAATAAGAAAAGCTGCATTCAAAAACATGATTACAAAATACAGCTGCTGCTGATGAAATGATGTTGTGAAAATGTCTCTTCTATTAGATTTTAATATCTTTGGTGGGACAAATTTCGTCCAGAATCTCCTGAAAAAAGAAATGTCAACGATTGCTCCATTTTTCTTAAACATTTTGTATGCTGATTTCACAGTGTATGCATGCTCCTGTAGACTCCCAAATCCGAAATTAACCTTTTATATGTAGTAGACATTGTATTCTTTTCTAGTCAAAGAAAAATTATAAACCAGTTTTTCAGGATGTTAAGTTACAATTCTGGTTAATATAATTTTTTTATAAACAAATAGATTGATATAAAAATTTGAGTACAAGGGGTACTCAAACTCGTACAAAAATCCATCAATAAAAGTCAACACTAATGTCATTCCTTAACCATATTATATCATCAGTTCATGTAATAAAACACACCAAAATCACCCCAAAACAACTCATCACGGTGATTCATTAGATGAATTACAAGTTACAACATTCCTGAACCAATCAGAAAATATCATTAAAGCCTCTGTGTCTTGTTCAGAATTGTTGCGTTTTTTTTTTTTTTTTGGAAGGCAAATATATATATATATATATAAGACAGTAATTACATCCAATCTGTACAAGATGTACAGTGTGATAATGATTACATCAAAAAATCTCAAAAGAGACTCCTTCTTTGCCTGAAAAACCAAAATAACCCAGCAAAGTAGGATCCACTAAGCATTAAATATGTAAACTTTGCAGGGGATTCATACACCATGAAGAGAAGAAACAACCAGGTTTAGGAGCTTTCTTATATAGAAACCATTGCCAGGAAATGGTCTTAATTGCTGTCAAAATACCCCCTACCTCATCTGCTGCATCCTTGAAGGCATGGTTTTAAATAGCGGTAGCGGTCGCGATTGCGGTCGCGGTTGCGGCCATTGCGGTTGCGGCCATTGCGGCTACTGCGATGCGGATTGCGGCCATTGCGGCGTGAAATTAAAAGATGTTTGCACCAAACAAAGAAAAAAGTTCTATAATTAATTATATATGTTTTATTTATAAGGTTATATAGATTTTCATTCATTTTTTTAATTTTGGTATCATTTTAATGAATAATTTAGAATGCATCTATAACGAAAATAAAGGTATATAAATCTAAACAAATCTAGAAAGCAATAGACACACAAAACTAATTGGTCCGACAAATATTTAATTTAGGATAAATTATTTCAAATAGAAAAGTAAGAAATTAAAAGGTACATAAATCTAATCAAATCTCAAATAAACATAATAAAAGGGAAATGGTCTGTCAAAGAAACATAATTGCCTTCAAGTTTGATTGTCATTAATCATCTAAAAAGCAATGTCATCATTCAGAGATACAATATCCTTACAAAGAAAAACATGATAAAAACCCATAATTAATATCATGAAATTATATGAGCATCAATGTTTATTTTTCACAAATAAAGCACTATATGTAATTTAAATGTTTTAAAATAGTTCAGTAAAATCAATCAAACAAAGATAATAGAAGTGTAACTCACATGATACTTGTTACCACATGGTAGAGTGGTGAGGAAGATCATAACCTCCACTTTCACTTTGGTTATCACCTTGTGTAGCTCCTTGTCCAAAAACATAATAAAAAATTTCACCACCTTGCTGTTGATAGTAAGGATCATGATAATTCATTGATGGTTGGTGGTATTGGGGAGGTTGATCACTTGTATATTGATTGTATGCATTGAAATAAGGATATTGTCACCCAATATTTATTTATATTTTATCAAATAATTTTCTTATCAAATAATTATTTTATCAAATAATTTTCCTATTAAAAAAAACTATATATACTTATTATAAAAGAACTTATTTAGTATTTATATGTTGAGGGAGCACGTGACGCTATTAATCGTAGAAGCTAAAATGCCTTAATAATTACTTACAAATTTGTCAAAAGAAATAATAATTATTCACAAAAAAAAGCCTTAATAACCATTAATACATTTATTTATTTTTTTAAATAAAAAAGAGGAAACAAAAAAGAGGAAACGTTACTAGTACTGCACACACTAGCGTCTCTTTCCAAATTTTTTTTCCTAATCTCTCTCTCACCGTAGACCTACCAGATCAATTAGAAAAGGGTAAAGTAAAAAAACAAACCCAAAACAGATAAACACGGTGAGGGTGAGGCCCGTGAGGGAGAAAAGGAAACCCAAACGCAACGCCGGCGACGGCACTGCGGTGCGATACTGTGACCCAAACGCGGCGGACCGGCGGTGGCGACCCAAACGCGGTGGTGACAGCGGTGCGATACTGCGACCAAAACGCGTCGGTGAAGGAGAGAAAGACAGAGGGAAGAGCTTACGAAATCAGAAATGGCTTCCACTTCTAGGATTGGAGTCGATCTACCAGGAATGAAGGATGGGTCTTGTTGCTGGTTGCAAGTCTTTGAATCTGGACTGTGGAGAAGCAAAAAAATGAGTCACGGGAGCAAAAGCGCACACCGCACAGAGGAGTACATAAGCGTGATTGTGTGAGTGAATCTATCCTATAATCTGATTGGGTTTTGTGGTCAAAAAGTTTCTGATTGAACTGAAATCTACTCTACTCTACATTTCTGAGATTGATTTGATTTTTTTTGTCTTTCTTTCTTGAGAATCTTGGCAAAAGTGAAATGGAACGGAGTTTTTTTTAAGTTGCGTCCCGTTGCGGAGACATAACGGTCGTGTCGCGGACGTTACGACGTTGCGTTGCGGCAAAACGTGTGAATTGAGGTCACACCGCAATAGCGGCCTGATGCGGTTGCGGAACGGTCCGCAACCGCAATATTGCGGCCGCAATACGTGATGCGGGCCGCTATTTAAAACACAGCTTGAAGGCTATTTTGTTTCTCAAATTCCAAATGCTCCAGCAGGTAACATGCCATATCATATGTTTCCAGCGTCTAGTTCTTGCCCCCCTAATATAGAAACCAAATTGGATATAAAGTTGTTTTGCATCTTGTGGAAGGACTGTTATAATACCCATCCATCTAAAAACCTCATTCCAAATCTGAAAAGAGATCGGACATTGTATGAACAAATGGTCAACAGTTTCAATATCATTGTGGCAAAAGTAACATGAGTTCTCCAAATTTGGTATGATAATCCCACGCCTATTGAGTTGGTCACATGTAGGCAATCTATACAAAAGCAACCTCCAGGCGAAAATTAAAACTTTGGAAGGAACATCACAGATCCAAAGCTTCTTCAAAAAAGATAACTCAGTTTGCATACCTAGACTGACTTGGTGTTGAGCCAAGAGACTTTTATAACCTGCTGCCACAGAAAAACCATACCCTTCACTTGTTTTCCATTCCCAAGTATCTTGCACACCAGGCTGTAATTTTACCCCTTGTAGAGTTTGACACAAAAGTATGAGTTGGTCTTCCTCCCACGCAAATAACTCCCTACGCCACTTCCACCTCCAAATTGTATCTTCACCTGAATATGCAGCCACCTTTGAAATAAAATCAGACTTATTTTCTGCAATTTGGAATAATCTGGGGAAAGAATCTTTAAAACAAATATCACCATGCCACTTGTGTAACCAAAAAGCTGTTTGTTCACCACCACCCACCTTTCTATTAACAGAATCCTCAAACCAGCCATAAGTTCCAGATGCACTTTGCCCAATACTCAAAATATCCCTCCACCAGATGGATGTATTAGTCAAAGATGATTGGTTGAAAGAGAACTCAACAAGGTTACTATACTTATGCATTAACATATCATACCACAGAGAAGATTTATCAGTTAAAAACCTCCACTTCCACTTTGACAGCAAGCTAATGTTGAACAACTGTAAATTTTTGACTCCAAGACCACCTTCAGCTTTTGGTAAGCAAACCTGATCCCAACTAACCCAGTTAATTTTTTGTGACTCAGCCACCCCATTCCATAAAAATTTCCTTTGAATTCCAACTAGAATTTTCAAGACCTTTTTCGGAGCTTTAAAGAAAGAAAGAAAGTACAATGGGAGACTACTTAAAACTGAGTTGATGAGAACTAACCTGCCCCCTATAGACAACTTTCTACCTTTCCAACATGCCAATTTTTTACTGAAATTATCAATTACAGGGTCCCATGTTCTGCACAACTGAGGGTTCGCCCCAATGGGCAGTCCTAAAAATTTAAAGGGCAGAGATGCAACCTTACAATGTAAGAAAGCCTCTGCTGCTTGTAAAAATAAGGCATCTATGTTAATTCCATATAAGAAGCTTTTGTGGAAATTAACTGACAATCCAGCACATAACTCAAATCCACGAAAAATAGCTTTAAGGGCCCACAAGTTATCAAAATTTACCTCTCCCACAATAACTGAGTCATCTGCATACTGCAGCAAGGAGAAATTCACCCTCTCATCCACTGACAAACTCTTATATACCCCACACTCTACTGCACTTCTGAACAAACCCACAAGACCTTCTGCCACTATCAAGAAAAGAAAAGGGGCAAGCGGATCCCCTTGCTTCAAACCCCTTTTTGCCTCAAACTCCTGAGTTGGACTGCCATTAACAAGGATTGAGATGTTGCTTGAAAAAACTGTTGCTTTGATCCAAGCTCTCCACTTATCGTCAAAACCCATTCTAGACATCATATAATCCACAAAAGCCCAATTTACTGAGTCGTAGGCTTTTTGAAAGTCTACCTTAAAGATAAAGAATTTTTTGTTGAGTCTTTTAGCCCAGTTTACCAGTTCATTGATAACTAGCACTCCATCAAGAATTTGTCTTCCCAATAGGAAAGCTGATTGACATGATGAGATAACAGAAGATAATACTTTTTTTATCCTAATTGCTAGCAACTTAGAGATAATTTTGTGAATATTTCCTATTAATGAAATAGGTCGATATTCTGAGAGTCCCTGTGGGTGATCAGATTTAGGGATGAGAGCTATAAAAGAAGAGGTTATTGACTTTGGCAAAGTATAATTATGATAAAACTCATGTATCCCAGCACAAATGTCATCACCTATGATGTCCCAGCATGATTTGAAAAAATCAAAATTGAACCCGTCAGGTCTAGGGCTCTTACCTCCGTCACAAATCCACACTGCCGCTTTAATCTCCTCATTAGAAAATGGCAAAGATAGGAGCTCCCTGTCCTCTGAGCTAATTTGCTTGAAATCTACCCCATCCAAGTACGGCCTAATCTCTGAAGATTCCTGAAAAAGATATTGGAAGTGCCTTGTGACCTCTTCTTTTACACCCACCACATCATCAAGCCATCCATGGTCTGAATTCAGAGCTATGAGTTGGTTTTTCCTCTGCCTACTACGCAAGAAAGAATGAAAAAATTTAGTATTATAATCACCCATCTTGCCCGTGATTTTTGGAAAATCAAGCTCTCTTTTTGTCTGACAAGCTTCCAAAAATCTTGCTGTAAAAGCTTCCTATGCTCCACCATGTGAATCTGGCCATCTATCAGAAGTGAATCCACATCATCCAGTTCCTTGACTTTTTCATTTATCTGATTGTCCAAATCACCAAACATAGACTTACTCCACCCTTTCAATTTCTGTTTTAGGGTCTTCAATTTTTCTTTTGCTTTGAATAAATGCCAACCCCCAATCCTGGATGAATTCCAACACTCATATACCACCTTCTTAAATTCTGGATGTTCTATCCAAAAATTAAAGAAGCGGAAAGGTTTGGGTCCCCAGTCCCTAACCTCATTCTTCAACAAAACTAAGCAGTGATCCGATATATCTCTTAAGCCTACCCATTGAGAAGAGCATTTCCATAAATCAAAAAGCTCTTATGATAATAAGAAACGATCAATCCTACTCATGGCTTGACCATCAGAGTTGAACCAGGTGAACTTCTTTCCCAATGCTGGAGCATCTATTACCTCCATATCTTGCAAAAAGGAGTTGAATTCCTCCATCTCTGAAGAACTGTGATATTCAGATCTGCCTCTTCTTTCACTCTTATTTAGAATGGCATTGAAGTCACCTGCAATGCACCATAAACCTGCGCCAAATCCTCTCTTGGACATAACTAATTCTTTCCACAATTTTCTTTTCCCAAGTAAAGAACAAGGAGAATAAACATTAACAACAAAGCATATTACTCCACTGTCCATCCAGTCTAGACCAATCCCTAAAACACCTTGTCCTTCGAATTGAAATTTTAAATTAAACAAACATTTCCTCCATATATTCAATAATCCACCTACAAATTCTAATTGGGGAAGGGACTAAAATCTCATAATTGCGATATTTAGAAGACTCAATTGGTGCCATTAGAACTTGAGAGACTAATTAAAATCACACATTTACGATACTAGGAGAATCTAATTGACATAATTGAAAGTTAAGGGAGTAAAGTCGCACAATTACGTTACCTAAGAACTAATATTACAATTAAGCCATAAAATTATTAGTCAAGTTAACAGAGTCTTTGCCTTAATCTTTACTTTTGCAAAATCAAAGCTTACTTTTGCAACATCAATCATCAAAGCTTACTTTTGCAAAAGAATAGTGATCGTCGTATACCCCATTTTGTCCACCCAACATCCACCCGAAAAATGTGATTAACTATATATATAAATATATGGTTAATTTTATTTCAAAAGTGGTTAATTATTAATAGATATTTCAATAATCTAATTACAAACAAACTACTTGCATTGGTTTCTTCTTCAAAAGAGGACATATGTATATTTTGGTTTCAAAATACGCTTAGGAAATGTAGTGGGTTTTTGAAGATGTTAGTAATGATATCGTGAGCATATTTTATGATCATATCAATTGTGTTTGCTTGCAATTTTCCTTTGTATTAAGGTTTTTGAAACTCTCTACAAATCTGACTGTAACTTGAGACTATAATGTTATATGATGTATATTACAATTTAGGATTGACAATAATTAATAAAAATGAAATATTATTTTTCAATAAAATCATGTATAGTCCAATCTTGGACTATCTTCCATTTTTTCTGCTCTGCTATGTACTTGTACTTGTGCAATGTTCCCTTTTCCCCCAGCAACCAATTTTGTTGTCTTTCTATATTGAAAATTCAGGAACTTGACGAGCTATCCACTGACAGCTATCATAGTTGCCCCCCCAAATGTCTTTGATTAGACCTTCCTCCACCATCTCGACTTTTATTTCCTGTAGCATACAAAAATCCACCTTGTTATCTAGTATCAAGGACCGAATGCGTCTTCGTTTTGCATGGTCCCGCAGCCCCCTAACATTAAGAGACAAAACCCTCATTGATCTTTTGGAACCAGCCCTCTATCCCTTTTTGGCCAAATGATCCCTTTCTTCCATTTTTTGAATTTGTTGAATGAAGAGATAATCTTGTGCCTCACTACTGAGACCTATTTTCTTGGCCAAATCCCAAATTCTGCTCGAAATATCTCTTTCTGACCTTGCCTTATGTCTGGTGTTGCACCTAATAATGTCAGAATCTGAAGCATCCCGTAGCAACATAAACTTGCCCTGCTCCAGAGCCCCACTGTTAGTGGTTCTAGTTGTAACGTACTGGGTCTGGTATACTACCCCATCTTCGCTTCTAACCCTTCCACATGTACCCACCGTCGGATTTGAAGATTCCCCTTTGTGATCCTTACCCGTAGAGTTGTTTTCTCTAGATTGAGAAATGGGACAACTCAAATGGTTAGGCAAAACAAGACTCTAGCTAGGTAGATTGGCAACCCTTATCTCTTTTTGGGCCAAACCCACCCCTGATACACTAAGGCCCGCCAAAGAGTCTAAACAATCGGACTCTATGTTGGGATGGTTATTATCCACACTCTGCTTCTCCTCAGGACTGTTGCGTGCTAAAGAAGCTGTAGCCTTCTGTTGATCCACGTGATCTCTAAAAACACCATCAGCTACTTTATTGACACGACCCTTTGCCTCCAAAAGCTGATTCCCGCTCGAACCTTCTGGAAAATTTGAATTTTGAAAATTCGCATTTTCAAACACTTCTTTCGCCAAAAGATCTTCCATCTCGTTACCTCCCGAAATGTCTAGCAGCGACTCCTCATCAGAGTCTTCAGAAGAATATTCCGACAAGACTTGGCCATTCTTACACTGGGGACAATTTGAACAATCCTCCGATCCTTCTTCAACCATTTTAACAACATATAACACTCCATTGATCTGCACCCTTGCTATGTGATTAATCACCTACTGCACCTTAGTTCTAACAACAAATCTGGCCACATCTAACCTGACCCTATCTTTAGTAGGATCATCAACATAGAGAAAATCCCCATAACATGATGCAAGTAACTTAAAAAACTCCTCTGACCACGTGTGAACTGGAACCCCAAAGCATTTGATCCAAATTATCCTTTCATTGTCAATTATCTGAGGACTCCACCCCCTTATGTCTTCAAACCATTCTGTTACCCAAGCGATATCTCCGTGCATATAATCCGCTACGTCTTTGGATTCTTCTGTTTCGAGCAGAACAAGGGAGGATCCCAAGGTGTAGCCCGGATGCCAAAAATACCTTCCAAATGTAGCTTTTGTTGGGTGATATAACTGTCCCCTGATTTTACGACTCTACCCACATAAGCTTTGTTCAACTTCTGTATGACACCCTCTTCCACCGAGAACGACATATTAAAATAATTGTCTTTCTTATTTTGGTTCCTCTTCCAAACATCAACCTTGTGTGGCATAGAGTGTTTCCTCGTGACACTTGCATAAGAAACATCTTTGCGCACTAAGTTCCTACCTCTGTTCATCTCCTCTGGCTTCTGGCCCTCTTTGTTCATGTTGGCACCCATCCTTGATTTTGTCCCTTTCCACACCCCCCTTAAGAATTTAGGTGTGTTAACCATGATTTTACGATTGCCAATGAAAATTTTATCCAATGTCAAAGCAAGAATCCGAGCATCTTGAACCCCTTCGAACCTTACAAATCCAAACCGCTTACCCCTCTTATCCCTTTTTCCTGGTATATAAACTTCCGAGACCCTTCCGTATTTCCTGAATACATTCCACATATCCTTTGCTGTGAAATTAACAGGAAAGTTTGTGAAAAATAAAGAAGTTTGTCCATCCCCGATCTTAGGACCCGTGCCTCTCCTCCTAGCCACATCTGGTTGGTTGACCCCAATGACCGCATGATTTCCTTTTGATCTTGCTCTCCGCGTGACCTCCCTCCAGCCCTCGTCCTCGCCCATCGGTGCGTGTGGATTAGAGAGTTAATTTTTCATAACAAAAGTTAGACGAAATGATGCCAGAGAATCTGTTTGTGGTTTAGGCTATTAAGACTTGTTGCGTTAAAATTACTATAGGCGCACCAACCGTGTTGACCATTAAATTTCCCCTCACTAATATGAAACCGGCCAGTAGGATGCACTGATCCAGTGACTACTGATATCAAAACCCAATCAAGCAATTTTTTTCAGCTCTGGTTAATATAAATTATACTGTGAATTTCTTTGTCTTTTTCTTTTTCTGATTAATATTTTCACGCTTACATTTTGATATTTATATGTATCTTGATCCTGCTCATACTTAGGCATACGCTTATTCTCCTGCTATATATGCTAATTCCAACTCAATCTTTGGTTTATGTCATTGGCTATAGCAGGCATTGATGCATGAAAAAACAGGTCTAATGTCCTTATACTTACACATGAAATTGTAGTGAACACCGGTTTTCAATTAGCAATTTAAATAACAAAAAAATTGCATTTGACACTAAACTTTTATGGATTCAGATCCTCTGCAGTTGCTTTTCAAACTGCATGGATCTTGGCCCTTAAAATATTAAGTTTGTCTTATAAAAGAAAGAATAAATAATTTTATACTCTTAGTGAAAGCCATTATAGCCCATTATTAGATCCTAAGTGCACTGGGTACAGTTCATTTTTTATTTTATTTTTATCAACAAATAATATCTTATCATTGAAAAAGAGGATATAGGGTTAAAGGGGTACCCTAAACCCTCAACGTAACGGTCACATCCTCTAGGCTATAACTCAATAACTGCCCTTCTAAAAGCTGTATAGTAATGTATGCACATATTTCTGTACCAGCAACCCCGACGTTCTTAATGTACCAAAAAAAAAAAAACTCACCTTCTTAAGGTCTAGTAATGAATTCAACTATTTCTTAGAGGTATTCATGGAAAATCCAATCCATATCCAATTAAATGGATTGGAATTAAAATTCATATCCATTTAATTGGATAAAAATGGTTAGAATATTCTAAAAATGGTTTAAAACTGTGGATCGAAATTGGTTTCATTTTAAAACCAATTTCAAACCATAAACTAAATTAGTAAATTTAACTAATTTTTAAAACCGGTTTTAACACACACAAAAATAGTTTAATCAATTTAAAAAAAGTTTGAAACCACTTTTAGTTTTAAACAAAATAGTGCCTAATTTGTAGCATATAACATATTACAAAAGAGAAATTACGGTAGAGAAAACTAATTGATTCACAATGTAGATGGACAACACATGAGAAATTATGCCAATCTCTATATATGAAATAAAAATCAAAACAAGATGAAAATTTGAAGTTTTTTAAATCCAGTCTATATTTAATTAATATCCATTTAAATGGTTTGAATTTAAAATTCATATCCATTTCTATATATATATATATATATATATATATATATATATATATATATATATATATATATATAACAGTTTTGATTTTTTTGAAATTGATTTATGGTTCAAAATTAGTTTTAGAACTAATTTTTGGGTCCAAAATAATTTTTTTGAATGTTACAGTCTAATAAGAAGTAAAGACCAAAAGAAGATATTCCCTTTATTATAGTTGTAGATACATATTATGATTATAATTATTTTTAATTTATTTTTACTTATAAATTTAAAACACTTGGGTAAAGCAACAAATACTTGCTATATAATTTATCCATAGCAATCAATTGATGTAAAAAAATCATAAAAATCAATAAACAGAAATGGTACGAGAATATTTTTATGTAAAAAGATTAATTAAAAAATTAATTTGAAAGTAAAAAAGTTTGAATTTGAGAAATGAATTTAAAATTATTGTAAGAGAATAATCAATTAAGATTTGAATAGAAAAAGTGAAAGTAAAAAATTAAGAATAATTAATTAATTAAAATTAAAAAAATACTGAACAGTAATGAAGTTATAAGAGTATAATAAAAAAATTATCTTTCCCAATAAAACTTCGACTTTACTATGAGCAGATAAATAAAATATTAATTTTAATTATATATAGCATTGAGTGAATGCTAATTAATTTGAAATTAAAATATTCAAAATAAAATTTAATATTTAACAATTATGTCTTTATTTTTTATGCATAAGCATATAAATCACATTTAATTTAAAAATAAGAATAATTAATTTTGTTATTTAAAAAAATGATTTTATCTTTTACGTGAAATTAAATTATATATGCATTTAAAAGCAAAAACATTTAAATAAACTTAATTAATAAATAAATATACAAACTTATGTATAACTAACGTATATATGATACTAATTTTACTATATATATGATACTAATTTTACTAGATATATTAAATAAATATATATTTTATAAACAAAAGTGGCCATTCATGACCATCTAAAAAACTCTTGCTTCCTCTGTTTAATTATGTGCCACAACCAAAATCTTCGTAAACAGTAACGAAAGAGAGAAAAAATCACTACAGGCCAATCTAGTATCTTCCCCAGCAAGGTCTGTACGCTATTCGGTTCCCCTATTTGTCCGATGGATATGGCCAAAATCCGGGTGAGAAAAATAGGATCTGGATAGAAACCAAATCCACTAAATTGGATTTTAAAAGGGGTTGAATCGGTTTGGTTATGGATAAATTTGTATAACCGGATATTATGAACAGACCAATTTATTTCTAGTCATCCAACAGTTCCACACCACTGCGCACCAGACAATATACCAGTATTCTTTCACTTTACTATCTTGACATATCCACACATGCTGAATAACATACATACATGCCATACCTCCTGGACCATGCACTTTGCATGAGAAAAAGACAAGAGCTATAGATTCTAACATTGAACTGCGGTGTATCATATCCCACTTTTATTTAACTGTGGAGTAATATTTCTCAAAATTTATTGTCTAATGTTTGCATATCCACGTGCATGTTTGCTTCAGCTGGCTAATGGGAATGTAAAGATCACGTTTCCCCATTATGACAAACCTGGAGAAAAGTTTAAAGAGACTAATAAAGATCAGCTGAGGAGACCAATAACCATTTTGCGTTCAAGAAACGGACTTCGATGTGAGGTACATGCTACGTAATTACCTGCTCATTATTACTTGTGACTGTGTTAAATATGCTACAAATTTCAAAATCCTCACGATCTCTATAAAAAATTTCTGGACATGTACTCTTATCTAAGCAGTGTTGACTCTTCTGAACACTTGCTTTTAGTTAATGATAGAATACTCTTGGATGTAGTAGTGAAGTCTAGAATGGAGTAAACTACTATTCATTCTATAATCGATAAGTAGGGTTGTGTCTAGAAGTTTATACTTAAGTATTTTTTTTTTTAATCAGCAAAGTGAAATTTCATTAAAATAGAGGATATGGGTACAAGGGATATCCACCCTTACAAAAAACCTATCCTGTATTCCAGCAGAGGCATATTTAGTAAGTATAGTTCACTTACAAATTCCCTCCTATAACATGTACGTATTGACTAATGTTTCACCCATGTACATATGATAACCCCTTGTAATTATAGAACCAACATAAACTGGCATAAAACAGTATGAATTCAGAAACATATCCACCTCTGTCTGACAACCATCACTGTTACCAAAAAGTATGTGAGCACGACTCTGTGTTGGAAAAATATCCACTCCAATAAATGGAGGGGTGCAGTAGGAAAGAGAAAGACTCATGGGTCTTGTGGGACCCACCTGTGCAGGTGGGTCCAACAAGACCCGTGAGTCTTTCTCTCTCCTACTACACCTCCCATTTACTAGAGAGGAGCTGGAACCCTCTGTGTTCCCTTTTACAGAAGGTGGAACCACATCAAGAAGCCAAGAAAGCCGATGGTAGAAGATTAAGTCCTTCCATGGACAAAAGACATATTCATACATGCTCCCGGGTTGTTTTGCCATGCCGTGAAAGAATAATTAAAGTTCTTTGAGAAAGCTTTCAACCATGCCCATGAGTAGAAAATAACATCATTCATCAAATTTTCCCAGTTAACTGCCTCACCCAAAAACACCCATTTGTTCCTATGTCTCCAAACATTCCAAACCACTACCCCCCAAATCACCAACCACTTATTAAGCTCAAGTTTATTCTAGCATATTAGAACATGTTGTTTAAAGTGCAATTTTGGATCATCAGGTAACACAGTTTCATAATTAAACCAAACATAACATGACTTCCATATGCCATAAATAACTTTGCATGAGAATAACGTATGATTAACCTTTTCCTCCTGTTGAGCACAAAAAAAGCACAACGCTCCATTTGAATTCAGCTAAATATTCCTGCATCTGAGATTGTCCACTGTGGGTAACCTATTAAGCATTACCCTCCAAATAAAAAATGCCACCTTTGGTGGCACCATTATATCCCAAACCAACTGAAAAGTTTGATCATGCATTCCTCCCAAGGTGACTTCAATTAGTGCCTCATAAGCTGAATGAACAGAGAATAACCCCGAGTTTTCCCCCAGCTAGCACCAAGAGTCATGTTCTTAATTTCTCATGACCGCCGAACCCATCAAATTTTCAAACCAATCAATCATATTTGTTTCCCAAACAAACCACTCTCCGCGCCACCTAAAATTCCACCTCTACACCCCACCATCCCACCCTCCCATCTCAAAAATGGTACAGTCTTGTTGATTAGAATTAAGATACAATCTAGGAAATTTAATTGCTAGAGTATCCTCATTTAACCAACAATCATGCCAAAATTTAAAGTCCTCACCTCTTCCCACTCTCCACTCCACTAGCTTACCAAACCAATTTGATTCATCTAGTCCACCACAAGTTTTGCATAAATCCCTCCACCAAGTTGAAGAATTTTCCCTCCTCTCCTCCTTGAGTAACCTTCTCCAACCACCATACTTGGATGCAAGAATTTTACACCAAAGAGACTCCTTATCATTGAATAGGTCTGTCCTCCATTTCCCTAATAAAGCAATATTGAACCTACCAATATCCTTCATACCCAATCCTCCTAGGTTTTTTGGTTGACAAATTTTTCCCAACTAACCCAACTAATTTTGTTGCTATTCTCACTCCCACCCCACAAGAAAGTTCTTTGTAACCTCACAATTTTTTTTACCACTCCACTAGGAATTTTGAAAAAAGACATGAAGAAGATAGGTAATGAATTCAAAACCGAATTTATGAGACATACCCTTCCCGCAAACGACAACAACTTGTGTTTCCATGTAGAGAGCTTCTTTGAAATCTTGTCTATGATGATACCCTAAGTTGCTTCCCTCCTAGGATTTGTCCCAATTGGAATGCCAAGGTAAGTAAAAGGTAACTTGAAAATTTTACAATTCATCAAGTCCGCATACCTCTCCATGACATTAGTCTCCACCCCAATAGCACCAAAGTTGCTCTTATGGAAATTTACCTTCAAGCCCGATACAAGTTCAAAACATCTAAGCATGCTCTTGATCATAAAGACATTACCCAAGGAAGCCTTACCAAAAAAGAGTGTGCCGTCGGCATATTGTAAGAGATTGACTTCCACAAGCTCATGTCCCACCTTAAAGCTAGCAGCAATAGCTTCTCTCATCATCCCACATAATCCTTCCGACACAATCATAAACAAGAAAGGAGCTAGAGGATCTCCTTGTCCCAGGCCTCTTTGTAACTTGAACTCCGAAGAAGGACTACCATTCACTAGTACTGACATAGTACTAGATGTTAGGCATCATTTTATCCACCCAATCCACTTGTCACCAAACCCCAACCTCTTCAACATATACAACAAAAAGCTCTAAGAGACCGAATCATAGGCCTTTTCATAATCAACCTTCAAAATGAGGCATTTCTTCTTCAATCTTTTTGCTTCATCAATAGTCTCATTGGCCACCAATACACTATGGAGCAAAGATCTTCCACCTATGAAAGCACTTTGACGTTGATCAATGACATTTGGAAGCACCTTCTTCAACCTATTAGCTAACACCTTAGCCACAATCTTGTACATACAACCCACCAAGGAAATAAGTCTAAAGTCCCCAACTTCCCTCTTTGGAATCAATGTAATAAATGAGGCATTGCAACCCCTAGGAAAGACACCATGCTCATGGAATTCCTTCAAAAATCTAATCACATCCTACTTAAGATCTTCCCAAAAATATTTTATGAATTTAAAGTTAAAACCATGGGTCCCAAAGACTTTAGATTTCCACAATCCCACGGCCTCTTTGATCTCCTTTTCCACAAAAGTTCCCACCAACATACTTTTTTCCTCTTGAGAAATATGGCCAAAAGCCACTCCATCCAATCTTGGTCTCTCCCAAGCCTCTTCACTAAATCTCCTAAAAAATTGCTTAGTCTCCTTTTTCACCCTACATGGATCCTCCACCCAAGCACCATCAATGTTAAGACCTCTTAACATATTTCTCTTTTTCCTCCAATTCACCAAACAATGGAAATACTTTGTGTTTTGATCTCCCTCCTTAAGCCACTTCGTCCTAGCTTTTTGGTTTAGTAATGATTCACTACACATGACCACGTTCCAAAAATCTTCTTGTAGTGCCTTTCTCTTTAAGATCTCCTCCTCACATAACCCGTATTCTTCCTCTTTTTTATCAAGAGCATTCATTTCCTCCTCAATGGATTGGTGTCTCTTTTCTAAGTTCCCGAACAAATTTTTATTCCACCATTTCAACTTTTCCTTAAGAGTTTTCAACTTTTCTTTGAGTACATAGGCGCCTCAACCCTCCACATGCAATTGTCCCTATGCCCCTTTAACATACTCCTCAAACCTCTTATCCAAAAACCAACAATCAAGGACCTTGAAAGGTTTTGGTCCCCAATCAATGGATATATTTTTCACAATAATAGGGCAATGATCGGAGATGTTCTTATTCAACACATATTGTGTACAGCCGGGCCAAGATGAAAGCCATTCTCTGGAAACCAACACTCTATCAATTCTACTTCTTGCCCTCCCATTTGGCCGGAACCATGTAAACTTTTTCCCACCATTGGAATGTCAAACAATTCCATATCTTCAATGAATTGATTAAATTCTCCCATGTCTCTTCTTCCATACTCAAACCCACCTATCCCAACCCTCTCCTCCGATCTCCTCACACAATTAGAGTCTCCCACAACACACCAACATTTGATGTTACACGCACCCCTTATTTGTTTCAATTCTTCCCAAACCGCCGCTTTGCCCTCTTTATCACATAGTAAATAGACATTAACCAAAACCACCAAAGAATTTGTCTCCTTCCAAATGCCCTTCATACCAATATAGCTGTTACCAGTAAAGGAATTGGTAAGCTCAAAACTCTCTTTATCCCACAGACATAGTAGCCCTCCAGCTAAGCCAAATGAAGGAACCATCAACCACCTAGCTTCGCAATCTCCCCTTATAGCTCCGCACAAAGTCTGACTAATTTCTTGCTTTTTTGTCTCTTGTATGCAAAGAAATTTGACCTCCTCTTTAGTCACCATGCTTCTAACAAATTTCCACTTAACTTTCCCCCCTAGCCCTCTCATATTTAGTGACATAATCTTAATTGATAACCTCTACTTACTCCCTCCAAACACACCTTTATTGCCTTCTCAGCCTCTTTTTTATCCTTTTTTTCCATGTTTGCCATTCTTTCAATAATGTCTGTCTCATCATCCTTAAACGTAACCCCAATACCCTTCCCAAGCTCCCATAGTTTTTTAGCTTCAACCACATCATCTTTCAGCCAAAACAGCTTGTTAAAATTTTGTATACAACGATATGAAAGAAAGTTGCTAAATTCAAATGATTCTGTCTTCTTCTTCGAGCTTTGCCTTATATAATCCCTCTCTTTGCTGGCTTTCCCTTTCTCCACAGTCCTTGTCGATTTTGATACAGTCCCTTAGCTATGAGTCTTCAAGGGACCTCTGGTAACCCCTTTTGTTTTACAATTGCCCTGACTTTCTATTGCATTTGATTCTTCTACATACTGCTTCCCCATCCTTGTATTTCCTTTTAGATTTCCTACTTCTTTCACCATAGATTGAGAAGATTCGCATATATGTTCCCTTTTGTCATGCAACTAGGAACACGAACAAGAGTCACATACAGGCTCGTTACCTCCTTTAGAGTTGGGTGTCTCCACATCCAGATTTGGTCCAGCTAGACATTCGTTTACGAACTGGGCCACATCAGATTTTATTGGCCCAACTTCTTGACCTTTACCCCCCATTTCCTCATTTCCTTCTCTGGCTTCCTGGCGCACCACTTCACCCTTAAAACTTCCATTCATACCCTTCTCAGCATATGGTTCCATATTCGGCAACATTAGTTCCTTCACTGTTTCCACATCAGAGGTATTTTTGTCCTTTTCTCCTTGAAGAATGTTGCATTTTCTCTCATCAATACAATTTTGAATTTGAAATTCCTCCATCACGTGTTGTCCTTCATTATCAGTACTTTCCACCCAATCTCTGACACCACCTTGCATGGACCGTTGGGTATCTTCCTCATTAAAGCTATTACCCTTTGGACATTCAACTGAAGCTTCCTCCCCATCTTGTCTCCCGGCGCTCTCACATCCGTCAACCCCTTTTGTATCTCCGACTACCCCTTCCATATCCTCCGAGCATTCTGAAGATGAAGAGTAGCATTCCATCCCAATGATACTTCCCAATGTTTCCTCCCCATCAGACATATTATCGTTCCTCCAAAGACCACAACAGCATTGGTTCACATGAGTCTTGGTTTCCTCCATCAGACTAACCCCGTAAATCTTTCCATTAATTTTAATCTTCTTATGCAAGTTAATGTGTTGAGTATTAGAGAGCATAACCAGGATATGTGTTGCATCAACTCTATCCATGTCCTTTGTCACCTGAGCCGTATCAATGAACTGCCCAAACGTACCCACCGCTTGAGAAAAACACTCCGCTCCCCACAGATGCAAAGGAATGCCTGAGCATAGCACCCAAGCCAATATGTTTCCTCCAATGACTTTGTTATTCCACTTGTGAATTGAGTGAACAATAGCCGCCATTTTCCTCTATGGCCAAGCATTCTTGAAGTCTATCTTCCTCTATCCCAGTGATTAGAACCAAATCTCCTCCCAAGTACCTCACCCACACTTCATTTAAGCCGTTCAACATGTACAGTTCATGTAACTTATCAAATAGAGATAGATCCTTCAGAGTTCCTACTAAAGCCCCTGTCAACCAGCTTGTGTGTTCCTCCTTTACAATTATGGGCTGACCTTTCCAAAACCGTTCCCCATTCAAATCTGTGTTTGGCTTTTTTATTCTCCACACCTTCCTCCCCTGTGTTGCATCCTTGCTAATAGCTTGATCATGTAAAGTTGTTTCTCCTCTCTGTGTTTATCTTGTTGCTCCTCTCCCTATCAGCCTCATCTTCACTAGCCTCATTTACTATCGATTTTCCTTTCAGTTCAGTCCTATCTTGTAACACCCTTCCTTTTTCTCTCTTATACTTGGGAATATTCACCATCATCTTCGTTTCCCAATCCTAATGGTATCAAGTTGTTTCTCCAGCTCTTTGTCATTCTTTATGCTCGAAAACCTCACGAACCCATATCTGTTGCCCCATTTGTTTTTCCTCTTAGCTATGAAAACCTCTCTCACCCTACCTCATCTTTGAAATATTCCCCACATGGTTGATATATTGAACTCATCTGGGAATCTAGCAAAGAAGAACGTTTATACTTAAGTCTTATTTTAATATAACTCAACATGCAATTTTTATTGAGTTTAATGGTGATGCACTGACAGTGTAAAACAGTTTTACACGGCCATCCAATCACAAATCACCATCGGCATGACTTTTAAGATGATTTTTTAAAATTCAACAAACTTACCATACATGGTGGGTTGTAATTGGATGATAGTGTAAAATAATTTTACACTGTCAGTGCATAGTCTTTTTTCTTATTTTATTATTCTAATTTTTTAAACTGTAAAATTGTTAATTACAATTTTATAATCAAGAAATTTCAACTCTCACTTTCTACTAATCTATCCAATTACTATCTTGCGACATAATTTATCTCAAATTAATTTTTTAAAAAATAATTTTGAAAAACTTCTTTTAATGATGACAACATTAACAATTGCAGATATTATTCATAATATTCTATAAACATTCATTTAAAAAATTATTTTTCATGTAATTTAATACTTCTAATAAGACATTCTATCAAAAAAAAAAAAACTTCTAAATAAGACATTAGTATTTCTTTAATACCTTCAAGACTACCAATATCAAATTAATTATCACTAAAACTTAAATTTTTTTCAAGATTAATTTTATTTTTCAATTCATTTTCTTTTAAGATTTTCTACTATTGGGATTCAAATAAAAAAGTCAGGTAATTTCATATTTTGAAATTTGTTCAAATAAGCTATGAACAAAAGAAAATAAATTCATTTGATATATATACAAAAGAATCTAAAGAATTAATCTTCAATTGAATTGTGCGATCATATTGTGCTATTATTTTCATCAAAATGTTTTTTTTTATAGATCATACTATTTTTATGAAATTTAATCTGTATGTTGATTTTAATGTATTTTTTTAAGTTCAAAACAAATGTAAAACAATTAATTGTACATATAATTCTTTCAAATAAGTAGCAAAATATTAGCTTAATTATTAATTCGGTCTCTTTGTTTTTTTTTTTTTAAAATATTCAATTAGGCTTCTCTCTTATTAAAAGCTTCAATCAAGTCTTTTTTTTTTTTTTTTAAAATACTCCATCTAGACACTTTCCGTCAAATTAAGACTGACTCCACTAGATTGAGTTTTTTTTTTTTTTTTTTGCAGTTTTCATTTATGAATAGTAATGATTTTTAACTGCTACTACATTTATTATTATTTTAAAAATTAATAAATTATAATAAAAATACAATTTTTAAAAAATTAAAATTTTAAAATAGTGACAATTTATAGTCACCACTATATCTATTATTATTTAAAAAAAAAAAAAACACTATGCCTTGTCTTTCTTCTCACCTTCGTCCACCACCATCATGTATAGCATTATGGACAACAAGAACCACAATCCAATTTTTTCACAACCAAGAATTGCAATCAAAACCCTAAAAATTGCAATCCGAACCCTAACCACCCCAGATCAATCATTATCAGAACCTAACCATCCCAAATCAATCGAAATCAAAACCCTAATTAGATTTTTAGTCAGGCTAGGACTATGAAGCTCACCTCCATCGTCTATTCCCGAAAGCTTGAATGCATAATTATTTAGCTTTGACGGGTTAAAGTGTTACCCGTTTTAATTATATATATATTAATCAATTTATGAACTGAAAATAATAGTATTTGAACATTGGTCCGTAGATGTTAACAAAAAGAAGAAATGAAAACTTAAATATATTATCACTATATATATATATATATATATATATATATATATATATATATATATATATGTTTCTCCTCCTGTCATCAGTATTCAGATTCTACTTTCCAACCTATGTTCTTTGTGGGTTTTATTTTTCAGCTTGAAACTTCTATGCCACGTCCCAAAGGTTCAAAAGAGGTGGCCACAATATGGAACCCTACTCTCAGTGAAGCTGCATCCAATGAGTTTATCATGATCCATAGCAGGAAGCTTCTCGAAGACAAAAAATTAATAGGTGACCATAACTCTGTTATCTCCACTTTGCTAGAAGAACTCCTTCAAGCTCAAAGGTCCATCCATAAACTCAAGGCAGAACAGAAGTGCATCAAGAAAAACGTTGAACAATTTTTGCAGAATCTTAAAGAGGACAAAATCTTCTTGAAGAGCAAGGAACACCACAAGATTAAAGCAACATTAGATGACTTAAAGGGCAAGTTGGAGAGGGAAAGAAGAAGTAGAGAGAATATGGAGTTACTTAACACCAAATTGGTGCATGAACTCGCTGAAGCAAACTTATTGGCCAAGAAGTTTATGACAAACTGCGAGAAAGAAAAGAAAGAAAGAGAACTGATGGAGGAAATGTGTGAGGAACTAGCCATGCAAATAGCAGAAGATAAGGCTAAGCTTACGGTGATACTGAGCGAATCCAAGAGAATTTGTGAGGAAGTGGAAGAAGAGAGGAACATGATGCAAATGGCTGACCTATGGCGCGAAGAACGCGTGCAAATGAAGCTTGTTGAAGCACAACTTGTTCTTGAAGATAAATATAACCGGTTGGTGCAACTCACTGCTTCTCTCGAATTGTTCTTAATATCAAGGGGTTCTGAACTTGGCACTACAGAACTAGAGGATGCTGAGTCGATCAAACAAGAAGTTGAATCAATAAATATTCAGCGGATTATGGAGCTTTCGTTTGATGTCGAAGACTCCGAAAATGTTTCCCACACATGAAACTTGATGACGAGTTTTCTGCCTTTGGTCGAGGCAATATAGCAAAGAAATAAGAAAAGAGGAAAAAGAAGTTGATGATAAAAATAAATAATATGATAGAGAAATAAAAAAAAAAAGTGTGTGGAAATTATTATAATAACTTTGTGATATGAATAAGGTTAGTCTTTCAACCTTTTGTAGATTCTGTTCACGGTATAAAGCAATATAGCATTTGGAAATATGAGCAGTGATATATATGAATATTTTCATTTTAAAAATATTCTATTAATATTTATAATTTCTTTTTATTTCTCTTTTCATAAATTCATATCACTTATTATATCCTATAATTTTCTCTCTTCTTTCCTTTTCTTTTTTTAGGTGTCGGATCCATGCAACATTTTCCTTTAGAAATAATTGAGTGTGATTGGCTCGTTCTTCTTTTTTTTTCTTAGAGCTGCTATGGTATCTCAAAAAATTTAAAGATTTTGATGCAGTTTTCATTTTTTTTTTTTTGCCTTAAATGAGTTTGGATATATGAATGGAGAGAGAAAAGAAGAAATATTTAAAGAACAACTTTTTTGTTTTCTTTATTTCCTATATATTTGAAAATGGAAAATATATTGAAAATAAAGTGACAATTTTATAATTAAAAAGTGAACTAGGGTTAAGAAATTAAAACAAAGGAAACAAACCCTTAATATTTTTATGTTTGTCACTGGAAAAGTTATAACTTCCATTTTTACTATACTTTTCTACATTTTTATTCCCATGAGGAGAGTGAAAAAGTGATATTCCTATAAAAATATGAAAAGTTGTTTTCTAATTCACTTGTAAATTTTATTTTAACTTTTTTTTATTAATTATTTTGAATTTTAAAAATTATTTCTAGAAATATTAAAATGTAACCAAACATATTTTTGTCTTTTTTCCAAGAAATAACATTTTAATCATGAATATTTTGAGACTTTTCCTTTTTAATTTTAAATTTTTTTTACTTCAAAAAAATAGACAAAACAATTTGTTATATAAAAATAAATTTGAACAGATGTGTGAAAGTAAGAGGGAATTACTTAGTAGTATGAAAATATATGCCCAAAATCGTATACCAATTGTAGGTACTATTATTTTTATCTCATTTATTTCCTTTTTATTTTTTAATTTATTATTTTCTATTGGATGAAAATTAATAAACAAACAAATGGTTCAATCTTTTTCTAACATCCATATCCAAGTGTTCTTACATTAATTAGAACAAAGAATAGCCTGAAGGAGAGTTCAAAAGTTGCTATGATAGTTGAGAGACAGGAAAGAATGGGAGAGGATGGAGGATGGAAAGAAGTCCGACGGAGAAATAGAGGGAGCAAACTTAACATGGGATCTCAACACGGGGGTACTCAACCAGATATCGCAGGAGGAAGAGCCACGTGCCCTCAGAGGGGAGATGGTCAAGCATCTCTGTTCTTTACTAATTTTCCAGCTAACTTCAAAGCTAAAGAGATGTGGAATGTGTTCAAAAACTATGGTAGAGTTATGGAGGTTTACATTCCAACAAAGACTGATAAGAGGGGAGAAAGATTTGGTTTTGTGTGCTTCGTTGACGTTTTCGATGTGAGATCCTTAGCGCTGACACTGGATAAAATCTTTATTGGTAGTAGGAAAATTATGGTGAACACCCCAAAGTTTACGAGGGGAGTGTGGAAGGCGAACAAGGAGGATCTCTCTATGAATCGGAGAAATCAACCATACAGCAAGGGCATTTTCAAAGAGGATCATAAAGTGAGACTAGGTACATCTTATGCAAGCGTGACTGGGAATCCCAATACTAAGAAAGAAGCATAGGGTCTCAAAGAGGGAGGGAAGAAACTTAACAGAGTCTTCAACTTATCATATACGGTTGAGAAGGGGGTGATGGAAAAACTTGGCAAAGCTTATATAAGGCGGGTGGTGAATTGTGGAGATACAAACTTAACTCAACAAAAACTGAATCTAAAAGGGCTTTTTGGCGTTTGAGCAATCCTGATGGGAGCGTCTCTTGTGTTATTAAAAACAACGGAGGAAAAGGAGGTCGGGGATTACATACATAATGGTATTCAGTGGGTTTCAAAAAGGTTTGAAGAAATTTCTGCTTGGAATCCTTCAAGTACGGACAATGAAAGATTGGTTTAGATCAAATGTTATAGGACTCCCATACACGCATGGTTCGAACCCTTTTTTCGATTGTTAGGGCCTTGTTATGGTGATTTTGTCAATGTAGATGAATCTACAAAAAATAGGGAACGGCTCGATGTCACAAGATTCGTCATTCGTACTAAAACACGGATTTGATCAACTCTTTGGTCAGGATTAAGATTATTGAAGATATTTACCAAATTAAGTTGGTAGAGGAGGGTTTGGAGGAATGCTCGAATTGTGTTGTTTGTAAGAATGGTTCCGGTGTGTAGAGGAAGCTTTCAGGGGGTGCAGATTCAATCGGAACTGACTCAGAAGTTCAGACGAAGAGGAAGTACTGCAAAGGTTTTTGGCGAAAGATTCAAATTTGGAATACTTTCGAGGAAAAGGTTGACCAAATAGATACTTTTGATCAAAACGAGAAGTGCTTTACAGAGGCAAATGGGGATGAAGTCAACACACCCAAAAACTAGGAGATTATGGGCTCTGGGGTTTTATTTGGGCCTTCTGCTACTGTGGGCCAAAATAACTATCTGACCCAAAAAGTGGTAGAAACTAATCCATGTCACGATCCACACCCCAGTTTTATCTCTTCTCATCAGACGATGTTGAGGCCTTTGTCGTCATCAAAGTCCCTTCCCAGCGACAACGGTGACGGCTTTGAAGGAACTTTTTTTTGTTGGAGACTTTAGTAAACCCAGATCTCAGAACCAGTTTGAGAATTTGACGGTCTTGTCCAAGGAGTACAATCCAGTTTCAGGAAGATGGTCTGTGGGAGGCGTACAGACCTGTAAAGCCTCCACCTTGTACATGTCAGATTCTGATATCAGACGGTGTAATGGAAGGCTCAGATCGACATCTAAAGGCGATGTTGCAAAGAAAATTTAGGAATTGGCGAAGTCTCTAGGGGTGGGTGGTCATGCTATGGATGATTTTTTCATTCAACACATAAAAAAATTGGAGGATAAGGATCGAGAGGCTTATGATAATAGAGGGGGAGCTGCATCTGTTACTTGAAGATTCTTACATTAAATGTTAGAGGGTTGAGGGACCGAGTCAAGCGACGTCGTATTAGGTCCCTAATTACACCAATGAAGTTGGATCTTTGTTTGTTTCAAGAGACAAAGTGTCAATGCTTGGAGGAGTGGGAGATTAAAGAATTATGGGGGGTGATTATTGTGAATGGATTCATAAACCATCTTTAAGTTTGGTAGGTGGTCAACTAAGCGTTTGGAGACGCGGGATTCTTCAGGTCAAATTTCATTTTCAGGGTGCAGGCTTCTTGGGTATTTGCTTTGAATGGAAGCCTCGGGGTACTATATTCATTGTGGTGAATATTTATTCATCATGTTCGTTAGAAGGAAAAAAAAGTTATGGGAGGAAATTATTATGTCTAGAAGGGGTTTTGGAGTACAAAAGTGGTGTTTGGCTGGAGATTTCAATGCGGTCTTGAAGAGGGGAGAACGCAGAGGTAGGTCCCTTACTCACAATTATATGGAGTTGGATTTATTTCAAGCTTTTATATGCGATATGGAGTTGATAGATATACCTGTTTTGGGAAAGAAATTCACATGGGTAAGCGCAGATGGTTTGTCCATGAGTAGATTAGATCGTTTTTTGATCTCTGAAGATTTTTTATTTGAATGAAATATTTCCTCACAATGGGTGGGCAATCGTGATATCTCTTATCACTGCCCTGTTTTCTTAAAGAGAGAAGATTGCAACTGGGGCGCTAAACCCTTTCATTTTTTCAACTGTTGGTTGGAACATCCTAATTTCAAAAACTCTGTTTCTAGATGCTGGAGTCAGGAATGGGTACAAGGATGGCGTGCTTTTTCTTTCAAAGAGAAATTGAGATTGTTGAATAATCATCTGAAGGTGTGGAGTCAGGAAGTTTTTGGGGTGCTGGATGCTCCAATAGAAAATAAAGTCCTGGAGGTGAACACCATTGATGAGAGGTGCATGGATGGGGTGGTGGATGATGTTGCACATAGAAGGAATTTGGTTGAGGAATTTTGGAAGCTTGTTAGACAGAAAGAGAGTATTCTCCTACAAAAAATCTAGAATGAAGTGGTTGAGAAAAGAGGACCATAATTCTAGATTTTTTCATGCTTGTGTTCGGGCTAGATAGAGACAAAACGAACTCATTGCTGTAAACACAGATGAAGGTTGGATTGAAGATGTATCAGGTGTTAAGACGGAAGTTAGGAATCATTTTCAAAATTTATTTCAAGAGCCTTCCTTGGTCCGGCCAAATTTAGATGGAGTTCCTTCAAACATCTAACTTCTACGGAGAGTGAGTCACTGAATAGCCCTTTCTCTGATGAAGAGATTAAGCTGGCGGTGTGGAGCTGTGAGGGTGGGAAGAGCCCAGGTCCCGGCGGGTTTAATTTTAATTTTTTCAAATCATGTTGGGATATTATAGGCGAGGAGGTATGTGGTTTGGTTCATGAGTTCCATTCTAATGCTAAATTACCTAAGGCTGTTACATCCTCTTTTATTGCTTTAGTCCCTAAGAAGGAGCACCCGCAAGCAATTTTTGATTACAGGCCGATCTCCCTGATTGGGAGTATTCATAAAATCATTTAAAAAATGTTGGCTATTTGGATAAAAAAAAAGGTGTTAAATTCAGTGATATCCCCTTTGCCAAACAGCTTTCATTCTGGGCAGGCAGATTTTAGATGGAGTACTTGTCACAAATGAAATGGTAGATTGGGCTAAGAGGTCTCATAAGGGTTGTTTCTTTTTCAAAGTAGACTTTGAAAAAGCCTACGACTCAGTCAATTGGTGCTTTTTGGAATATATGCTTGTGAGGTTGGGTTTTGGAGAAAAATGGAGAGCATGGGTCAAAGCTTGCACTTTTTCTAGTCGGGCCTCAATGTTAGTATATGGTAGTCCTACTGAAGAATTTGATATTAGAAGGGGATTGAAGTAAGGTGATCCTCTTGCACCCTTCCTCTTCCTCATAGTAGCTGAAGGTTTATCTGGTTTGTTCAGAAATGCAGTTTCTATTGGAGCATTCAAAGGTCTTCATTTAGACGAACAGGTTCATTTTTCTATATTGCAATATGCTAATGATTCCATTATTATGGGAGAAACTTGTTCCGAAAATCTCTGGGCTTTAAAGGCAATACTAAGGAGTTTTGAGCTAGTTTCAGGTCTCGAAGTGAATTTTCACAAGAGTAACATATATGGTGTAAATACTGATCAATCTTTTTTGCAAGCAACGGCTGTTTTTCTTCACTGCAATATTGCTAGTATACCCTTCAGGTTTCTAGGCTTGCCTATAGGAAGTAATCCTAGAAGATGCAATTTGTGGGATCCTGTCATCTCTAAGTTCAATAAACGTCTAGCCGCTTGGAAAGGGAGATTTTTATCTATAGGTGGCAGGATTGTGCTCATTAACTCAGTCTTAAATAGCTTGCCTTTGTACTATTTCTCCTTGTTTAAAGCTCCTAAGAAGGTGATTAATACTCTGGTTAGTATTCAGAGAAAGTTTCTTTGGAACGGGGTTGCTGAGTCACAGAAAATAAATTGGATATGCTGGAACAAAGTATGTTTAACAAAAGCAAAGGGTGGCTTGGGAGTAAAGAAGTTACATGTTTTCAATCTCAGTTTACTTTCCAAATGAAAATGGAGGATGCTAGCAAACCAATCAGCAATATGGTACAATCTTTTGGTTCACAGATATGGACTAATAGATAATCCTGTTAATCAATCTGTTTCTGCTACCAAGGTTGGTTCACAAGGTTGGTTACAAAAAAACTGGGAGATAGTTCTCAAACAAGGTTTTGGACAGACCGCTGGATTGGAGATTGTACTCTGAGGGAAACATTCCCACGTCTCTATCAAATCTGTGAAAATAAGTCATGTGTTGTATCAGAAATGGGTGTATGGAGGGATTTGGTTTGGACATGGCAGTGGCGATGGAGACATCATTTTTTTGTATGGGAGCAAGATCTTTTAATTGCTCTGCAATTGCTTTTAGACTCGGCTCAGCCAAAGGAAGGGGTTCCAAACTACTGGTTTTGGTTAGGCAGTGGATGTGGGAATTTCAGTGTGGCATCAGCGTATAATTTCTTACTCAACCAGTTTTCATCAATCTTCAGGTGGGTGACTTGTTGGATAAGAAATTTTGGCGCTGTTGTGTTCCTTCCAAGGTTTTGGTTTTCTCCTGGAGGTTGCTACAAGATCGCTTACCTACTGTCAGACAGTTACTTCACCGTGGTGTTAATATGTTCAATCAGGGGCAGAATTGTGTTTTTTGCAATGAAGAGGTGGAAGACTGCAATCACCTTTTTCTTTCCTGTCCTTTTTCATATCAAATTTGGAATGTGGTTTTGGCCTGGCTGGGATTCAGTTTTGTGTTACCTCAGAACATCAGACAGCTATATGCTCATTTGGGAAACTGCATAAAAGGTAGGAACCTTGGGAAAGTTAAACACATTTTTTGGCACGCTACTTGTTGGTGCATTTGGAACTTGCGAAATAAAATTATCTTCAGAGAAGGGGCTGCTGAATTCATGGGACTGATTGCACAAATTAAAGCTATTTCATGGCAATGGTTATTATATAAGAATAGTATTAAAGCAGGTTTCTTTTTTTCAACCTGGTGCACCAATCCTATAGGATGCTTATCCTGCTGACCTTGACTTACGATTGCATCCTTTTTTGTTTACAATTAGTGGATATGTTTTGATATAGGAGGCTTGGATAGAAGGATCCTTTTTTGGATGGTTTGATAGATGTTCTCACTGTACACCTTGTACAGATCCGTTGTAAATCCACTAGTTATTTATAATATTATTAATTTTGCCTTTCAAAAAAAAAATTAGAACAAATATACAAAATTCAGAATCTGAAGAATGCGATACTCACAATAACAAAGCTGCATGGCAATGGTCACTATATGTCGTGCAAGAAAATTGTGCAGAATAATCAAGTTCACGTTGAATTCTCCCTAGCTAACGTTAAATTCCCATCAAGCTGGTAACATTATTCCAAATGACGTGAAGTATATTCATTTAGCATCAACATCAAATACATGATATTTGTGTGGGGTAGCACGATTGGAGTGCTGGTGTGTGCAAAAATCAAGATAAGACTAGCATAATAAGATGGCATAAAAAAAAAAACCCTGAAATTATAAAGTGATGTGTGTTAATGCATGTGGGTAGAATCATTCAAATTATGTAATATCCCACAAAACAAAATATATATGTTTAAGTGTAACAATTAATCTCCTATTACTAAAACCAATGGGAATTTGATGATGAATAACATCATAAGAAAATTATATCTGGTACGTGTTTCATTAAACTATGCCTTTTGGCGACATGTTGTTGATTTAAGTAAAATTAAACTTGAGTCTTTTAAGAAAGTCTTGGATTTAAGATTTATAAATGAAAAAAAAAATAAAAAAGAAGCTAAGATACAATTTCAATCCTCTTATTTTGTTCAATCTACAATCTTAGTTCTCTCCATTTTAAAATAAAGATATTTAGTCTCCTAATTTTCAAAAATAAGCAATTTTGGTCAAATCATCAACTTTATCTATATTTATTTCTTTTATTTCTTACATTTTAATTAATTAAATAATTTCTTGATGGTGCTTTAAATAAATATGTTAGGTCTAGGTTCAATTGAACCAAAATAAAATAAATAAAACGTATGCAAAATTAAAGATTGAACCAAAATTACTGATTTTCAAAAACTGTGGAACTAAATGTCTCTATTTTGAAATGGGGAATCAAAATTACACATTGAGCAAAATAAGATGAAGAAACTAAGGAATACTTTTTTTTTTTACTGCAAACTAAGGAATACTTGTCACCTATAACATGGTGAAAAAAAATAAAAATAAAAACTATGTCTTGTGAGTAGCGAGTGCTAGTGGGTCATAAAACAACATGAACTACTTGGAATTTCAACAAGAACCCAAACAATGTTACACTTGTGGCACATCCATACCAGGCCTTTCCTAGTTCCCTATAATGTGGATCAAGGTCGAGCTTGAACATGAGTCCACACTCCGTAATGTGTTAATAGATAGCCCACTATCTAACAGTATCAAATAATGGACCCAAAAATATAAACAGATAGTAATTTTGTGGACTCTAATAGTAGGTGCTAAATACAAATAATCAGTACATAATATCTGGCACAAAAATTTAATTTGTGTTATCAAATTAGTTTAATGATACTTTATAATAAAACAAAATTAGTAATATATTAATTTTTAAGTTCACAACAAGACTATTTTTTTTTCTAACAAAAAATAGCACCTTTGCTAAGCAAGAGAAAATTCTGGCCTTATATCTATAATTTTTTTGTGAATATTTGTTTAACTATTTATTTTATTGATTATAGTTTTTAAAGTGTAACTGATAATGTGCAATGCTAATTTGGTGTATAACAGTTGTAAAAATAAAGACTCAAAATATCATTTACTTTTGGTACATTAATTTTAAACACTCAAAATTTAAACTTTTATTAATAAGTATCCTAGGCTTTGAAATATATAATCAACCAATAAAAAAAAAAAAAAACTCATACGGATTTTCACACACAAAATTTTATTCACACATTTATTTATAAAGATAATAATATTTGGTGCACTTAAAAAATTACTTTGTTTGAACTCTTGTTCTCTCATTTTGTTTCAGAATAAAGAGTGAAAAATAATATATAAGGGTTAAATGGGAATCATGGTTTCTTTCTACCAATTTTTGAATTCACTCGTCTATGTTAACTTTACCAGAAAAATTTTGTAATGATTTTCTTTTTCGCTACTCTTAAAACATAATGTTCTATATGCGAGCGAACAGAATAGCATAATCATACAATCTTCTCTTGCCTTGATTAACCATACATGTTTTCCTTTTCTTTTACGGTCAAATATTACATTCAAAAGTTTGAATTAAATTTTTTCTTATGCTTGCTATGGAATTTCTGCTTCAGTTAAATATTGATATGGATTTTGTTGAATTTCTTCAATTGTTGTAAAACTTGGGCCCACTTTTTCTATAAAAATACATTTATTGAAGCAATTATTACTTATAAGTGGCTCACACATCTTTAAACTCTAACGGTGCAACTCTGTGTTGCAACAGTAATTTAAATAAAAAATCAAGAACTCGCTGTTAGATTAGATATGCTTTTACTTTAGTGTATTTTGAGATCTCAAATGATTAAATAAGCATATGTCCATCTAAATTATTGTCTGCGGATACTTTAGATATGTTTGGTTTAATTTTTTAGAAAATATATTTCAAAGAAATTGTCTCAAAAGAAATCGATTTAAACCTGCATTTATTTAAATATTTTTTCATATAAAAATTACTCAATTCAAATACACATAAAAAGTATAGAAACTTACACCCCCCCCCCCCCCCCCAAAAAAAAACTTGAGTAAGTTGAAGTATACCTGACTTAAGATGAACTATTGATCTAACTGTCCACCTGCAATTGTTTTTCAAACTATACGTGCAAGAAATTTATTTCCATAAACTTAATAGCAACCACATATAGATAACTAATCAAAGAGGTTTAGCTCAGTTGATTAAGCATGATGCGTGAGTATTGTAAATCTCCTGATACTATCTTCGATTTCTATGAATAAAAAAAATTAAAATGAAGACAGGAGATATCAAAATGTGCATGGGGACGGCAATAAATGCTTTTAAGAAAGATGTGCTTTAATCTTTAGTTGATCCATAAGATAGTACTACTAAGTATATAACGAGTTTCAAGTACCTTAAAAGACAATTGCTTTGGGCGTACATTGTAATCATATCCTTTTATTTAATAACTATAAAATATATTGAATCTTTGGATGTTTTTAAGATATTAAATATATTTATTTTTATTTAATATTTTCTTTATAAAACATTAAAATTTTTGTAAAAAAAAATTATAACATTACTAGTTTTAATTTGTTGGAGTACAACTGTGAAGGTAAAGTTTCACATTGGATATAAATGGATAAGTTGAGCAACATATAAGTGTAAAGACTTGCAAACTTAATGCCTTAAGATTTTGTGTTGAAGGTTAGGGATGACAAAACGGGCCGACCCGCCCTGACCCACCATCACCCACATAAGAAAAGTGGGTTAGAAATCCCAGCCCGTGCCCATTTATGGCGGGTTGGCGGGCCAACCCGCCAACCAACCAAAAAATCAAAAAATATATAATAAATATATTTTAATTAATTTTATCTTTTATTAATATTAAATAATAAATACTTATTAAAAAATTAAATATATTACCTTAAAATTTGAATAATAATTTATTTAGACCAAAAATATATTAAATAAATATTAATAATATATGTATAAAATATAAAAATAAATATAAAATTTATTAATTTTTTATAAAAAGAAACGGGTTGACCCGCCCTCAACCTGAAACGGGTTTGCGGGTTGAAAACCTCAACCTGGCTCGCCAAAAAAAAGGGACAAAATCGGGTTGACCCGATGGATCCAACCCATTTTGCCATTCCTATTGAAGGTGGTGTCAAGTTCACTTGTGTGATGTGCTCGTAGTCCATATTAGTGTAAATCTCCTTGAAGTTTAAACCCCTTTTTGTGCACAACAATTGGTATCAAAGCTGATAGTTCGACCAGGTCACCAGCTCGAACAAGTAGAATGGATTGGTGATGGATCCAGGTATGGACATGGGATTGGCGGTGATACATGGAGGCCAGGCAGCAGCTTGTCCCACATTGTGGAACGGCTGTGGAAGAGACTCACACGGACAAGTTGAGTAACATATAGTGTCAAGTTCACTCGTGTGATATGTTCATGATACATTGGTGTAGATCTCTCAATGTCTTACCCCATAATTGATTCATTAATCACTAAGAAACAACTTCTAATTAAAATACCTTGCATAAAAAGATTAACCAGGGATAGGCACAACCACACTTAGTCATCCTACTATCCAAAACATCATTAAGATGACTGGTTGATTAGTTCATGTTTAGTACATGTTTAATTTATGGGGGACCATATATATTTATAATAATTAAAGCTATTTAGCTTAGTACTTCCTCCCGCAATAAATAGCCAATTAAAACCTTGATTTGATGTGCCCTGGGGACCTTTCAGTGATACTTTGATCTATAACGAGATGCCAAGCAAATCATCCATTGTTCACGCTCTCATTTCAGCAAAACAGAGAGAAGAAATAGTGCTTCACTTTATGATTGTACCGAACCCCATTTATCTAGAAAAGCACTTGCCTCGAGCACTATATCCAAAAAGTCTTGGCTTTCATCATCAACAAGTGGGTAGCTAATCAAGTGGGGACTTAAACTTAGTAATGCTATGGAAAAACACAGAAATAATTTATTTGGAAGAGATGATTATTGTAATACTCCAACGTATAAGCAACACTACAATAATTTTTCATTTATTATTAATATATTAAATCAATCCCCTACAAATATGTATTTTGAATCATTTCTTCTGTTTCTTATTATAAAGTTCTAAATTAAAAATGTGACGTAATTCTTATTATATGATCTAATTTGAAATATTGTCTCTAACATTAATTATTTTTCACAAAAATATCTCTAACTAAAGTTAGTTCTAGAATAACGTGACAGTAAAATAAACTTAACACATTAATGTTTGTTAGTTTTGTTTACAAAAATAATTAAAAAAAATACTAATTTAAGATGAATTTAATGCTCTCAACTAATAACTATTTTTTTTTAATTCTGATAATTAGTTAATTAGACCTTATAAGTTTTTTTTTTTTTGGTCAGCTAAAACAAATATGCATTAATAGGTACTAGATGTACCAGCAATATGTACATACAGTATAGTCCAACAAATATATCAAATATCGCCTACCAAAAGGTTATTATGCATTTATATTCACTAATGCATATAAATGAGAAATAACCAATTGTTACAATCCCCACAACATGAAGCTTTTCCATTAACCACTCCAGACTTACTACCACGTATGCTGCATGACATTTTAATTCGAAACCAACAATCACAGTTGCCACTTGAATTTGAGAGAATTCAACATCTGAATCTTAGCCATTACTCCCACCACACACCTCGAGACCCTCCATACTTCAATTTTTTATCCTTTCCCAAAACATTTCATAACCACCCTCCCTGCGATCAATGTAGCCACCATGCATCCCGACATTTCAGCCAACACCAAACATATATTTATCCCACCACACAAGCGCCCGGACTTGAACACCATTGTACAAAAGAGTAGTTAAAATTTGATTCACAAATCCTCAGCCAGGTCCATGTGTTGCGAGTCCCACATCGGGTGGTTAACGAGCCTGGTGAGTGCTTATATAGCTGGGTAGGCCACCCCCTTATGAACCGGTTTTTAAGGGGACCTTTCGGATGCCTGGTCGAATTTTAACATGGTATCAGAGCTGGTTCTGCCCGGTGGTGTGGATAGTGCCGCTAGCCCTCGCTTTGTGGTGACGAGCCCTGGCTCGAGGGGGCGTGTTGCGAGTCCCAGATCGGGTGGTTAACGAGCCTGGTGAGTGCTTATATAGCTGGGTAGGCCACCCCCTTATGAACCGGTTTTTTAAGGGGACCTTTCGGATGCCTGGTCGAATTTTAACACCATGTATGATACAAAACATCTTGAATAATCTCCTCCTTCTGAAATAATTTCCCTTTAAAAATAATATAATTCCTATAATTCCAGAGAACCCACAAAATACCACACCACACATACCTCCATCTTGAGTTTGCCTTCACACTTTCAGACATCAGGAAATGCTGCCCGAAATGCATTTGTGTTGTTGCTGGTAAAACAGTTTTTATATTCAGCCATCCATAGCAATGTTTCCAGATACTTTCAGCTTTGTGGCACCAGAACAGAGTGTGCATAATTGATTCTTCCTCAGATTTACAAAACGGGCACTTGAAATCATATCCCGGAAGCTGTAGGTTCCTTCTCCTAATATTATCCCCTGATGCCAACCTGTTCCTCACTGTTCTCCACAAAAAAATATTTATTTTTGGTGGAAGTTTAATACTCCAAATATGTTGGTATATCTCTTCCTGTTGACCACCCGAAAGAAGACCAAGCAGGGATGTATGCAGATTGCACATTAAATTTCCCTGTTTGACTTTTTGTCCACCACCATGAGTCCACAACATCTTTCTGCATCTGAACAGTCAGCAGTGCAGCCTTCAAATTATCCACCCCTTGTTTCTCCCACTCAAACCAATCCCTACGCCATATGAGATTCCACCTCCACTCTGCCCCAACCCACATACCCATATTTCCAACTAAGTCCTCCTTTTGCAACGAATTTAGAAAGGCCCTAGGATATGCATGTACCAAAGGCTGTTCATCCACCCAAGCATGATACCAAAATTTTATTTTATCACCACCCCCTATTTTCCACTTCACCATGGAATCAAACCACTTGTTTTCACTCAAACCCCCACAACACTTACTTAAATCCCTCCACCAAATAGATGAATTTTTTGTGACCTCCTCTTTTAAAAGTCCCCTCCAACCATCATATTTTGACAACAACACCTCACTCCATAACTCACCCCTCTCATGCATGAGCTCCCACCTCCATTTAGCTAAAAGAGCATTATTGAAAATAAAGACATCTTTCACCCCTAACCCCCCATGGTTCTTTGGTTGACAAATTTTTTCCCAACTTTCCCAATTAACCTTCCTATTTCCTTCAACCCCTCCCCACAAAAAAGATCTTTGTTTTTGAATAAATACCTTACCCACAAGAGATGGCACTTTGAAAAACGAAAAATAAAACAAAGGTAAAGAAGACATCACCGATTTAATGAGACACACCCTCCCCGCAAAAGACAATACTTTGTTTTTCCAACCCGACAATTTTTTTGAAAACTTATCTATGATAGGTTGCCAAGTCTCCACTTTCCTAGGGTTTGCACCAATAGGTATACCTAGATATATAAATGGAAAGTGTAAAATTTTACAATTCAACAAATAGGCATACCTTTCCATGACCCTCTTCTCCACCCCAATGGAACCGAATCTACTTTTGAAGAAATTGACTTTGAGACCGCAAACTAATTCAAAGCACATTAAGATACTTTTAATAGTTATCACGTTCTCCATAGAAGCCTCTCCCAAAAAAATTGTGTCGTCCGCATATTGAAGAAGATTCACTTGCACCCCCCCTCTCCCCCACCAAAAAACTTTTGAATAGGTTTTTGTCAATTGCTTCTCTCATTATCCCACATAAACCTTCCGCAACTATGGTAAACAAGAAAGGAGCTAATGGATCCCCTTGTCTCAACCCCTTTGTTACCATGAATTCCTTAGTTGGACTTCCATTTACCAAAACCGAGCTCCTACTACTTACCAAACAACCCTTAATCCATTTTACCCATTTATCATGAAATCCCAATCTTTTGAGCATATATAACAAAAAAATCCCAATTGACCGAATCGTATGCCTTTTCATAATCTACCTTGAAAATCAAACACTTCTTTTTCAATCTTTTAGCTTCCTCGACCACCTCATTTGCCACCAAGGTACTATGCAATAAAAATCTACCACCCAAAAATGCACTTTGCCTCTTATCAATCATGTCTTGTAGCACTTTCTTGAGTCTATTTGAGAGAATCTTTGCCAAAATTTTATACATACACCCAACCAATGAGATTGGCCTAAAATCTCCCAAATATTGCGGCTCCTCCACCTTTGGAATAAGAGAAATGAAAGATGAATTGCACCCTCTTGGAAATACCCCATTTTGATGATATTCCTTAAGAAATTTCATAACATCCTCTTTAATCAAACTCCAAAAAGCCTTTATGAATTTAAAATTAAATCCATCCGGTCCTGGACTCTTTAAACTTCCGCACTCCCATACTGCCTCCTTGACCTCATTTTCTTCAAAGCTAGCCAAAAGCAACATATTGTCTTCCCTTGAAATTTTGTTGAATCTCACCCCCTCCAACTTTGGCCTATTTGATTCCACTTCTTTAAATCTCAAATAAAAGAATTGTTCCGCTTCATTTTTCACTCTACAAGGCTCCTCTATCCACTCACCTTCAATATTCAACCCTTTTACCATATTTTTCCTTCTTCTCCAATTTACACAACAATGAAAATATTTGGAATTTCGGTCTCCTTCAATCACCCATTTGGATCTTGATTTTTGCCTCAATAGGGATTCATTGCAAGTGACGACCTTCCACAACTCCTCTTGTAATTCCCTTCTCCTACTAATCTCCACTTCACTAAGCTCCACTTGATCTTCTTTTTTCTCCAAGTCACTTATTTCTTTTTCAATTTCTTTTTGTCTTCTTTCCAAGTTACCAAAGTGTTCCATGTTCCACTTCTTCAAATCCTTCTTTACCTCTTTTAATTTCTCTTTAAGTACATATGCTCCCCATCCCTCAACTTTCAACCCCTTCCAAACCTCTTCCACATGCGTGATATACTCTTTATTTAAGAACCAACAATCAAGAGTCCTAAACGGTTTAGGCCCCCAATCTACAATAGTATTCTTGACCAACAATGGGCAATGATCGGAAATGTTTCGATCAAGAATATATTGTGTACTTCCCGGCCACAAAGTGAACCATTCCCTTGATACCAAAACTCTATCAATCCTACTTCTTGCTCTTCCATTTGGTTTGTACCATGTGAAATTCCTTCCCACCTTAGGCATGTCCTCCACTCCCATATCTTCTATGAATATATTGAATTCCCTTCTTTCACTCACTCCACCATCTTCTCCTCCAATGCCCACCCTTTCACAAGATCTCCTTACACTATTAAAATCCCCCAAAATGCACCAACAAGCAATGGAGCTGTTTAACTTTTTCTCCCTTATCTCCTCCCAAATTCTTCTCCTTCCTGCTCTATCATTTGTAGCATATATATTTACTATAATGACATCTTCTCCATTTTCTTTCCACACACCCTCCAAACCCACATACTCTTGAGATACGAATTGATTCTTTAGTTGGAAGCAATTAGTATCCCAAATGCATAACAGTCCACCCGCATGTCCCACCGCCGGTGAATCCACCCAATCAAAATCACTATCCCCCCAAATCCTCTTACACAACATGTTATCAATCACTACCTTCTTTGTTTCTTGAATACATATCATATTCAAATCCTCTTTTTGCACCAGTTGTCTAACAACTTTTATTTTCACCCTCCCCCCTAACCCCCTTACATTGTATGAAAGTATCTTCATGAGAACACTTCCTTTCTTCCCTCCACATGTTCTTTTTGAACTTCTGATATACCTTGTTGATCTCTTTTTTCCATCTGCCTTATCTTTTCAATCATCTCTTTTTCATCCCCTTCAAAAGACACTCCCATTTTTTTTCCCAACTCCCACAACTTTGTTGCCTCTAACACATCATCCTTAATCCACAAAATGCGATTGCAATTCTGTATACAATTATCTGAAAGTTCATTATTCATATTGAAATGCTTATTCCTTACCTCTTTTCTTCTATCTTTGTTGACATCTTTTTGGGTCTCTGTAGAGGTTGAACCTTCTTCATACACAGAAATTCCTCTAATTGGCCCGCATACCACTCCTTTTCGCAGTGGCCAGAATCTATTTCCCTCTCCTTTGCTCTTATCTTCACCCCCCAAAAGTATCTTCTTATGATTCGCGTTCTGGCCAACTAACTTTCTTCCTTTTACCCCCTCTATTTCAGCATTGGTAACGTTATCACCTTTTTTTGTCATTGTCTCTGCACTTGTTTGATTAACAATAGTCTCGTTTGTAAGTGAGAGATGGACGTCTTTTCCAAAAAACCCAGGCTCATTTTGCTGGCCCACCGCTGCAACGGTCTTATTTGCTTTGCTGGAATTATTACTCTGTGCTTGTATTTTCAGGCCCACATTTTTATCGTCACAGCCCAACTCCTGTCCTGCTTCTAATATCTGCTTTCCACTAAACAAGTTGTCTACGTGTCCCCTATTTATTTGTTCAACATGGTCCCCCCTACCTTACTTCTATTAACCTCCTCACGTACGTTATCACTGCCCTCTGTCTCTTGATTTTCGGATTCTACTTTCTGACCCACGTTATCCCCTTCACGTGACATTGTGTTGTTCTTTTCGTCCTCTGTACCATCCCCCTTTTGTCCCCCGTCAATACTTTGTAACTGTTGGTTATTGCTCTTCAGGCAATATTTTGAAAACTCCACTGATTCCTCCGTCCAGCAACCACCGTGCTCCTGATCTTGCTCATTGTCTTCTCCTTTACCTTCGTCAACCTCATATTCATCTTCATCTCCATTTTCCGAGCTTGATGAGTTTATTTCCATCCCAACAGCACTTCCCAACGAGTCTTCTTTTGATGAATCATTATCCCTTGCCCACCTCCAACATCCACACACTTGTGTTTTCAAAGGGATTTCCTCCACTGCCCGTATCACATATACTTGGCCATTGATTTTCACCTTCTCATTGTATAGAATATGTTGTGGTGATGAGATTTTGACTAGTACTCTTGCCACATCAACTTTTTCCATATCCATCATTTCTTTGTCTGCAGCCACAAATGCACCAAACGGACTCACCAACTTAGAGAAACAATCTTCTCCCCATGCTTGTAGTGGTATTCCTGTGCAGCGAATCCAAGCTAGTCTACCACCGGAAGTAATTTCTTCACTCCACTTCTGTATTGTATGAAATATAGAATATATCCCCTCTTGATCTCCTTTTATTTTTTCAGATATTACTTCCTCAGATATCCCAGACAGCAGCACCATGTCATCCCCAATATATTTCATCTTTGTTTTTCCAGCCTCATTACACATGAATACATCGTTTAATCTGTCAAACATGGTTAAGTCTCTCAACCTTCCTATCCAACTCTCCTGCAACCATTCTTTGTTTTTCGCTTCCACCTGTATTTCCTTCCCCCACCACCTAACCTTATAAGTTAACAAGGACCAGAAGGAGTAATTCTTTAACGTCTTGTTTTTATTACCAAATTATATGATCCTTAAAGTGACATTATAAATAGCCTTTTTTTTTTTTCAAATCTTTTGAAAAAAAAATAAAAGGGAGAGATTTGAAGAAATTAGCCCTTCGTTTTTATTGGAATGTCAACATTAACATTGTTGAGAAGTGTAAATGAGTTCTTTCAAAAAAAAAAAAGTGTAAATGAGTTTCTATTTATAATATAGAAAAGTTAAGTACACGTTGTAATGTTGATGTCTTAGTCAATCAATTTAAACTTCAACTTCATGTTGTCAACTCAATTTTTACTTAAGTTGTCTTCTTAAGCATCAATAACTTAGTTTTTATTTGTTTTGATATTTGTAATTTATATCTTTTGAGTGACTAACACAGACGAACATAGAGTACTTTAAGCAATCAAGCACATTTATGCATCACATTAATTTAGTTAAACGTCACATAGTTCATTTTATTTTATCAAAATCTATTTCAAAACAACAATAACAAAAACTATTTAACATGTTTATTGAGAATATCAATTATATTTTTTATTAATAAAATAAGTTAAAGGAGAATTATTGGATTGCTCAAGTTGATGGTTCTCGTGATCATAATTGTCATGAAAGAAATTCATTCACGACTCTTGGTAGAAAAAGAAATGCGACTTTTCAAGGGTGTGGAAAATATAAAGAGTAATTACTAATTAATTTTACTATATATGCAAAAAAGTCTCACCCCACCACTATATAAAAGGAGTCTTTTTTGAAAATTTAATGCATACATGTCCAACAAAAGAACGAGAAATTCATAAGCAAATGAAAGACACCCACTTAAATATATAGTAGAGAATCTCTTGTAAAGTGAAAAGTGAGTGTTTATCATATTTTGTAACTTTACGGTGGCGAGATTCTTTGATTCGTAGGGTAATACACACATGAAAAAGATTTTCAATTTTCCACGAAACTTATAATCTCATTAAGAGAGTGAATACTTTGTTGGAGTATTTTTGTGAATGGTAAATAAGAGGAGTTGAATCACATAAATGTGTCTCTATTATTTTCTTTCTCGTCTGTTGTGTATCTCATTATCAATCCTATGTTTATAGACTATAGAGTTTTTTTTCTAACATTATTATATAAGAAAAAAACAAAATTTGAGATATAAATATTTTAAATCTTTTATGCAATATATATTTTAAACTATTGAGATAAAAATTGATATATAAGGTCAATGTCAGTTGTACTACCACATTAGTAATCAACATTGCTATGTCAAAGTCAACTAACAATAATTTATAATCAACTAACAGATGGACAAAATGCATGAAATCATGAAAATAAAGAGATAAAATATACAATAAGCTTGTATTTTTCAATAAAAACATTATATTTATCGATTTCTTAACTAGTTTCTTTTTTTCAGTTTCAAACTATAAATTTTTATTTTTTTCCAATAATATTTCTCTTATGTGAAAAAATATGTAAAGTGGACATGTAAAGTGAGAAATTAAGAATATTTTATTTACTATTTAAATTAAAATAGCTTGTATTTAATCTTAACTAATTTAAATCAGTAAAAAATATATCTTTATTTTCAAACTTATCACATTTTTAATAGGTTTAAATACCTTTTTAGTCATTATAATTTAGTATTTTTTTGCTTTTCGTCTTTGTATAAAAACAAATTATTTTAATCCTTACAAATTATATTTGTTTTGGTTTTCGTCCTTGTATATAAGCGAGTTTTGAACTTTCTGTTAACTATCAAAGCAACAAAATGAGAACTGTTTGCTGACATAGCTACATGAGATGTTAATTATATGATATATCGAAAGTGATAGTGTACCAAACTATAAATGTGAATAATATTTAGAAATGATAATGCTACCTTGAAGGAGGAAAGTTGAAACTGCCAACGTCGTTGATGCATCTCTGGGTCGGTGGGTAACCATATCATCTGTGCCTCACACACTCCTGCATGTGCATATTTAATAGCTACAAGATTTTTTATTTTATTTTTTTAATCTGAAATTGGACCCAAAGGAAACTCTATAATCGAAAGTCAACTTATTCAAAAAAATAGTAAAGTAATAGTTAAGAAGAAACTCATATATTCATATGTACTGTTCTATTTGCATAACTAAGAAAAGAACTTCTATTACATATTTAAAAGTCACTGTATCTTTTTTTTTTGTTGTTGAAAGAGAAATTTGAATGAACTGGGTCTCAAGAACTTATCATGACTAAAACATATTCTAAGACTCAAAGAGTACTTATAGAGATATTTTTAGATCACCCATAAACAAAATTCTCATATTAAACACGGGATTCAAATCTACGTTCTTGTTAATTATGAGTTTGATTTTTAGTCCTCGACCAATTTTTGTTGCGACTAGTCACCACACCTTAATAGCTACAAGATAGATTTCGAACTAGCTGTAGTTTTTGGCTGTTTCTGTGTCAGGTTATCCAAGCAATGGAGTGCTGAAATGTAGCTAAGTTATAGGATGATTGCTTTTGAAGAAGTAATATGTTAGAGATATATCTACCTAGAGTTTCATCAGAACTAGCAGATCCTAAAATAAGCATGAGTCTTGCTAAAGAGTGACTTCGCTAATTAAAGGACGGAAATATAAACTAGCTAGTGCATTTAAGACACAGATTAAGAATTAAAAAAATATTAACTAGCTAGTTAATTTTGATAATATATTCAAAATCTATTCTTTTTGGCTGAAAGAAATTCCTATGGCTCAAAGACATCGTCACATATGTAACTGTGGTTTTAGTTTCTCTAATTTGTGATTTGATAATTAAAGTTCTTCCAAAATTAACGACAGTAAAACTCCAATTTTTGATATTATAAATAGTTTTATTAAAATAACAGTTAACTTGTATTACGACGACTAACTGCGGTTAGATTTTTGTGCTGATTGATTTTGTTATTATTAGTTTGAAAGCTGAGCATAATTTACCTTTTCTACTCAGCTGATTATAAATGGTAATTTCCTGGAAAACCCTGCTCCTGAATTTGGATAAGCATCACCCACTCAATCAATTGCCCACAGATATCCAAACTGAACCATCACATCCTTTAGTATTCTTATCTTAACCTATATATAATATCTGAAATCGTTCTCTGCTGTATCATTTTGACTTATTTTTCCTTTGCCTCCGTCTATACAGTGAGGTCACCAGCTGATAGAATTGACATATTCTCTCGGATCAGAGCTAAATCTGGCATAAATAGTCAAATAGTTGTGTTAGATATATAAACTTCGGTTAGAGATTTTAACTCGTGCAAACTCTAGTTTTTTAATTAATATATTAAAACGAAACTAGCTAGACAAATATATGACCAAACACTGGGTATGGGGCTGAAGGTTTACTAGGTAATAATGAGACTTTGGCAAGTGTATCAGAATAATTGAAATAGTAAGACATTGAGTATCATTTTCAGGGACAGAAAGGTAATTAGGAATTTCACAAATGCATGCATTTCTACTAGGAACGACGAGAATGATTTATAATTAATTGAATTAAAGAAAATAAGAATTTAAATTAAAAGAAAATGATAAAAAAAAATTAGTTTCTAGGTTTTCTAATTAGCATGCAAGAACGCAAGTTGATTTAATTCAAATGAGGGAAAACATGATTGAAATTAAACTTCATTTTCTTTCAACAAGAATTTCTAATTTGGGTTTTTAATTCAATTTAATTTCTTATTTTTTATTGGATTTTCTAATTTATTTAAATCCTAATTCTTTATGCAATCAAACCTTTAACCTAGTTAATAACTCTAATTTTTTAGGTGAAAATTAAATATAAATAAGCATTAAGAACTAAAACACCTAATGATAGTGGTATTTAATATGACTATTCCTTTTTCTTTTTTTTGGTGAATATATGACTATTCTTATAACCCAAAAGATTGCTAGGTTTAATTTGTGTCTCAGAACACATTTATGAGATAAATTTTCTTTTATGAAATAGGTCTAAAATTTCTAAGGGTGGCCAAATCTTAAGAAGAGCACAAACATAAAGATAAGAAAAACAAAATTTTATTAAAATTCCTAAATGAAGAATCCATATATATTGCATGTTTCTCATCATATACATTGCCACTTGAAGGGTTACTATTGTCATGACCACCATGCTAAACCATGACGTCTTAACTCTTAATTAACCCTGAATGGTACTGGTACCACAAAATCTAGTATTTGTTTTGTTTAAACTGGATGACAAAATAGGGTGGCACAGTGTATTGATTTTGATCCCAACCCTTTTTTCTTCCACTCAATCACCGCAAGGTTTATTTATCACAAAACCTGAAACCTAGCTTGTACAATTCGTTTATATACGACCAAATACAGAGAGAAATGATTTACTTTAATTGTGAAAGTGAAGATGAACTTCTAGATGGGATTGTGGCCAGGTCCTCTCACCTCTGATCTTCTTGATTGATTCTCTTTTAATGCTGCATGCACACATGTGACTTTCTTCTTACACAGTATAGTAGTTCTGATTTTTTTTATATCCATTAGACTTATTATATATAATAATTAAGCTGAAGAGACCTATTCCTTGATAATTTCTTCACAAGTACTATTGCATGTATACTTCGCGGAATCTTCAACTTTCGGGTCTTGTTAGGTTAGTAGAGCAAGCTCATTGTGTCTCTTTATAGAGATGTTAAAATAGCTTAAATTGGGTCCACATTTTTTCAAATTCTTACTCGAATTGGTCAAGGTAAACTATAGTACTATTACATTGCTGGGTTGCGAAACTGTAAGGAATTGTTGAATTTGAAAACCAAGAATTTAATTAAGAGTCCTCATCAATTTACGTCACCTAAAAGGTGATAATTCAAGGGAAAACCAACGGTTAATATTTAGGCTATGTAATTAGATACGATGCAAAACGTTTTAAGAACAAATAAAACGAGCTGAGAATGATAGAAAACAATGAGAAAGAAAAACTAGACACCACAAATTTACATGATTCACCCAAGATTGGGCCTATGTCCACGGGTAGCGACAAATTTCACTATATGAATGTGAATACAGAGGAATTACGTACAGATCAGTAGCAGAGAAACATATGAACATTCTCACGCTGAATTTCTAATTTTTCACACATCTCTCTTATTGTAAATTTGTACCTCACACTCTTATATTGTGTCTATCTATTTTTTTTATCTCTCATTGAATGTCGAAGACCCTATTAGAGGTAACGATTATAATAGTCACAATTGACTGTTTAAAGTTCCTGCTTTGATAAGAACCATCCTGATACTAAGAACCATTCTCACAAAGTGCAGAGATTCAAGACATTCTTCCACAAATCTCCACCTTGGGATTGACACCTCTGAACTTCTAGAAAACTAATTAGTTATGATCTGCTGCCGCCAGCCACAAAGAATTATTTCCAACAATCATAATTAAGCAAGTCCAAACAATGCATGAACTTGCCGTTAGGAACAGGCTTGGGAAACATATTAATTGAGTTATCCTTTGTACGTATTAATCTTCCGTCCAAGACTATGTGTGCGCAAAATCTTTGTTTTAGGATTGGAGCTTAACACTTGATAACTTTTTATGTTAATTGATTTATCTTGATTTTCTTTTGGTTTCTCTCACCACAAGAAAATGTTGAATTATCTATAGATTATTTCCACATATTTCAATTTGTTTATAGTAAATTGTTACCAATGGATTTATCCGTCGGTAATATAAAAATCCGTAACAGTTAAACATCATTATTGACAATGTTTCCATAGATAATTCCGTAAAAAATTTTGGCGCCTTTGATTGGGAAATTTTTTGAATAAAATTTACCCATAGATTTTTCCATCGGTAAATGGAATATGTGGGTAAATTAGAAACTTTTTAGGTAACTTTAAAAGAGAGAAAAAATAAATAAATTTAAAGAATAATTTGACCACGGGTAATGTGCTCAAATCCATAGGTAAGCTTAAAAGGATTAAAAGATGAAAATAAGTAAATAATATTAAAATACTACTAAAAGGAAATTAGGGGACCAACATTGGTTGCACAAGTGGTAGCGGCTTGTGTCCCTTAACCAAGTGGTCTAGGGTTCGAATCCCGATGATGCCACTTTGGGTATGGAATAAATCATGTTGGGAGGGGAATACCCACCTTGGTGTGCACTCACGGTCCTCGACGGAGTTTGGTCATTGCTTCCAGCGATGAATAATCCGTACTAATATCATGGTCAGCAAAAAAGAAAGAAAATTAGGGTTTTTCACTTTTCACGTTCCCTATCCCCTTTCGTCGAGTCCCTCATTCTTTCAACATTCTTTACCTTGACGCAAGTCCTCCCTAGAAGAGCGTCGCACCACCAAGCTCTACACCATAGTTTTAAAAATCGAACAGGTGATCGACCCAGTCAAGGCATTGGGTTACTGGGTCAATGGTCGAACCAGTGGATCACTAATTAACCCACATGACCCGGTCTGTATTAAAAAATCTGAAAATTTAATACCTTGTCTTAAAAAAGTAAAAAACCACATCACAAATTAATATACCATGTCACAAATTTTATACCCTGTCTTAAAAAAAGTAAAAAACCACATCACAAATTAATATAATTCTACATCACAAGCTCATTCTTCAAGTTCAAATTCAAATTCATTGACATTCAACCATGAGGTTCTAAACTAATAAAGCAAGTTCTAAACAAATAACAAAGTTCCAACTTCCAGTGACATCCATGAGTTCAAACTTCAAACATCAAAGTCACATAACAAAGCTCACAAACATAAATAAATAAGTTCCAAACATAAGTTCTAAACATGTCCAAATTTTTTCTATGGCCAAGGAGTATAAGTTATGTCATTGTCATAATCAGGAACTCCTTCTTCATTAAAGAACTCAGAGTCTCCCATAGTAGCTTCCTCAACATTGCTTTAATTTAAATTCATGTTTTCCATGGTATTGCCTTGTGCATCATCAACATCCTCATCATCCAAATTCAAAGGACCTATGACAAAAAGTTAGATAGAAATTAGTAATTAGCAGGTAGTGATAACAAGTATGAAACAATACAATCATAATAAAAATGTATTTAAATTATACCAATATCATTTGAAATTGGTTGGATGGTCATATTTGCAAGGTCTTTACGTAATGCATCCACCTCCTCCTTGGTTAAGAATGGTGGTGACTCCTCCATTACCCAATTAGCATGGTCATCAAGTGTTTCCAAATTAATAGGATCATAGCTTTGTTGTCTTTTTTCCTAAGCACATGTACAAATATCTAAGCATATGTATTTAAATTTAGAAAGATAAACAATGAAAAAAGAATAAAAATAATAATACCTATTTTGCAACCTCAAGTTGTAACGAACAAAGACTAAATCATTCAATTTCTAATGCTCCAACCTACTTCTTCTTTTTGAATGAATGTGCTCAAATATACTCCAATTTCGTTCACAGCCTAAAGCATGACAAGTTTGGCTTAAAACACGAATAGCCAACATTTGCAAATTTGGTGCACCACATCCATAAGATGCCCACCATTGATCTAAAATATTGCATGTCGTGAAATAAATTAATAACAAATAAAGTCACAAATAAATATTAAGGAATAAGGATTACAAGTTATGAAAGTTACCTGGCATGACTGTATTTCGTTCATGCAAAGCAGCTTTCCTTCCAAAATTCAACTCAGCATTGCTGTAAATTCTCTTCTCACTAGTTAGCTTACTTTGCAATTCATCATCTCCATAAGCATATTTTTCAATGACATCCAAAAGACCAGTTGTTGTAGACATATGTTGTTCAAATTCTTCCTTATTATAACGACAACCAGGATTTAACCAATAACCAGCAGCATAAAGATTTTTGTGAAGATGTAAATCCCAACGACGATCTAAGATTTTCAAGTAAGGCTCCACTTTTGTTTTATTTCTCTGAAACCTCTTCACCATCTGTTCTCTAGCTTTATACATAGCTCGGTAAAGAAACCCCATAGCAGGTTTATCTTCACCATCAACAATACGCAACACAAGTACAAGTGGCTTAGTTAGTTTCACTATGTCAGCACATCTACTCCAAAACCCAGAGCCTAAGACTTGTTCCACAAATTGTTTTGCCTTGGCTTCTTTGGCATAAGCTGAGGTTGTCCATTCTTTAGATGTTACCATGGCTCTTAATGCATCTTTTTAAGCCAAAATACTCTGCAAAGCAATGAAATTAGTGGCAAAGCGAGTTGGAGCAGGACGGAGTATTTCCCTTCCACCTGTATGCTTTCTCATAAAAAAAAATGCATAGCAATGATTATAAATATATTTAGTAATTTTTGAGGCATGTGACACAACCTCACTTACTTCCTCCAATTTTCCCATGTCTTGCAACATCAAATTTATGCAATGTATCGCACAAGGAGACCAAAACAATTTAGGAAACTCTTTTTCCAATAACCTACCAGCAGCAACATAATTTGCAGCATTATCTATAACACCCCAAAAATTTCAACCCAATAAGTATGAACGTGAGATATTTAATTAGAAAATTTTCTTGTTGGGGAGAATTGTAACGTTGTGGTTTTCCTAATTGTATGATTAAGTATTTGATTAATAATGAATGAGCAAACTAAATTTAAATTATGTTGATTGATATAATAATTAACTTAAGTTCTATGTTTTGTTATGTGTCATAGTGTTATTGTGAGATTTTTGAAACTTTTACGTGAGTTCCGTAAGTTGTAGAAAAAGGAAAAAAAATAAGAGAAGGGGGTGTCCTTAGAGGAAGGATGGCTACAAATAACAAAACTTCAAATTTTATCCAAAGCATAACGTGTAAAAGCTTCTTTCTCCCCTCATTCTCTTCATTTTCCAGAAGCTCTCTTCTCTCTTTTTTTCTTCTCCTGGCTGAGGCACCCTACAAGGGAGGAGGAGGCCATTGTTGAAAGCTTAGAAGCTTTGCATGCAAGTCTAGTGTTGTCCCAACATCCTCTCTACCTTGTCTTCTACTCTCCTCTTCCTTCTGCTGCCAAGCATCAACAAAGGTGAGGGGGACTCTTTGTGGATTTAAGCTTTGTTCTGCACATATGGTTGAGGGTTAGGGGTCTCAACCCCATCTTGTATGCATGCCCCTCTCTTGGCTGTTGTGTATATTTGTTTGAATGCTTGAATGTGAAAAGTTGATGAAATGGGTTGAAACCCTTGGCAGTGGCTGTGTGAGTGCATGTCCTGGCCTTAGTGTTGTTTTTGTTCTTTTGAAATTGAGTGGGAAAGCCCTTGGAACAAGGGAATCCATGCCCAATTTTCATAAAATTAATTGATGAAGGTTGCATGTTGAAAACAAACCCCAAAACAATGTAACAGTGACTGTTAGGTTCGAGTGTCCCAGGACAGCTCCCACGATTTTGTGATTTTTGGAAGATCTAACCGTTGGTTTTTCACCAAATTTGTTTTAAATGAAAATAGACACAAAAAGGAACAACTTTTATTTTGACACCATGGAAATAAAATCTCGTCTTGAAGTTCATCCGTGGATTTCAAAATGGCTATCCTGTTTTCAATTTTCCCTGGAACATGTCTTGGTTTTTCTCAAATTCCCACGTGTGTGCTTAATGTTTCTTATTCATTTTTTAACCATTAAAAATTAGACAAAATAATATTTTTAACAATATAAATTACAAAAAGTATCATGTCCAATTTCTAAATTAACTTTTTAAAAAGAAACAGGGCAAGGGTTTCTGAGCTCTGTTTTGAGTCTGAAACTTAGGCTGTTAGAAACAAATTTACTGGGAACAATAGGAAAAGAATTTGGGGTCAAAGATTACCTTTTTAGAAATATAAAGATGTTACATTTCTACTGTAAAAAGTTCAGCTCAAAACAAGTTTGGCAAGTGGGAGAAATTTACATTTCTTTGAGCTATGTTCAGTGAGCACTCAAAATCCAAGGCTGCTGACTTAGAAAATTTTATAAAAAATTTCTAGATGTTTATTTTATAATTGGAATACCTTTATGTAAACTATATTTCAAGAGTTTCGATTTGATATAAAAAAATTTAAATTCCGAAGTCATTTGCTTGTATCAGTGAAAACTCACATTCAGTACTGCCAATGAAAATTTGACTAAATAGTCAAATGTAATTGTTAACACTTGTATTTTTATAACTTTACCTTCAATTAATATTTTGATTCTGTGAGATAATGGATAGAATACAACCACTATTATGATTGAAAGTGTAATTTTCTCTGTTTTGGTGATACGGTCTGTTGACTATAGTTTGAATCTTGTGGTGAAATTGTTTGTTGGTGTGATGTGTTTACAAGACTTGACGTGAGTACTTGTAATAACTAGAATTAATTTCTAGTGTCAATAGCAGGATTGCTATTCAAAGATAAATATCTTTCTTTTATCAAATCATAAGACATTTGAGAGGGTAAAGAATATATAAAACATAATCAAATTGTCCGAATCGTGGTGAGAACCGAAAGGAGGAAGGAACCTCCAGCGCCAAGTCGTGTGAAACGGTTGAACGAATGTGTTCATGGATAAAGCTTAAATGGACAATTGTGAAAGAGGTTGTGTGGGGGCTTTAACTGTGGTGAGCGATATGTTCGTGAGGAATGGGGTCGAAATGTGTGACTATTGTGGTGGTGGAGAGTGGATCTCTGTATGGTATGTCGGGGACATACATTGTGGAAGACCGTCGTCCAGTACCTTTGGCAGTGAACCCACAACAACCTATAAGAGATGAACCCGGTGAGAGGGAATGGTTGAGGAGTCAGTCCTCAGAGATTGGATGACCTCACAGAGTGGTACCTGAGGTGTGCTCGCTGACTTGCTGTTTCTTGGGGATCTGGCACCGAGTTTGTGGTCGTGCTTCCACAGTGCCGACTTGGCAATCCCGACAAATGAGAGACACAATCGTGTTGGTGAGAGCCCTGCCATTGTACCATGGTGAAGGGTGTACTCCCAGCAAGTCATCCGACTTAAATATGTGTAAGACCACTGAGTTCTGGGAGTTCCAGTGGCGGCTGGCCAGTGTGAAATAATTTACAAGAATAGTTGTGGAAACGAATAGGTTTCAGGTGTGACCGTTAGAGAACCACATCGTGGTGCTAATAGGATTGTGTATGTGACTGTCAAGTCATTCTGTGTGTATTGCGTGATGAAACAGAGAGTTCGCCCTCTGTTTATTTTTCTTTTAGGAACCTGTGGCAGTACCTGTGGATGTCATAAAGATGTTATCTTCACCAGCTTCATCACTTTTCGTTTGGAGGTTGGTCTAACATGCAGGGTTGGGTTTAGAGATGACTGCTCTGAGACTAGGTTTTCCCTTTTTATGTATTTGAATATGGGTAGACTTGGGTTTCAGATTTGTGGTATGTACATTCAGCTTTCGTACTCTATTACCCTATGTATTTGGAATACCCTTTGGAAATGTACATGTTACTATTACTCTGGAAAATATTTGGGTTATGAAAATCTCTATTTCATGTATATATGTATATTTTATAGCTAAAGCTATTTACTTTATTAACTTCATAGTTTTTGGAAAAATTAAAGTTAGTTAACATGCCTATTGAATTAAAATAAGTTTAACAATGAGAATATATGTAAACCTGGATTTAGGGTGTTACATTATCCGTCACTATGTGAACTATATTTTCAGGACCAACATATAACACAACATCCTTGAAAAGCTTAAACAACATATCAGCAGATTTAGAAGCATGAGAGGCATCAACAAATTTTAGAAAAATAGTTCCTTTAGGACAATAAACCAAAAAATTGATAAGAGTTCTCCTTTTCCTATCAGTCCACCCATCTGCCATAAGAGTACAACCAGTTTTCTTCCAAATAGAACAATAATCCTCCACAACCTTCTACGCATCATCAACCCACCTATTTAACAAATTACCATGAATAGTGTGCATGCTTGGAACCTTGTATCCTAGACTCATGCTACATAGAGCATCAACCATAGGATAGAAATAAGTTGAATTAGCTACATTAAATGGAACAGATGCATCAATGAACCATTTAGCAATAGCAAGGTCACAGTTTTCTATGACTTCTTTAGTTTGCAACACACATTTCAAGGTAAGTTGATCTCCTAGATTGGTTCTAGGCTGAAAATAATTCCTAATGCGACCACTTGTCTTCACCTTTTCAAATGCAAAAGCTCTTGATTGTTCCACTTCTATTGGCACTTCACTACCCTCTTGGTAGGTGGATAACGATCACCATGTTCTTCTTGAATTTTTCTTTTCTTGCTCCTATTTTCATCAAGATTTTATTTCATTTGATAACGAACATCTGCAGGCACCTTCTTGCATATTTCAACTTGACCTTTTTCCCCAGCCAAGTGACCCTTGAACCTATTAATTCCACCTCCCCTAACAATTTTATCACAGTAAATACACATCATAACACTTTTCTTACCCTCCTCAATCATCTTACAATGTCCCCAAGCTATATCTGTCTTCCCTCTAATATGCCTTGAATTTTGAGTAGAGGCTTCTTGGGATGTTGGTGTTTCACCAGATGCCATCTCTGATACAATTAAAGAAAAAAAGAAAAACTGCACTTCTTTAAAAAAAAATTCACAGTATCAAATTACCTACACTTCCTTAAACAGAATTCACAAGCATAGAATCATAGTGTCAAGTAGCTACACTTATATAAACAGAATCACTACTCATAAAACATAATTGCAGTAACAGATACACAAAGTCACAAGGCATTGTCTTTATATCAAGTTGGATAAATAAAATCACTGATAAAACAGAATCAGGGGAACAGAAGCACAAAGCAAAAGAATTGGATTAATGCAAAAAGAAAATTGAATTCACAAAGCATAGAACATAATCACAGTAACAGAAAAAATTGGATTAATACAAAAAATTGAATTCACAAATAAAGAACATGTACCGCGCGTCCAAGTGGTGACCAAGGAAGGTTGCAAATGCAAGGAAGGAGGAAGAAGCCACAAGTCACTGTGGTTCGATGGTGGTCAAAGGTCGAAGGAGGAAGGAACTCAGACTCGGACGAAGGAGCCACGAACAACCAAATCACAAGTAGCCATGAACCAGATCATGAAGGTCGACAGACGTCACGAACCTGGTGGTTTGGTGGCCGGAAAGCGACGTCGAGGTGGTCAGAGCCCCAACGGCGTCGTGCTTGATGGCGAGGACCTTAGGGTTCCTTTCTTAGCTTCAGAGAGTCACAATTCACAAACGTTGGTGCCGACAGCCCACTGCCCAAAGCCAGACACAATACATGCTTTCTATTTTTATTTTTTTTTAGTCGTTATAAGCAAAATGACATCGTTTTGACCAATTTGGAGGGAAAAAAATGGATTGTGACCCGGTATGGGTCCTCAAAAACCCGCGGGTCTCCGATTTAACCACAGTTCACACCGGTTCGCACTGGGTCTCATCGGGTTGATAACATGGCTGATCTGATAGCCGACTCGACCCGGTCAGACCTCCAAGTCGCTGTCGAACCGGTCCGACCGGCCGAGTCGGTCCGGTTTTTATAACTATGCTTCACACTACCACTTGTGTCTGCGCCCTTGTTGCTATTTCATCTCCCCTCATTCTCTCAACATTGCCACTCGTGTTTGCACCCTAGCCACCCTCTTCCTTGTTTGTGAGTCCTCCCCGAAAAAGTGCCATTAAGGTGAACTATTTTATTTTATTTTTTTATCAATTGGGTCCTTGAACTTGTATTAGTTTTTTAATTAGGTCTTTCTGTCGTTACGGAAAATTTACTTATGAGTCAATTGTGTGAGTTTGCAGTAAGGTTGTTGTAGGGTAAAGCTTGAATAAGCTTGTGAAGGAATACTTAGGTTGAGTGGACTTGTAGAGCTGAGAATATTAGTTGAAGAACCCATTGAGAATACTAGGTTTAGAACCTGTAGAAGCGATAATATTGACCCTAGGATAGGTGAGAATACTTAGTATAGACCTGCAAAGGTGATGACAATACTAGATTTAAGGACTAAGTAGGTCCTATGATTAATTTTCTATACTAACAATTAGACAAAAGAAACTAATTAAAAAATAAATACAAGTTCAATGACCCAATTGAAAAAACAAATAGTTTAGGAACTTAATTATAAATTGACAAATAGTTTTGGACATGTAGAGTAATTTAAATATATTTAAAGATTGAAGAAAAAAATGAAACTCAAAAGATTGCATCCAAATAGTGTCGCCTAAGCTGTGCTAGTTGTGTCTGTATTGGAGTGGACGCTAACCTTTTGACTCTAGAAACCCTTTTCTTATAGGGGGCGTTTGGTATGGGAGAAGTTTTTACGTGCCAGGGAATCATGAATCATGAATCCTAGGAATGATGAATCTTGGAAATTAATAAAATCTATTTGGTTAGTCATAAATAGTCCTGTGAATATTTATATAAGTTACCTGGGATCAAAGAGTTATGAGGTATTTTTACCCGTTACTTTAATTATTTACTGCATTAAATAATCTAATAATAATGAGTAATGTGATATTTTTACTGCCGTAAAAAAAATTAACTTGGAAAAGTTAGATTCCCACCTCCCCTAACGGGAATGTTTTTGCGGGAAAGTGACTTAAAAACTATTTACGGGAATCATAGTTTCTTGGGAATATATATTTTTTTTAAATGTGTACCAAACATGGGAAAATAAGTTTCCCAACTTAGGATTTCTGAAAAACTAAAAATTTCCCAAACACTCCCATAGTGTAATAAAATTAAAGTGAGATACCACAAATCACTGTCAACACTTTCCCTTCAATTAGTTAGAGGCTTTCGGTCATGAGAATGGAGAATAGAGGCGATGGGAGTTGTGCTGCGCATCTGGGGCCTGGTAAATATAGAGCAACGACACTACAACTATGGGCATGGCTCGAGCATGTCTCAGTCTCTTACCAACATTCTCTCCAAAAAATTTTGGATTGAATTAAAAAATTCGTGAGTAACAATGACCCTCAACTATAAATAAACTAATATAAATCTTTTTATAAAATTTCATAATTTATTACACAGATAATATAATTAAGATTTATTGGTGTACGTACTCTTCTTCCATCTTCTCATCGCATCCACTTTTTGTTTTAATCTGTGTCTTAGTTGCTATAACGAAGATACATAGGGATACAGTTTTACTTCTAGAAATTAATAATGTGTGAGAGTGATATTGATACCTAAAGGCTGTTAGCAATAATTGTACTTTCTTCCCGTTAAACAAGCAAGAACATATACTTTTTCTCTATCTCTCTCTTTTTATCATATTATTTCGGCTTAATATCTAATTTGGTTCCTTATTTTATTAAACATACTCAATTAAGTTTTTTTTTGTTTTTTGAACATGCAATTAGCTCCTTTAATTTTTTAATTTTATCTAATTAGATTCCTATATTTTTTGAATATGCAATTAGATCATTTAATTTTTTTATTTTTATCCAATTAAGTCCTATCCGTCAGGTTCGTTAAGTATATTAGACCTAACGAAAATGACTTAATTGGATAAAAATAAAAAACTAAATGACCTAATTGTATATTCAAAAAACAAACAGACCTAATTGAGTAAAATTAAAAAATTAAAGAACCTAATTACATATTAAAAAAATAAAAAAACCTAATTAAATATATTTAATAAATTAAGAGACCAAATTGGATATTAAGCCTATCATTTCATTTCTCTCTTTATTCGACACATATACAACTCAATTTCTAAGTCTGATCAGCATGGGAGGCTTGGTGGGAGGACCTATAATTGCGAGTAATGGCTGCAGTTGGAAAATTGACGAAATGTGCGTAAGTTACGGGACCATATCTAGTACTGTCACAGCTATAATCAATAATTATAATACCTTATCAGGTAATCTTTATGTTTCATGAAACAATTGACATATTTTCCACCTTTGACAAGTCCATGAGCAACCACGCGCGACCCCCATAACCATATTAGGGTCAAGTGGGGAAAATGCGTCAGATTTGGCAGTGGGGCTACCTACGGACTGATAAATCAAATTAATACGGCAGGTTTAGAACAGGATTATCTAGGTGCCTTTCATTTTGGTTCTCTGTATTTATATAGTGTATAACTCCATTCATTTTTCTAGGTATTCAGGTTTGTAACACACGATGACATTGATTTCTGCTCCGGCTAAATGTCTTAGATTGTACATTAGAGTACATTAGACTGTACATTAGATGATGAAGTTCGATTTCCTTTTATTTTTTTAATTGATGTAGGTGGTGTTAGAAACTTGGAATCGGTTTTCACTTTCCATTGATCAAATATTTTTTTTTATCAATTTTGATTTTTTTTTACGCTAACTTAAGCCTCTTTTTACATTCTAGTACTACAAAAACACGGCAAAAACCCTAAAAAATCAGATTTTTACAGGGCTTGGACTTCATTTTGGATGTCCAAATTAAATTCGAGTTTTTCTTACCTGGCAACCTGTTGTAGCCCCCCAACCCGCATTGGACTAGCCCGCAACGGGCCAAATAGCCTATTTTACCACCTCTAATTTTTTCCTTCTTTTGCCAGCCATATATTTGTATAGGAAAATGATGCTTGGACATTCAAATGATGTAGACACCTTGAGAGAGATAGAAAGAGAAGAAAAATAAGTGATTGATAAGATTGATGATATGATATAATAGAAAGAAAGAGATAAAGAGAGAAAAGAAATATTAATGGAGTGTTTATAAATTTAGGGTGTCTAAATATCAACATTCATTTGTATAATACAGGATATTGGTTCATATAATTATAAAGGTTTGGATGAGTGAAGGGACTGTGTAGTCTCGTATATGAGACCAATAATGGTATTAAAATAAACAAATCATTAGACCAAGCTGTAGACAAACATTATAAAGGTGGAAAATTGTAATTTATTAGAATTTATAAAGAACGGAAACTTGTTAATTCAGCAGAATCGTTCTTCTTTTGTTATTACAAGAATAAGAATGTATATACACAGGTCATGGCTGCATTCATTATCATAGTGGCTATCAACCCGAAATGACTTCACGAGTTAATTTTAGTTGTATATTATCGGTCACGTTGAATTATGAATAACATAAATTGATGAAGGCAGCCAAAATTAGGAGAAAGTGGGTCCCAAGATCAAGCAGTGAGAAGACACACTGACACACAATAGCACAGTATTCAAAGGACAATATATGCTAGTCATGTAGTTAGTTAATGTGCGGTCTTTTTTTTTATTTCATCTTAATATTTCCTGTTGTGCCTTCTCTTGCGTAATATAAGTCTCCCGTTTCAAAAAAAACAGTTACATCAAATTAATTGAGCAGACGGAGCAGGTATTAAACAGGATCAGTTTCGAGTTGTTTCTTTGTTCTCTATATTTTTACTGTATGATTCTATTTGTTTACAACATGAGTTGGAATTTTGTAATTGTTTGGTGCAATAAAGGTTAGGTATTTTCTGGTCTGCCACACCCTATTCGTGGCTATCACTGAGTGGCATTGGCATTGAATGAATTTTTTTCCTATCTACCCCTTTGAGAGGGGGTGATAGCGCGAATTAGAGAAAATTAGTTTATGCATGTGAAAGCATGACTTACAAATCAATAGAAAAACACAAGAACGAGGGAGGCTAACAGTTGGCGCATTGGGTGATGATGGTCTCAAATAAATAGAATTGACTTAAGATGTACATTAGGTTCGACTTATTTGATTCATCTATTGGCTCCATTCCATATATTTTATTATTATATTATATTATATTATATATACATAAATATACAACATAGTAATGATTTATTTTTCATATAAAACGATCACAATAAGTTAAAATTCTTCACATTAGTCTAACAATATAATAAGCATGGTCATAACAACTGCAAGGCCAATATGAGGTAGTTTTCTTGGCCCTGAAAATTATCTAAGATCTCAAAATAAAATTTATAGTTTTTTAAAGGTTTAATTGCCCTTTTAGTCTTTATAGTTGTAATAAAATTTCCTTTTAATTTCTATAGTTTAAAATATCCTATTTTGGCCCCTATAGTTTAATTATTTAACCCTATTAGTTATCACTGTCTAAAGTCGTTACATTAATTTTGATCCTTTAAAACTACTACAAAACTAAAGATGACAGTATAAAATTGCTAAAAAGATTTTGGCAATTTTTAACCTCCATAATTAAAAAACAAAAGTTTCTTTTTATTGATTTTTTTTCTTTCTTCATCCCTTTGCCACAAAGGATTTTTTTTTTCCTTCTAACGGCTTCCAAATTCTCCACTACACATTCCGACCATTTTGCACGCCCTCCGCTATCCTTTACAGCGATGACTTATCGATGCTCTTGTACGACATGCTGATGAAGATCGCGACCTCCTTCGACGACCTAAACCTCCATGCAGCATCACTAGTGTGTCATTCATGGTGGGAGGCATTATGGCTACTATGGGAGGAAATAGTGCTGCTCCAGTGGGGGGAGCGCTTCAAGCATGATTGCCTCAGGGTCAATCCCAACACCAACAAGACTCTCAACTCGTTCATGAAAGTCGTTGCATGTGGCTCTACCCTGACCATGGTGGACATTGGCCTCATTTATTGGGAGAAAGGAAGAAGGGGAAAAAAACTTCGTTTTTAATTTATGGCAGTTTTACACTACCAATTTCAGTTTTGAAATGATTTTAAAGGATTTGAATGTAACAACATTAGGCGACTTTAAAACGACGAGACCATAAGGGTTAAAAAATTGCAATTATAGGGACCGAAATGGATTGTTTAAAATTATATGAACTAAAAGGAAAAATTGTTGCAACTATAGAGACCAAAATGGTAATTAAACTTTTTAAAAATATTTATTATTAATTTAAATTATCTGGTGATAAATTTTATTATGATATGATTTATTATTTGTTACTATTCTATAGGTAAGACTACTTAGTCTTTTTTTTTTTTTGGTCGGTGATTACCTAGTCTTAAGATTGTATTAATTGAACAATTGAAAACTTTGGATGGTATTTAAAAAAAATATTGTATTAATGTTGAAAAGATGTTAAGTTTTTCTTAAAAAAAAAAAGGTTTTAAGTTTTAGATGAGTTGTATTATAATATTGGAGATCATGCTTTTTTTTAAAAAAAAAAAAAAATTAGAGATGTCACAAGAAGTACAAACAAAAAAAATACTCCACTAAAAATATTAAATTATTTAAAAAGATTATATTCTTTTTCAAACACATGCATTGTTTCTAAAATATTATCAATAATACTTGTAATTATTGTTATTGCTAAAAGTAGTTTTTAAAATTAAAATTGCTAAAATCTTTTTTTATATTAATTATGTTAAAGGATAGATTGAAGAAATTTGTCGTTTATATATTTATAGTGAAATGTTAGAAACACTTAACTATAAATTTGATAAATAATTTTGTAATAAATAAAAAAATGATATTAATAAGTTATATTAAATTAAATTTGAATATAAATTTCACTTAAGACCTCAAAAAAATAAAATGAAAAATAACAAGTTATATTAAATTAAAATTTGAATATAAATTTTGCCTAAGACCTTAAAAATAAAATTGTCGTTGATTTCATTTTAACAAACATTTTTTTTTGGTTTATATAAAATAAACAACTAACTTTAGTGGGTAGAGTAATACATCCAATCGTTGACAAAAAAAAAAATCAACGATTAATATTCTAATATATCCATAATTTATTGAACATAAACTTGTATTCTTTATCATTGATTTTCTCTTTAATAATCAAAATGTTTGTTACTTTATCCTCTAATTTACTACTAACTAGGGGTGTTCATAAAGGGATCCAATCCAATTAAAACCAAAAAAATCGATCCAAAAAGCCAAAAATCAAATAAATCGAAAACCAAACGGATCAAAAATTTGAAAAACCGAAATTTTTTATTGGATTGGTTCAGATTTCAGATTTGATTTTCAAAACTGATCCAATCCATTCCAAACCAAACTTTTATATATGTATATATTTTTATTCATAAATTGATAATATCACTCATGTTTATATTTTTATTTCTTATATATTTGTAAAATTATCACATAATTTATACCTATTTATAAAAATATTTAATTAAAGAAATTTTTTTACTAACTATTTGAGTTAAGATGCATAAATATAATTATCAAGTTGTATAAAATTTATTTTTGATATAGTTATATAATGACGTATAAATGAAATATTTAATATTTTGAATTATTTTTTATTATATATTTTACCATTTATTTAATATTTTCTTAAACAAATAAAATTAAGATTAACATCGAAAATCGATTCAATCTAAACTGTTTTAAATTGGATCGGACCGGATCGGACTAGATTAAAATCTTGAAGAAAATCGATTGAATGATGAATTAGGAAAATCAAAGTGATTGGATCGGATATTTTTTCCTTCAAAATCGATTCAATCTAATTCGCGAACACCCCTACTTCTAACTTCATTTTAGAATAAAAACATATAAACTTAAATCATATTACTTCAAAATCAATTTTAATCAAAATCAATTTGGCAGAATCAATGCAAGAAATGTGTGATTATTTTTTTTTTAACGGCACAAATTTTTTTATTAAAAGGACCTTTATAAGAAGTAAAATAATGATATTTGGACACCCCAACTTTTTAAACACAACATCTCTCATTTTTTCTTTATCTCTTTTTTTCTATCACATCATATTACCTATTATACCTATACTTTTCTATTTCTTTTTTCTCTCTCTAAGTGTCAACTAGCTAGCATTTGGAATGTCTATTTATTTTTATCCAAAGAAGTACAAGGTGTACTCCTACAAGACCCGAAAAAGTGAACAAAGAAGCCTTATTGGCCTGTTACAATACCATATGAATGCTAATGGTATATGTCCATAACTTCACGGTTGTTTGAATCAGCCTATCCATAACTTCACGTTTTCATAACTTAAAAATATGAAAAAATTACTTCCACCTTGTTTGAATCAGCATCGAGAACCGTGGACGCACGTCATCCCCGAAACATATAATATAATATAATAAGGGTTTCTGCGTTATCTTACAAATTTGAGGTGAATTTCACACACACGTATAAAGACTCACGATGCACATGTTCAAATTTAAGTAATCTGCTTAGAAGGTTGCTGTTTTATTGCATATACGACAACAACGTAAGGAAATTAATCAAGTCTTTTATGACAGATTAGGGAGACCGTTGTACTTCTCTAACGATTAAGGAAGTTTTTTCCAATGCGATTGTAGGAGCAAGATCCGGATTCTCGTCGTTCTTAACTGATTTAGGTGGGTGGGGGGAAAATAAAACCCTATCTAACTAATAATTGCAGTCCTAATAAAAAATTAGACTTTTGAGTTTTGGCTTGTACAATTCAAATATTTCAAGGTTGAATAACATTATTTATATAGTAAAATTTTATAATAACTTTTTAGTTTTATTTTTTTTTATCATCTCTTATTTACAATACTTATCTTATTATATGTTCTATCCTTTTTTCTTTTATATATAATCTATTGTACATATCTGATTCGACCTATTCTTACTATAAAAATGTCTTCTACTAAATGTATCATATGATAAATGATAAATAGTGTGATGTTTGAGGCATGGCTTAATCTTAAATAATATAAAAAAAATATTTTACTAATAAGTGTTTTAAGAATATTTATTAATTAAAAATAATATATATATATATATATATAATTTATATATTAAAGCTTAGAAAAGTACTCCTTATTTCATATTTTATTTTAAATTTTTAACAAGAAATTCAAATATACTTATTAAGATATTTTTTATATTTAATATTCAACTGTCTCAATATAAACAATAAGTGTAAAAAAAAAAAACTCTCAAAATATTAAGTGTTCATTTATTTTAAAAACAGGTAGAGCAAAATATTTTACATATCTTGAAGGAGGCAATTGTCGGTTCAGTGCTGGGGTGTCAAAAAGATTTTACAATCCTCGGAAGAATCAACCGTAGGGTTTTTGCTAGGGTAAAAATAAGACAGAAAATATGCATTAGCAGCATTACAGTTTAAGTAAGGAATTGATTTAGATCGGAGAAAGTTAGCTACAGTATATGCATTATAATGTTAATTAGCAAAGAATAATGGGAAAATGATTTGGATATAAAAATTAGATATATGATATTATAGATTTTTTATTTAAAGAGAGGATAGTTGAACTTTGGTATACAGAGAGTTTATAATAATTCAAGCTACTCAACCAATTAAATTAAACCTTCTAAATTAACATCGTAGATTTTAAGTTTAAGTATTTAGTATCAATATTATAGAATGATAGGGAAAGATATTGATATTTATTTGTGATCACAAAGTATATACACCACTCAAAGCTGATAAAAAATACTAATACTAAACTCAAGGAAATTTTATCGTGCAACAATATAACTAGCCATATTTTACGATAGCTAATAAAAATGTTTGGCTTTAATGAGACCGGAGAAAAAGGTGAAATGAGTAAAAATGAGAATGTTAAAATAGATGTATAATCACATAAGAAAGAATATGTTAGGAAGAGAACATATTAGTGTGGTACCTATTGAGAAAAAAAAAATAACAAAAAATTAATTAATTACAGTGATTTAAATACGTTCAAAATATAGTCACGAGAGGCACAGAGAGAAAAATATATTGCATCCAATAACCTATTGAGGGAGATTAAAAAGGATAATATTAAAGGAATTTATTAAAAATATATTTCTTGATAATAATACCTTGAGAATTCAAATTTTTAATTGAATCCAGTAACCTTATGCGATTCATGTAGTTGATTTTAATATAATAGAATAAGACTATTATATATTAGGCAAATTTTACGGAGCCAGCATATTTTCACAGGTAACAGATATTTTTTAGTAAACTAATAAATTATAAATGTATGTACTTGTAACTTTCATCTTATAGGTAATATCGAATAGATAATATGGCTTATTGTTTAAAATCTGGTTATTTTTTTAAGAGTAAATTACACGGAACCCCCTGACTTTTACATATGTTACACCGTCACTCCCTGCTTTTTTGAACTATACAAAAAATCTCCTATTTATTGGTTCTAAATTACACGGACCCCCGTGAGTTTTATTTATATTACACAGATCCTCCTGAGTTTTACTTATATTACACCGATACCCCTGTTTCTTTGAATTACAGGGGGTCAAAAGTAATGTTTAAAAAGGCAGGGGGTGTCGGTGTAATATATGTAAAACTCATGAAGGGTCCATGTAATTTACTTTTTTTTAATTACTAAATGATCTTTTAGGGTTACTTTTGTTATCTATCTATTTACATACACTTTATGTTTTTCATGTTTAATATTTTAAAAAATTGAAATAAATCTCAACGAAACTTTTGTGATTATAAAATTTAAAACATTATTGAAATTAAATTCTAACTCATTCATTATGTAATTTTAATGTATAAAAAATTATTTTTTTTATCAATTCAAGATAAAAATAAAATTTCGATACCATCTTAGAGTAGTATCAAGAGGAATTAACCTTGAGTTTTGGAATCTATCTATCTATCTATCTATATATTATATAAAACACAGTTGCTAACTAGGACTGGTTGTCCACGTGTCACATTCTAGTGACATTTCTAATTTTAGTATCAATATAATCAATTAATTAATTATTGATTAGCACAATCACAATCTTAATATTTGTAAGACATTTAATATATAACTAATTTTCTTTTCAGATTTAAATAGAAATTTTAAAATTATATTTTGAATGTTTCATAACCTACATAATATATATTTTAATATTTTAATTCATACGTTTTAATTTGTTTTAAATTTAAATTGGTTTTTTATTTTAATATTTTTTTTCTAACTAAATTCGTACTTACCAAACATGTTACTGATAGACTGTACCTGCACACATTATGAATTATTTCATTCCTTTGGAACAAGATATTTTATTTTTGGAACTACAACAAATTTCACGTCTTCACATGTTTATTTATTAGTTATATTATTAAATTATTAAAAGAAAAATTGTAAAAGTGTTACATTTATTAATTGAAAAAACTTAAAAATATATTTTGTTAAATTCTCATAAGTTTTTAATTTATGTTGTAGTTTGTATTCTTTATTTTTCAATAAGAAATGTATTTTTTTTATTGATATCCAAAATCATTCGTGGTTTTCATTATCACTTTGTTGTCTTCATATGAAAAAGTATTAAGTAAAAACTCAAGTAAAACTATATTTTTTATCTTTACAATGGAAACATATTTTTTTTTTTAAAAAAACTAATAATTATAAGATGCAATATAAAATATTTTATTATTAATATTTCTTATTAAAACTATGTATATATCTAAGTTGTATACAAATGTAAAATATATTTATAAAGATAATACTTTTTAAACGATACATTAATATAAATTAAAATAATATAAGATATATGTCAATATATAAAATTATTTTAATATATATCAATATTCATAACTATGTTAATATATTTTTGAAATATTTAAGTACATAGATGTGATTCTTAATTGTCTTTTTCACTTGTATCTTTTAAAAAAAAATAAGTATTTGATAATTTATTTATATTATCTAATACACGAAAAGACAATAGTTTTTCAAATAACTTTTAATAAAATTATAATGAAAATGTTAAATTGTTGTTTATAAAAAAAATATTAAAAAATGTTAAATTTCTATTTTTAACTTTTAATAATTTTTTAATAAAATTATAATGAAAATGTTAAATTGCTATTTTTAATTTTTATGTTTAATTTATAATTTGTTTTTCAAAATATTAGAAAATGTTTCTCCCAAACATAAAATTACAATATCACATCAAATTTAATAAAAATGAATGTGATATATGACATTGCGCTTATTATATGTAATCATTTAAATATGTGTTCTTAAATTTATATTATTTCATTCATTCGCTTAATTTTGTTTCTAATATTTTTACATGATGTTAAATTAATGAATTCCATAAAAAATATTTTAATGGAACAATATGTGACTTCTTTTAGTTAAAATTAATTTTCTTATTATTTTCCTCTTATTTTTGTTATATAGTTTTATTTATCTATATATATAAAAAAAATTACTTCAAGAAAGTGGCATTGTAAAATTTAAATTTATAGTTGTATTATAGTTTTTTCTTTAAAATGAGTTGTATTATAAAATAAACAATCTAATTATTTTTTATTATTTTTGTTAATGAATAAGTTCCTTATTGTGAAAATTTGAATTAGTTTTAGATTTTTTTAAATAATATAACAAATTAACAACATTATCAACATACTTTATACATAAAAAAAAATAATTCATCCTCTTCTAAATAAACCCATGTATTGCAAGGATACTATCTAGTTGAGTTTAATAAGCATACATTTTAAGCTAAAAGTTTTTACACTATTAATTAATTATAAATCATATCTCTTTTGGTTCAAATTATAAATCATATCTAATACAACATTATTTCATTTTCACTTTTTTTTATCATATCACTTACCACATTTATCATTATTACTATTTTTTTCTTTCTATTTATTTCCTTTTTTCTTCTCGGACAAATCCACCCTCATTTGGCAAAACCATTATATTTATAACACTGCAACGAGATAAATACGGAGATCAGTAAGTGATCACTCACCAGACTGAAACATTCCTAAATGCAAACCTACTTTTGTTTGTACCCTCCCTTGTTTTTGCTTTCCTCTTTTTTCTTCTTCTTGGAACCTAAATGTCTATAAAGCGTTCTTGCTTTCTCTGTTGATGGCGTCAAGCAACAACATTCAGGCGATACCTCGCCGCCGAAAACATAGAAACTCAGCCGCGACGATCCCCCTTGGCCGCAGGGGGACTCAGAAGAAACACTCTGGTGGTGACGGCAATTGCGGTTCCCCAGTGAATTCTTGGGAAGGTTCCAACATAAGTCAGGTTTCGGCGAGGAAACTCGCTGCTGGGTTGTGGCAGATGCATCAGTCTATGCAAGTCACAACGGATCATGCCGCTGCTTTCGGACGCAGCTCGTTTCCTTCTTCCATGTCTCAGGTATGTCAAGAAATGTATATAATATATATAAAATATGAATGCATTAATATTAAAATGTATTATAAAATATAAGATATGATCTAATTAAATTGTTAAAATAATATTATTGTATCAAGTGGGATTGTTCCAAATTAATTAGAAATCTTGGATACGAATTTTAATATGTAATTGTGTTAAATATTTAGAAAAAAATTTTGTTGTAAAGATCCTATCCAGCTTGAATATATTATCTCCTCCAATAAAGAATATATGTGATTTAGAGTAAAAAATTTAATTAACATGTCATTTGTTAGTATGAGTGAAATTAAATTTAGATTTTTTATATAAGATTTTAAATTCGAACACTGTGAATAAAAAAATATAATTAAAAAAAAATTCATTAAAGATAATCGATCAGCATCATTCTACAGTAAAAAAAATTAAAAAATACTACCATAATCTCAAGGTGCAACACTGCATGTCTTTTTCCCCTTTGGGAATATTCTTTTGGTAAAAGACTAAAAATGATAGAATGATAGTTTATCTCCTGTATAAATCTGTTATCTCCTGTATAAATGTATTTGGACTGACGCAGTACCCCGTAGACCCTAATGTACTTTTTAAAAAAATGAAGAATAACTCCATTAACAGGAGAACCACAAGTGCCCAACCCTTCAGTACAACCCAATCTGCAGAGTCACATTAATTTAAACAAATCATGGGGCACATCATTTTTTTGGTGGAAAAATAATACGGCACATAACGCATCATTTGTTTGAATATAAATAGAGAAACAGCGTAGAGAGAAATAAGTAAAAAAATATTATATTTTTTACTTGTTTAAGAGAATAGATAAGAAGGAAGGCGAAAAAAATAGAACACACAACGTTTTTCCTTTAAAAAAGTTGGGGAGAAACGGAAGAGAATAACTCTTTTTTTTTTTTTCCTAAAAAATTAAATAAATTACGTTATAACAAAAAAAATATGTTAAGAAAAATAATGAAATAAAAAGTTTAATATTTAGATTAAATTTAATTTTTTAATTAGAATAAAAAATATTTTTATAAAATTTAGAACAAATTACAATGACATTTCCTGAATTTTACTCGAATTACACAAGCATTCTTTTCTTTTTTTAACCTATAAAAAATCTCCAAATTTTTCCGGTCCATTATAGTCACACTCCTCTCCTTTAATCAGCGTTAACTCCATTTGTTTTTTTGTCATTATAGTGATTTTTTTGACAGAAGGTCATTATAGTAATTGACACGTGATTTTTTAAAATCTTTTTATCTCCAAAATGTTCATTTCTTCTTCATTAACTATGTCATTTATGCACACCATTGTTGAACCTTATTCTTATTCATCCCCTTCTTCTTTGTTTTCTCATGATGTTATTGTAATTTTTTTTTTCGTTCTCAACTTTGTTTGTGTGGTATGAACATTGTTTAGTATTTGGTTCCAAGATTTTGAAAATTTGTGAGGCATTTGATGTGAAATGTAAAATATGGGAGCATATTGACGTTCCTGCAATTGAAATGGAAGAGGCACATCGTGTATAATGTTTGTAAAACATAATGGTACATGTGTAATATGTTATAAAATATAAGTAGATACTTGTGTAATTCGTCAAAAATATAGTGGGTGTCACTATAATTTTCTCTAAAATTTATGCTCTCTCTACTCATACAAATAATAATAATTAGAAAGAAAATTTTTTATATTTTTCTTTCTTATTTTTATCTATCCATACAATACAATGTTTTATATTCCAATTCTCTTTTACTTCTATCATTTTTATTTCATTCTCTCTTATATCTTTTTCTAGTTTCTAGCATAAAAGAAAGGCTTAATTGTAAATTTTACCATCCAACTTTCATAATTTTACGAATTTTACCATCCAAGTTTTAATTTTGCAAATTTTACCACCCAAATTTTCAATTTTTACACATTTTACCACTCTGATATTTTACCAAAAAAAAGTTAAAGAATTCAAAAAAAAATTTGTGAAACATCATAGTGGTAAAATGCGCAAAAATTGAAAACTTAGATGGTAAAATGTGCAAAAATTGAAAACTTGGGTGGTAAAATTTGCAAAATTAAAACTTGGGTGGTAAAATTCACAAAATTATGAAAGCTGAGTGGTAAAATTTGTAAAATTAAAACTTGGGTGATAAAATTTGTAAAATTATGAAAATTGAATGGTAAAATTTATAATTAAGCATAAAAGAAAATACAAAACCATCAAACTTAGACGAGATCTCACACCATGGTATAAATTTGAAGCTAGTCCAACAACATAATTATCTCTATCCAAAATCCCATTTCTAAAGTCAAAATCGAGCATTTCTAAAGCACCACCAGATATGACTGCAAACCAAATTCTGTACCAAGCCTCGTTACCTTTTTTGCTACGCCTTCCCCACACATAATGACCTTTGCAATCCTTGGGAAGAGCAATCCGTAAACCTAACCAGTGGTAATAATTAACTATTGATTAATTGTAAATCATATCTCTTTTGGTACAAATTATAAATCATATCTAATACAACATTATTTCATTTTCACTTTTTTTTTTTTATCATATCACTTACCACATTTATCATTATTATTTTTTTTCTTTCTATTTATTTCCTTTTTTCTTCTCGGACAAATCCACCCTCGTTTGGCAAAACCATTATATTTATAACACTGCAACGAGATAAATACGGGGATCAGTAAGTGATCACTCACCAGACTGAAACATTCCTAAATGCAAACCTACTTTTGTTTGTACCCTCCCTTGTTTTTGCTTGGAATTGAGTTTAATAAGCGTAATTTATCTCCTGTATATATTAATTATGTCTTTTTCCCCTTTGGGAATATTCTTTTGGTAAAAGACTAAAAATGATAGAATGATAGTTTATCTCCTGTATAAATCTGTTATCTCCTGTATAAATGTATTTGGACTGACGCAGTACCCCGTAGACCCTAATGCACTTTTTTAAAAAATGAAGAATAACTCCATTAACAAGAGAACCACAAGTGCCCAACCCTTCAGTACAACCCAATCTGCAGAGTCACATTAATTTAAACAAATCATGGGGCACATCATTTTTTTGGTGGAAAAATAATACGGCACATAACGCATCATTTGTTTGAATATAAATAGAGAAACAGCGTAGAGAGAAATAAGTAAAAAAATATTATATTTTTTACTTGTTTAAGAGAATAGATAAGAAGGAAGGCGAAAAAAATAGAACACACAACGTTTTTCCTTTAAAAAAGTTGGGGAGAAACGGAGGAGAAGAACTCTTTTTTTTTTTTTTTTTTTCTAAAAAATTAAACAAATTACGTTATAACATAAAAAAAAATATGTTAAGAAAAATATTGAAATAAAAAGTTTAATATTTAGGTTAAATTTAATTTTTTTAATTAGAATAAAAATATGTTTATAAAATTTAGAGTAAATTACAATGACATTTCCTGAATTTTACTCGAATTATACAAGCACTCCTTTCTTTTTTTCAACCTATAAAAAATCTCTAAACTTTTCCGATCTATTATAGTCACACCCCCTCTCCCTCAATCAGCGTTGACTCCATTTGTTTTTTTTGTTATTATAGTGATTGACACGTGATTTTTTAAAATCTTTTTGTCTCTTCCCTTTCTTCTTCGTTAACTATGTCATTTATGCACAGCATTGTTGAACCTTGTTCTTATTCGCCCCCTTCTTCTTTTGTGTTCTCATGATGTTATTGTAATTTTTTTTTCGTTCTCAACTTTGTTTGTGGGATGAACATTGTTTAGTATTTGGTTCCAAGATGAAATTTTGTGAGGCATTTGATGTGAAATGTAAAACATGGGAAACAATTGTCGTGCATATTGACATTCCTGCAACTGAAATGGAAGAGGGGTATCGTGTGTAATATTTGTAAAACATAATGGTACGCGTGTAATATGTTATAAAACATAAGGAGATACTTGTGTAATTCGTCAAAAATATAGTGGGTGTTACTATAATTTGTTCTAAAATTTATGCTCTTACTACTCATACAAATAATAATAATTAGAAAGAAAATTTTCTATATTTTTCTTTCTTGTTTTTATCTATCCATACAATACAATGTTTTATATTCCAATTCTCTTTTACTTCTATCATTTTTATTTCATTCTCTCTTATATCTTTTTCTAGTTTCTAGCATAAAAGAAAATACAAAACCATCAAACTTAGACGAGATCTCACACCTTGATATAAATTTGAAGCTAGTCCAACAACTTATCTCTATCCAAAATCCCATTTCTAAAGTCAAAATCGAGCATTTCTAAAGGACCACCTGATATGACTGCAAACCAAATTCTGTACCAAGCCTCGTTACCTTTTTTGCTACGCCTTCCCCACACATAATGACCTTTGCAATCCTTGGGAAGAAGAACCTGTAAACCTAACCAGTGGTAATAATTAACTACACTAAATAGAATAAGAAAAGCTGCATTCAAAAACATGATTACAAAATACAGCTGCTGCTGATGAAATGATGTTGTGAAAATGTCTCTTCTATTAGATTTTAATATCTTTGGTGGGACAAATTTCGTCCAGAATCTCCTGAAAAAAGAAATGTCAACGATTGCTCCATTTTTCTTAAACATTTTGTATGCTGATTTCACAGTGTATGCATGCTCCTGTAGACTCCCAAATCCGAAATTAACCTTTTATATGTAGTAGACATTGTATTCTTTTCTAGTCAAAGAAAAATTATAAACCAGTTTTTCAGGATGTTAAGTTACAATTCTGGTTAATATAATTTTTTTATAAACAAATAGATTGATATAAAAATTTGAGTACAAGGGGTACTCAAACTCGTACAAAAATCCATCAATAAAAGTCAACACTAATGTCATTCCGTAACCATATTATATCATCAGTTCATGTAATAAAACACACCAAAATCACCCCAAAACAACTCATCACGGTGATTCATTAGATGAATTACAAGTTACAACATTCCTGAACCAATCAGAAAATATCATTAAAGCCTCTGTGTCTTGTTCAGAATTGTTGCGTTTTTTTTTTTTTTTTGGAAGGCAAATATATATATATATATATAAGACAGTAATTACATCCAATCTGTACAAGATGTACAGTGTGATAATGATTACATCAAAAAATCTCAAAAGAGACTCCTTCTTTGCCTGAAAAACCAAAATAACCCAGCAAAGTAGGATCCACTAAGCATTAAATATGTAAACTTTGCAGGGGATTCATACACCATGAAGAGAAGAAACAACCAGGTTTAGGAGCTTTCTTATATAGAAACCATTGCCAGGAAATGGTCTTAATTGCTGTCAAAATACCCCCTACCTCATCTGCTGCATCCTTGAAGGCATGGTTTTAAATAGCGGTAGCGGTCGCGATTGCGGTCGCGGTTGCGGCCATTGCGGCTACTGCGATGCGGATTGCGGCCATTGCGGCGTGAAATTAAAAGATGTTTGCACCAAACAAAGAAAAAAGTTCTATAATTAATTATATATGTTTTATTTATAAGGTTATATAGATTTTCATTCATTTTTTTAATTTTGGTATCATTTTAATGAATAATTTAGAATGCATCTATAACGAAAATAAAGGTATATAAATCTAAACAAATCTAGAAAGCAATAGACACACAAAACTAATTGGTCCGACAAATATTTAATTTAGGATAAATTATTTCAAATAGAAAAGTAAGAAATTAAAAGGTACATAAATCTAATCAAATCTCAAATAAACATAATAAAAGGGAAATGGTCTGTCAAAGAAACATAATTGCCTTCAAGTTTGATTGTCATTAATCATCTAAAAAGCAATGTCATCATTCAGAGATACAATATCCTTACAAAGAAAAACATGATAAAAACCCATAATTAATATCATGAAATTATATGAGCATCAATGTTTATTTTTCACAAATAAAGCACTATATGTAATTTAAATGTTTTAAAATAGTTCAGTAAAATCAATCAAACAAAGATAATAGAAGTGTAACTCACATGATACTTGTTACCACATGGTAGAGTGGTGAGGAAGATCATAACCTCCACTTTCACTTTGGTTATCACCTTGTGTAGCTCCTTGTCCAAAAACATAATAAAAAATTTCACCACCTTGCTGTTGATAGTAAGGATCATGATAATTCATTGATGGTTGGTGGTATTGGGGAGGTTGATCACTTGTATATTGATTGTATGCATTGAAATAAGGATATTGTCACCCAATATTTATTTATATTTTATCAAATAATTTTCTTATCAAATAATTATTTTATCAAATAATTTTCCTATTAAAAAAAACTATATATACTTATTATAAAAGAACTTATTTAGTATTTATATGTTGAGGGAGCACGTGACGCTATTAATCGTAGAAGCTAAAATGCCTTAATAATTACTTACAAATTTGTCAAAAGAAATAATAATTATTCACAAAAAAAAGCCTTAATAACCATTAATACATTTATTTATTTTTTTAAATAAAAAAGAGGAAACAAAAAAGAGGAAACGTTACTAGTACTGCACACACTAGCGTCTCTTTCCAAATTTTTTTTCCTAATCTCTCTCTCACCGTAGACCTACCAGATCAATTAGAAAAGGGTAAAGTAAAAAAACAAACCCAAAACAGATAAACACGGTGAGGGTGAGGCCCGTGAGGGAGAAAAGGAAACCCAAACGCAACGCCGGCGACGGCACTGCGGTGCGATACTGTGACCCAAACGCGGCGGACCGGCGGTGGCGACCCAAACGCGGTGGTGACAGCGGTGCGATACTGCGACCAAAACGCGTCGGTGAAGGAGAGAAAGACAGAGGGAAGAGCTTACGAAATCAGAAATGGCTTCCACTTCTAGGATTGGAGTCGATCTACCAGGAATGAAGGATGGGTCTTATTGCTGGTTGCAAGTCTTTGAATCTGGACTGTGGAGAAGCAAAAAAATGAGTCACGGGAGCAAAAGCGCACACCGCACAGAGGAGTACATAAGCGTGATTGTGTGAGTGAATCTATCCTATAATCTGATTGGGTTTTGTGGTCAAAAAGTTTCTGATTGAACTGAAATCTACTCTACTCTACATTTCTGAGATTGATTTGATTTTTTTTGTCTTTCTTTCTTGAGAATCTTGGCAAAAGTGAAATGGAACGGAGTTTTTTTTAAGTTGCATCCCGTTGCGGAGACATAACGGTCGTGTCGCGGACGTTACAGCGTTGCGTTGCGGCAAAACGTGTGAATTGAGGTCACACCGCAATAGCGGCCTGATGCGGTTGCGGAACGGTCCGCAACCGCAATATTGCGGCCGCAATACGTGATGCGGGCCGCTATTTAAAACACAGCTTGAAGGCTATTTTGTTTCTCAAATTCCAAATGCTCCAGCAGGTAACATGCCATATCATATGTTTCCAGCGTCTAGTTCTTGCCCCCCTAATATAGAAACCAAATTGGATATAAAGTTGTTTTGCATCTTGTGGAAGGACTGTTATAATACCCATCCATCTAAAAACCTCATTCCAAATCTGAAAAGAGATCGGACATTGTATGAACAAATGGTCAACAGTTTCAATATCATTGTGGCAAAAGTAACATGAGTTCTCCAAATTTGGTATGATAATCCCACGCCTATTGAGTTGGTCACATGTAGGCAATCTATACAAAAGCAACCTCCAGGTGAAAATTAAAACTTTGGAAGGAACATCATAGATCCAAAGCTTCTTCAAAAAAGATAACTCAGTTTGCATACCTAGACTGACTTGGTGTTGAGCCAAGAGACTTTTATAACCTGCTGCCACAGAAAAACCATACCCTTCACTTGTTTTCCATTCCCAAGTATCTTGCACACCAGGCTGTAATTTTACCCCTTGTAGAGTTTGACACAAAAGTATGAGTTGGTCTTCCTCCCACGCAAATAACTCCCTACGCCACTTCCACCTCCAAATTGTATCTTCACCTGAATATGCAGCCACCTTTGAAATAAAATCAGACTTATTTTCTGCAATTTGGAATAATCTGGGGAAAGAATCTTTAAAACAAATATCACCATGCCACTTGTGTAACCAAAAAGCTGTTTGTTCACCACCACCCACCTTTCTATTAACAAAATCCTCAAACCAGCCATAAGTTCCAGATGCACTTTGCCCAATACTCAAAATATCCCTCCACCATATGGATGTATTAGTCAAAGATGATTGGTTGAAAGAGAACTCAACAAGGTTACTATACTTATGCATTAACATATCATACCACAGAGAAGATTTATCAGTTAAAAACCTCCACTTCCACTTTGATAGCAAGCTAATGTTGAACAACTGTAAATTTTTGACTCCAAGACCACCTTCAGCTTTTGGTAAGCAAACCTGATCCCAACTAACCCAGTTAATTTTTTGTGACTCAGCCACCCCATTCCATAAAAATTTCCTTTGAATTCCAACTAGAATTTTCAAGACCTTTTTCGGAGCTTTAAAGAAAGAAAGAAAGTACAATGGGAGACTACTTAAAACTGAGTTGATGAGAACTAACCTGCCCCCTATAGACAACTTTCTACCTTTCCAACATGCCAATTTTTTACTGAAATTATCAATTACAGGGTCCCATGTTCTGCACAACTGAGGGTTCGCCCCAATGGGCAGTCCTAAAAATTTAAAGGGCAGAGATGCAACCTTACAATGTAAGAAAGCCTCTGCTGCTTGTAAAAATAAGGCATCTATGTTAATTCCATATAAGAAGCTTTTGTGGAAATTAACTGACAATCCAGCACATAACTCAAATCCACGGAAAATAGCTTTAAGGGCCCACAAGTTATCAAAATTTACCTCTCCCACAATAACTGAGTCATCTGCATACTGCAGCAAGGAGAAATTCACCCTCTCATCCACTGACAAACTCTTATATACCCCACACTCTACTGCACTTCTGAACAAACCCACAAGACCTTCTGCCACTATCAAGAAAAGAAAAGGGGCAAGCGGATCCCCTTGCTTCAAACCCCTTTTTGCCTCAAACTCCTGAGTTGGACTGCCATTAACAAGGATTGAGATGTTGCTTGAAAAAACTGTTGCTTTGATCCAAGCTCTCCACTTATCGTCAAAACCCATTCTAGACATCATATAATCCACAAAAGCCCAATTTACTGAGTCGTAGGCTTTTTGAAAGTCTACCTTAAAGATAAAGAATTTTTTGTTGAGTCTTTTAGCCCAGTTTACCAGTTCATTGATAACTAGCACTCCATCAAGAATTTGTCTTCCCAATAGGAAAGCTGATTGACATGATGAGATAACAGAAGATAATACTTTTTTTATCCTAATTGCTAGCAACTTAGAGATAATTTTGTGAATATTTCCTATTAATGAAATAGGTCGATATTCTGAGAGTCCCTGTGGGTGATCAGATTTAGGGATGAGAGCTATAAAAGAAGAGGTTATTGACTTTGGCAAAGTATAATTATGATAAAACTCATGTATCCCAGCACAAATGTCATCACCTATGATGTCCCAGCATGATTTGAAAAAATCAAAATTGAACCCGTCAGGTCTAGGGCTCTTACCTCCGTCACAAATCCACACTGCCGCTTTAATCTCCTCATTAGAAAATGGCAAAGATAGGAGCTCCCTGTCCTCTGAGCTAATTTGCTTGAAATCTACCCCATCCAAGTACGGCCTAATCTCTGAAGATTCCTGAAAAAGATATTGGAAGTGCCTTGTGACCTCTTCTTTTACACCCACCACATCATCAAGCCATCCATGGTCTGAATTCAGAGCTATGAGTTGGTTTTTCCTCTGCCTACTACGCAAGAAAGAATGAAAAAATTTAGTATTATAATCACCCATCTTGCCCGTGATTTTTGGAAAATCAAGCTCTCTTTTTGTCTGACAAGCTTCCAAAAATCTTGCTGTAAAAGCTTCCTATGCTCCACCATGTGAATCTGGCCATCTATCAGAAGTGAATCCACATCATCCAGTTCCTTGACTTTTTCATTTATCTGATTGTCCAAATCACCAAACATAGACTTACTCCACCCTTTCAATTTCTGTTTTAGGGTCTTCAATTTTTCTTTTGCTTTGAATAAATGCCAACCCCCAATCCTGGATGAATTCCAACACTCATATACCACCTTCTTAAATTCTGGATGTTCTATCCAAAAATTAAAGAAGCGGAAAGGTTTGGGTCCCCAGTCCCTAACCTCATTCTTCAACAAAACTAAGCAGTGATCCGATATATCTCTTAAGCCTACCCATTGAGAAGAGCATTTCCATAAATCAAAAAGCTCTTATGATAATAAGAAACGATCAATCCTACTCATGGCTTGACCATCAGAGTTGAACCAGGTGAACTTCTTTCCCAATGCTGGAGCATCTATTACCTCCATATCTTGCAAAAAGGAGTTGAATTCCTCCATCTCTGAAGAACTGTGATATTCAGATCTGCCTCTTCTTTCACTCTTATTTAGAATGGCATTGAAGTCACCTGCAATGCACCATAAACCTGCGCCAAATCCTCTCTTGGACATAACTAATTCTTTCCACAATTTTCTTTTCCCAAGTAAAGAACAAGGAGAATAAACATTAACAACAAAGCATATTACTCCACTGTCCATCCAGTCTAGACCAATCCCTAAAACACCTTGTCCTTCGAATTGAAATTTTAAATTAAACAAACATTTCCTCCATATATTCAATAATCCACCTACAAATTCTAATTGGGGAAGGGACTAAAATCTCATAATTGCAATATTTAGAAGACTCAATTGGTGCCATTAGAACTTGAGAGACTAATTAAAATCACACATTTACGATACTAGGAGAATCTAATTGACATAATTGAAAGTTAAGGGAGTAAAGTCGCACAATTACGTTACCTAAGAACTAATATTACAATTAAGCCATAAAATTATTAGTCAAGTTAACAGAGTCTTTGCCTTAATCTTTACTTTTGCAAAATCAAAGCTTACTTTTGCAACATCAATCATCAAAGCTTACTTTTGCAAAAGAATAGTGATCGTCGTATACCCCATTTTGTCCACCCAACATCCACCCGAAAAATGTGATTAACTATATATATAAATATATGGTTAATTTTATTTCAAAAGTGGTTAATTATTAATAGATATTTCAATAATCTAATTACAAACAAACTACTTGCATTGGTTTCTTCTTCAAAAGAGGACATATGTATATTTTGGTTTCAAAATACGCTTAGGAAATGTAGTGGGTTTTTGAAGATGTTAGTAATGATATCGTGAGCATATTTTATGATCATATCAATTGTGTTTGCTTGCAATTTTCCTTTGTATTAAGGTTTTTGAAACTCTCTACAAATCTGACTGTAACTTGAGACTATAATGTTATATGATGTATATTACAATTTAGGATTGACAATAATTAATAAAAATGAAATATTATTTTTCAATAAAATCATGTATAGTCCAATCTTGGACTATCTTCCATTTTTTCTGCTCTGCTATGTACTTGTACTTGTGCAATGTTCCCTTTTCCCCCAGCAACCAATTTTGTTGTCTTTCTATATTGAAAATTCAGGAACTTGACGAGCTATCCACTGACAGCTATCATAGTTGCCCCCCCAAATGTCTTTGATTAGACCTTCCTCCACCATCTCGACTTTTATTTCCTGTAGCATACAAAAATCCACCTTGTTATCTAGTATCAAGGACCGAATGCGTCTTCGTTTTGCATGGTCCCGCAGCCCCCTAACATTAAGAGACAAAACCCTCATTGATCTTTTGGAACCAGCCCTCTATCCCTTTTTGGCCAAATGATCCCTTTCTTCCATTTTTTGAATTTGTTGAATGAAGAGATAATCTTGTGCCTCACTACTGAGACCTATTTTCTTGGCCAAATCCCAAATTCTGCTCGAAATATCTCTTTCTGACCTTGCCTTATGTCTGGTGTTGCACCTAATAATGTCAGAATCTGAAGCATCCCGTAGCAACATAAACTTGCCCTGCTCCAGAGCCCCACTGTTAGTGGTTCTAGTTGTAACGTATTGGGTCTGGTATACTACCCCATCTTCGCTTCTAACCCTTCCACATGTACCCACCGTCGGATTTGAAGATTCCCCTTTGTGATCCTTACCCGTAGAGTTGTTTTCTCTAGATTGAGAAATGGGACAACTCAAATGGTTAGGCAAAACAAGACTCTAGCTAGGTAGATTGGCAACCCTTATCTCTTTTTGGGCCAAACCCACCCCTGATACACTAAGGCCCGCCAAAGAGTCTAAACAATCGGACTCTATGTTGGGACGGTTATTATCCACACTCTGCTTCTCCTCAGGACTGTTGCGTGCTAAAGAAGCTGTAGCCTTCTGTTGATCCACGTGATCTCTAAAAACACCATCAGCTACTTTATTGACACGACCCTTTGCCTCCAAAAGCTGATTCCCGCTCGAACCTTCTGGAAAATTTGAATTTTGAAAATTCGCATTTTCAAACACTTCTTTCGCCAAAAGATCTTCCATCTCGTTACCTCCCGAAATGTCTAGCAGCGACTCCTCATCAGAGTCTTCAGAAGAATATTCCGACAAGACTTGGCCATTCTTACACTGGGGACAATTTGAACAATCCTCCGATCCTTCTTCAACCATTTTAACAACATATAACACTCCATTGATCTGCACCCTTGCTATGTGATTAATCACCTACTGCACCTTAGTTCTAACAACAAATCTGGCCACATCTAACCTGACCCTATCTTTAGTAGGATCATCAACATAGAGAAAATCCCCATAACATGATGCAAGTAACTTAAAAAACTCCTCTGACCACGTGTGAACTGGAACCCCAAAGCATTTGATCCAAATTATCCTTTCATTGTCAATTATCTGAGGACTCCACCCCCTTATGTCTTCAAACCATTCTGTTACCCAAGCGATATCTCCGTGCATATAATCCGCTACGTCTTTGGATTCTTCTGTTTCGAGCAGAACAAGGGAGGATCCCAAGGTGTAGCCCGGATGCCAAAAATACCTTCCAAATGTAGCTTTTGTTGGGTGATATAACTGTCCCCTGATTTTACGACTCTACCCACATAAGCTTTGTTCAACTTCTGTATGACACCCTCTTCCACCGAGAACGACATATTAAAATAATTGTCTTTCTTATTTTGGTTCCTCTTCCAAACATCAACCTTGTGTGGCATAGAGTGTTTCCTCGTGACACTTGCATAAGAAACATCTTTGCGCACTAAGTTCCTACCTCTGTTCATCTCCTCTGGCTTCTGGCCCTCTTTGTTCATGTTGGCACCCATCTTTGATTTTGTCCCTTTCCACACCCCCCTTAAGAATTTAGGTGTGTTAACCATGATTTTACGATTGCCAATGAAAATTTTATCCAATGTCAAAGCAAGAATCCGAGCATCTTGAACCCCTTCGAACCTTACAAATCCAAACCGCTTACCCCTCTTATCCCTTTTTCCTGGTATATAAACTTCCGAGACCCTTCCGTATTTCCTGAATACATTCCACATATCCTTTGCTGTGAAATTAACAGGAAAGTTTGTGAAAAATAAAGAAGTTTGTCCATCCCCGATCTTAGGACCCGTGCCTCTCCTCCTAGCCACATCTGGTTGGTTGACCCCAATGACCGCATGATTTCCTTTTGATCTTGCTCTCCGCGTGACCTCCCTCCAGCCCTCGTCCTCGCCCATCGGTGCGTGTGGATTAGAGAGTTAATTTTTCATAACAAAAGTTAGACGAAATGATGCCAGAGAATCTGTTTGTGGTTTAGGCTATTAAGACTTGTTGCGTTAAAATTACTATAGGCGCACCAACCGTGTTGACCATTAAATTTCCCCTCACTAATATGAAACCGGCCAGTAGGATGCACTGATCCAGTGACTACTGATATCAAAACCCAATCAAGCAATTTTTTTCAGCTCTGGTTAATATAAATTATACTGTGAATTTCTTTGTCTTTTTCTTTTTCTGATTAATATTTTCACGCTTACATTTTGATATTTATATGTATCTTGATCCTGCTCATACTTAGGCATACGCTTATTCTCCTGCTATATATGCTAATTCCAACTCAATCTTTGGTTTATGTCATTGGCTATAGCAGGCATTGATGCATGAAAAAACAGGTCTAATGTCCTTATACTTACACATGAAATTGTAGTGAACACCGGTTTTCAATTAGCAATTTAAATAACAAAAAAATTGCATTTGACACTAAACTTTTATGGATTCAGATCCTCTGCAGTTGCTTTTCAAACTGCATGGATCTTGGCCCTTAAAATATTAAGTTTGTCTTATAAAAGAAAGAATAAATAATTTTATACTCTTAGTGAAAGCCATTATAGCCCATTATTAGATCCTAAGTGCACTGGGTACAGTTCATTTTTTATTTTATTTTTATCAACAAATAATATCTTATCATTGAAAAAGAGGATATAGGGTTAAAGGGGTACCCTAAACCCTCAACGTAACGGTCACATCCTCTAGGCTATAACTCAATAACTGCCCTTCTAAAAGCTGTATAGTAATGTATGCACATATTTCTGTACCAGCAACCCCGACGTTCTTAATGTACCAAAAAAAAAAAAACTCACCTTCTTAAGGTCTAGTAATGAATTCAACTATTTCTTAGAGGTATTCATGGAAAATCCAATCCATATCCAATTAAATGGATTGGAATTAAAATTCATATCCATTTAATTGGATAAAAATGGTTAGAATATTCTAAAAATGGTTTAAAACTGTGGATCGAAATTGGTTTCATTTTAAAACCAATTTCAAACCATAAACTAAATTAGTAAATTTAACTAATTTTTAAAACCGGTTTTAACACACACAAAAATAGTTTAATCAATTTAAAAAAAGTTTGAAACCACTTTTAGTTTTAAACAAAATAGTGCCTAATTTGTAGCATATAACATATTACAAAAGAGAAATTACGGTAGAGAAAACTAATTGATTCACAATGTAGATGGACAACACATGAGAAATTATGCCAATCTCTATATATGAAATAAAAATCAAAACAAGATGAAAATTTGAAGTTTTTTAAATCCAGTCTATATTTAATTAATATCCATTTAAATGGTTTGAATTTAAAATTCATATCCATTTATATATATATATATATATATATATATATATATATATATATATATATATATATATATATATATAACAGTTTTGATTTTTTTGAAATTGATTTATGGTTCAAAATTAGTTTTAGAACTAATTTTTGGGTCCAAAATAATTTTTTTGAATGTTACAGTCTAATAAGAAGTAAAGACCAAAAGAAGATATTCCCTTTATTATAGTTGCAGATAGATATTATGATTATAATTATTTTTAATTTATATTTACTTATAAATTTAAAACACTTGGGTAAAACAACAAATACTCGCTATATAATTTATCCATAGCAATCAATTGATGTAAAAAAAATTCATAAAAATCAATAAACAGAAATGGAAGAGAATATTTTTATGTAAAAAAATTAATTTGAAAGTAAAAAAGTTTGAATTTGAGAAAAGAATTTAAAATTATTGTACGAGAATAATCAATTAAGATTTGAATAGAAAAAGTGAAAGTAAAAAATTAAGAATAATTAATGAATTAAATTAAAAAAAATACTGAACAGTAATGAAGTTATAAGAGTATAATAAAAAATTTATCTTTCCCAATAAAACTTCAAATTTACTATGAGCAGATGAATAAAATATTAATTTTAATTATATATAGCATTGAGTGAATGCTAATTAATTTGAAATTAAAATATTCAAAATAAAATTTAATATTTAACAATTATGTCTTTATTTTTTATGCATAAGCATATAAATCACATTTAATTTAAAAATAAGAATAATTAACTTTGTTATTTAAAAAAATGATTTTATCTTTTACGTGAAATTAAATTATATATGCATTTAAAAGCAAAAACATTTAAATAAACTTAATTAATAAATAAATATAAAAACTTATGTATAACTAACGTATATATGATACTAATTTTACTAGATATATTAAATAAATATATATTTTATAAACAAAAGTGGCCATTCATGACATCTAAAAAAGTCTTGCTTCCTCTGTTTAATTATGTGCCACAACCAAAATCTTCGTAAACAGTAACGAAAGAGAGAAAAAATCACTACAGGCCAATCTAGTATCTTCCCCAGCAAGGTCTGTACGCTATTCGGTTCCCCTATTTGTCCGATGGATATGGCCAAAATCCGGGTGAGAAAAATAGGATCTGGATAGAAACCAAATCCACTAAATTGGATTTTAAAAGGGGTTGAATCGGTTTGGTTATGGATAAATTTGTATAACCGGATATTATGAACAGACCAATTTATTTCTAGTCATCCAACAGTTCCACACCACTGCGCACCAGACAATATACCAGTATTCTTTCACTTTACTATCTTGACATATCCACACATGCTGAATAACATACATACATGCCATACCTCCTGGACCATGCACTTTGCATGAGAAAAAGACAAGAGCTATAGATTCTAACATTGAACTGCGGTGTATCATATCCCACTTTTATTTAACTGTGGAGTAATATTTCTCAAAATTTATTGTCTAATGTTTGCATATCCACGTGCATGTTTGCTTCAGCTGGCTAATGGGAATGTAAAGATCACGTTTCCCCATTATGACAAACCTGGAGAAAAGTTTAAAGAGACTAATAAAGATCAGCTGAGGAGACCAATAACCATTTTGCGTTCAAGAAACGGACTTCGATGTGAGGTACATGCTACGTAATTACCTGCTCATTATTACTTGTGACTGTGTTAAATATGCTACAAATTTCAAAATCCTCACGATCTCTATAAAAAATTTCTGGACATGTACTCTTATCTAAGCAGTGTGGACTTTTCTGAACACTTACTTTTAGTTAATGATAGAATACTCTTGGATGTAGTAGTGATGTCTAGAATGGAGTAAACTACTATTCATTCTATAATCGATAAGTAGGGTCGTGTCTAGAAGTTTATACTTAAGTATTTTTTTTTTAATCAGCAAAGTGAAATTTCATTAAAATAGAGGATATGGGTACAAGGGGTATCCACCCTTACAAAAAACCTATCCTGTATTCCAACAGAGGCATATTTAGTAAGTATAGTTCACTTACAAATTCCCTCCTATAACATGTACGTATTGACTAATGTTTCACCCATGTACATATGATAACCCCTTGTAATTATAGAACCAACATAAACTGGCATAAAACAGTATGAATTCAGAAACATATCCACCTCTGTCTGACAACCATCACTGTTACCAAAAAGTATGTGAGCACGACTCTGTGTTGGAAAAATATCCACTCCAATAAATGGAGGGGTGCAGTAGGAAAGAGAAAGACTCATGGGTCTTGTGGGACCCACCTGTGCAGGTGGGTCCAACAAGACCCATGAGTCTTTCTCTCTCCTACTACACCTCCCATTTACTAGAGAGGAGCTGGAACCCTCTGTGTTCCCTTTTACAGAAGGTGGAACCACATCAAGAAGCCAAGAAAGTCGATGGTAGAAGATTAAGTCCTTCCATGGACAAAAGACATATTCATACATGCTCTCGGGTTGTTTTGCCATGCCGTGAAAGAATAATTAAAGTTCTTTGAGAAAGCTTTCAACCATGCCCATGAGTAGAAAATAACATCATTCATCAAATTTTCCCAGTTAACTGCCTCACGCTAAAACACCCATTTGTTCCTATGTCTCCAAACATTCCAAACCACTACCCCCCAAATCACCAACCACTTATTAAGCTCAAGTTTATTCTAGCATATCAGAACATGTTGTTTAAAGTGCAATTTTGGATCATCAGGTAACACAGTTTCATAATTAAACCAAGCATAACATGACTTCCATATGCCATAAATAACTTTGCATGAGAATAACGTATGATTAACCTTTTCCTCCTGTTGAGCACAAAAAAAACACAACGCTCCATTTGAATTCAGCTAAATATTCCTGCATCTGAGATTGTCTACTGTGGGTAACCTGTTAAGCATTACCCTCCAAATAAAAAATGCCACCTTTGGTGGCGCCATCATATCCCAAACCAACTGAAAAGTTTGATCATGCATTCCTCCCAAGGTGACTTCAGTTAGTGCCTCATAAGCTGAATGAACAGAGAATAACCCCGAGTTTTCCCCCAGCTAGCACCAAGAGTCATGTTCTTAATTTCTCATGACCGCCGAACCCACCAAATTTTCAAACTAATCAATCATATTTGTTTCCCAAACAAACCACTCTCTGCGCCACCTAAAATTCCACCTCTACACCCCACCATCCCACCCTCCCATCTCAAAAATGGTACAGTCTTGTTGATTAGAATTAAGATACAATCTAGGAAATTTAATTGCTAGAGTATCCTCATTTAACCAACAATCATGCCAAAATTTAAAGTCCTCACCTCTTCCCACTCTCCACTCCACTAGCTTACGAAACCAATTTGATTCATCTAGTCCACCATAAGTTTTGCATAAATCCCTCCATTAAGTTGAAGAATTTTCCCTCCTCTCCTCCTTGAGTAACCCCCTCCAACCACCATACTTGGATGCAAGAATTTTACACCAAAGAGACTCCTTATCATTGAATAGGTCTGACCTCCATTTCCCTAATATAGCAATATTGAACCTACTAATATCCTTCACACCCAATCCTCCTAGGTTTTTGGTTGACAAATTTTTTCCCAACTAACCCAACTAATTTTGTTGCTATTCTCACTCCCACCCCACAAGAAAGTTCTTTGTAACATCACAATTTTTTTTAGCACTCCACTAGGAATTTTGAAAAAAGACATGAAGAAGATAGGTAATGAATTCAAAACCGAATTTATGAGACATACCCTTCCCGCAAACGGCAACAACTTGTGTTTCCATGTAGAGAGCTTCTTTGAAATCTTGTCTATGATGATACCCTAAGTTGCTTCCCTCCTAGGATTTGCCCCAATTGGAATGCCAAGGTAGGTAAAAGGTAACTTGAAAATTTTACAATTCATCAAGTCCGCATACCTCTCCATGACATTAGTCTCCACCCCAATAGCACCAAAGTTGCTCTTATGGAAATTTACCTTCAAGCCCGATACAAGTTCAAAACATCTAAGCATGCTCTTGATCATAAAGACATTACCCAAGGAAGCCTTACCAAAAAAGAGTGTGCCGTCGGCATATTGTAAGAGATTGACTTCCACAAGCTCATGTCCCACCTTAAAGCTAGCAGCAATAGCTTCTCTCATCATCCCACATAATCCTTCCGACACAATCATAAACAAGAAAGGAGCTAGAGGATCTCCTTGTCCCAGGCCTTTTTGTAACTTGAACTCCGAAGAAGGACTACCATTCACTAGTACCGACATAGTACTAGATGTTAGCCATCATTTTATCCACCCAATCCACTTGTCACCAAACCCCAACCTCTTCAACATATACAACAAAAAGCTCTAAGAGACCGAATCATAGGCCTTTTCATAATCAACCTTCAAAATGAGGCATTTCTTCTTCAATCTTTTTGCTTCATCAATAGTCACATTGGCCACCAATACACTATGGAGGAAAGATCTTCCACCTATGAAAGCACTTTGACGTTGATCAATGACATTTGGAAGCACCTTCTTCAACCTATTAGCTAACACCTTAGCCACAATCTTGTACATACAACCCACCAAGAAAATAAGTCTAAAGTCTCCAAGTTCAAGCGGAACTTCCCTTTTTGGAATCAATGTAATAAATGAGGCATTGCAACCCCTAGGAAAGACACCATGCTCATGGAATTCCTTCAAAAATCTAATCACATCCTCCTTAAGATCTTCCCAAAAATATTTTATGAATTTAAAGTTAAAACCATGGGTCCCAAAGACTTTAGATTTCCACAATCCCACACGGCCTCTTTGATCTCCTTTTCTACAAAAGTTCCCACCAACATACTTTTTTCCTCTTGAGAAATATGGCCAAAAGCCACTCCATCCAATCTTGGTCTCTCCCAAGCCTCTTCACTAAATCTCCTAAAAATTGCTTAGTCTCCTCCTTCACCCTACATGGATCCTCCACCCAAGCACCATCAATGTTAAGACCTCTCAACATATTTCTCTTTTTCCTCCAATTCACCAAACAATGGAAATACTTTGTGTTTTGATATCCCTCCTTAAGCCACTTCGTCCTAGCTTTTTGGTTTAGTAATGATTCACTACACATGACCACGTTCCAAAAATCTTCTTGTAGTGCCTTTCTCTTTAAGATCTCCTCCTCACATAACCCGTATTCTTCCTCTTTTTTATCAAGAGCATTCATTTCCTCCTCAATGGATTGGTGTCTCTTTTCTAAGTTCCCGAACAAATTTTTATTCCACCATTTCAACTTTTCCTTAAGAGTTTTCAACTTTTCTTTGAGTACATAGGCGCCTCAACCCTCCATATGCAATTGTCCCTATGCCCCTTTAGCATACTCCTCAAACCTCTTATCCAAAAACCAACAATCAAGGACCTTGAAAGGTTTTGGTCCCCAATCAATGGATATATTTTTCACAATAATAGGGCAATGATCGGAGATGTTCTTATTCAACACATATTGTGTACAGCCGGGCCAAGATGAAAGCCATTCTCCGAAAACCAACACTCTATCAATTCTACTTCTTGCCCTCCCATTTGGCCGGAACCATGTAAACTTTTTCCCGCCATTGGAATGTCAAACAATTCCATATCTTCAATGAATTGATTAAATTCTCCCATGTCTCTTCTCCCATACTCAAACCCACCTATCCCAACCCTCTCCTCCGATCTCCTCACACAATTAAAGTCTCCCACAACACACCAACATTTGATGTTACACGCACCCCTTATTTGTTTCAATTCTTCCCAAACCGCCGCTTTGCCCTCTTTATCACATAGTAAATAGACATTAACCAAAACCACCAAAGAATTTGTCTCCTTCCAAATGCCCTCCATACCAATATAGCTGTTACCAGTAAAGGAATTGGTAAGCTCAAAACTCTCTTTATCCCACAGACATAGTAGCCCTCCAGCTAAGCCAAATGAAGGAACCATCAACCACCTAGCTTCGCAATCTCCCCTTATAGCTCCGCACAAAGTCTAACTAATTTCTTGCTTTTTTGTCTCTTGTATGCAAAGAAATTTGACCTCCTCTTTAGTCACCATGCTTCTAACAAATTTCCCCTTAACTTTCCCCCCTAGCCCTGTCATATTTAGTGACATAATCTTCATTGATAACCTCTACTTACTCCCTCCAAACACACCTTTATTGCCTTCTCAGCCTCTTTTTTATCCTTTTTTTCCATGTCTGCCATTCTTTTAATAATGTCTGTCTCATCATCCTCAAACGTAACCCCAATACCCTTCCCAAGCTCCCATAGTTTTTTAGCTTCAACCACATCATCTTTCAGCCAAAACAGCTTGTTAAAATTCTGTATACAACGATCTGAAAGAAAGTTGCTAAATTCAAATGATTCTGTCTTCTTCTTCGAGCTTCGCCTTATATAATCCCTCTCTTTGCTGGCTTTCCCTTTCTCCACAGTCCTTGTCGATTTTGATATAGTCCCTTAGCTATGAGTCTTCAAGGGACCTCTGGTAACCCCTTTTGTTTTACAATTGCCCTGACTTTCTATTGCATTTGATTCTTTTACATGTTGCTTCCCCATCCTTGTATTTCCTTTCATGCAACCAGGAACACGAACAAGAGTCACATACAGGCTCGTTACCTCCTTTAGAGTTGGGTGTCTCCACATCCAGATTTGGTCCAGCTAGACATTCGTTTACGAACTGGGCCACATCAGATTTTATTGGCCCAACTTCTTGACCTTTACCCCCCCCCCCCCCATTTCCTCATTTCCTTCTCTGGCTTCCTGGCGCACCACTTCACCCTCAAAACTTCCGTTCATACCCTTCTCAACATATAGTTCCACATTCGGCAACATTAGTTCCTTCACTGTTTCCACATCAGAGGTATTTTTGTCCTTTTCTCCTTGAAGAATGTTGCCTTTTCTCTCATCAATACAATTTTGAATTTGAAATTCCTCCATCACGTGTTGTCCTTCATTATCAGTACTTTCCACCCAATCTCTGACACCACCTTGCATGGACCGTTGGGTATCTTCCTCATTAAAGCTATTACCCTTTGGACATTCAACTGAAGCTTCCTCCCCATCTTGTCTCCCGGCGCTCTCACATCCGTCAACCTCTTTTGTATCTCCGACTACCCCTTCCATATCCTCCGAGCATTCTGAAGATGAAGAGTAGCATTCCATCCCAATGATACTTCCCAATGTTTCCTCCCTATCAGACATATTATCGTTCCTCCAAAGACCACAACAACATTGGTTCACATAAGTCTTGGTTTCCTCCATCAGACTAACCCCGTAAATCTTTCCATTAATTTTAATCTTCTTATGTAAGTTAATGTGTTGAGTATTAGAGAGCATAACCAGGATACGTGCTGCTTCAACTCTATCCATGTCCTTTGTCACCTGAGCCGTATCAATGAACTACCCAAACGTACCCACCACTTGAGAAAAACACTCCGCTCCCCACAGATGCAAAGGAATGCCTGAGCATAGCACCCAAGCCAATCTGTTTCCTCCAATGACTTTGTTATTCCACTTGTGAATTGAGTGAACAACAGCCGACATACCATTTTCCTCTATGGCCAAGCATTCTTGAAGTCTATCTTCCTCTATCCCAGTGATTAGAACCAAATCTCCTCCCAAGTACCTCACCCACACTTCATTTAAGCCATTCAATATGTACAGTTCATGTAACTTATCAAATAGAGATAGATCCTTCAGAGTTCCTACCAAAGCCCCTGTCAACCAGCTTGTGTGTTCCTCCTTTACAATTATGGGCTGACCTTTCCAAAATCGTTCCCCATTCAAATCTGTGTTTGGCTTTTTGATTCTCCACACCTTCCTCCCCTGTGTTGCATCCTTGCTAACAGCCTGATCATAGGTAAAGTTGTTTCTCCTCTCTGCGTTTATCTTGTTGCTCCTCTCCCTATCAGCCTCATTATCGATTTTCCTTTCAGTTCAGTCCTATCTTGTAACACCCTTCCTTTTTCTCTCTTATACTTGGGAATATTCACCATCATCTTCGTTTCCTAATCCTAATGGTATCAAGTTGTTTCTCCAGCTCTTTGTCATTCTTTACGCTCGAAAACCTCACGAACCCATATCTGTTGCCCCATTTGTTTTTCCTCTTAGCTATGAAAACCTCTCTCTCCCTACCTCATCTTTGAAATATTCCCCACATGGTTGATATATTGAACTCATCTGGGAATCTAGCAAAGAAGAACGTTTATACTTAAGTCTTATTTTAATATAACTCAACATGCAATTTTTATTGAGTTTAATGGTGATGCATTGACAGTGTAAAACAGTTTTACACGGCCATCCAATCACAAATCACCATTGGTATGACTTTTAAGATGATTTTTTAAAATTCAACAAACTTACCATACATGGTGGGTTGTAATTGGATGATAGTGTAAAATAATTTTACACTGTCAGTGCATAGTCCTTTTTCTTATTTTATTATTCTAATTTTTTAAACTGTAAAATTGTTAATTACAATTTTATAATCAAGAAATTTCAACTCTCACTTTCTACTAATCTATCCAATTACTATCTTGCGACATAATTTATCTCAAATTAATTTTTTTAAAAATAATTTTGAAAAACTTCTTTTAACGATGACAACATTAACAATTGCAGATATTATTCATAATATTCTATAAACATTCATTTAAAAAATTGTTTTTCATGTAATTTAATACTTCTAATAAGACATTCTATCCAAAAAAAAAAAACTTCTAAATAAGACATTAGTATTTCTTTAATACCTTCAAGACTACCAATATCAAATTAATTATCACTAAAACTTAAATTTGTTTCAAGATTAATTTTATTTTTCAATTCATTTTCTTTTAAAATTTTCTACTATTGGGATTCAAATAAAAAAGTCAGGTAATTTCATATTTTGAAATTTGTTCAAATAAGCTATGAACAAAAGAAAATAAATTCATTTGATATATATACAAAAGAATCTAAAGAATTAATCTTCAATTGAATTGTGCGATCATATTGTGCTATTATTTTCATCAAAATGTTTTTTTTTATAGATCATACTATTTTTATGAAATTTAATCTGTATGTTGATTTTAATGTATTTTTTTAAGTTCAAAACAAATGTAAAACAATTAATTGTACATATAATTCTTTCAAATAAGTAGCAAAATAATAGCTTAATTATTAATTCGGTCTTTTTTTTTAAATATTCAATTAGGCTTCTCTCTTATTAAAAGCTTCAATCAACTCTTTTATTTTTTTAAAATACTCCATGTAGACCCTTTCCGTCCAATTAAGACTGACTCCACTAGATTGAGTTTTTTTTTGCGGTTTTCATTTATGAATAGTAATGATTTTTAACTGCTACTACATTTATTATTATTTTAAAAATTAATAAATATAATAAAAATACAATTTTTAAAAAATTAAAATTTTAAAATAGTGACAATTTATAGTCACCACTATATCTATTATTATTTTTTAAAAAAAAACACTATGCCTTGTCTTTCTTCTCACCTTCGTCCACCACCATCATGTATAGCATTATGGACAACAAGAACCACAATCCAATTTTTTCAGAACCAAGAATCGCAATCAAAACCCTAAAAATTGCAATCAAAACCCTAACCACCCCAGATCAATCATTATCAGAACCTAACCATCCCAAATCAATCGAAATCAAAACCCTAATTAGATTTTTAGTCAGGCTAGGATTATGAAGCTCACCTCCATCGTCTATTCCCGAAAGCTTGAATGCATAATTATTTAGCTTTGACGGGTTAAAGTGTTACCCGTTTCAATTATATATATATTAATCAATTTATGAACTGAAAATAATAGTATTTGAACATTGGTCCGTAGAAGTTAACAAAAAGAAGAAATGAAAACTTAAATATATTATCACTATATATATATATGTTTCTCCTCCTGTCATCAGTATTCAGATTCTACTTTCCAACCTATGTTCTTTGTGGGTTTTATTTTTCAGCTTGAAACTTCTATGCCACGTCCCAAAGGTTCAAAAGAGGTGGCCACAATATGGAACCCTACTCACAGTGAAGCTGCATCCAATGAGTTTATCATGATCCATAGCAGGAAGCTTCTCGAAGACAAAAAATTAATAGGTGCACATAACTCTGTTATCTCCACTTTGCTAGAAGAACTCGTTCAAGCTCAAAGGTCCATCCATAAACTCAAGGCAGAACAGAAGTGCATCAAGAAAAACGTTGAACAATTTTTGCAGAATCTTAAAGAGGACAAAATCTTCTTGAAGAGCAAGGAACACCACAAGATTAAAGCAACATTAGATGACTTAAAGGGCAAGTTGGAGAGGGAAAGAAGAAGTAGAGAGAATATGGAGTTACTTAACACCAAATTGGTGCATGAACTCGCTGAAGCAAACTTATTGGCCAAGAAGTTTATGACAAACTGCGAGCAAGAAAAGAAAGAAAGAGAACTGATGGAGGAAATGTGTGAGGAACTAGCCATGCAAATAGGAGAAGACAAGGCTAAGCTTACGGTGATACTGAGCGAATCCAAGAGAATTTGCGAGGAAGTGGAAGAAGAGAGGAACATGATGCAAATGGCTGACCTATGGCGCGAAGAACGCGTGCAAATGAAGCTTGTTGAAGCACAACTTGTTCTTGAAGATAAATATAACCGGTTGGTGCAACTCACTGCTTCTCTCGAATTGTTCTTAATATCAAGGGGTTCTGAACTTGACACTACGGAACTAGAGGATGCTGAGTCGATCAAACAAGAAGTTGAATCAATAAATATTCAGCGGGTTATGGAGCTTTCGTTTGATGTCGAAGACTCCGAAAATGTTTCCCATACATGAAACTTGATGACGAGTTTTCTGCCTTTGGTCGAGGCAATATAGCAAAGAAATAAGAAAAGAGGAAAAAGAAGTTGATGATAAAAATAAATAATATGATAGAGAAATAAAAAAAAAAGTGTGTGGAAATTGTTATAATAACTTTGTGATATGAATAAGGTTAGTCTTTCAACCTTTTGTCAATTCTGTTCACGGTATAAAGCAATATAGCATTTGGAAATATGAGCAGTGATATATATGAATATTTTCATTTTATAAATATTCTATTAATATTTATAATTTCTTTTTATTTCTCTTTTCATAAATTCATATCACTTATTATATCCTATAATTTTCTCCTTTCCTTTTCTTTTTTTAGGTGTTGGATCCATGCAACATTTTCCTTTAGAAATAATTGAGTGCGATTGGCTCGTTCTTTTTTTTTTTTTCTTAGAGCTGCTATGGTATCTCAAAAAATTTAAAGATTTTGATGCAGTTTTTTTTTTTTTTTTTTGCCTTAAATGAGTTTGGATATATGAATGGAGAGAGAAAAGAAGAAATATTTAAAGAACAACTTTTTTGTTTTCTTTATTTCCTGTATATTTGAAAATGGAAAATATATTGAAAATAAAGTGACAATTTTATAAGTAAAAAGTGAACTAGGGTTAAGAAATTAAAACAAAGGAAACAAACCCTTAATATTTTTATGTTTGTCACTGGAAAAGTTATAACTTCCATTTTTACTATACTTTTCTACATTTTTATTCCCATGAGGAGAGTGAAAAAGTGATATTCCTATAAAAATATGAAAAGTTGTTTTCTAATTCACTTGTAAATTTTATTTTTACTTATTTTTTATTAATTATTTTGAATTTTAAAAATTATTTCTAGAAATATTAAAATGTAACCAAACATATTTTTGTCTTTTTTCCAAGAAATAACATTTTAATCATGAATATTTTTAGACTTTTCCTTTTTAATTTTAAATTTTTTTTACTTCAAAAAAATAGACAAAACAATTTTTTATATAAAAATAAATTTGAACAGATGTGTGAAAGTAAGAGGGAATTACTTTGTAGTATGAAAATATATGCCCAAAATCGTATACCAATTGTAGGTACTATTATTTTCATCTCATTTATTTCCTTTTTATTTTTTAATTTATTATTTTCTATTGGATGAAAATTAATAAACAAACAAATGGTTCAATCTTTTTCTAACATCCATATCCAAGTGTTCTTACATTAATTAGAACAAAGAATAGCCTGAAGGAGAGTTCAAAAGTTGCTATGATAGTTGAGAGACAGGAAAGAATGGGAGAGGATGGAGGATGGAAAGAAGTCCGACGGAGAAATAGAGGGAGCAAACTTCACATGGGATCTCAACACGGGGGTACTCAACTAGATATCATAGGAGGAAGAGCCACGTGCCCTGGAAGGGGAGATGGTCAAGCATCTCTGTTGTTTACTAATTTTCCAGCTAACTTCACAGCTAAAGAGATGTGGAATGTGTTCAAAAACTATGGTCGAGTTACGGAGGTTTACATTCCAACAAAGACTGATAAGAGGGGAGAAAGATTTGGTTTTGTGTGCTTCGTTGACGTTTTCGATGTGAGATCCTTAGCGCTGACCCTGGATAAAATCTTTATTGGCAGTAGGAAAATTATGGTGAACACCCCAAAGTTTACGAGGGGAGTGTGGAAGGCGAACAAGGAGGATCTCTCTACGAATTAGAGAAATCAACCATACAACAAGGGCATTTTCAAGGAGGATCATAAAGTGAGACTGGGTACATCTTACGCAAGCGTGACTGGGAATCCCAATACTAAGAAAGAAGCACAGGGTCTCAAAGAGGGAGGGAAGAAACTTAATAGAGTCTTCAACTGATCATATACGGTGGAGAAGGGGGTGATGGAAAAACTTGGCAAAGCTTATATAGGGCGGGTGGTGAATCGTGGAGATACAAACTTAACTCAACAAAAACTGAATCTAGAAGGGCTTTTTGGCGTTCGGGCAATCCCGATGGGAGCGTCTCTTGTGTTATTAGAAACAACGAAGGAAAAGGAGGTCGGGGATTACATACATAATGGTATTCAGTGGGTTTCAAAATGGTTTGAAGAAATTTCTGCTTGGAATCCTTCAAGTACGGACAATGAAAGATTGGTTTAGATCAAATGTTATGGGACTCCCATACACGCATGGTCCGAACCCCTTTTTAGATTGTTAGGGTCTTGTTATGGTGATTTTGTCAATGTAGATGAATCTACAAAAAATAGGGAACGCCTCGATGTCGCAAGATTCGTCATTCGTACTAAAACACGGATTTGATCAACTCTTTGGTCAGGATTAAGATTAGTGAAGATATTTACCAAATTAAGTTGGTAGAGGAGGGTTTGGAGGAATGCTCGACTTGTATTGTTTGTAAGAATGGTTCCGGTGTGCAGAGGAAGCTTTCAGGGGGTGCAGATTCAATCGGAACTGACTCAGAAGTTCAGACGAAGAGGAAGTACTGCAAAGGTTTTTTGGCGAAAGATTCAAATTTGAATTCAAACATTCAAATTTGGAATACTTTCGAGGAAAAGGTTGACCAAACAGATACTTTTGATCAAAACAAGAAGTGCTTTACAGAGGCAAATGGGGATGAAGTCAGCACACCCAAAAACTAGGAGATTATGGGCTCTGGGGTTTTATTTGGGCCTTCTGCTACTTTGGGCCAAAATAACTATCTGACCCAAAAAGTGGTAGAAACTAATCCATGTCACGATCCACACCCCAGTTTTATCTCTTCTCATCAGACGATGTTGAGGCCTTTGTCGTCATCAAAGTCCCTTCCCAGCGACAACGGTGACGGCTTTGAAGGAACTTTTTTTTGTTGGAGACTTTAGTAAACCCAGACCTCAGAACTTGTTTGAGAATTTGACGGTCTTGTCCAAGGAGTACAATCCAGTTTCAGGAAGATGGTCCGTGGGAGGCGTACAGACCTGTAAAGCCTCCACCTTGTACGTGTCAGATTCTTATATCAGACGGTGTAAGGGAAGGCTCAGATCGACATTTGAAGGCGATGTTGCAAAGAAAATTTAGGAATTGGCGAAGTCTCTAGGGGTGGGTGGTCATGCTATGGATGATTTTTTCATTCAACGCATAAAAAAAAGTCGAGGATAAGGATCGAGAGGCTTATGATAATAGAGGGGGAGCTGCATCTGTTACATGAAGATTCTTACATTAAATGTTAGAGGGTTGAAGGACCGAGTCAAGCGACGTCGTATTAGGTCCCTAATTACACCAATGAAGCTAGATCTTTGTTTGTTTCAAGAGACAAAGTGTCAATGCTTGGAGGAGTGGGAGATTAAAGAATTATGGGGGTGATTATTGTGAATGGATTCATAAACCATCTTTGAGTTTGGTAGGTGGTCAACTAAGCGTTTGGAGATGCGGGATTCTTCAGGTCAAATTTCATTTTCAGGGTGCAGGCTTCTTGGGTATTTGCTTTGAATGGAAGCCTCGGGGTACTATATCCATTGTGGTGAATATTTATTCATCATGTTCGTTAGAAGGAAAAAAAAGTTATGGGAGGAAATTATTATGTCTAGAAGGGGTTTTGGAGTACAAAAGTGGTGTTTGGCTGGAGATTTCAATGCGGTCTTGAAGAGGGGAGAACGCAGAGGTAGGTCCCTTACTCACAATTATATGGAGTTGGATTTATTTCAAGCTTTTGTATGCGATATGGAGTTGATAGATATACCTGTTTTGGGAAAGAAATTCACGTGGGTAAGCGCAGATGGTTTGTCCATGAGTAGATTAGATCATTTTTTTATCTCTGAAGATTTGTTATTTGAATGGAATATTTCCTCACAATGGGTGGGCAATCGTGATATCTCTTATCACTGCCCTGTTTTCTTAAAGAGAGAAGACTGCAACTGGGGCGCTAAACCCTTTCATTTTTTCAACTGTTGGTTGGAACATCGTAATTTCAAAACTCTGTTTCTAGATGCTGGAGTCAGGAATGGGTACAAGGATGGCGTGCTTTTTCTTTCAAAGAGAAATTGAGATTGTTGAATAATCATCTGAAGGTGTGGAGTCAGGAAGTTTTTGGGGTGCTGGATGCTCCAATAGAAAATAAAGTCCTGGAGGTGAACACCATTGATGAGAGGTGCATGGATGGGGTGGTGGATGATGTTGCACATAGAAGGAATTTGGTTGAGGAATTTTGGAAGCTTGTTAGACAGAAAGAGAGTATTCTCCTACAAAAAATCTAGAATGAAGTGGTTGAGAAAAGGGGACCTTAATTCTAGATTTTTTCATGCTTGTGTTCGGGCTAGATAGAGACAAAACGAACTCATTGCTGTAAACACAGATGAAGGTTGGATTGAAGATGTATCAGGTGTTAAGACGGAAGTTAGGAATCATTTTCAAAATTTATTTCAAGAGCCTTCCTTGGTCCGGCCAAATTTAGATGGAGTTCCTTCAAACATCTAACTTCTACGGAGAGTGAGTCACTGAATAGCCCTTTCTCTGATGAAGAGATTAAGCTGGCGGTGTGGAGCTGTGAGGGTGGGAAGAGCCCAGGTCCCGGCGGGTTTAATTTTAATTTTTTCAAATCATGTTGGGATATTATAGGCGAGGAGGTATGTGGTTTGGTTCATGAGTTCCATTCTAATGCTAAATTACCTAAGGCTGTTACATCCTCTTTTATTGCTTTAGTCCCTAAGAAGGAGCACCCGCAAGCAATTTTTGATTACAGGCCGATCTCCCTGATTGGGAGTATTCATAAAATCATTTAAAAAATGTTGGCTATTTGGATAAAAAAAAAGGTGTTAAATTCAGTGATATCCCCTTTGCCAAACAGCTTTCATTCTGGGCAGGCAGATTTTAGATGGAGTACTTGTCACAAATGAAATGGTAGATTGGGCTAAGAGGTCTCATAAGGGTTGTTTCTTTTTCAAAGTAGACTTTGAAAAAGCCTACGACTCAGTCAATTGGTGCTTTTTGGAATATATGCTTGTAAGGTTGGGTTTTGGAGAAAAATGGAGAGCATGGGTCAAAGCTTGCACTTTTTCTAGTCGGGCCTCAATGTTAGTATATGGTAGTCCTACTGAAGAATTTGATATTAGAAGGGGATTGAAGTAAGGTGATCCTCTTGCACCCTTCCTCTTCCTCATAGTAGCTGAAGGTTTATCTGGTTTGTTCAGAAATGCAGTTTCTATTGGAGCATTCAAAGGTCTTCATTTAGACGAACAGGTTCATTTTTCTATATTGCAATATGCTAATGATTCCATTATTATGGGAGAAACTTGTTCCGAAAATCTCTGGGCTTTAAAGGCAATACTAAGGAGTTTTGAGCTAGTTTCAGGTCTCGAAGTGAATTTTCACAAGAGTAACATATATGGTGTAAATACTGATCAATCTTTTTTGCAAGCAACGGCTGTTTTTCTTCACTGCAATATTGCTAGTATACCCTTCAGGTTTCTAGGCTTGCCTATAGGAAGTAATCCTAGAAGATGCAATTTGTGGGATCCTGTCATCTCTAAGTTCAATAAACGTCTAGCCGCTTGGAAAGGGAGATTTTTATCTATAGGTGGCAGGATTGTGCTCATTAACTCAGTCTTAAATAGCTTGCCTTTGTACTATTTCTCCTTGTTTAAAGCTCCTAAGAAGGTGATTAATACTCTGGTTAGTATTCAGAGAAAGTTTCTTTGGAACGGGGTTGCTGAGTCACAGAAAATAAATTGGATATGCTGGAACAAAGTATGTTTAACAAAAGCAAAGGGTGGCTTGGGAGTAAAGAAGTTACATGTTTTCAATCTCAGTTTACTTTCCAAATGGAAATGGAGGATGCTAGCAAACCAATCAGCAATATGGTACAATCTTTTGGTTCACAGATATGGACTAATAGATAATCCTGTTAATCAATCTGTTTCTGCTACCAAGGTTGGTTCACAAGGTTGGTTACAAAAAAACTGGGAGATAGTTCTCAAACAAGGTTTTGGACAGACCGCTGGATTGGAGATTGTACTCTGAGGGAAACATTCCCACGTCTCTATCAAATCTGTGAAAATAAGTCATGTGTTGTATCAGAAATGGGTGTATGGAGGGATTTGGTTTGGACATGGCAGTGGCGATGGAGACATCATTTTTTTGTATGGGAGCAAGATCTTTTAATTGCTCTGCAATTGCTTTTAGACTCGGCTCAGCCAAAGGAAGGGGTTCCAAACTACTGGTTTTGGTTAGGCAGTGGATGTGGGAATTTCAGTGTGGCATCAGCGTATAATTTCTTACTCAACCAGTTTTCATCAATCTTCAGGTGGGTGACTTGTTGGATAAGAAATTTTGGCGCTGTTGTGTTCCTTCCAAGGTTTTGGTTTTCTCCTGGAGGTTGCTACAAGATCGCTTACCTACTGTCAGACAGTTACTTCACCGTGGTGTTAATATGTTCAATCAGGGGCAGAATTGTGTTTTTTGCAATGAAGAGGTGGAAGACTGCAATCACCTTTTTCTTTCCTGTCCTTTTTCATATCAAATTTGGAATGTGGTTTTGGCCTGGCTGGGATTCAGTTTTGTGTTACCTCAGAACATCAGACAGCTATATGCTCATTTGGGAAACTGCATAAAAGGTAGGAACCTTGGGAAAGTTAAACACATTTTTTGGCACGCTACTTGTTGGTGCATTTGGAACTTGCGAAATAAAATTATCTTCAGAGAAGGGGCTGCTGAATTCATGGGACTGATTGCACAAATTAAAGCTATTTCATGGCAATGGTTATTATATAAGAATGGCATTAAAGCAGGTTTCTTTTTTTCAACCTGGTGCACCAATCCTATAGGATGCTTATCCTGCTGACCTTGACTTACGATTGCATCCTTTTTTGTTTACAATTAGTGGATATGTTTTGATATAGGAGGCTTGGATAGAAGGATCCTTTTTTGGATGGTTTGATAGATGTTCTCACTGTACACCTTGTACAGATCCGTTGTAAATCCACTAGTTATTTATAATATTATTAATTTTGCCTTTCAAAAAAAAATTAGAACAAATATACAAAATTCAGAATCTGAAGAATGCGATACTCACAATAACAAAGCTGCATGGCAATGGTCACTATATGTCGTGCAAGAAAATTGTGCAGAATAATCAAGTTCACGTTGAATTCTCCCTAGCTAACGTTAAATTCCCATCAAGCTGGTAACATTATTCCAAATGACGTGAAGTATATTCATTTAGCATCAACATCAAATACATGATATTTGTGTGGGGTAGCACGATTGGAGTGCTGGTGTGTGCAAAAATCAAGATAAGACTAGCATAATAAGATGGCAAAAAAAAAAAACCCTGAAATTATAAAGTGATGTGTGTTAATGCATGTGGGTAGAATCATTCAAATTATGTAATCTCCCACAAAACAAAATATATATGTTTAAGCGTAACAATTAATCACCTATTACTAAAACCAATGGGAATTTGATGATGAATAACATCATAAGAAAATTATATCTGGTACGTGTTTCATTAAACTATGCCTTTTGGTGACATGTTGTTGATTTAAGTAAAATTAAACTTGAATCTTTTAAGAAAGTCTTGGATTTAAGATTTATAAATGAAAAAAAAAAAAAAAGAAGCTAAGATACAATTTTGATCCTCTTATTTTGTTCAATCTACAATTTTAGTTCTCTCCATTTTAAAATAAAGATATTTAGTCTCCTAATTTTCGAAAATAAGCAATTTTGGTCCAATCATCAATTTTATCTATATTTATTTCTTTTATTTCTTACATTTTAATTAATTAAATCATTTCTTGATGGTGCCTTAAATAAATATGTTAGGTCTGGGTTCAATTGAACCAAAATAAAATAAATAAAACGTATGCAAAATTAAAGATTGAACCAAAATGACTGATTTTCAAAAATTGTGGGACTAAATATCTCTATTTTGAAATGGGGAATCAAAATTACACATTGAGCAAAATAAGATGAAGAAACTAAGGAATACTTTTTTTTTTACTACAAACTAAGGAATACTTGTCACCTATAACATGGTGAAAAAAAATAAAAATAAAAACTATGTCTTGTGAGCAGCGAGTGCGAGTGAGTCATAAAACAACATGAACTACTTGGAATGTCAACAAGAACCCAAACAATGTTACACTTATGGCACATCTATACCAGGCCTTTCCTAGTTCCCTATAATGTGGATCAAGGTCGAGCTTGAACATGAGTCCACATTCCGTAATGTGTTAATAGATAGCCCACTATCTAACAGTATCAAATAATGGACCCAAAAATAAACATATAGTAATTTTGTGGACTCTAATAGTAGGTGCTAAATACGAATAATCAGTACATAATATCTGGCACAAAAATTTAATTTGTGTTATCAAATTAGTTTAATGATACTTTATAATAAAACAAAATTAGTAATATATTAATTTTTAAGTTCACAACAAGACTATTTTTTTCCAACAAAAAATAGCACCTTTGCTAAGCAAGAGAAAATTCTGGCCTTATATCTATATTTTTTTTTGTGAATATTTGTTTAACTATTTATTTTATTGATTATAGTTTTTAAAGTGTAACTGATAATGTGCAATGCTTATTTGGTGTATAACAGTTGTAAAAATAAAGACTCAAAATATCATTTACTTTTGGTACATTAATTTTAAACACTCAAAATTTAAACTTTTATTAATAAGTATCCTAGGCTTTGAAATATATAATCAACCAATAAAAAAAAATCATACGGATTTTCACACACAAAATTTTATTCACACATTTATTTATAAAGATACTAATATTTGGTGCACTTAAAAAATTACTTTGTTTGAACTCTTGTTCTCTCATTTTGTTTCAGAATAAAGAGTGAAAAATAATATATAAAGGTTAAATGGGAATCATGGTTTCTTTCTACCAATTTTTGAATTCACTCGTCTATGTTAACTTTACCAGAAAAATTTTGTAATGATTTTCTTTTTCGCTACTCTTAAAACATAATGTTCTATATGCGAGCAATATCAAAAAAAAAAAAAAAAAATGTTCTATATGCGAGCGAACAGAATAGCATAATCATACAATCTTCTCTTGCCTTGATTAACCATACATGTTTTCCTTTTCTTTTACGGTCAAATATTACATTCAAAAGTTTGAATTAAATTTTTTCTTATGCTTGCTATGGAATTTCTGCTTCAGTTAAATATTGATATGGATTTTGTTGAATTTCTTCAATTGATGTAAAACTTGGGCGCACTTTTTCTATAAAAATACATTTATTGAAGCAAGTATTACTTATAAGTGGCTCATACATCTTTAAACTCTAACGGTGCAACTCTGTGTTGCAACAGTAATTTAAATAAAAAAATCAAGAACTCGCTGTTAGATTAGATATGCTTTTACTTTAGTGTATTTTGAGATCTCAAATGATTAAATAAGCATATGTCCATCTAAATTATTGTCTGCGGATACTTTAGATATGTTTGGTTTAATTTTTTAGAAAATATATTTCAAAGAAATTGTCTCAAAAGAAATCGATTTAAACCTGCATTTATTTAAATATTTTTTCATATAAAAATTACTCAATCATCGGATTAAAAGAACTCTATATGAAAGAGTTACCGAATAACACAACCGATCAAAAGAAAATTCAAATACACATAAAAAGTATAGAAACTTACCCCCCCCCCCCCCCCCCCCCCCCCCAAAAAAAAAACTTGAGTAAGTTGAAGTATACCTGACTTAAGATGAAGTATTGATCTGACTGTCCACCTGCAATTGTTTTTCAAACTATACGTGCAAGAAATTTATTTCCATAAACTTAATGGGTGTGGCTAAATTGGAGTTCAAAAACACTTTCTCACCGGTGAGAAAGTGTTTTGAACCTGCTGCAGCATGTTAGCTATCGATTTTTTTACCTGATGCAGTAGGTAGCCACTGGGAGAAAAAAAAATTAAAACAAATATTTTTTATTTAAAAAATAAAATTATATAAAATTATTATAATAAAAATTAGAATAAAAATTTTATCTTTTTTTAAAAAAGTGGGAACCATCGGTGGTGCTTGAACAAATTACCTATTATAATAGGTTGGTTAACAGGAAGAAAAAAAACATTTTTTTTATTAAATAAAATTATATAAAAAAATTTGAACAAAATTATTTCTCTTATGCTCCACCGGGAGAAAAAAAATATTTTTTAATAATTTTTATATAAAATTAAATGAAATTATATAAAAATTATTAAAAAATATTCAACCACCAGTGGTGCTTGAATAAATTACCTACTATAATAGGGTGGTTAACTAAGAGAAAAAAATCATTTTTTTATTAAATGAAATTATATAAAAATTATTAAAAAATATATTTTTTTTCTCCTGGTAAAGCATAAGAGAAATAATTTTGCTCAAATTTTTTTATAGATTTCATTTAATAAAAATTTTTTTTTTTTCTCCTGGCTAACTAACCTATTATAATAGGTAATTTGTTCAAGCACCACCGGTGGTTCCCACTTTTTTTAAAAAAAAGAAAATTTTTATTCTAATTTTTATTATAATAATTTTATATAATTTCATTTTTTTAAATATTTTTTTCTCCCGATGGCTACCTGCTGCAGCAGGTAAAAAATCGATAGCTAACCTGCTGTAGCAGGTTCAAAACACTTTCTCACAGGTGAGAAAGTGTTTTTGAACTCCACTTTAGCCACAGCCAAACTTAATAGCAATCACATAGAGATAACTAATCAAAGAGGTTTAGCTCAGTTGATTAAGCATGATGCGTGAGTATTGTAAATCTCTTGATACTATCTTCAATTCCTACGGATAAAAAAAATTAAAATGAAGATAGGAGATATCAAAATGTGCATGGGGACGGCAATAAATGGCTTTAAGAAAGATGTGCTTTAATCTTTAGTTGATCCATAAGATAGTACTACTAAGTATATAACGAGTTTCAAGTTAGTTTTAAGTACCTTAAAAGACAATTGCTTTCGGCGTACATTGTAATCATATCCTTTTATTTAATAACTATAAAATATATTGAATCTTTGGATGTTTTTAAGATATTAAATATATTTATTTTTATTTAATATTTTCTTTATGAAACATTAAAATTTTTGTAAAAAAAAATTATAACATTGCTAGTTTTAATTTGTTGGAGTACAACTGTGAAGGTAAAGTTTCACATTGGATATAAATGGATAAGTTGAACAACATATAAGTGTAAAGACTTGCAAACCTAATGCCTTAAAATTTTGTATTGAAGGTTAGGGATGACAAAACGGACCGACCCGCCCTGACCCACCATTGACCCGCCAAAAACGGGTTGACCTGCCTCGCCCTGACCCACCATTGACCCGCCAAAACGGGTTGGCCCGCCCCGCCCACATAAGAAAAGTGGGTTAGAAATCCCAGCCCGTGCCCATTTATGGCTGGTTGGCGGGCCAACCTGCCAACCAACCAAAAAATCAAAAAATGAAAAAATATATAATAAATATATTTTAATTAATTTTATCTTTTATTAATATTAAATAATAAATACTTATTAAAAAATTAAATATATTACCTTAAAATTTGAATAATAATTTATTTAGACCAAAAATATATTAAATAAATATTAATAATGTATGTATAAAATATAAAAATAAATATAAAATTTATTATTTTTTTATTAAAAAAAAACGGGTTGGCGGGTTGACCCGCTCCGACCCACCCTCAACCCGAAACAGGTTTGTGAGTTGAAAACCTCAACCCGGCTCACCAAAAAAAATGGGCAAAACCGGGTTGACCTGATGGATCCAACCCGTTTTGCCATCCTTATTGAAGGTGGTGTCAAGTTCACTTGTGTGATGTGCTCGTAATCCATATTAGTGTAGATCTCCTTGAAGTTTAAACCCCTTTTTGTGCACAACAATTGGTATCAGAGCCGATAGTTCGACCAAGTCACCAACTCGAACAAGTAGAATGGATTGTCGATGGATCCAGGCATGGACATGGGATTGGCGGTGATACATGGAGGCCAGGCACGACTGTGGAAGAGACTCACACGGACAAGTTGAGCAACATATAGTGTCAGGTTCACTTGTGTGATATGTTCATGACACATTGGTGTAGATCTCTCAATGTCTTACCCCATAATTGATTCATTAATCACTAAGAAACAACTTCTAATTAAAATACCTTGCATAAAAAGATTAACCAGGAATAAGCACAACCACACTTAGTCATCCTACTATCCAAAACATCATTAAGATGACTGGTTGATTAGTTCATGTTTAGTACATGTTTAATTTATGGGGGACCATATATATTTATAATAATTAAAGCTATTTAGCTTAGTACTTCCTCCCGCAACAAATAGCCAATTAAAACCTTGATTTGATGTGCCCTGGGGACCTTTCAGTGACACTTTGATCTATAACGAGATGCCAAGCAAATCATCCATTGTTCACGCTCTCATTTCAGCAAAACAGAGAGAAGAAATAGTGCTTCACTTTATGATTGTACCGAACCCCATTTATCTAGAAAAGCACTTGCCTCGAGCACTATATCCAAAAAGTCTTGGCTTTCATCATCAACAAGTGGGTAGCTAATCAAGTGGGGACTTAACTCAGTAATGCTATGGAAAAACACAGAAATAATTTATTTGGAAGAGATGACTATTGTAATACTCCAACGTATAAGCAACACTACAATAATTTTTCATTTATTATTAATATATTAAATCAATCCCCTACAAATATGTATTTTGAATCATTTCTTCTGTTTCTTATTATAAAGTTCTAAATTAAAAATGTGATCTAATTCTTATTATATGATCTAATCTGAAATATTGTCTCTAACATTAATTATTTTTCACAAAAATATCTCTAATTAAAGTTAGTTCTAGAATGACGTGACAGTAAAATAAACTTAACACATTAATGTTTGTTAGTTTTGTTCACAAAAATAGTTTAAAAAAATACTAATTTAAGATGAATTTAATGCTCTCAACTAATAACTATTTTTTTTTAATTATGATAATTAGTTAATTAGACCTTATAAGTTAACAAGGACCGAAGGAGTAATTCTTTAACGTCTTGTTTTTATTACCAAATTATATGATCCTTAAAGTGACATTATAAATAGCCTTTTTTTTTTTTCAAATCTTTTGAAAAAAAAATAAAAGGGAGAGATTTGAAGAAATTAGCCCTTCGTTTTTATTGGAATGTCAACATTAACATTGTTGAGAAGTGTAAATGAGTTCTTTCAAAAAAAAAAAAAGTGTAAATGAGTTTCTATTTATAATATAGAAAAGTTAAGTACACGTTGTAATGTTGATGTCTTAGTCAATCAATTTAAACTTCAACTTCATGTTGTCAACTCAATTTTTACTTAAGTTGTCTTCTTAAGCATCAATAACTTAGTTTTTATTTGTTTTGATATTTGTAATTTATATCTTTTGAGTGACTAACACAGACGAACATAGAGTACTTTAAGCAATCAAGCACATTTATGCATCACATTAATTTAGTTAAACGTCACATAGTTCATTTTATTTTATCAAAATCTATTTCAAAACAACAATAACAAAAACTATTTAACATGTTTATTGAGAATATCAATTATATTTTTTATTAATAAAATAAGTTGAAGGAGAATTATTGGATTGCTCAAGTTGATGGTTCTCGTGATGATAATTGTCATGAAAGAAATTCATTCACGACCCTTGGTAGAAAAAGAAATGCGACTTTTCAAGGGTGTGGAAAATATAAAGAGTAATTACTAATTAATTTTACTATATATGCAAAAAAGTCTCACCCCACCACTATATAAAAGGAGTCTTTTTTGAAAATTTAATGCATACATGTCCAACAAAAGAACGAGAAATTCATAAGCAAATGAAAGACACCCACTTAAATATATAGTAGAGAATCTCTTGTAAAGTGAAAAGTGAGTGTTTATCATATTTTGTAACTTTACGGTGGCGAGATTCTTTGATTCGTAGGGTAATACACACATGAAAAAGATTTTCAATTTTCCACAAAACTTATAATCTCATTAAGAGAGTGAATACTTTGTTGGAATATTTTTGTGAATGGTAAATAAGAGGAGTTGAATCACATAAATGTGTCTCTATTATTTTCTTTTTCGTCTGTTGTGTATCTCATTATCAATCCTATGTTTATAGACTATAGAGTTTTTTTTCTAACATTATTATATAAGAAAAAAACAAAATTTGAGATATAAATATTTTAAATCTTTTATGCAATATATATTTTAAACTATTGAGATAAAAATTGATATATAAGGTCAATGTCACTTGTACTACCACATTAGTAATCAACATTGCTATGTCAAAGTCAACTAACAATAATTTATAATCAACTAACAGATGGACAAAATGCATGAAATCATGAAAATAAAGAGATAAAATATACAAGTAAGCTTGTATTTTTCAATAAAAACATTATATTTATCGATTTCTTAACTAGTTTCTTTTTTTTAGTTTCAAACTATAAATTTTTATTTTTTTTCCAATAATATTTCTCTTATGTGAAAAAATATGTAAAGTGGACATGTAAAGTGAGAAATTAAGAATATTTTATTTACTATTTAAATTAAAATAGCTTGTATTTAATCTTAACTAATTTAAATCAGTAAAAAATATATCTTTATTTTCAAACTTATCACATTTTTAATAGGTTTAAATATCTTTTTAGTCATTATAATTTAGTATTTTTTTGCTTTTCATCTTTGTATAAAAATAAATTATTTTAATCCTTATAAATTATATTTGTTTTGGTTTTCGTCCTTGTATATAAGCGAGTTTTGAGCTTTCTGTTAACTATCAAAGCAACAAAATGAGAACTGTTTGCTGACATAGCTACATGAGATGTTAATTATATGATATATCGAAAGTGATAGTGTACCAAACTATAAATGTGAATAATATTTAGAAATGGTAATGCTACCTTGAAGGTGGAAAGTTGAAACTGCCAACGTCGTTGATGCATCTCTGGGTCGGTGGGTAACCATATCATCTGTGCCTCACACACGCCTGCATGTGCATATTTAATAGCTACAAGATTTTTTATTTTTATTTTTTTAATCTGAAATTGGACCCAAAGGAAACTCTATAATCGAAAGTCAACTTATTCAAAAAAATAGTAAAGTAATAGTTAAGAAGAAACTCATATATTCACATGTACTGTTCTATTTGCATAACTAAGAAAAGAACTTCTATTACATATTTAAAAGTCACTGTACCTTTTTTTTTTTTTTTTGTTGAAAGAGAAATTTGGATGAATTGGGTCTCAAGAACTTATCATGACTAAAACATGTCCTAAGACTCAAAGAGTACTTATAGAGATATTTTTAGATTACCCATAAACAAAATTCTCATATTAACCACGGGATTCAAACCTACTTTCTTGTTAATTATGAGTTTGATTTTTAGTCCTCGACCAATTTTTGTTGCCACTAGTCACAACACCTTAATAGCTGCAAGATAGATTTCGAGCTAGCTGTAGTTTTTGGCTGTTTCTGTGTCAGGTTATCCAAGCAATGGAGTGCTGAAATGTAGCTAAGTTATAGGATGATTGCTTTTGAAGAAGTAATATGTTAGAGATTGCTTACGACGAGAATGATTTATAATTAATTAAATTAAAGAAAATAAGAATTTAAATTAAAAGAAAATGATAAAAAAAAATTAGTTTCTAGGTTTTCTAATTAGCATCCAAGAACGCAAGTAAGTTGATTTAATTCAAATGAGGGAAAACATGATTGAAGTTAAACTTCATTTTCTTTCAACAAGAATTTCTAATTTGGGTTTTTAATTCAATTTAATTTCTTATTTTTTATTGGATTTTCTAATTTATTTAAATCCTAATTCTTTATGCAATCGAACCTTTAACCTAGTTAATAACTCTAATTTTTTAGGTGAAAATTAAATATAAATAAGCATTAAGAACTGAAACACCTAATGATAGTGGTATTTAATATGACTATTCCTTTTTCTTTTTTTTGGTGAATATATGACTATTCCTATAACCCAAAAGATTGCTAGGTTTAATTTGTGTCTCAGAACACATTTATGAGATAAATTTTCTTTTATGAAATAGGTCTAAAATTTCTAAGGGTGGCCAAATCTTAAGAAGAGCACAAACATAAAGATAAGAAAAACAAAATTTTATTAAAATTCCCAAATGAAGAATCCATATATATTGCATGTTTCTCATCATATACATTGCCACTTGAAGGGTTACTATTGTCATGACCACCATGCTAAACCATGACGTCTTAACTCTTAATTAACCCTGAATAGTACTGGTACCACAAAATCTAGTATTTGTTTTGTTTAAACTGGATGACAAAATAGGGTGGCACAGTGTATTGATTTTGATCCCAACCCTTTTTTCTTCCACTCAATCACCGCAAGGTTTATTTATCACAAAACCTGAAACCTAGCTTGTACAATTCGTTTATATACGACCAAATACAGAGAGAAATGATTTACTTTAATTGTGAAAGTGAAGATGAACTTCTAGATGGGATTGTGGCCAGGTCCTCTCACCTCTGATCTTCTTGATTGATTCTCTTTTAATGCTGCATGCACACATGTGACTTTCTTCTTACACAGTATAGTAGTTCTGATTTTTTTTATATCCATTAGACTTATTATATATAATAATTAAGCTGAAGAGACCTATTCCTTGATAATTTCTTCGCAAGTACTATTGCATGTATACTTCGCGGAATCTTCAACTTTCGGGTCTTGTTAGGTTCGTAGAGCAAGCTCATTGTGTCTCTTTATAGAGATGTTAAAATAGCTTAAATTGGGTCCACATTTTTTCAAATTCTTACTCGAATTGGTCAAGGTAAACTATAGTACTATTACATTGCTGGGTTGCGAAACTGTAAGGAATTGTTGAATTTGAAAACCAAGAATTTAATTAAGAGTCCTCATCAATTTACGTCACCTAAAAGGTGATAATTCAAGGGAAAACCAACGGTCAATATTTAGGCTATGTAATTAGATACGATGCAAAACGTTTTAAAAACAAATAAAACGAGCTGAGAATGATAGAAAACAATGAGAAAGAAAAACTAGACACCACAAATTTACATGATTCACCCAAGATTGGGCCTATGTCCACGGGTAGCGACAAATTTCACTATATGAATGTGAATACAGAGGAATTACGTACAGATCAGTAGCAGAGAAACATATGAACATTCTCGCTGAATTTCTAATTTTTCACACATCTCTCTTATTGTACATTTGTACCTCACACTCTTATATTGTGTCTATCTATTTTTTTTATCTCTCATTGAATGTCGAAGACCCTATTAGAGGTAACGATTATAATAGTCACAATTGACTGTTTAAAGTTCCTGCTTTGATAAGAACCATCCTGATACTAAGAACCATTCTCACAAAGTGCAGAGATTCAAGACATTCTTCCACAAATCTCCACCTTGGGATTGACACCTCTGAACTTCTAGAAAACTAATTAGTTATGATCTGCTGCCGCCAGCCACAAAGAATTATTTCCAACAATCATAATTAAGCAAGTCCAAACAATGCATGAACTTGCCGTTAGGAACAGGCTTGGGAAACATATTAATTGAGTTATCCTTTGTACGTATTAATCTTCCGTCCAAGACTATGTGTGCGCAAAATCTTTGTTTTAGGATTGGAGCTTAACACTTGATAACTTTTTATGTTAATTGATTTATCTTGATTTTCTTTTGGTTTCTCTCACCACAAGAAAATGTTGAATTATCTATAGATTATTTCCACATATTTCAATTTGTTTATAGTAAATTGTTACCAATGGATTTATCCGTCGGTAATATAAAAATCCGTAACAGTTAAACATCATTATTGACAATGTTTCCATAGATAATTCCGTAAAAAATTTTGGCGCCTTTGATTGGGAAATTTTTTGAATAAAATTTACCCATAGATTTTTCCATCGGTAAATGGAATATGTGGGTAAATTAGAAACTTTGTAGGTAACTTTAAAAGAGAGAAAAAATAAATAAATTTAAAGACTAATTTGACCACGGGTAATGTGCTCAAATCCATAGGTAAGCTTAAAAGGATTAAAAGATGAAAATAAGTAAATAATATTAAAATACTACTAAAAGGAAATTAGGGGACCAACATTGGTTGCACAAGTGGTAGCGGCTTGTGTCCCTTAACCAAGTGGTATAGGGTTCGAATCCCGATGATGCCACTTTGGGTATGGAATAAATCATGTTGGGAGGGGAATACCCACCTTGGTGTGCACTCACGGTCCTCGACGGAGTTTGGTCATTGCTTCCAGCGATGAATAATCCGTACTAATATCATGGTCAGCAAAAAAGAAAGAAAATTAGGGTTTTTCACTTTTCACGTTCCCTATCCCCTTTCGTCGAGTCCCTCATTCTTTCAACATTCTTTACCTTGACGCAAGTCCTCCCTAGAAGAGCGTCGCACCGCCAAGCTCTACACCATAGTTTTAAAAACCGAACAGGTGATCGACCCAGTCAAGGCATTGGGTTACTGGGTCAATGGTCGAACCAGTGGATCACTAATTAACCCACATGACCCGGTCTGTATTAAAAAATCTGAAAATTTAATACCTTGTCTTAAAAAAGTAAAAAACCACATCACAAATTAATATACCATGTCACAAACTTTATACCCTGTCTTAAAAAAAGTAAAAAAACCACATCACAAATTAATATAATTCTACATCACAAGCTCATTCTTCAAGTTCAAATTCAAATTCATTGACATTCAACCATGAGGTTCTAAACTAATAAAGCAAGTTCTAAACAAATAACAAAGTTCCAACTTCCAGTGACATCCATGAGTTCAAACTTCAAACATCAAAGTCACATAACAAAGCTCACAAACATAAATAAATAAGTTCCAAACATAAGTTCTAAACATGTCCAAATTTTTTCTATGGCCAAGGAGTATAAGTTATGTCATTGTCATAATCAGGAACTCCTTCTTCATTAAAGAACTCAGAGTCTCCCATAGTAGCTTCCTCAACATTGCTTTAATTTAAATTCATGTTTTCCATGGTATTGCCTTGTGCATCATCAACATCCTCATCATCCAAATTCAAAGGACCTATGACAAAAAGTTAGATAGAAATTAGTAATTAGCAGGTAGTGATAACAAGTATGAAACAATACAATCATAATAAAAATGTATTTAAATTATACCAATATCATTTGAAATTGGTTGGATGGTCATATTTGCAAGGTCTTTACGTAATGCATCCACCTCCTCCTTGGTTAAGAATGGTGGTGACTCCTCCATTACCCAATTAGCATGGTCATCAAGTGTTTCCAAATTAATAGGATCATAGCTTTGTTGTCTTTTTTCCTAAGCACATGTACAAATATCTAAGCATATGTATTTAAATTTAGAAAGATAAACAATGAAAAAAGAATAAAAATAATAATACCTATTTTGCAACCTCAAGTTGTAACGAACAAAGACTAAATCATTCAATTTCTAATGCTCCAACCTACTTCTTCTTTTTGAATGAATGTGCTCAAATATACTCCAATTTCGTTCACAGCCTAAAGCATGACAAGTTTGGCTTAAAACACGAATAGCCAACATTTGCAAATTTGGTGCACCACATCCATAAGATGCCCACCATTGATCTAAAATATTGCATGTCGTGAAATAAATTAATAACAAATAAAGTCACAAATAAATATTAAGGAATAAGGATTACAAGTTATGAAAGTTACCTGGCATGACTGTATTTCGTTCATGCAAAGCAGCTTTCCTTCCAAAATTCAACTCAGCATTGTTGTAAATTCTCTTCTCACTAGTTAGCTTACTTTGCAATTCATCATCTCCATAAGCATATTTTTCAATGACATCCAAAAGACCAGTTGTTGTAGACATATGTTGTTCAAATTCTTCCTTATTAAAACGACAACCAGGATTTAACCAATAACCAGCAGCATAAAGATTTTTGTGAAGATGTGAATCCCAACGACAATCTAAGATTTTCAAGTAAGGCTCCACTTTTGTTTTATTTCTCTGAAACCTCTTCACCATCTATTCTCTAGCTTTATACATAGCTCGGTAAAGAAACCCCATAGCAGGTTTATCTTCACCATCAACAATACGCAACACAAGTACAAGTGGCTTAGTTAGTTTCACTATGTCAGCACATCTACTCCAAAACCCAGAGCCTAAGACTTGTTCCACAAATTGTTTTGCCTTGGCTTCTTTGGCATAAGCTGAGGTTGTCCATTCTTTAGATGTTACCATGGCTCTTAATGCATCTTTTTAAGCCAAAATACTCTGCAAAGCAATGAAATTAGTGGCAAAGCGAGTTGGAGCAGGACGGAGTATTTCCCTTCCACCTGTATGCTTTCTCATAAAAAACAATGCATAGCAATGATTATAAATATATTTAGTAATTTTTGAGGCATGTGACACAACCTCACTTACTTCCTCCAATTTTCCCATGTCTTGCAACATCAAATTTATGCAATGTATCGCACAAGGAGACCAAAACAATTTAGGAAACTCTTTTTCCAATAACCTACCAGCAGCAACATAATTTGCAGCATTATCTATAACACCCCAAAAATTTCAACCCAATAAGTATGAACGTGAGATATTTAATTAGAAAATTTTCTTGTTGGGGAGAATTGTAACGTTGTGGTTTTCCTAATTGTATGATTAAGTATTTGATTAATAATGAAAGAGCAAACTAAATTTAAATTATGTTAATTGATATAATAATTAACTTAAGTTCTATGTTTTGTTATGTGTCATAGTGTTATTGTGAGATTTTTGGAACTTTTAGGTGAGTTCCGTAAGTTGTAGAAAAAGGAAAAAAAAAAAAATAAGAGAAGGGGGTGTCCTTAGAGGATGGGTGGCTACAAATAACAAAACTTCAAATTTTATCCAAAGCTTAACGTGTAAAAGCTTCTTTCTCCCCTCATTCTCTTCATTTTCCAGAAGCTCTCTTCTCTCTTTTTTTCTTCTCCTGGCTGAGGCACCCTACAAGGGAGGAGGAGGCCATTGTTGAAAGCTTAGAAGCTTTGCATGCAAGTCTAGTGTTGTCCCAACATCCTCTCTACCTTGTCTTCTACTCTCCTCTTCCTTCTGCTGCCAAGCATCAACAAAGGTGAGGGGGACTTTTTGTGGATTTAAGCTTTGTTCTGCACATATGGTTGAGGGTTAGGGGTCTCAACCCCATCTTGTATGCATGCCTCTTTCTTGGCTGTTGTGTGTATTTGTTTGAATGCTTGAATGTGAAAAGTTGATGAAATGGGTTGAAACCCTTGGCAGTGGCTGTGTGAGTGCATGTCCTGGCCTTAGTGTTGTTTTTGTTCTTTTGAAATTGAGTGGGAAGGCCCTTGGAACAAAGGAACCCATGCCCAATTTTCATAAAATTAATTGATGAAGGTTGCATGATTAAAACAAACCCCAAAATAATATAACAGTGACTGTTAGGTTCGAGTGTCCCGGGACAGCTCCCACGATTTTGTGATTTTTGGAAGATCTAACCGTTGGTTTTTTACCAAATTTGTTTTAAATGAAAATAGACACAAAAAGGAACAACTTTTATTTTGACACCATGGAAATAATAAAATCTCGTCTTGAAGTTCATCCGTGGATTTCAAAATGGCTATCCTGTTTTCAATTTTCCCTGGAACATGTCTCGATTTTTCTCAAATTCCCACGTGTGTGCTTAATGTTTCTTATTCATTTTTGAACCATTAAAAATTAGACAAAACAATATTTTGAACAATATAAATTACAAAAAGTATCATGTCCAATTTCTAAATTAACTTTTTAAAAAGAAACAGGGCAAGGGTTTCTGAGCTCTGTTTTGAGTCTGAAACTTAGGCTGTAAGAAACAAATTTACTGGGAACAATAGGAAAAGAATTTGGGGTCAAAGATTACCTTTTTAGAAATATAAAGATGTTACATTTCTACTATAAAAAGTTCAGCTCAAAACACGTTTGGGAAGTGGGAGAAATTTACATTTCTTTGAGCTATGTTCAGTGAGCACTCAAAATCCAGGGCTGCTGACTTAGAAAATTTTATAAAAAAATTTCTAGATGTTTATTTTATAATTGGAATACCTTTATGTAAACTATATTTCAAGAGTTTCGATTTGATATAAAAAAATTTAAATTCCGAAGTCATTTGCTTGTATCAGTGAAAGCTCACATTCAGTACTGCCAATGAAAATTTGACTAAATAGTCAAATGTAATTGTTAACACTTGTATTTTTATAACTTTACCTTCAATTAATATTTTGATTCTGTGAGATAATGGATAGAATACAACCACTATTATGATTGATTCATTCAAGTCTCAGGGAGGAAAACCTTGAGTATTTGATATTTGAAAGTGTAATTTTCTCTGTTTTGGTGATACGGTCTGTTGACTATAGTTTGAATCTTGTGGTGAAATTGTTTGTTGGTGTGATGTGTTTACAAGACTTGACGTGAGTACTTGTAATAACTAGAATTAATTTCTAGTGTCAATAGCAGGATTGCTATTCAAAGATAAATATCTTTCTTTTACCAAATCATAAGACATTTGAGAGGGTAAAGAATATATAAAACATAATCAAATTGTCCGAATCGTGGTGAGAACCGAAAGGAGGAAGGAACCTCCAGCGCCAAGTCGTGTGAAACGGTTGAATGAATGTGTTCGTGGACAAAAGCTTGAATGGACAATTGTGAAAGAGGTTGTGTGGGGGCTTTAACTGTGGTGAGCGATATGCTCGTGAGGAATGGGGTCGAAATGTGTGACCACTGTGGTGGTGGAGAGTGGATCTCCGTATGGTATGTCGGGGACATACATTGTGGAAGACCGATGTTCAGTACCTTTGGCAATGAGCCCACAACAACCTATAAGAGATGAACCCGGTGAGAGGGAGTGGTTGAGGAGTCAGTCCTTAGAGATTGGATGACCTCACAGAGTGGTACCTGAGGTGTGCTCGCTGACTTGCTGTTTCTTGGGGATCTGGCGCCGAGTTTGTGGTCGTGCTTCCACAGTGCCGACTTGGCAATCCCGATAAATGCGAGGCACAACTGTGTTGGGGAGAGCCCTGTCATTGTACCATGGTGAAGGATGTACTCCCAGCAAGTCATCCAACTTAAATATGTGTAAGACCACTGAGTTCTGGGAGTTCCCGTGGCGGCTGGCCAGTGTGAAATAATTTACAAGAATAGTTGTGGAAACGAATAGGTTTCAGGTGTGACCGTTAGAGAACCACATCATGGTGCTAGTAGGATTGTGTGTGTGACTGTCAAGTCGTTTTGTGTGTATTGCTTGATGAAACAGAGAGTTCACCCTCTGTTTATTTTTCTTTTAGGAACATGTGGCAGTACCTGTGGATGTCATAAAGATGTTATCTTCACCAGCTTCGTCACTTTTCGTTTGGAGGTTGGTCTAACATGCAGGGTTGGGTTTAGAGATGACTGCTCTGAGACTAGGTTTTCCCTTTTTATGTATTTGAATATGGGTAGACTTGGGTTTCAGATTTGTGGTATGTACATTCAGCTTTCGTACTCTATTACCCTATGTATTTGGAATACCCTTTGGAAATGTACATGTTACTATTACTCTGGAAAATATTTGGGTTATGAAAATCTCTATTTCATGTATATATGTATATTTTATAGCTAAAGCTATTTACTTTATTAACTTCATAGTTTTTGGAAAAATTAAAGTTAGTTAACATGCCTATTGAATTAAAATAAGTTTAACAATGAGAATATATGTAAACCTGGATTTAGGGTGTTACATTATCCGTCACTATGTGAACTATATTTTCAGGACCAACATATAACACAACATCCTTGAAAAGCTTAAACAACATATAAGCAGATTTAGAAGCATGAGAGGCATCAACAAATTTTAGAAAAATAGTTCCTTTAGGACAATAAACCAAAAAATTGATAAGAGTTCTCCTTTTCCTATCAGTCCACCCATCTGCCATAAGAGTACAACCAGTTTTCTTCCAAATAGAACAATAATCCTCCACAACCTTCTACGCATCATCAACCCACCTATTTAACAAAATACCATGAATAGTGTGCATGCTTGGAACCTTGTATCCTGGACTCATGCTACATAGAGCATCAACCATAGGATAGAAATAAGCTGAATTAGCTACATTAAATGGAACAGATGTATCAATGAACCATTTAGCAATAGCAAGGTCACAGTTTTCTATGACTTCTTTAGTTTGCAACACACATTTCAAGGTAGGTTGATCTCCTGGATTGGTTCTAGGCTGAAAATAATTCCTAATGCGACCACTTGTCTTCACCTTTTCAAATGCAAAAGCTCTTGATTGTTCCACTTCTATTGGCACTTCACTACCCTCTTGGTAGGTGGATAACAATCACCATGTTCTTCTTGAATTTTTCTTTTCTTGCTCCTATTTTCATCAAGATTTTGTTTCATTTGATAACGAACATCTGCAGGCACCTTCTTGCATATTTCAACTTGACCTTTTTCCCCAGCCAAGTGACCCTTGAACCTATTAATTCCACCTCCCCTAACAATTTTATCACAGTAAATACACATCATAACACTTTTCTTACCCTCCTCAATCATCTTACAATGTCCCCAAGCTATATCTGTCTTCCCTCTAATATGCCTTGAATTTTGAGTAGAGGCTTCTTGGGATGTTGGTGTTTCACCAGACGCCATCTCTGATACAATTAAAGAAAAAAAGAAAAACTGCACTTCTTTAAAAAAAAAAAAATCACAGTATCAAATTACCTACACTTCCTTAAACAGAATTCACAAGCATAGAATCATAATGTCAAGTAGCTACACTTATATAAACAGAATCACTACTCATAAAACATAATCGCAGTAACAAATACACAAAGTTACAAGGCATTGTCTTTATATCAAGTTGGATAAATAAAATCACTGATAAAACAGAATCAGGGGAATAGAAGCACAAAGCAAAAGAATTGGATTAATGCAAAAAAAAAAAATTGAATTCACAAAGCATAGAACATAATCACAGTAACAGAAAAAATTGGATTAATACAAAAAATTGAATTCACAAATAAAGAACATGTACTGCGCGTCCAAGTGGTGACCAAGAAGGTTGCAAATGCAAGGAAGGAGGAAGAAGCCACAAGTCACCGTGGTTTGATGGTGGTCAAAGGTCGAAGGAGGAAGGAACTCAGACTCGAACGAAGGAGCCACGACCAACCAAATCACAAGTAGCCATGAACCAGATCACGAAGGTCAACAGACGTCACGAACCTGGTGGTTTGGTGGCCGGAAAGCGACGTCGAGGTGGTCGGAGCCTCAACGGCGTCGTGCTTGATGGCGAGGACCTTAGGGTTCCTTTCTCAGCTTCAGAGAGTCACGATTCACAAACGTTGGTGCCGACAGCCCACTGCCCAAAGCCAGACGCAATACATGCTTTCTATTTTTATTTTTTTTTAGTCGTTATAAGCAAAACAACATCGTTTTGACCAATTTAGAGGGAAAAAAAAAGGATTGTGACCCGGTCTGGGTCCTCAAAATCCCGCGGGTCTCCGATTTAACCACAGTTCACATCGGTTCGCACTGGGTCTCATCGGGTTGATAACATGGCTGATCTGATAGCCGACTCGACCCGGTCAGACCTCCAAGTCGCGGTCAAACCGGTCCGACCAGTCGAGTCGGTCCGGTTTTTATAACTATGCTCCATACTACCACTTGTGTCAGCGCCCTTGTTGCTTTTTCATCTCCCCTCATTCTCTCAACATTGCCACTCGTGTTTGCACCTTAGCCACCCTCTTCCTTGTTTGTGAGTCCTCCCCGAAAAAGTGCCATTAAGGTGAACTATTTTATTTTATTTTTTTATCAATTGGGTCCTTGAACTTGTATTAGTTTTTTAATTAGGTCTTTCTGTCTAACTGTCGTTACGGAAAATTTACTTATGAGTCAATTGTGTGAGTTTGCAGTAAGGTTGTTGTAGGGTAAAGCTTGAATAAGCTTGTGAAGGAATACTTAGGTTGAGTGGACTTGTAGAGCTGAGAATATTAGTTGAAGAACCCATTGAGAATACTAGGTTTAGAACCTGTAGAAGCGATAATATTGACCCTAGGATAGGTGAGAATACTTAGTATAGACCTGCAAAGGTGATGACAATACTAGATTTAAGGACTAAGTAGGTCCTATGATTAATTTTCTATACTAACAATTAGACAAAAGAAACTAATTAAAAAATAAATACAAGTTCAATGACCCAATTGAAAAAACAAACAGTTTAGGAACTTAATTATAAATTGACAAATAGTTTTGGACATGTAGAGTAATTTAAATATATTTAAAGATTGAAGAAAAAAAATGAAACTCAAAAGATTGCATCCAAATAGTGTCACCTAAGCTGTGCTAGTTGTGTCTGTATTGGAGTGGACGCTAACCTTTTGACTCTAGAAACCCTTTTCTTATAGGGGGCGTTTGGTATGGGAGAAGTTTTTACGTGCCAGGGAATCATGAATCATGAATCCTAGGAATGATGAATCTTGGAAATTAATAAAATCTATTTGGTTAGTCATAAATAGTCTTGTGAATATTTATATAAGTTACCTGGGATCAAAGAGTTATGAGGTATTTTTACCCGTTACTTTAATTATTTACTGCATTAAATAATCTAATAATAAAGAGTAACGTGATATTTTTACTGCCGTAAAAAAAATTAACTCGGAAAAGTTAGATTCCCACCTCCCCTAACGAGAATGTTTTTGCGGGAAAGTGACTTAAAAACTATTTACGGGAATCATAGTTTCTTGGGAATATTTTTTTTTTAAATGTGTACCAAACATGGGAAAATAAGGTGGCGTTTACTTACAATTCTGTTTTCTGTTTTCAGTTTTTAATTACAAAACTGCCACCTTGTTTTCATTTTGTTTTCTGTTTTCTAAGATTTGTACAGGAAACAGAGAAAACAAAAAAAAGTTATTTTCAGTGTTTTCTGTACAAATCTTAGAAAACAGAAAACAAAATGAAAACAAGGTGGCAGTTTTGTAATTAAAAACTGAAAATAAAAAATAAAAACAGAAAATAGAATTGCAAGTAAACGCCACCTAAATTTCCCAACTTAGGATTTCTGAAAAACTAAAAATTTCCCAAACACTCCCATAGTGTAATAAAATTAAAGTGAGATACCACAAATCACTGTCAACACCTTCCCTTCAATTAGTTAGAGGCTTTCGGTCATGAGAATTGAGAATAGAGGCGATGGGAGTTGTGCTGCGCATCTGGGGCCTGGTAAATATAGAGCAACGACACTACAACTATGGGCATGGCTCGAGCATGTCTCAGCCTCTTACCAACATTCTCTCCAAAAAAATTTTGGATTGAATTAAAAAATTCATGAGTAACAATGACCCTCAACTATAAATAAACTAATATAAATCTTTTTATAAAATTTCATAATTTATTACACAGATAATATAATTAAGATTTATTGGTGTACGTACTCTTCGTCCATCTTTTCATCGCATCCACTTTTTGTTTTAATCTGTGTCTTAGTTGTTATAACGAAGATACATAGGGATACAGTTTTACTTCTAGAAATTAATAATGTTTGAGAGTGATATTGATACCTAAAGGCTGTTAGCAATAATTGTACTTTCTTCCCGTTAAACAAGCAAGAACATTTACTTTCTCTCTATCTCTCTCTTTTTATCATATTATTTCGGCTTAATATCAATTTGATTCCTTATTCTATTAAACATGCTCAATTAAGTTTTTTTTTTTTTTTTTGAATATGCAATTAGCTCTTTTAATTTTTTAATTTTATTCAATTGGATTCCTTTATTTTTTGAGTATGCAATTAGGTCATTTAATTTTTTATTTTTATCCAATTAAGTCCTATCCGTTAGGTCCGTTAAGTATATTAGACTTGACGGAAAGAACTTAATTGGATAAAAATAAAAAACTAAAGAATCTAATTGTATACTCAAAAAACAAAGAGACCTAATTGAATAAAATTAAAAAACTAAAAAACCTAATTACATATTAAAAAAATAAAAAAAACCTAATTAAACATATTTAATAAACTAAGATACACTACTACAAAAAAGACATTTAACATCGGTTATTAACCGATGTTGTATCGAACGATGTTGAAAGTGGACAACTTTCAACATCGGTTGTTGAACCGATGTTAAAATACAATACAACATCGATTCGGAGCACAAGCGATGTCAAAAGGATGCCCACATAGTGAAAATTATGTGTTGAAAACAACATCGATTTTTGCCAAAACCGATGTTGTTAGGTGACTAACAACATCGGTTATCCCAAAACCGATGTTGTTTGTGCCAGAATAGTCAAAATATGTGTTGAAATCAACATCGGTTATGGCAAAAACCGATGTTGTTAGGTGACAAACAACATCGGTTGTCCCAGAACCGATGTTGTTTGTGCGCAAATAACATCGGTTATGGTCAAAACCGATGTTGTTTGTGCACTAACAACATCGGTTTTTACCATAACCGATGTTGTTTATGCTGTTTTTTTTTTTATTAGCGTTCTGTTTTAGATTGAACCAAACCTGTAATTTCAAAAAAAAATCCAGACCAGGCAATTTGTATAATTAATAATCAATTATCTATGCTTTATATTGTTATAAATAAAATACTAATTAATGTATAAACAAACATTAAGCAATATATCCAATATACAAATAGAATCCATTAATAAGCTAACATTCTACTAATTTGTTCAGTGCTTCATTTCTAACTCTCAAAAAGTGTCGTGCCCACTGAATGCGAATATCTTCAATTGTCGTTGCCTCCAATGGTTGAGAATCGCAAAATGTCTACATCATATATAAACAAATGTTAGTTAATCACATCGAATATTAATAGTTATAATAAATGAAACATGTTAAAGTAAACAAATATATTACCGTTTCCCAGTTATCCTTGAATCCCCCATGGATGATGGTCCACATCCAATGCATGACATAATAGCCACACTCAGTGCCTCCGCTTTGTAGATTACACTAAATTCAATATGAAATTTAATAGTGTTTAAGTCAAATTATTGTAAAAAAAAAAAAACTAAGTAAACATTTTGGATATTCAAACATTGGTTAAATTACTTACTTTTACATTTATCCAATCAATTTTCTTCGATTTACTTGGATGGTTACCTTGCAAGGCCTTTAAAGCACTGGTTAATGAAACATGCAAATATAAGTGTAAGACCAAGATATTCATGTATAATAGGTTCCATACAATCAATTTGTTACAAATTTAAACGTACCCTATAACTGTGGCTTTGATGTCTACATCGGGCTTCTTGTGTAGGGAACAAAACCAGACAACAACATTGGACCTAGGACAAATAACCAGGAGTTGCCAATGTTGGCTGCATTGGAAAATAGTTATTAGTAACAATGCAATCATTATTTAAATGCATTTAGTAATGAAATTTTACTTACTTATTTAAGTAAGCTCCTAGGTAGACTTCTTTTTGAGATTCCTGTATCCATCTTTGAATGTAATTTTGAGCATGATCTCTCGTATTCCCTGATCTCTGTATGCTCTGAGGCTCAAGGAGTCCATAGACAGAACCATGCTCGAATTCCATACATAAGTCATTCAAAAACCTATTTTTGTTCAAATAAATGTAAATTGTTAATCACTTACAATTAAATAGGTAATTGACCTAAAATTAAAATGTACTTACGTCATCCACAACTGTATAATACTGATATTAAGATATTGATTGCCACTCAATATCTCCCCAACATCACTATGATTTATGTAGATGGGGAACTGTTCATTATGCACCCCAAACAAGCTCGCATCCCACGACACCTGGAAAGGATGTCTGAATAGTAACAGGCTAACCTGTACCAAATTTAGTAATGGATCATCATTAGGGACCGACCTATCATGAGGTTCAACTGGTTCCTTTGGTCTCTGTTTACAATCCTACACAATTAATAAATACAAGTTACTTGTAGTCAACAATTTATTCTATTCAATTGTATTGATTATACCAAAAAATAAAATCAATTAAAGAAGCTACCTCCCGTGCTACCTCCCATGAAACAGGCTTCACAAGATGACTCGGCCATGCAATAAAGGTGTTGAGGGCGTCCCCCACTAATTGAACCTCATCAGTCGGTAAAGGGACTCGAGCAGTAGCATCTAGAACCTCTTCAACCCCCACCTTGACCATATCATCCGTCAAACACGTGTGGTGTATGACTGAAGCCCCATGATAAACTCTCCCAATGGCCACCAAGCGGGGAGGATGCTCATCAACATAGAAGCCACACTGTTCAGCTGTTGTGTCAGTGCCAGGCTCCTCCCCTGAGGGATGAATATCAGTACCAGCACAACTCCCCTTCGTGCTAACACGGGCACCGGAAGGAGCTACATATGGGTGAACATGCTCAGGCGGCTGCTGCGAGGTCATCTGGCTCAACTCTATTAACAATTCTCTCTTAAGCTCATCTTTAAACTCCTCTTTTAACTGCTCTTTAAACTCCTCTTTTAACTGCTCTTTAAACTCCTCTTTAAACTCCTCTTTAAACTCCTCTCTGAAGCTCTCTTTCAAGCTCTCTTTCAACGAAGCCACAAGCTCTGCAGTGATGGATGAAGAAGTATGCGAGCCACGTGATAGTGGTCCAAAGTAATGGTTAATGGTCACACCATATCCAGCAGCACGAACACGACCACCGTGCTCCGGTCGACCAATAGCAGTGGTCAGTATATCCTGACGTCCATGGGGAACAAAGGTACCCTGTATGCACTCCTCCTCTAGGGATCCTACAAGCAAAAAAAGATAAAGGAGTCAACTTCTGTTGTTACTATATGTAGTTACATTTTAAGCTGCATAATAACTTACAATCCTATCAGCAACATGTTGTGCTGCCTCAGATGTCATCTGCCCAGAACGTTTTGTACGGGCCTTCTTCCACTTCACATGTCGTTTAATGGGAGATGGAGGATCAACTACACTTGTACTCCCAGATTCAGCAGCTTCAGACTGTTTTATCTTCATCTTCTCGGCCATCATGTTTTCCTCAAGCCATTGATAACCCCCACGAGACATTACATGTGGCATGTTGTTCTGTTTCTGGATTTCTTGAGCCTTCTGTCTGATTTTCTGTGAATAATAAGACATACTTTCAGCAAAATAATTAATCAAATTTTGATATAGACAAATTAAAAAACATTGCCTACAACTTACCTGCCAAGCAGAAGTATTACGGCTGGCTTTAAATTCCCTCCACATGTCCTTCTTAATGCCAAATTTTACACAAGGAATCTCATCATCATCCTCATCCTCATCTACCTCTTCCTCCTCATCACCCTTCTTTTTTTTAAGTGCATATTTCCTTGTAAGGTCTGCCTTAAACTGCCTCCATCTTGTTCCCACATGGGAAATAATTTTCCTCTTAGCCTTGGACGCTTCTGGAATATCAAATTGTTCCTTCAACAGAGAATCATATGTAACAGTCAATGACAATAATATGCAAGTTAAATACATACAATTACTATAACATAAAGAGATTATTGCAAATACCAGAATGTCCTCCCAAATCATGTTCTTCTTTGTTTCCGGCACATGGTGCCAATCTTGATATGTAATATCAACCCTGTCTCGGGCAGCAATCCCCAAATAGGTCCTGAAATGTGATCTATTTGGACCTGAAGCTTTCCCAGTTGCAGGATCGACATCAACTCGTGGCTTCTCCCCAGACAAGCGTTTAGCAGTGAATTGTTTGAGTCGTGTGGATTGTCTAGTCCTCCTGGACGTAGACTCAGAAGGAGCTGATGACTCAGGATGAGGGGAACCTGGTGGTGTACCCATGTGCCTGTTCAAACAAACAAAAAATTAAGTGTTATTTGCAATTGTACAAAGTTTATAAATTGTAAATGGAGATAAAAAATAAGTTGACAAAATTATTCAACTATACAATAACATAGACATTACTTATATATAACATGGTTAGGTAGGAATGTTCTCCCATAAGCCTTCATCATGATCATGACGATTTGCGTGTACGCCATCCTCCTCATTTTCTTTAATGATGGTAGGCATGCGTGTGTAGAAAGAGGGAGGCTCACAAATATCAAGTGTTGAATCATCATTTTCATGAATAACACCGCTGGTTCTTCCTTGTAGAACCACTGACCACCTTGCATTACAGGGATCTTCGACATAAAACACTTGTTTTGCTTGTTCTGCCATGATGAAAGGCTCGTCCTTATAAGCAACCTTTGTAAGGTCTACAAAAGTGAATCCCAAATCATCAGTCTTCACACCGGTGTTGCTATCAACCCAATTACACTTAAAAACAGGCACTTTGAAAATAGTATAATCAACCTCCCAGATTTCTTCAATCACTCCAAAGTAAGACATGGACCCCAATTTGGGGTTGTTATCTTTTGCACTAGAAAAGTGTTCTGATTCAGCCCGAAGACTAACCCCACTGTTTTGAACTGTACTCTTGTCATCTTGTGACTTCGTGTAGAATGAATACTTGTTGATATCATATGCCTTCCAAGTTGGAACATTTAGCTTAGGCCCATTTGCTAACCACTTTAACGTTTCAGAAGGATCATCAAGAGCAAAAATGGTGTCTTTAAACCAGTTTAAGAAAGTTTTGTTATGCTCAATCAACACCCGATTCTTGTTCATTTTTGGGTTACTTGCCTTCACAAATTCTTTGTGTGCATTTATGTATGGGGTCACCTCATCGGTATTATTCAATATATACAAATGTGCTTCATTCAGTGCCTTGAGACCCATGGTTACAACAATTAACCCTCGTGTACCCTTACCTCTCACTCTATTCTTGTGACGAGACTCAGGAACCCCGACAGGTTTCGTCTTCTCCATGTACTCTGAACAAAACTCAATAGCTTCTTCTGCAATGTACCTTTCAACAATGGATGCCTCAGGACGGTATTGATTCTTCGTATACCCTTTTAAGATCTTCATGTATCGCTCAATTGGGTACATCCACCTTAAATAAATGGGTCCACATAATCTAATCTCCCTCACTAGATGAACAATTAAGTGAACCATGATGTCAAAAAATGAAGGAGGAAAATACATCTCCAACTGACACAAGATAATAGCAGCCTCATTTTCCAAGTCATCCAACTTTACAGGGTCAATTACTTTGCTACATATTGCATTGAAGAATAAGCACAGGCGAGTTATGGCAACCCTGACTTTGTTAGGCAAGATGTTTCGTATCGCCACGGCTAGAATTTGTTGCATCAAGACGTGGCAATCATGAGACTTTAAGCCAACTAATTTGAGATCCTTCATCGATACAAGACTCCTTACATTTGAAGAGTATCCCTGTGGCACCTTAACATCCCGTAGACACTGACAAAAACTTTTTCTCTCTTCTCTGGACAAAGTATGGCATGCTGGGGGCAAATATGTTCGTTTACCTTCTGACCTTGGATGTAACTGCTCACGTATACCCATCTTAACCAAATCTTGCCGAGCATTCAGACCATCCTTTGTCTTGCCTTTAATGTTAAGAAGCGTGCCGATTAAACTATCACACACATTTTTCTCCACATGCATAACATCTATACAATGTCTAACATCTAGATCGGACCAATATGGAAGATCAAAGAATATCAACCTCTTCTTCCATATTTTTTTCTCACTTGCATCCTTCTGTTGAGTCTTCCCAAAGATATTTTGGATTTCCTCCACCCGCTCATAAACCTGCTTTCCAGTCAAAGGTATCGGTGCACTTACATCCTCTTGTCTTCCATTGAAAGCTTTTTTCAATCGCCGATACGGGTGATATGGTTTGAGAAATCTTCGATGCCTAGTGTAGACTGTCTTTCTTCCATGCTTGAGTTGCACGTAGCTTGTGTTTTCTTCACATATAGGACATGCGTGATGCCCCTTAACACTATATCCACTCAAATTCCCATATGCTGGAAAGTCATTAATGGTACAAAATACCATTGCACGCAACTTGAAGGTTTCCTTGCGATTCCCATCAAAGACATCAACCCCTTCGTCCCACAACTTTGTCAAGTCTTCAATCAACGGACTTAGATAAACATCAATGTCATTTCCTGGCTGTCTTGGACCCGAAATCATCATAGACAACATAATGTATTTTCGCTTCATGCACAACCAAGGAGGCAGGTTGTAAATTACTAGCAAAACAGGCCATGAACTGTGGTTAGTACTTAAGTTACCAAAAGGATTCATTCCATCGGTAGCAAGTCCAAGCCTAAGGTTTCTTGACTCTTCCCCGAAAACTGGAAACAAATGATTAATATTGTCCCACTGGGGAGAATCAGCCGGATGCCGGAGCCATCCATCACATTTTCGACTATCTGCATGCCATGTCAGGTTTTTTGCGTCATCTCCATTAGCAAACAATCGTTTAAACCTTAGAATTATTGGAAGATACCAACACACCTTTGCTGGGGACTCTTTCTTTGTGCTTTCATCACTACCACACGCATCATCCTTCAATTTGTACCGTGACACTCCACACATGGGGCATTTATGCATATGTTCAAACTCATTTCTGTACAATATGCAATCATTAGGGCATGCATGTATTTTCTGATACTCCATACCCACCGGACACAGTATCTTCTTTGCCTCATAGTTATTTTTCGGCAACGTGTTATTTTTTGGAAGCATCATTTTCAACACCTCAAGCAAATCAGTGAAGCTTTTATCACTCCACCCATATCTTGCCTTCAAATTTACCAAACTTAACACCGCTGACAACCGTGTGAAGTTGTTGCACCCTAGATACAAAGGCTTCTTCGAATCACTTTCCAATGCATCATACAAAGGGGCATGTGCTTGATGAAAAGACTCTTGTCCAACATCTCGGATCATATCCTCTAATCGATCTCCCATTTCAACATCAACAACAGACTCAGTTTGGGACACCGTCGGCATGTCTATGAATTCACCATGCCATATCCATCTTGTATATGTTTGAAGAATCCCGTCACAGAGAAGATGTGTCCTTATGTCGTCCACGACATGTCGTCTCCCATTCAGACAGTTAACACAAGGACAATAATATTTCCCCCCCCCCCATATTTGGTGAATTTTGTTGAGCAAATTCCAAAAACTTTTCAACCCCATTCTCATACTCCTCAGTGATGCAAATAGCTTTCATCCAACTTCGATCCATCTTTCCTTTTCTGTGATACTCACAAAATTATATCATGCATGACGATCTCACTTTTTCATAAAGGTGTGGCCCTATCCCATTCAGGAAGACATTTTTTATACTTAATTTGTACGTAGAGGTTAAGTCTCTTTTGTTAAATTTGACGAAATTTCGGCAGCATTTCGCATTGATCTCCAAGTACACGACATGAAAGCAGTGACATCAATTCCACCACAATCAAGTATGCACTTGGAGAACAAAACGAAATACACTAAACCGAAATTTTGTCAAATTTAACAAATGAGACTCAACCTCTACGTATGAATCAAGTATAAAAAATTGTGTCTTCCCAAACTGTCCAAACAGACAATTCAAGATTCAATACAACGATTAATCCAAACTTTCCGTATTAATCATTGTATTGAACCTCAAACGGGAAACTAAGGTTCACTCAAAATGCTTAACTTGCATATAAAATAATACTCATTAATTACACAAACAACTTATACAGCATTATTATAATTGTAACAAGCACGGAAGTGTTACAATGAGATACATACCTGAAAAGATGCTCACTAACAATAACAAATAATGCGGTGATGACGGTGGACACGACACAATCTCTGAAGGACAAGAACAACACCAACACAGGTACTCAATGCTCACTGCCTGTAGGTTAAGTTATTACAAAAATTATCATAATTATGATAATCATAATTATCGCAATAGAAATATTAGTTACAATGACAATTACATTTAATACACTTCAAACAGATGATAGGAAGCATACAATTCATAGATGACTGTAATTGTCTTAAGCATGTGGAAATGAACAAATAATTACACAGATATCGTTATGCAGGGGAACAAGTATGATTTTGAGTACACATTATACACATTATATAGACAACTCTTATCCTTATCCTAACAGGAAAAAAAAATCCAAAAACTCCTAACTTTTGTAACACATACAAAACCCAAAATAGAGATCTAATAATGAACTTGATAACATCCACACCCTCCTTTAAGTTGCAACACAATGCTATAACACCAACCACCCGTAACTCTTTTTAAGCTGCACCACAACAAAACAGATTATATCTTCCCCTGCTTCATGTAACAATACCACAACCCAACCAGCTGTAGATCACACAAAAGAACTATACAGCAACCTCACCAAACCACACAGAGAAAGATACAAAACTCATAAAGAAGCACCAATCATACTGGAAAGGAATATAAACCTTCCCTACCATAAATTGCCTAAAAGAATGCAAATCGAAACATGTACTGCCTCTAGCCCATAGCTATATCTATATTATACAATAGTTGTCCACTCATTCTTCCCTAAATTCCCAAACAAAAAAAATCAAAATTTTCCCAAACTAATCTACAATGCAGGACAAGTATTATATGTCAAATTTTCCCTAAATTGATACAAAATGTACAAATAATTTGGACCAACAGACAGCAACAAACATGCGCAACAGACAGCAACAAAATGTTCCAAGTAGTTAACATTCAAGAAATTGCCAAATATGCAGGCAACAGCAACAGAACATGCCAATTCCAACAGTTTGCAGAGAACACAATGCCATTTGTACGTACCTGTTATTGGCGCGCGACAACACACTCTTGCGAGAAGAACACGTTCGCAAGCAGGACACCTAGCAACACTGACAATGGTTTCGAACACCTTGCGAGATGAATAATCATGTTAGTGTTTGGAACAAACAAGAAAAATCATGTTAGGACGGTTTCGAACCAACAAAATGGGGACAATGTTTCGTACCTCAATGTCACAAGCCACACAGACAACGGCGAAAATGCAAAACGGGTTTAGCAATGAAGTGGAGGACGAAGCAACGGAGGCGCGACAATGGCGAAAAGGAACGTCGTCGTGGAGGAGTCTGAGAACGACGAGGTCGTGGTCGCAAGGATTTCCACAGAAGAAAGAAGGGTTCAGGCGTGAAAGCGAAAGGGTTCAGGCGCGCGCGAGTCTGTGAAAACAAAAGACAGAGGGATACTTAACACATGGATAACATCGGTTATGAGGTATAACCGATGTTAACGAAGACCTATCAACATCGTTTCACTGGAAAACCGATGTTGATAGGATATTTCAACATCGTTTCACACATAACCGATGTCAACATGTTGCTTATAATTTCAAAAATGCCACCGCGTTTCCATATATTGACATCGTTTCCCTTCAAAACCGATGTTGAGCATCTCCTATCAACATCGTTTTCTAGTGAAACGATGTTGATAGGATATTTCAACATCGTTTCACACATAACCGATGTCAACATGTTGCTTATAATTTCAAAAATGCCACCGCGTTTCCATATATTGACATTGTTTCCCTTCAAAACCGATGTTGAGCATCTCCTATCAACATCGTTTTCTAGTGAAACGATGTTGATAGGATATTTCAACATCGTTTCACACATAACCGATGTCAACATGTTGCTTAAAATTTCAAAAATGCCACCGCGTTTCCATTGACATCGTTTTTTGGTCAACCGATGTTGATCCAGCGATGTAAAAACGCATTTTTGTAGTAGTGATACCAAATTGGATATTAAGCCTATCATTTCATTTCTCTCTTTATTCGACACATATACAACTCAATTTCTAAGTCTGATCAGCATGGGAGGCTTGGTGGGAGGACCTATAATTGCGAGTAATGGCTACAGTTGGAAAATTGACAAAATGTGCGTAAGTTACGGGACCATATATAGTACTGTCACAGCTATAATCAATAATTATAATACCTTATCAGGTAATCTTTATGTTTCATGAAACAATTGACATATTTTCCACCTTTGACAAGTCCATGAGCAACCACGCGCGACCCCCATAACCATATTAAGGTCAAGTGGGGAAAATGCGTCAGATTTGGCAGTGGGGCTACCTACGGACTGATAAATCAAATTAATACGGCAGGTTTAGAACAGGATTATCTAGGTGCCTTTCTTTTTGGTTCTCTGTATTTATATAGTGTATAACTCCATTCATTTTTCTAGGTATTCAGGTTTGTAACACACGATGACATTGATTTCTGCTCTGGCTAAATGTCTTAGATTGTACATTAGATGATGAAGTTCGATTTCCTTTTATTTTTTTAATTGATGTAGGTGGTGTTAGAAACTTGGAATCGGTTTTCACTTTCCATTGATCAAATAATTTTTTTTATCAAATTTTTTTTTATGCTAACTTAAGCCTCTTTTTACATTCTAGTACTACAAAAACACAGCAAAAACCCTAAAAAATCATATTTTTATAGGACTTGGACTTCATTTTGGATGTCCAAATTAAATTCGAGTTTTTCTTACCTGGCAACCCGTTGTAGCCTCCCAACCCGCATTGGACTAGCCCGCAACGGGCCAAATAGCCCATTTTACCACCTCTAATTTTTTCCATCTTTTGCCAGCCATATATTTGTATAGGAAAATGATGCTTAGACATCCAAATGATGTAGACACCTTGAGAGAGATAGGAAGAGAAGAAAGATAAGTGATTGATAAGATTGATGATATGATATGATAGAAAGAAAGAGATAAAAAGAAAAAAGAAATATTGATGGAGTGTTTATAAATTTAGGGTGTCTAAATATCAACACTCATTTGTATAATACAGGATATCGGTTCATATAATTATAAAGGTTTGGATGAGTGAAGGGACTGTGTAGTCTCGTATATGAGACCAATAATGGTATTAAAATAAGCAAATCATTAGACCAAGCTGTAGATAAACATTATAAAGGTGGAAAATTGTAATTTATTAGAATTTATAAAGAACGGAAACTTGTTAATTCAGCAGAATCGTTCTTCTTTTGTTATTACAAGAATAAGAATGTATATACACAGGTCATGGCTGCATTCATTATCATAGTGGCTATCAACCCGAAATGACTTCACGAGTTAATTTTAGTTGTATATTATCGGTCACGTTGAATTATGAATAACATAAATTGAAGAAGGCAGCCAAAATTAGGAGAAAGTGGGTCCCAAGATCTAGCAGTGAGAAGACACGCTGACACACAATACCAAATGTACAGTACAGTACAGTATTCAAAGGACAATATATGCTAGTCATGTAGATAGTTAATGTGCGGTCTTTTTTTTATTTCATCTTAATATTTCCTGTTGAACGGTTACATCAAATTAATTGAGCAGACGGAGCAGGTATTAAACATGAGTTGGAATTTTGTAATTGTTTGGTGCAATAAAGGTTAGGTATTTTCTGGTCTGCCACACCCTATTCGTGGCTATCACTGAGTGGCATTGGCATTGAATGAATTTTTTTCCTATCTACCCCTTTGAGAGGGGGTGATAGCGCGAATTAGAGAAAATTAGTTTATGCATGTGAAAGCATGACTTACAAATCAATAGAAAAACACAAGAACGAGGGTGGCTAACAGTTGGCGCATTGGGTGATGATGGTCTCAAATAAATAGAATTGACTTAAGATCTACATTAGGTTCGACTTATTTGATTCATCTATTGGCTCCATTCCATATATTTTATTATTATATTATATTATATATACATAAATATACAACATAGTAATGATTTATTTTTCATATAAAACGATCAGAATAAGTTAAAATTCTTCACATTAGTCTAATAATATAATAAGCATGGTCATAACAACTGCAAGGCCAATATGAGGTAGTTTTCTTGGCCCTGAAAATTATCTAAGATCTCAAAATAAAATTTATAGTTTTTTAAAGGTTTAATTGCCCTTTTAGTCTTTATAGTTGTAATAAATTTTCCTTTTAATTTCTATAGTTTAAAATATCCTATTTTGGCCCTCATAGTTTAATTATTTAACCCTATTAGTTATCACTGTCTAAAGTCGTCTAACGTCGTTACATTAATTCTGATCCTTTAAAACTACTACAAAACTAAAGATGACAGTATAAAATTGCTAAAAAGATTTTGGCAATTTTTAACCTCCATAATTAAAAAACAAAAGTTTCTTTTTATTGATTTTTTTTCTTTCTTCATTCCTTTGCCACAGGAATTTTTTTCCTTCTAATGGCTGCCAAATTCTCCACTACACATTCCGACCATTTTGCAAGCCCTCCGCTATCCTTCGATGACTTATCGATGCTCTTGTACGACATGCTGATGAAGATCGCGACCTCCTTCGACGACCTAAACCTCCATGCAGCATCACTGGTGTGTCATTCATGGTGGGAGGCATTATGGCTACTATGGGAGGAAATAGTGCTGCTCCGGTGGGGGGAGCGCTTCAAGCATGATTGCCTCAGGGTCAATCCCAACACCAACAAGACTCTCAACTCGTTCATGAAAGTCGTTGCATGTGGCTCTACCCTGACCATGGTGGACATTGGCCTCATTTATTGGGAGAAAGGAAGAAGGGGAAAAAAACTTCGTTTTTAATTTATGGCAGTTTTACACTACTAATTTCAGTTTTGAAATGATTTTAAAGGATTTGAAAGTAACGACATTAGGCGACTTTAAAACGACGAGACCGTAAGGGTTAAAAAATTGCAATTATAGGGACCGAAATGGATTGTTTAAAATTATATGGACTAAAGGGAAAAATTGTTGCAACTATAGAGACCAAAATGGTAATTAAACTTTTTTAAAATATTTATTATTAATTTAAATTATCTGGTGATAAATTTTATTATGATATGATTTATTATTTGTTACTATTCTAAGTAAGACTACTTAGTCTTTTTTTTTTTTTTTGGTCGGTGATTACCTAGTCTTAAGATTGTATTAATTGAACAATTGAAAACTTTGGATGGTATTTAAAAAAATATTGTATTAATGTTGAAAAGATTTTAAGTTTTTCTTAAAAAAAAAAAAAGGTTTTAAGTTTTAGATGAGTTGTATTATAATATTGGAGATCATGCTTTTTTTTTTTTAAAAAAAAAAAAAATAGAGATGTCACAAGAAGTACAAACAAAAAAAATACTCCACTAAAAATATTAAATTATCTAAAAAGATTATATTCTTTTTCAAACACATGCATTGTTTCTAAAATATTATCAATAATACTAGTAATTATTGTTATTGCTAAACGTAGTTTTTAAAATTAAAATTGCTAAAATCTTTTTTTATATTAATTATGTTAAAGGATAGATTGAAGAAATTTGTCGTTTATATATTTATAGTGAAATGTTAGAAACACTTAACTATAAATTTGATAAATAATTTTGTAATAAATAAAAAATGATATTAATAAGTTATATTAAATTAAATTTGAATATAAATTTTACTTAAGACCTCAAAAAAAAGTAAAATGAAAAATAAAAAGTTATATTAAATTAAAATTTGAATATAAATTTTGCCTAAGACCTTAAAAATAAATTTGTCATTGATTTTATTTTAACAAACATTTTTTTTTGGTTTATATAAAATAAACAACTAACTTTAGTGGGTAGAGTAATACATCCAATCGTTGACAAAAAAAAAATCAATGATTAATATTCTAATATATCCATAATTTGTTGAACATAAACTTGTATTCTTTATCATTGATTTTCTCTTTAATAATCAAAATGTTTGTTACTTTATCCTCTAATTTACTACTAACTAGGGGTGTTCATAAAGGGATCCAATCCAATAAAAATCGAAAAAATCGATCCAAAAAGCCAAAAATCAAATAAACCGAAAACCAAACGGATCAAAAATTTGAAAAATCGAAATTTTTTATTGGATTGGATCAGATTTTGGATTTGATTTTCAAAACTGATCCAATCCAATTCAAACCAAACTTTTATATATGTATATATTTTTATTCATAAATTGATAATATCACTCATGTTTATATTTTTATTTCTTATATATTTGTAAACTTATCACATACTTTATACCTATTTATAAAAATATTTAATTAAAGATAATTTTTACTAACTATTTGAGTTAAGATGCATAAATATAATTATCAAGTTGTATAAAATTTATTTTTGATATAATTATATAATGATGTATAAATGAAATATTTAATATTTTAAATTATTTTTTATTATATGTATTATATATCTTACCATTTATTTAATATTTTCTTAAACAAATAAAATTAAGATTAAAACCGAAAATCGATTCAATCTAAACCGTTTTAAATTAGATCGAATCGGACCGGACCGGACCGGATTAAAATCTTGAAGAAAACCGATTGAATGATGAATTAGGAAAATCAAAGTGATTGGATCGGATGATTTTTTCCTTCAAAACCGATTCAATCTAATCCGCGAGCACCCCTACTACTAACTTCATTTTAGAATAAAAACATATAAACTTAAATCATATTACTTCAAAATCAATTTTAATCAAAATCAATTTGGCAGAATCAATGCAAGAAATGTGTGATTTTTTTTTTTTTAACGGCACAATTTTTTTTATTAAAAGGACCTTTATAAGAAGTAGAATAATGATATTTGGACACCCCAACTTTTTAAACAGAACATCTCTCATTTGTTCTTTATCTCTTTTTTTCTATCACATCATATTACCTATTATACCTATACTTTTCTATTTCTTTTTTTTCTCTCTAAGTGTCAACTAGCATTTGGAATGTCCATTTATTTTTATCCAAAGAAGTACAAGGTGTACTCCTACAAGACCCGAAAAAGTGAACAAAGAAGCCTTATTGGCCTGTTACAATACCATATGAATGCTAATGGTATATGTCCATAACTTCACGGTTGTTTGAATCAGCCTATCCATAACTTCACGTTTTCATAACTTAAAAATATGCAAAAATTACTTCCACCTTGTTTGAATCAGCATCGAGAACCGTGGACGCACGTCATCCCCGAAACATATAATATAATATAATAAGGGTTTCTGCGTTATCTTACAAATTTGAGGTGAATTTCACACACACGTATAAAGACTCACGATACACATGTTCATATTTAAGTAATCTGCTTAGAAGGTTGCTGTTTTATTGCATATACGACAACAACGTAAGGAAATTAATCAAGTCTTTTATGACAGATTAGGGAGACCGTTGTACTTCTCTAACGATTAAGGAAGTTTTTTCCAATGCGATTGTAGGAGCAAGATCCGGATTCTCGTCGTTCTTAACTGATTTAGGTGGGTGGGGGGGAAATAAAACCCTATCTAACTAATAATTGCAGTCCTAATAAAAAATTAGACTTTTGAGTTTTGGCTTTTACAATTCAAATATTTCAAGGTTGAATAACATTATTTATATAGTAAAATTTTATAATAACTTTTTAGTTTTATTTTTTTTTTATCATCTCTTATTTACAATACTTATCTTATTATATGTTCTATCCTTTTTTCTTTTATGTATAATCTATTGTACATATCTGATTCGACCTATTCTTACTATAAAAATGTCTTCTACTAAATGTATCATATGATAAATGATAAATAGTGTGATGTTTGAGGCATGGCTTAATCTTAAATAATATAAAAAAAATATTTTACTAATAAGTGTTTTAAGAATATTTATTAATTAAAAATAATATATATATATATATATATATATATATATATATATATATATATTAAAGCTTAGAAAAGTACTCCTTATTTCATATTTTATTTTAAATTTTTAACAAGAAATTCAAATATACTTATTAAGATATTGTTTATATTTAATATTCAACTATCTCAACATAAACAATAAGTGTAAAAAAAAAAAAAAAAAAAAAAAAAAAAAAAAACTCTCAAAATATTAAGTGTTCATTTATTTTAAAAACAGGTAGAGCAAAATATTTTACATATCTTGAAGGAGGCAATTGTCGGTTCAGTGCTGGGGTGTCAAAAAGATTTTACAATCCTCGGAAGAATCAACCGTAGGGTTTTTGCTAGGGTAAAAATAAGACAGAGAATATGCATTAGCAGCATTACAGTTTAAGTAAGGAATTGATTTAGATCGGAGAAAGTTAGCTACAGTATATGCATTATAATGTTAATTAGCAAAGAATAATGGGAAAATGATTTGGATATAAAAATGAGACATATGATATTATAGATTTTTTTATTTAAAGAGAGAATCGTTGAACTTTGGTATACAGAGAGTTTATAATAATTCAAGCTACTCAACCAATTAAATTAAACCTTCTAAATTAATATCGTAGATTTTAAGTTTAAGTATTTAGTATCAATATTATAGAATGGTAGGGAAAGATATTGATATTTATTTGTGATCACAAAGTAAATACACCACTCAAAGCTGATAAAAAATACTAATACTAAACTCAAGGAAATTTTATCGTGCTACAATATAACTAGCCATATTTTATGATAGCTAATAAAAGTGTTTGGCTTTAATGAGACCGGAGAAAAAGGTGAAATGAGTAAAAATGAGAATGTTAAAATAGATGTATAATCACATAAGAAAGAATATGTTAGGAAGAGAACATATTAGTGTGGTACCTATTGAGAAAAAAAAAACAAAAAATTAATTAATTACAGCGATTTAAATACGTTCAAAATATAGTCACGAGAGGCGCAGAGAGAGAAATATATTGCATCCAATAACCTATTGAGGGAGATTAAAAAGGATAATATTAAAGGAATTTATTAAAAATATATTTCTTGATAATAATACCTTGAGAATTCAAATTTTTAATTGAATCCAGTAACCTTATGCGATTCATGTAGTTGATTTTAATATAATAGAATAAGACTATTATATATTAGGCAAATTTTACGGTGCCAGCATATTTTCACAGGTAACAGATATTTTTTAGTAAACTAATAAATTATAAATGCATGTACTTGTAACTTTCATCTTATAGGTAATATTGAATAGATAATATGGCTTATTGTTTAAAATCTGGTTATTTTTTTAAGAGTAAATTACACGGACTTCCTGACTTTTACATATATTACACCGACACCCCTTGCTTTTTTGAACCATACAAAAAATTTCCTATTTGTTGGTTATAAATTACACGGACCCTCCTGAGTTTTATTTATATTACACGGACTTTCCTGAGTTTTACTTATATTACACCGATACCCCTGCTTTTTTGAATTACAGGGGATCAAAAGTAATGTTTAAAAAGGCAGGGATGTAAAACTCATGGAGGATTCGTGTAATTTACTTTTTTTTAATTACTAAATGATCTTTAGGGTTACTTTTGTTATCTATCTATTTACATACACTTTATGTTTTTCATGTTTAATATTTTAAAAAATTGAAATAAATCTCAACGAAACTTTTGTGATTATAAAATTTAAAAAATTATTGAAATTAAATTCTAACTCATTCATTATGTAATTTTAATGTATAAAAAATTATTTTTTTTTATCAATTCAAGATAAAAATAAAATTTCGATACCATCTTAGAGTAGTATCAAGGGAAATTAACCTTGAGTTTTGGAATCTATCTATCTATCTATCTATATCTATCTATATATTATATAAAACACAGTTGCTAACTAGGACTGGTTGTCCACGTGTCACATTCTGGTGACATTTCTAAATTTAGTATCAATATAATCAATTAATTAATTATTGATTAGCACAATCACAATCTTAATATTTTAAGACATTTAATATATAATTAATTTTCTTTTCAGATTTAAATAGAAATTTTAAAATTATATTTTGAATGTTTCATAACCTACATAATATATATTTTAATATTTTAATTCATACCTTTTAATTTGTTTTAAATTTAAATTGGTTTTTTATTTTAATATATTTTTTTCTAACTAAATTCGTACTTACCAAACATGCTACTGATAGACTGTACCTGCACACATTATGAATTATTTCATTCCTTTGGAACAAGATATTTTATTTCTGGAACTACAACAAATTTCACGTCTTCATGTGTTTATTTATTAGTTATATTATTAAATTATTAAAAGAAAAATTATAAAAGTGTTACATTTATTAATTGAAAAAACTTTAAAATATATTTTGTTAAATTCTCATAAGTTTTTAATTTATGTTGTAGTTTGTATTCTTTATTTTTCAATAAGAAATATTTTTTTTATTGATATCCAAAATCATTCGTGATTTTCACTATCACTTTGTTGTCTTCATATGAAAAAGTATTAAGTAAAAACTCAAGTAAAACGATATTTTTTATCTTTACAATAGAAACATATTTTTAAAAAAAAAAAACTAATAATTATAAGATGCAATATAAAATATTTTATTATTAATATTTCTTATTAAAACTATGTATATATCTAAGTTGTATACAAATGTAAAATATATTTATAAAGATAATACTTTTTAAACGATACATTAATATAAATTAAAATAATATAAGATATATGTCAATATATAAAATTATTTTAATATATATCAATATTCATAACTATGTTAATATATTTTTGAAATATTTAAGTACATATATGTGATTCTTAATTGTCTTTTTTCACTTGTATCTTTTAAAAAAAAAATAAGTATTTGATAATTTATTTATATTATCTAATACACGAAAAGACAATAGTTTTTCAAATGACTTTTAATAAAATTATAATGAAAATGTTAAATTGTTGTTTATCAAAAAAATATTAGAAAATGTTAAATTTCTATTTTTAAATTTTAATAAATTTTTAATAAAATTATAATGAAAATGTTAAATTGCTATTTTTAATTTTTAAGTTTAATTTATAATTTGTTTTTCAAAATATTAGAAAATGTTTCTCCCCAACATAAAATTACAATATCACATCAAATTTAATAAAAATGAATGTGATATATGACATTGCGCTTATTATATGTAATCATTTAAATATGTGTTCTTAAATTTATATTGTTTCATTCATTCGCTTAATTTTGTTTCTAATATTTTTACAGGATATTAAATTAATGAATTCCATAAAAAATATTTTAATGGAACAATATGTGACTTCTTTTAGTTAAAATTAATTTTCTTATTATTTTCCTCTTATTTTTGTTATATAGTTTTATTTATCTATATATATAAAAAAAATTACTTCAAGAAAGTGGCATTGTAAAATTTAAATTTATAGTTGTATTATAGTTTTTTTTTTTAAAATGAGTTGTATTATAAAATAAATAATCTAATTATCTTTTATTATTTTTGTTAATGAATAAGTTCCTTATTGTGAAAATTTGAATTAGTTTTAGATTTTTTTAAGTAATATAACAAATTAACAACATTATCAACATACTTTATACATAAAAAAAAAAATAATTCATCCTCTTCTAAATAAACCCATGTATTGCAAGGATACTATCTAGTTGAGTTTAATAAGCATACATTTTAAGCTAAAAGTTTTTACACTATTAATTAATTATAAATCATATCTCTTTTGGTTCAAATTATAAATCATATCTAATACAACATTATTTCATTTTCACTTTTTTTTATCATATCACTTACCACATTTATCATTATTACTATTTTTTTCTTTCTATTTATTTCCTTTTTTCTTCTCGGACAAATCCACCCTCATTTGGCAAAACCATTATATTTATAACACTGCAACGAGATAAATACGGAGATCAGTAAGTGATCACTCACCAGACTGAAACATTCCTAAATGCAAACCTACTTTTGTTTGTACCCTCCCTTGTTTTTGCTTTCCTCTTTTTTCTTCTTCTTGGAACCTAAATGTCTATAAAGCGTTCTTGCTTTCTCTGTTGATGGCGTCAAGCAACAACATTCAGGCGATACCTCGCCGCCGAAAACATAGAAACTCAGCCGCGACGATTCCCCTTGGCCGCAGGGGGACTCAGAAGAAACACTCTGGTGGTGACGGCAATTGCGGTTCCCCAGTGAATTCTTGGGAAGGTTCCAACAAAAGTCAGGTTTCGGCGAGGAAACTCGCTGCTGGGTTGTGGCAGATGCATCAGTCTATGCAAGTCACAACGGATCATGCCGCTGCTTTCGGACGCAGCTCGTTTCCTTCTTCCATGTCTCAGGTATGTCAAGAAATGTATATAATATATATAAAATATGAATGCATTAATATTAAAATGTATTATAAAATATAAGATATGATCTAATTAAATTGTTAAAATAATATTATTGTATCAAGTGGGATTGTTCCAAATTAATTAGAAATCTTGGGTACGAATTTTAATATATAATTGTGTTAAATATTTAGAAAAAAATTTTGTTGTAAAGATCCTATTCGACTTGAATATTTTATCTCCTCCAATAAAGAATATATGTGATTTAGAGTAAAAAATTTAATTAACATGTCATTTGTTAGTCTGAGTGAAATTAAATTTAGATTTTTTATATAAGATTTTAAATTCGAACACTGTGAATAAAAAAATATAATTAAAAAAAAATTCATTAAAGATAATCGATCAGTATCATTCTACAGTAAAAAAAATTAAAAAATACTACCATAATCTCAAGGTGCAACACTGCATGTCTTTTTCCCCTTTGGGAATATTCTTTTGGTAAAAGACTAAAAATGATAGAATGATAGTTTATCTCCTGTATAAATCTGTTATCTCCTGTATAAATGTATTTGGACTGACGCAGTACCCCGTAGACCCTAATGTACTTTTTAAAAAAATGAAGAATAACTCCATTAACAGGAGAACCATAAGTGCCCAACCCTTCAGTACAACCCAATCTGCAGAGTCACATTAATTTAAACAAATCATGGGGCACATCATTTTTTTGGTGGAAAAATAATACGGCACATAACGCATCATTTGTTTGAATATAAATAGAGAAACAGCGTAGAGAGAAATAAGTAAAAAAATATTATATTTTTTACTTGTTTAAGATAATAGATAAGAAGGAAGGGGAAAAAAATAGAACACACAACGTTTTTCCTTTAAAAAAGTTGGGGAGAAACGGAAGAGAATAACTCTTTTTTTTTTTTTCCTAAAAAATTAAATAAATTACGTTATAACAAAAAAAATATGTTAAGAAAAATAATGAAATAAAAAGTTTAATATTTAGATTAAATTTAATTTTTTAATTAGAATAAAAAATATTTTTATAAAATTTAGAACAAATTACAATGACATTTCCTGAATTTTACTCGAATTACACAAGCATTCTTTTCTTTTTTTAACCTATAAAAAATCTCCAAATTTTTCCGGTCCATTATAGTCACACTCCTCTCCTTTAATCAGCGTTAACTCCATTTGTTTTTTTGTCATTATAGTGATTTTTTTGACAGAAGGTCATTATAGTAATTGACACGTGATTTTTTAAAATCTTTTTATCTCCAAAATGTTCATTTCTTCTTCATTAACTATGTCATTTATGCACACCATTGTTGAACCTTATTCTTATTCATCCCCTTCTTCTTTGTTTTCTCATGATGTTATTGTAATTTTTTTTTTCGTTCTCAACTTTGTTTGTGTGGTATGAACATTGTTTAGTATTTGGTTCCAAGATTTTGAAAATTTGTGAGGCATTTGATGTGAAATGTAAAATATGGGAGCATATTGACGTTCCTGCAATTGAAATGGAAGAGGCACATCGTGTATAATGTTTGTAAAACATAATGGTACATGTGTAATATGTTATAAAATATAAGTAGATACTTGTGTAATTCGTCAAAAATATAGTGGGTGTCACTATAATTTTCTCTAAAATTTATGCTCTCTCTACTCATACAAATAATAATAATTAGAAAGAAATTTTTTTATATTTTTCTTTCTTATTTTTATCTATCCATACAATACAATGTTTTATATTCCAATTCTCTTTTACTTCTATCATTTTTATTTCATTCTCTCTTATATCTTTTTCTAGTTTCTAGCATAAAAGAAAGGCTTAATTGTAAATTTTACCATCCAACTTTCATAATTTTACGAATTTTACCATCCAAGTTTTAATTTTGCAAATTTTACCATCCAAATTTTCAATTTTTACACATTTTACCACTCTGATATTTTACCAAAAAAAAGTTAAAGAATTCAAAAAAAAATTTGTGAAACATCATAGTGGTAAAATGCGCAAAAATTGAAAACTTAGATGGTAAAATGTGCAAAAATTGAAAACTTGGGTGGTAAAATTTGCAAAATTAAAACTTGGGTGGTAAAATTCACAAAATTATGAAAGCTGAGTGGTAAAATTTGTAAAATTAAAACTTGGGTGATAAAATTTGTAAAATTATGAAAATTGAATGGTAAAATTTATAATTAAGCATAAAAGAAAATACAAAACCATCAAACTTAGACGAGATCTCACACCATGGTATAAATTTGAAGCTAGTCCAACAACATAATTATCTCTATCCAAAATCCCATTTCTAAAGTCAAAATCGAGCATTTCTAAAGCACCACCAGATATGACTGCAAACCAAATTCTGTACCAAGCCTCGTTACCTTTTTTGCTACGCCTTCCCCACACATAATGACCTTTGCAATCCTTGGGAAGAGCAATCCGTAAACCTAACCAGTGGTAATAATTAACTATTGATTAATTGTAAATCATATCTCTTTTGGTACAAATTATAAATCATATCTAATACAACATTATTTCATTTTCACTTTTTTTTTTTTTATCATATCACTTACCACATTTATCATTATTATTTTTTTTCTTTCTATTTATTTCCTTTTTTCTTCTCGGACAAATCCACCCTCGTTTGGCAAAACCATTATATTTATAACACTGCAACGAGATAAATACGGGGATCAGTAAGTGATCACTCACCAGACTGAAACATTCCTAAATGCAAACCTACTTTTGTTTGTACCCTCCCTTGTTTTTGCTTGGAATTGAGTTTAATAAGCGTAATTTATCTCCTGTATATATTAATTATGTCTTTTTCCCCTTTGGGAATATTCTTTTGGTAAAAGACTAAAAATGATAGAATGATAGTTTATCTCCTGTATAAATCTGTTATCTCCTGTATAAATGTATTTGGACTGACGCAGTACCCCGTAGACCCTAATGCACTTTTTAAAAAAATGAAGAATAACTCCATTAACAAGAGAACCACAAGTGCCCAACCCTTCAGTACAACCCAATCTGCAGAGTCACATTAATTTAAACAAATCATGGGGCACATCATTTTTTTGGTGGAAAAATAATACGGCACATAACGCATCATTTGTTTGAATATAAATAGAGAAACAGCGTAGAGAGAAATAAGTAAAAAAATATTATATTTTTTACTTGTTTAAGAGAATAGATAAGAAGGAAGGCGAAAAAAATAGAACACACAACGTTTTTCCTTTAAAAAAGTTGGGGAGAAATGGAGGAGAAGAACTCTTTTTTTTTTTTTTCTTCTAAAAAATTAAACAAATTACGTTATAACATAAAAAAAAATATTTTAAGAAAAATATTGAAATAAAAAGTTTAATATTTAGGTTAAATTTAATTTTTTTAATTAGAATAAAAATATGTTTATAAAATTTAGAGTAAATTACAATGACATTTCCTGAATTTTACTCGAATTATACAAGCACTCCTTTCTTTTTTTCAACCTATAAAAAATCTCTAAACTTTTCCGATCTATTATAGTCACACCCCCTCTCCCTCAATCAGCGTTGACTCCATTTGTTTTTTTTGTTATTATAGTGATTGACACGTGATTTTTTAAAATCTTTTTGTCTCTTCCCTTTCTTCTTCGTTAACTATGTCATTTATGCACAACATTGTTGAACCTTGTTCTTATTCGCCCCCTTCTTCTTTTGTGTTCTCATGATGTTATTGTAATTTTTTTTTCGTTCTCAACTTTGTTTGTGGTATGAACATTGTTTAGTATTTGGTTCCAAGATGAAATTTTGTGAGGCATTTGATGTGAAATGTAAAACATGGGAAACAATTGTCGTGCATATTGACATTCCTGCAACTGAAATGGAAGAGGGGTATCGTGTGTAATATTTGTAAAACATAATGGTACGCGTGTAATATGTTATAAAACATAAGGAGATACTTGTGTAATTCGTCAAAAATATAGTGGGTGTTACTATAATTTGTTCTAAAATTTATGCTCTTACTACTCATACAAATAATAATAATTAGAAAGAAAATTTTCTATATTTTTCTTTCTTGTTTTTATCTATCCATACAATACAATGTTTTATATTCCAATTCTCTTTTACTTCTATCATTTTTATTTCATTCTCTCTTATATCTTTTTCTAGTTTCTAGCATAAAAGAAAATACAAAACCATCAAACTTAGACGAGATCTCACACCTTGATATAAATTTGAAGCTAGTCCAACAACTTATCTCTATCCAAAATCCCATTTCTAAAGTCAAAATCGAGCATTTCTAAAGGACCACCTGATATGACTGCAAACCAAATTCTGTACCAAGCCTCGTTACCTTTTTTGCTACGCCTTCCCCACACATAATGACCTTTGCAATCCTTGGGAAGAAGAACCTGTAAACCTAACCAGTGGTAATAATTAACTACACTAAATAGAATAAGAAAAGCTGCATTCAAAAACATGATTACAAAATACAGCTGCTGCTGATGAAATGATGTTGTGAAAATGTCTCTTCTATTAGATTTTAATATCTTTGGTGGGACAAATTTCGTCCAGAATCTCCTGAAAAAAGAAATGTCAACGATTGCTCCATTTTTCTTAAACATTTTGTATGCTGATTTCACAGTGTATGCATGCTCCTGTAGACTCCCAAATCCGAAATTAACCTTTTATATGTAGTAGACATTGTATTCTTTTCTAGTCAAAGAAAAATTATAAACCAGTTTTTCAGGATGTTAAGTTACAATTCTGGTTAATATAATTTTTTATAAACAAATAGATTGATATAAAAATTTGAGTACAAGGGGTACTCAAACTCGTACAAAAATCCATCAATAAAAGTCAACACTAATGTCATTCCTTAACCATATTATATCATCAGTTCATGTAATAAAACACACCAAAATCACCCCAAAACAACTCATCACGGTGATTCATTAGATGAATTACAAGTTACAACATTCCTGAACCAATCAGAAAATATCATTAAAGCCTCTGTGTCTTGTTCAGAATTGTTGCGTTTTTTTTTTTTTTTTGGAAGGCAAATATATATATATATATATAAGACAGTAATTACATCCAATCTGTACAAGATGTACAGTGTGATAATGATTACATCAAAAAATCTCAAAAGAGACTCCTTCTTTGCCTGAAAAACCAAAATAACCCAGCAAAGTAGGATCCACTAAGCATTAAATATGTAAACTTTGCAGGGGATTCATACACCATGAAGAGAAGAAACAACCAGGTTTAGGAGCTTTCTTATATAGAAACCATTGCCAGGAAATGGTCTTAATTGCTGTCAAAATACCCCCTACCTCATCTGCTGCATCCTTGAAGGCATGGTTTTAAATAGCGGTAGCGGTCGCGATTGCGGTCGCGGTTGCGGCCATTGCGGTTGCGGCCATTGCGGCGTGAAATTAAAAGATGTTTGCACCAAACAAAGAAAAAAGTTCTATAATTAATTATATATGTTTTATTTATAAGGTTATATAGATTTTCATTGATTTTTTTAATTTTGGTATCATTTTAATGAATAATTTAGAATGCATCTATAACGAAAATAAAGGTATATAAATCTAAACAAATCTAGAAAGCAATAGACACACAAAACTAATTGGTCCGACAAATATTTAATTTAGGATAAATTATTTCAAATAGAAAAGTAAGAAATTAAAAGGTACATAAATCTAATCAAATCTCAAATAAACATAATAAAAGGGAAATGGTCTGTCAAAGAAACATAATTGCCTTCAAGTTTGATTGTCATTAATCATCTAAAAAGCAATGTCATCATTCAGAGATACAATATCCTTACAAAGAAAAACATGATAAAAACCCATAATTAATATCATGAAATTATATGAGCATCAATGTTTATTTTTCACAAATAAAGCACTATATGTAATTTAAATGTTTTAAAATAGTTCAGTAAAATCAATCAAACAAAGATAATAGAAGTGTAACTCACATGATACTTGTTACCACATGGTAGAGTGGTGAGGAAGATCATAACCTCCACTTTCACTTTGGTTATCACCTTGTGTAGCTCCTTGTCCAAAAACATAATAAAAAATTTCACCACCTTGCTGTTGATAGTAAGGATCATGATAATTCATTGATGGTTGGTGGTATTGGGGAGGTTGATCACTTGTATATTGATTGTATGCATTGAAATAAGGATATTGTCACCCAATATTTATTTATATTTTATCAAATAATTTTCTTATCAAATAATTATTTTATCAAATAATTTTCCTATTAAAAAAAACTATATATACTTATTATAAAAGAACTTATTTAGTATTTATATGTTGAGGGAGCACGTGACGTTATTAATCGTAGAAGCTAAAATGCCTTAATAATTACTTACAAATTTGTCAAAAGAAATAATAATTATTCACAAAAAAAAGCCTTAATAACCATTAATACATTTATTTATTTTTTTAAATAAAAAAGAGGAAACAAAAAAGAGGAAACGTTACTAGTACTGCACACACTAGCGTCTCTTTCCAAATTTTTTTTCCTAATCTCTCTCTCACCGTAGACCTACCAGATCAATTAGAAAAGGGTAAAGTAAAAAAACAAACCCAAAACAGATAAACACGGTGAGGGTGAGGCCCGTGAGGGAGAAAAGGAAACCCAAACGCAACGCCGGCGACGGCACTGCGGTGCGATACTGTGACCCAAACGCGGCGGACCGGCGGTGGCGACCCAAACGCGGTGGTGACAGCGGTGCGATACTGCGACCAAAACGCGTCGGTGAAGGAGAGAAAGACAGAGGGAAGAGCTTACGAAATCAGAAATGGCTTCCACTTCTAGGATTGGAGTCGATCTACCAGGAATGAAGGATGGGTCTTGTTGCTGGTTGCAAGTCTTTGAATCTGGACTGTGGAGAAGCAAAAAAATGAGTCACGGGAGCAAAAGCGCACACCGCACAGAGGAGTACATAAGCGTGATTGTGTGAGTGAATCTATCCTATAATCTGATTGGGTTTTGTGGTCAAAAAGTTTCTGATTGAACTGAAATCTACTCTACTCTACATTTCTGAGATTGATTTGATTTTTTTTGTCTTTCTTTCTTGAGAATCTTGGCAAAAGTGAAATGGAACGGAGTTTTTTTTAAGTTGCGTCCCGTTGCGGAGACATAACGGTCGTGTCGCGGACGTTACGGCGTTGCGTTGCGGCAAAACGTGTGAATTGAGGTCACACCGCAATAGCGGCCTGATGCGGTTGCGGAACGGTCCGCAACCGCAATATTGCGGCCGCAATACGTGATGCGGGCCGCTATTTAAAACACAGCTTGAAGGCTATTTTGTTTCTCAAATTCCAAATGCTCCAGCAGGTAACATGCCATATCATATGTTTCCAGCGTCTAGTTCTTGCCCCCCTAATATAGAAACCAAATTGGATATAAAGTTGTTTTGCATCTTGTGGAAGGACTGTTATAATACCCATCCATCTAAAAACCTCATTCCAAATCTGAAAAGAGATCGGACATTGTATGAACAAATGGTCAACAGTTTCAATATCATTGTGGCAAAAGTAACATGAGTTCTCCAAATTTGGTATGATAATCCCACGCCTATTGAGTTGGTCACATGTAGGCAATCTATACAAAAGCAACCTCCAGGCGAAAATTAAAACTTTGGAAGGAACATCACAGATCCAAAGCTTCTTCAAAAAAGATAACTCAGTTTGCATACCTAGACTGACTTGGTGTTGAGCCAAGAGACTTTTATAACCTGCTGCCACAGAAAAACCATACCCTTCACTTGTTTTCCATTCCCAAGTATCTTGCACACCAGGCTGTAATTTTACCCCTTGTAGAGTTTGACACAAAAGTATGAGTTGGTTTTCCTCCCACGCAAATAACTCCCTACGCCACTTCCACCTCCAAATTGTATCTTCACCTGAATATGCAGCCACCTTTGAAATAAAATCAGACTTATTTTCTGCAATTTGGAATAATCTGGGGAAAGAATCTTTAAAACAAATATCACCATGCCACTTGTGTAACCAAAAAGCTGTTTGTTCACCACCACCCACCTTTCTATTAACAGAATCCTCAAACCAGCCATAAGTTCCAGATGCACTTTGCCCAATACTCAAAATATCCCTCCACCATATGGATGTATTAGTCAAAGATGATTGGTTGAAAGAGAACTCAACAAGGTTACTATACTTATGCATTAACATATCATACCACAGAGAAGATTTATCAGTTAAAAACCTCCACTTCCACTTTGACAGCAAGCTAATGTTGAACAACTGTAAATTTTTGACTCCAAGACCACCTTCAGCTTTTGGTAAGCAAACCTGATCCCAACTAACCCAGTTAATTTTTTGTGACTCAGCCACCCCATTCCATAAAAATTTCCTTTGAATTCCAACTAGAATTTTCAAGACCTTTTTCGGAGCTTTAAAGAAAGAAAGAAAGTACAATGGGAGACTACTTAAAACTGAGTTGATGAGAACTAACCTGCCCCCTATAGACAACTTTCTACCTTTCCAACATGCCAATTTTTTACTGAAATTATCAATTACAGGGTCCCATGTTCTGCACAACTGAGGGTTCGCCCCAATGGGCAGTCCTAAAAATTTAAAGGGCAGAGATGCAACCTTACAATGTAAGAAAGCCTCTGCTGCTTGTAAAAATAAGGCATCTATGTTAATTCCATATAAGAAGCTTTTGTGGAAATTAACTGACAATCCAGCACATAACTCAAATCCACGAAAAATAGCTTTAAGGGCCCACAAGTTATCAAAATTTACCTCTCCCACAATAACTGAGTCATCTGCATACTGCAGCAAGGAGAAATTCACCCTCTCATCCACTGACAAACTCTTATATACCCCACACTCTACTGCACTTCTGAACAAACCCACAAGACCTTCTGCCACTATCAAGAAAAGAAAAGGGGCAAGCGGATCCCCTTGCTTCAAACCCCTTTTTGCCTCAAACTCCTGAGTTGGACTGCCATTAACAAGGATTGAGATGTTGCTTGAAAAAACTGTTGCTTTGATCCAAGCTCTCCACTTATCGTCAAAACCCATTCTAGACATCATATAATCCACAAAAGCCCAATTTACTGAGTCGTAGGCTTTTTGAAAGTCTACCTTAAAGATAAAGAATTTTTTGTTGAGTCTTTTAGCCCAGTTTACCAGTTCATTGATAACTAGCACTCCATCAAGAATTTGTCTTCCCAATAGGAAAGCTGATTGACATGATGAGATAACAGAAGATAATACTTTTTTTATCCTAATTGCTAGCAACTTAGAGATAATTTTGTGAATATTTCCTATTAATGAAATAGGTCGATATTCTGAGAGTCCCTGTGGGTGATCAGATTTAGGGATGAGAGCTATAAAAGAAGAGGTTATTGACTTTGGCAAAGTATAATTATGATAAAACTCATGTATCCCAGCACAAATGTCATCACCTATGATGTCCCAGCATGATTTGAAAAAATCAAAATTGAACCCGTCAGGTCTAGGGCTCTTACCTCCGTCACAAATCCACACTGCCGCTTTAATCTCCTCATTAGAAAATGGCAAAGATAGGAGCTCCCTGTCCTCTGAGCTAATTTGCTTGAAATCTACCCCATCCAAGTACGGCCTAATCTCTGAAGATTCCTGAAAAAGATATTGGAAGTGCCTTGTGACCTCTTCTTTTACACCCACCACATCATCAAGCCATCCATGGTTTGAATTCAGAGCTATGAGTTGGTTTTTCCTCTGCCTACTACGCAAGAAAGAATGAAAAAATTTAGTATTATAATCACCCATCTTGCCCGTGATTTTTGGAAAATCAAGCTCTCTTTTTGTCTGACAAGCTTCCAAAAATCTTGCTGTAAAAGCTTCCTATGCTCCACCATGTGAATCTGGCCATCTATCAGAAGTGAATCCACATCATCCAGTTCCTTGACTTTTTCATTTATCTGATTGTCCAAATCACCAAACATAGACTTACTCCACCCTTTCAATTTCTGTTTTAGGGTCTTCAATTTTTCTTTTGCTTTGAATAAATGCCAACCCCCAATCCTGGATGAATTCCAACACTCATATACCACCTTCTTAAATTCTGGATGTTCTATCCAAAAATTAAAGAAGCGGAAAGGTTTGGGTCCCCAGTCCCTAACCTCATTCTTCAACAAAACTAAGCAGTGATCCGATATATCTCTTAAGCCTACCCATTGAGAAGAGCATTTCCATAAATCAAAAAGCTCTTATGATAATAAGAAACGATCAATCCTACTCATGGCTTGACCATCAGAGTTGAACCAGGTGAACTTCTTTCCCAATGCTGGAGCATCTATTACCTCCATATCTTGCAAAAAGGAGTTGAATTCCTCCATCTCTGAAGAACTGTTGCACCATAAACCTGCGCCAAATCCTCTCTTGGACATAACTAATTCTTTCCACAATTTTCTTTTCCCAAGTAAAGAACAAGGAGAATAAACATTAACAACAAAGCATATTACTCCACTGTCCATCCAGTCTAGACCAATCCCTAAAACACCTTGTCCTTCGAATTGAAATTTTAAATTAAACAAACATTTCCTCCATATATTCAATAATCCACCTACAAATTCTAATTGGGGAAGGGACTAAAATCTCATAATTACGATATTTAGAAGACTCAATTGGTGCCATTAGAACTTGAGAGACTAATTAAAATCACACATTTACGATACTAGGAGAATCTAATTGACATAATTGAAAGTTAAGGGAGTAAAGTCGCACAATTACGTTACCTAAGAACTAATATTACAATTAAGCCATAAAATTATTAGTCAAGTTAACAGAGTCTTTGCCTTAATCTTTACTTTTGCAAAATCAAAGCTTACTTTTGCAACATCAATCATCAAAGCTTACTTTTGCAAAAGAATAGTGATCGTCGTATACCCCATTTTGTCCACCCAACATCCACCCGAAAAATGTGATTAACTATATATATAAATATATGGTTAATTTTATTTCAAAAGTGGTTAATTATTAATAGATATTTCAATAATCTAATTACAAACAAACTACTTGCATTGGTTTCTTCTTCAAAAGAGGACATATGTATATTTTGGTTTCAAAATACGCTTAGGAAATGTAGTGGGTTTTTGAAGATGTTAGTAATGATATCGTGAGCATATTTTATGATCATATCAATTGTGTTTGCTTGCAATTTTCCTTTGTATTAAGGTTTTTGAAACTCTCTACAAATCTGACTGTAACTTGAGACTATAATGTTATATGATGTATATTACAATTTAGGATTGACAATAATTAATAAAAATGAAATATTATTTTTCAATAAAATCATGTATAGTCCAATCTTGGACTATCTTCCATTTTTTCTGCTCTGCTATGTACTTGTACTTGTGCAATGTTCCCTTTTCCCCCAGCAACCAATTTTGTTGTCTTTCTATATTGAAAATTCAGGAACTTGACGAGCTATCCACTGACAGCTATCATAGTTGCCCCCCCAAATGTCTTTGATTAGACCTTCCTCCACCATCTCGACTTTTATTTCCTGTAGCATACAAAAATCCACCTTGTTATCTAGTATCAAGGACCGAATGCGTCTTCGTTTTGCATGGTCCCGCAGCCCCCTAACATTAAGAGACAAAACCCTCATTGATCTTTTGGAACCAGCCCTCTATCCCTTTTTGGCCAAATGATCCCTTTCTTCCATTTTTTGAATTTGTTGAATGAAGAGATAATCTTGTGCCTCACTACTGAGACCTATTTTCTTGGCCAAATCCCAAATTCTACTCGAAATATCTCTTTCTGACCTTGCCTTATGTCTGGTGTTGCACCTAATAATGTCAGAATCTGAAGCATCCCGTAGCAACATAAACTTGCCCTGCTCCAGAGCCCCACTGTTAGTGGTTCTAGTTGTAACGTACTGGGTCTGGTATACTACCCCATCTTCGCTTCTAACCCTTCCACATGTACCCACCGTCGGATTTGAAGATTCCCCTTTGTGATCCTTACCCGTAGAGTTGTTTTCTCTAGATTGAGAAATGGGACAACTCAAATGGTTAGGCAAAACAAGACTCTAGCTAGGTAGATTGGCAACCCTTATCTCTTTTTGGGCCAAACCCACCCCTGATACACTAAGGCCCGCCAGAGAGTCTAAACAATCGGACTCTATGTTGGGCCGGTTATTATCCACACTCTGCTTCTCCTCAGGACTGTTGCGTGCTAAAGAAGCTGTAGCCTTCTGTTGATCCACGTGATCTCTAAAAATACCATCAGCTACTTTATTGACACGACCCTTTGCCTCCAAAAGCTGATTCCCGCTCGAACCTTCTGGAAAATTTGAATTTTGAAAATTCGCATTTTCAAACACTTCTTTCGCCAAAAGATCTTCCATCTCGTTACCTCCCGAAATGTCTAGCAGCGACTCCTCATCAGAGTCTTCAGAAGAATATTCCGACAAGACTTGGCCATTCTTACACTGGGGACAATTTGAACAATCCTCCGATCCTTCTTCAACCATTTTAACAACATATAACACTCCATTGATCTGCACCCTTGCTATGTGATTAATCACCTACTGCACCTTAGTTCTAACAACAAATCTGGCCACATCTAACCTGACCCTATCTTTAGTAGGATCATCAACATAGAGAAAATCCCCATAACATGATGCAAGTAACTTAAAAAACTCCTCTGACCACGTGTGAACTGGAACCCCAAAGCATTTGATCCAAATTATCCTTTCATTGTCAATTATCTGAGGACTCCACCCCCTTATGTCTTCAAACCATTCTGTTACCCAAGCGATATCTCCGTGCATATAATCCGCTACGTCTTTGGATTCTTCTGTTTCGAGCAGAACAAGGGAGGATCCCAAGGTGTAGCCCGGATGCCAAAAATACCTTCCAAATGTAGCTTTTGTTGGGTGATATAACTGTCCCCTGATTTTACGACTCTACCCACATAAGCTTTGTTCAACTTCTGTATGACACCCTCTTCCACCGAGAACGACATATTAAAATAATTGTCTTTCTTATTTTGGTTCCTCTTCCAAACATCAACCTTGTGTGGCATAGAGTGTTTCCTCGTGACACTTGCATAAGAAACATCTTTGTGCACTAAGTTCCTACCTCTGTTCATCTCCTCTGGCTTCTGGCCCTCTTTGTTCATGTTGGCACCCATCTTTGATTTTGTCCCTTTCCACACCCCCCTTAAGAATTTAGGTGTGTTAACCATGATTTTACGATTGCCAATGAAAATTTTATCCAATGTCAAAGCAAGAATCCGAGCATCTTGAACCCCTTCGAACCTTACAAATCCAAACCGCTTACCCCTCTTATCCCTTTTTCCTGGTATATAAACTTCCGAGACCCTTCCGTATTTCCTGAATACATTCCACATATCCTTTGCTGTGAAATTAACAGGAAAGTTTGTGAAAAATAAAGAAGTTTGTCCATCCCCGATCTTAGGACCCGTGCCTCTCCTCCTAGCCACATCTGGTTGGTTGACCCCAATGACCGCATGATTTCCTTTTGATCTTGCTCTCCGCGTGACCTCCCTCCAGCCCTCGTCCTCGCCCATCGGTGCGTGTGGATTAGAGAGTTAATTTTTCATAACAAAAGTTAGACGAAATGATGCCAGAGAATCTGTTTGTGGTTTAGGCTATTAAGACTTGTTGCGTTAAAATTACTATAGGCGCACCAACCGTGTTGACCATTAAATTTCCCCTCACTAATATGAAACCGGCCAGTAGGATGCACTGATCCAGTGACTACTGATATCAAAACCCAATCAAGCAATTTTTTTCAGCTCTGGTTAATATAAATTATACTGTGAATTTCTTTGTCTTTTTCTTTTTCTGATTAATATTTTCACGCTTACATTTTGATATTTATATGTATCTTGATCCTGCTCATACTTAGGCATACGCTTATTCTCCTGCTATATATGCTAATTCCAACTCAATCTTTGGTTTATGTCATTGGCTATAGCAGGCATTGATGCATGAAAAAACAGGTCTAATGTCCTTATACTTACACATGAAATTGTAGTGAACACCGGTTTTCAATTAGCAATTTAAATAACAAAAAAATTGCATTTGACACTAAACTTTTATGGATTCAGATCCTCTGCAGTTGCTTTTCAAACTGCATGGATCTTGGCCCTTAAAATATTAAGTTTGTCTTATAAAAGAAAGTATAAATAATTTTATACTCTTAGTGAAAGCCATTATAGCCCATTATTAGATCCTAAGTGCACTGGGTACAGTTCATTTTTTATTTTTATTTTTATCAACAAATAATATCTTATCATTGAAAAAGAGGATATAGGGTTAAAGGGGTACCCTAAACCCTCAACGTAACGGTCACATCCTCTAGGCTCTAACTCAATAACTGCCCTTCTAAAAGCTGTATAGTAATGTATGCACATATTTCTGTACCAGCAACCCCGACGTTCTTAATGTACCAAAAAAAAAAAAACTCACCTTCTTAAGGTCTAGTAATGAATTCAACTATTTCTTAGAGGTATTCATGGAAAATCCAATCCATATCCAATTAAATGGATTGGAATTAAAATTCATATCCATTTAATTGGATAAAAATGGTTAGAATATTCTAAAAATGGTTTAAAACTGTGGATCGAAATTGGTTTCATTTTAAAACCAATTTCAAACCATAAACTAAATTAGTAAATTTAACTAATTTTTAAAACCGGTTTTAACACACACAAAAATAGTTTAATCAATTTAAAAAAAGTTTGAAACCACTTTTAGTTTTAAACAAAATAGTGCCTAATTTGTAGCATATAACATATTACAAAAGAGAAATTACGGTAGAGAAAACTAATTGATTCACAATGTAGATGGACAACACATGAGAAATTATGCCAATCTCTATATATGAAATAAAAATCAAAACAAGATGAAAATTTGAAGTTTTTTAAATCCAGTCTATATTTAATTAATATCCATTTAAATGGTTTGAATTTAAAATTCATATCCATTTCTATATATATATATATATATATATATATATATATATATATATATATATATATATATAACAGTTTTGATTTTTTTGAAATTGATTTATGGTTCAAAATTAGTTTTAGAACTAATTTTTGGGTCCAAAATAATTTTTTTGAATGTTACAGTCTAATAAGAAGTAAAGACCAAAAGAAGATATTCCCTTTATTATAGTTGTAGATACATATTATGATTATAATTATTTTTAATTTATTTTTACTTATAAATTTAAAACACTTGGGTAAAGCAACAAATACTTGCTATATAATTTATCCATAGCAATCAATTGATGTAAAAAAATCATAAAAATCAATAAACAGAAATGGTACGAGAATATTTTTATGTAAAAAGATTAATTAAAAAATTAATTTGAAAGTAAAAAAGTTTGAATTTGAGAAATGAATTTAAAATTATTGTAAGAGAATAATCAATTAAGATTTGAATAGAAAAAGTGAAAGTAAAAAATTAAGAATAATTAATTAATTAAAATTAAAAAAATACTGAACAGTAATGAAGTTATAAGAGTATAATAAAAAAATTATCTTTCCCAATAAAACTTCGACTTTACTATGAGCAGATAAATAAAATATTAATTTTAATTATATATAGCATTGAGTGAATGCTAATTAATTTGAAATTAAAATATTCAAAATAAAATTTAATATTTAACAATTATGTCTTTATTTTTTATGCATAAGCATATAAATCACATTTAATTTAAAAATAAGAATAATTAATTTTGTTATTTAAAAAAATGATTTTATCTTTTACGTGAAATTAAATTATATATGCATTTAAAAGCAAAAACATTTAAATAAACTTAATTAATAAATAAATATACAAACTTATGTATAACTAACGTATATATGATACTAATTTTACTAGATATATTAAATAAATATATATTTTATAAACAAAAGTGGCCATTCATGACCATCTAAAAAAGTCTTGCTTCCTCTGTTTAATTATGTGCCACAACCAAAATCTTCGTAAACAGTAACGAAAGAGAGAAAAAATCACTACAGGCCAATCTAGTATCTTCCCCAGCAAGGTCTGTACGCTATTCGGTTCCCCTATTTGTCCGATGGATATGGCCAAAATCCGGGTGAGAAAAATACGATCTGGATAGAAACCAAATCCACTAAATTGGATTTTAAAAGGGGTTGAATCGGTTTGGTTATGGATAAATTTGTATAACCGGATATTATGAACAGACCAATTTATTTCTAGTCATCCAACAGTTCCACACCACTGCGCACCAGACAATATACCAGTATTCTTTCACTTTACTATCTTGACATATCCACACATGCTGAATAACATACATACATGCCATACCTCCTGGACCATGCACTTTGCATGAGAAAAAGACGAGAGCTATAGATTCTAACATTGAACTGCGGTGTATCATATCCCACTTTTATTTAACTGTGGAGTAATATTTCTCAAAATTTATTGTCTAATGTTTGCATATCCACGTGCATGTTTGCTTCAGCTGGCTAATGGGAATGTAAAGATCACGTTTCCCCATTATGACAAACCTGGAGAAAAGTTTAAAGAGACTAATAAAGATCAGCTGAGGAGACCAATAACCATTTTGCGTTCAAGAAACGGACTTCGATGTGAGGTACATGCTACGTAATTACCTGCTCATTATTACTTGTGACTGTGTTAAATATGCTACAAATTTCAAAATCCTCACGATCTCTATAAAAAATTTCTGGACATGTACTCTTATCTAAGCAGTGTTGACTCTTCTGAACACTTGCTTTTAGTTAATGATAGAATACTCTTGGATGTAGTAGTGAAGTCTAGAATGGAGTAAACTACTATTCATTCTATAATCGATAAGTAGGGTTGTGTCTAGAAGTTTATACTTAAGTATTTTTTTTTTTTAATCAGCAAAGTGAAATTTCATTAAAATAGAGGATATGGGTACAAGGGATATCCACCCTTACAAAAAACCTATCCTGTATTCCAGCAGAGGCATATTTAGTAAGTATAGTTCACTTACAAATTCCCTCCTATAACATGTACGTATTGACTAATGTTTCACCCATGTACATATGATAACCCCTTGTAATTATAGAACCAACATAAACTGGCATAAAACAGTATGAATTCAGAAACATATCCACCTCTGTCTGACAACCATCACTGTTACCAAAAAGTATGTGAGCACGACTCTGTGTTGGAAAAATATCCACTCCAATAAATGGAGGGGTGCAGTAGGAAAGAGAAAGACTCATGGGTATTGTGGGACCCACCTGTGCAGGTGGGTCCAACAAGACCCTTGAGTCTTTCTCTCTCCTACTACACCTCCCATTTACTAGAGAGGAGCTGGAACCCTCTGTGTTCCCTTTTACAGAAGGTGGAACCACATCAAGAAGCCAAGAAAGTCGATGGTAGAAGATTAAGTCCTTCCATGGACAAAAGACATATTCATACATGCTCCCGGGTTGTTTTGCCATGCCGTGAAAGAATAATTAAAGTTCTTTGAGAAAGCTTTCAACCATGCCCATGAGTAGAAAATAACATCATTCATCAAATTTTCCCAGTTAACTGCCTCACCCAAAAACACCCATTTGTTCCTATGTCTCCAAACATTCCAAACCACTACCCCCCAAATCACCAACCACTTATTAAGCTCAAGTTTATTCTAGCATATTAGAACATGTTGTTTAAAGTGCAATTTTGGATCATCAGGTAACACAGTTTCATAATTAAACCAAACATAACATGACTTCCATATGCCATAAATAACTTTGCATGAGAATAACGTATGATTAACCTTTTCCTCCTGTTGAGCACAAAAAAAGCACAACGCTCCATTTGAATTCAGCTAAATATTCCTGCATATGAGATTGTCCACTGTGGGTAACCTATTAAGCATTACCCTCCAAATAAAAAATGCCACCTTTGGTGGCACCATTATATCCCAAACCAACTAAAAAGTTTGATCATGCATTCCTCCCAAGGTGACTTCAGTTAGTGCCTCATAAGCTGAATGAACAGAGAATAACCCCGAGTTTTCCCCCAGCTAGCACCAAGAGTCATGTTCTTAATTTCTCATGACCGCCGAACCCATCAAATTTTCAAACCAATCAATCATATTTGTTTCCCAAACAAACCACTCTCCGCGCCACCTAAAATTCCACCTCTACACCCCACCATCCCACCCTCCCATCTCAAAAATGGTACAGTCTTGTTGATTAGAATTAAGATACAATCTAGGAAATTTAATTGCTAGAGTATCCTCATTTAACCAACAATCATGCCAAAATTTAAAGTCCTCACCTCTTCCCACTCTCCACTCCACTAGCTTACCAAACCAATTTGATTCATCTAGTCCACCACAAGTTTTGCATAAATCCCTCCACCAAGTTGAAGAATTTTCCCTCCTCTCCTCCTTGAGTAACCTTCTCCAACCACCATACTTGGATGCAAGAATTTTACACCAAAGAGACTCCTTATCATTGAATAGGTCTGTCCTCCATTTCCCTAATAAAGCAATATTGAACCTACCAATATCCTTCATACCCAATCCTCCTAGGTTTTTTGGTTGACAAATTTTTCCCAACTAACCCAACTAATTTTGTTGCTATTCTCACTCCCACCCCACAAGAAAGTTCTTTGTAACCTCAATTTTTTTTACCACTCCACTAGGAATTTTGAAAAAAGACATGAAGAAGATAGGTAATGAATTCAAAACTGAATTTATGAGACATACCCTTCCCGCAAACGACAACAACTTGTGTTTCCATGTAGAGAGCTTCTTTGAAATCTTGTCTATGATGATACCCTAAGTTGCTTCCCTCCTAGGATTTGTCCCAATTGGAATGCCAAGGTAAGTAAAAGGTAACTTGAAAATTTTACAATTCATCAAGTCCGCATACCTCTCCATGACATTAGTCTCCACCCCAATAGCACCAAAGTTGCTCTTATGGAAATTTACCTTCAAGCCCGATACAAGTTCAAAACATCTAAGCATGCTCTTGATCATAAAGACATTACCCAAGGAAGCCTTACCAAAAAAGAGTGTGCCGTCGGCATATTGTAAGAGATTGACTTCCACAAGCTCATGTCCCACCTTAAAGCTAGCAGCAATAGCTTCTCTCATCATCCCACATAATCCTTCCGACACAATCATAAACAAGAAAGGAGCTAGAGGATCTCCTTGTCCCAGGCCTCTTTGTAACTTGAACTCCGAAGAAGGACTACCATTCACTAGTACTGACATAGTACTAGATGTTAGGCATCATTTTATCCACCCAATCCACTTGTCACCAAACCCCAACCTCTTCAACATATACAACAAAAAGCTCTAAGAGACCGAATCATAGGCCTTTTCATAATCAACCTTCAAAATGAGGCATTTCTTCTTCAATCTTTTTGCTTCATCAATAGTCTCATTGGCCACCAATACACTATGGAGCAAAGATCTTCCACCTATGAAAGCACTTTGACGTTGATCAATGACATTTGGAAGCACCTTCTTCAACCTATTAGCTAACACCTTAGCCACAATCTTGTACATACAACCCACCAAGGAAATAAGTCTAAAGTCCCCAACTTCCCTCTTTGGAATCAATGTAATAAATGAGGCATTGCAACCCCTAGGAAAGACACCATGCTCATGGAATTCCTTCAAAAATCTAATCACATCCTACTTAAGATCTTCCCAAAAATATTTTATGAATTTAAAGTTAAAACCATGGGTCCCAAAGACTTTAGATTTCCACACTCCCACGGCCTCTTTGATCTCCTTTTCCACAAAAGTTCCCACCAACATACTTTTTTCCTCTTGAGAAATATGGCCAAAAGCCACTCCATCCAATCTTGGTCTCTCCCAAGCCTCTTCACTAAATCTCCTAAAAAATTGCTTAGTCTCCTTTTTCACCCTACATGGATCCTCCACCCAAGTACCATCAATGTTAAGACCTCTTAACATATTTCTCTTTTTCCTCCAATTCACCAAACAATGGAAATACTTTGTGTTTTGATATCCCTCCTTAAGCCACTTCGTCCTAGCTTTTTGGTTTAGTAATGATTCACTACACATGACCACGTTCCAAAAATCTTCTTGTAGTGCCTTTCTCTTTAAGATCTCCTCCTCACATAACCCGTATTCTTCCTCTTTTTTATCAAGAGCATTCATTTCCTCCTCAATGGATTGGTGTCTCTTTTCTAAGTTCCCGAACAAATTTTTATTCCACCATTTCAACTTTTCCTTAAGAGTTTTCAACTTTTCTTTGAGTACATAGGCGCCTCAACCCTCCACATGCAATTGTCCCTATGCCCCTTTAACATACTCCTCAAACCTCTTATCCAAAAACCAACAATCAAGGACCTTGAAAGGTTTTGGTCCCCAATCAATGGATATATTTTTCACAATAATAGGGCAATGATCGGAGATGTTCTTATTCAACACATATTGTGTACAGCCGGGCCAAGATGAAAGCCATTCTCTGGAAACCAACACTCTATCAATTCTACTTCTTGCCCTCCCATTTGGCCGGAACCATGTAAACTTTTTCCCACCATTGGAATGTCAAACAATTCCATATCTTCAATGAATTGATTAAATTCTCCCATGTCTCTTCTTCCATACTCAAACCCACCTATCCCAACCCTCTCCTCCGATCTCCTCACACAATTAGAGTCTCCCACAACACACCAACATTTGATCTTACACGCACCCCTTATTTGTTTCAATTCTTCCCAAACCGCCGCTTTGCCCTCTTTATCACATAGTAAATAGACATTAACCAAAACCACCAAAGAATTTGTCTCCTTCCAAATGCCCTTCATACCAATATAGCTGTTACCAGTAAAGGAATTGGTAAGCTCAAAACTCTCTTTATCCCACAGACATAGTAGCCCTCCAGCTAAGCCAAATGAAGGAACCATCAACCACCTAGCTTCGCAATCTCCCCTTATAGCTCCGCACAAAGTCTGACTAATTTCTTGCTTTTTTGTCTCTTGTATGCAAAGAAATTTGACCTCCTCTTTAGTCACCATGCTTCTAACAAATTTCCACTTAACTTTCCCCCCTAGCCCTCTCATATTTAGTGACATAATCTTAATTGATAACCTCTACTTACTCCCTCCAAACACACCTTTATTGCCTTCTCAGCCTCTTTTTTATCCTTTTTTTCCATGTTTGCCATTCTTTCAATAATGTCTGTCTCATCATCCTTAAACGTAACCCCAATACCCTTCCCAAGCTCCCATAGTTTTTTAGCTTCAACCACATCATCTTTCAGCCAAAACAGCTTGTTAAAATTTTGTATACAACGATATGAAAGAAAGTTGCTAAATTCAAATGATTCTGTCTTCTTCTTCGAGCTTTGCCTTATATAATCCCTCTCTTTGCTGGCTTTCCCTTTCTCCACAGTCCTTGTCGATTTTGATACAGTCCCTTAGCTATGAGTCTTCAAGGGACCTCTGGTAACCCCTTTTGTTTTACAATTGCCCTGACTTTCTATTGCATTTGATTCTTCTACATACTGCTTCCCCATCCTTGTATTTCCTTTTAGATTTCCTACTTCTTTCACCATAGATTGAGAAGATTCGCATATATGTTCCCTTTTGTCATGCAACTAGGAACACGAACAAGAGTCACATACAGGCTCGTTACCTCCTTTAGAGTTGGGTGTCTCCACATCCAGATTTGGTCCAGCTAGACATTCGTTTACGAACTGGGCCACATCAGATTTTATTGGCCCAACTTCTTGACCTTTACCCCCCATTTCCTCATTTCCTTCTCTGGCTTCCTGGCGCACCACTTCACCCTTAAAACTTCCATTCATACCCTTCTCAGCATATGGTTCCATATTCGGCAACATTAGTTCCTTCACTGTTTCCACATCAGAGGTATTTTTGTCCTTTTCTCCTTGAAGAATGTTGCATTTTCTCTCATCAATACAATTTTGAATTTGAAATTCCTCCATCACGTGTTGTCCTTCATTATCAGTACTTTCCACCCAATCTCTGACACCACCTTGCATGGACCGTTGGGTATCTTCCTCATTAAAGCTATTACCCTTTGGACATTCAACTGAAGCTTCCTCCCCATCTTGTCTCCCGGCGCTCTCACATCCGTCAACCCCTTTTGTATCTCCGACTACCCCTTCCATATCCTCCGAGCATTCTGAAGATGAAGAGTAGCATTCCATCCCAATGATACTTCCCAATGTTTCCTCCCCATCAGACATATTATCGTTCCTCCAAAGACCACAACAACATTGGTTCACATGAGTCTTGGTTTCCTCCATCAGACTAACCCCGTAAATCTTTCCATTAATTTTAATCTTCTTATGCAAGTTAATGTGTTGAGTATTAGAGAGCATAACCAGGATATGTGTTGCATCAACTCTATCCATGTCCTTTGTCACCTGAGCCGTATCAATGAACTGCCCAAACGTACCCACCGCTTGAGAAAAACACTCCGCTCCCCACAGATGCAAAGGAATGCCTGAGCATAGCACCCAAGCCAATATGTTTCCTCCAATGACTTTGTTATTCCACTTGTGAATTGAGTGAACAATAGCCGCCATTTTCCTCTATGGCCAAGCATTCTTGAAGTCTATCTTCCTCTATCCCAGTGATTAGAACCAAATCTCCTCCCAAGTACCTCACCCACACTTCATTTAAGCCGTTCAACATGTACAGTTCATGTAACTTATCAAATAGAGATAGATCCTTCAGAGTTCCTACTAAAGCCCCTGTCAACCAGCTTGTGTGTTCCTCCTTTACAATTATGGGCTGACCTTTCCAAAACCGTTCCCCATTCAAATCTGTGTTTGGCTTTTTTATTCTCCACACCTTCCTCCCTTGTGTTGCATCCTTGCTAATAGCTTGATCATAGGTAAAGTTGTTTCTCCTCTCTGTGTTTATCTTGTTGCTCGTCTCCCTATCAGCCTCATCTTCACTAGCCTCATTTACTATCGATTTTCCTTTCAGTTCAGTCCTATCTTGTAACACCCTTCCTTTTTCTCTCTTATACTTGGGAATATTCACCATCATCTTCGTTTCCCAATCCTAATGGTATCAAGTTGTTTCTCCAGCTCTTTGTCATTCTTTATGCTCGAAAACCTCACGAACCCATATCTGTTGCCCCATTTGTTTTTCCTCTTAGCTATGAAAACCTCTCTCACCTTACCTCATCTTTGAAATATTCCCCACATGGTTGATATATTGAACTCATCTGGGAATCTAGCAAAGAAGAACGTTTATACTTAAGTCTTATTTTAATATAACTCAACATGCAATTTTTATTGAGTTTAATGGTGATGCACTGACAGTGTAAAACAGTTTTACACGGCCATCCAATCACAAATCACCATCGGCATGACTTTTAAGATGATTTTTTAAAATTCAACAAACTTACCATACATGGTGGGTTGTAATTGGATGATAGTGTAAAATAATTTTACACTGTCAGTGCATAGTCTTTTTTCTTATTTTATTATTCTAATTTTTTAAACTGTAAAATTGTTAATTACAATTTTATAATCAAGAAATTTCAACTCTCACTTTCTACTAATCTATCCAATTACTATCTTGCGACATAATTTATCTCAAATTAATTTTTTAAAAAATAATTTTGAAAAACTTCTTTTAATGATGACAACATTAACAATTGCAGATATTATTCATAATATTCTATAAACATTCATTTAAAAAATTATTTTTCATGTAATTTAATACTTCTAATAAGACATTCTATCAAAAAAAAAAAAAAACTTCTAAATAAGACATTAGTATTTCTTTAATACCTTCAAGACTACCAATATCAAATTAATTATCACTAAAACTTAAATTTTTTTCAAGATTAATTTTATTTTTCAATTCATTTTCTTTTAAGATTTTCTACTATTGGGATTCAAATAAAAAAGTCAGGTAATTTCATATTTTGAAATTTGTTCAAATAAGCTATGAACAAAAGAAAATAAATTCATTTGATATATATACAAAAGAATCTAAAGAATTAATCTTCAATTGAATTGTGCGATCATATTGTGCTATTATTTTCATCAAAATGTTTTTTTTTTTATAGATCATACTATTTTTATGAAATTTAATCTGTATGTTGATTTTAATGTATTTTTTTAAGTTCAAAACAAATGTAAAACAATTAATTGTACATATAATTCTTTCAAATAAATAGCAAAATATTAGCTTAATTATTAATTCGGTCTCTTTGTTTTTTTTTTTAAAATATTCAATTAGGCTTCTCTCTTATTAAAAGCTTCAATCAAGTCTTTTATTTTTTTTTTAAAATACTCCATTTAGACACTTTCCGTCAAATTAAGACTGACTCCACTAGATTGAGTTTTTTTTTTTTTTTTTTTTTTTTTTGCAGTTTTCATTTATGAATAGTAATGATTTTTAACTGCTACTACGTTTATTATTATTTTAAAAATTAATAAATTATAATAAAAATACAATTTTTAAAAAATTAAAATTTTAAAATAGTGACAATTTATAGTCACCACTATATCTATTATTATTTAAAAAAAAAAAAAAACACTATGCCTTGTCTTTCTTCTCACCTTCGTCCACCACCATCATGTATAGCATTATGGACAACAAGAACCACAATCCAATTTTTTCACAACCAAGAATTGCAATCAAAACCCTAAAAATTGCAATCCGAACCCTAACCACCCCAGATCAATCATTATCAGAACCTAACCATCCCAAATCAATCGAAATCAAAACCCTAATTAGATTTTTAGTCAGGCTAGGACTATGAAGCTCACCTCCATCGTCTATTCCCGAAAGCTTGAATGCATAATTATTTAGCTTTGACGGGTTAAAGTGTTACCCGTTTTAATTATATATATATTAATCAATTTATGAACTGAAAATAATAGTATTTGAACATTGGTCCGTAGATGTTAACAAAAAGAAGAAATGAAAACTTAAATATATTATCACTATATATATATATATATATATATATATATATATATATATATATATATATATATATATGTTTCTCCTCCTGTCATCAGTATTCAGATTCTACTTTCCAACCTATGTTCTTTGTGGGTTTTATTTTTCAGCTTGAAACTTCTATGCCACGTCCCAAAGGTTCAAAAGAGGTGGCCACAATATGGAACCCTACTCTCAGTGAAGCTGCATCCAATGAGTTTATCATGATCCATAGCAGGAAGCTTCTCGAAGACAAAAAATTAATAGGTGACCATAACTCTGTTATCTCCACTTTGCTAGAAGAACTCCTTCAAGCTCAAAGGTCCATCCATAAACTCAAGGCAGAACAGAAGTGCATCAAGAAAAACGTTGAACAATTTTTGCAGAATCTTAAAGAGGACAAAATCTTCTTGAAGAGCAAGGAACACCACAAGATTAAAGCAACATTAGATGACTTAAAGGGCAAGTTGGAGAGGGAAAGAAGAAGTAGAGAGAATATGGAGTTACTTAACACCAAATTGGTGCATGAACTCGCTGAAGCAAACTTATTGGCCAAGAAGTTTATGACAAACTGCGAGAAAGAAAAGAAAGAAAGAGAACTGATGGAGGAAATGTGTGAGGAACTAGCCATGCAAATAGCAGAAGATAAGGCTAAGCTTACGGTGATACTGAGCGAATCCAAGAGAATTTGTGAGGAAGTGGAAGAAGAGAGGAACATGATGCAAATGGCTGACCTATGGCGCGAAGAACGCGTGCAAATGAAGCTTGTTGAAGCACAACTTGTTCTTGAAGATAAATATAACCGGTTGGTGCAACTCACTGCTTCTCTCGAATTGTTCTTAATATCAAGGGGTTCTGAACTTGGCACTACAGAACTAGAGGATGCTGAGTCGATCAAACAAGAAGTTGAATCAATAAATATTCAGCGGATTATGGAGCTTTCGTTTGATGTCGAAGACTCCGAAAATGTTTCCCACACATGAAACTTGATGACGAGTTTTCTGCCTTTGGTCGAGGCAATATAGCAAAGAAATAAGAAAAGAGGAAAAAGAAGTTGATGATAAAAATAAATAATATGATAGAGAAATAAAAAAAAAAAGTGTGTGGAAATTATTATAATAACTTTGTGATATGAATAAGGTTAGTCTTTCAACCTTTTGTAGATTCTGTTCACGGTATAAAGCAATATAGCATTTGGAAATATGAGCAGTGATATATATGAATATTTTCATTTTAAAAATATTCTATTAATATTTATAATTTCTTTTTATTTCTCTTTTCATAAATTCATATCACTTATTATATCCTATAATTTTCTCTCTTCTTTCCTTTTCTTTTTTTAGGTGTCGGATCCATGCAACATTTTCCTTTAGAAATAATTGAGTGTGATTGGCTCGTTCTTCTTTTTTTTTCTTAGAGCTGCTATGGTATCTCAAAAAATTTAAAGATTTTGATGCAGTTTTCATTTTTTTTTTTTTGCCTTAAATGAGTTTGGATATATGAATGGAGAGAGAAAAGAAGAAATATTTAAAGAACAACTTTTTTGTTTTCTTTATTTCCTATATATTTGAAAATGGAAAATATATTGAAAATAAAGTGACAATTTTATAATTAAAAAGTGAACTAGGGTTAAGAAATTAAAACAAAGGAAACAAACCCTTAATATTTTTATGTTTGTCACTGGAAAAGTTATAACTTCCATTTTTACTATACTTTTCTACATTTTTATTCCCATGAGGAGAGTGAAAAAGTGATATTCCTATAAAAATATGAAAAGTTGTTTTCTAATTCACTTGTAAATTTTATTTTAACTTTTTTTTATTAATTATTTTGAATTTTAAAAATTATTTCTAGAAATATTAAAATGTAACCAAACATATTTTTGTCTTTTTTCCAAGAAATAACATTTTAATCATGAATATTTTGAGACTTTTCCTTTTTAATTTTAAATTTTTTTTACTTCAAAAAAATAGACAAAACAATTTGTTATATAAAAATAAATTTGAACAGATGTGTGAAAGTAAGAGGGAATTACTTAGTAGTATGAAAATATATGCCCAAAATCGTATACCAATTGTAGGTACTATTATTTTTATCTCATTTATTTCCTTTTTATTTTTTAATTTATTATTTTCTATTGGATGAAAATTAATAAACAAACAAATGGTTCAATCTTTTTCTAACATCCATATCCAAGTGTTCTTACATTAATTAGAACAAAGAATAGCCTGAAGGAGAGTTCAAAAGTTGCTATGATAGTTGAGAGACAGGAAAGAATGGGAGAGGATGGAGGATGGAAAGAAGTCCGACGGAGAAATAGAGGGAGCAAACTTAACATGGGATCTCAACACGGGGGTACTCAACCAGATATCGCAGGAGGAAGAGCCACGTGCCCTCAGAGGGGAGATGGTCAAGCATCTCTGTTCTTTACTAATTTTCCAGCTAACTTCAGAGCTAAAGAGATGTGGAATGTGTTCAAAAACTATGGTAGAGTTATGGAGGTTTACATTCCAACAAAGACTGATAAGAGGGGAGAAAGATTTGGTTTTGTGTGCTTCGTTGACGTTTTCGATGTGAGATCCTTAGCGCTGACACTGGATAAAATCTTTATTGGTAGTAGGAAAATTATGGTGAACACCCCAAAGTTTACGAGGGGAGTGTGGAAGGCGAACAAGGAGGATCTCTCTATGAATCGGAGAAATCAACCATACAACAAGGGCATTTTCAAAGAGGATCATAAAGTGAGACTAGGTACATCTTATGCAAGCGTGACTGGGAATCCCAATACTAAGAAAGAAGCACAGGGTCTCAAAGAGGGAGGGAAGAAACTTAACAAAGTCTTCAACTTATCATATACGGTTGAGAAGGGGGTGATGGAAAAACTTGGCAAAGCTTATATAAGGCGGGTGGTGAATTGTGGAGATACAAACTTAACTCAACAAAAACTGAATCTAAAAGGGCTTTTTGGCGTTTGAGCAATCCTGATGGGAGCGTCTCTTGTGTTATTAAAAACAACGGAGGAAAAGGAGGTCGGGGATTACATACATAATGGTATTCAGTGGGTTTCAAAAAGGTTTGAAGAAATTTCTGCTTGGAATCCTTCAAGTACGGACAATGAAAGATTGGTTTAGATCAAATGTTATAGGACTCCCATACACGCATGGTTCGAACCCTTTTTTCGATTGTTAGGGCCTTGTTATGGTGATTTTGTCAATGTAGATGAATCTACAAAAAATAGGGAACGGCTCGATGTCACAAGATTCGTCATTCGTACTAAAACACGGATTTGATCAACTCTTTGGTCAGGATTAAGATTATTGAAGATATTTACCAAATTAAGTTGGTAGAGGAGGGTTTGGAGGAATGCTCGAATTGTGTTGTTTGTAAGAATGGTTCCGGTGTGTAGAGGAAGCTTTCAGGGGGTGCAGATTCAATCGGAACTGACTCAGAAGTTCAGACGAAGAGGAAGTACTGCAAAGGTTTTTGGCAGAAGATTCAAATTTGAATTAAAACATTCAAATTTGGAATACTTTCGAGGAAAAGGTTGACCAAATAGATACTTTTGATCAAAACGAGAAGTGCTTTACAGAGGCAAATGGGGATGAAGTCAACACACCCAAAAACTAGGAGATTATGGGCTCTGGGGTTTTATTTGGGCCTTCTGCTACTGTGGGCCAAAATAACTATCTGACCCAAAAAGTGGTAGAAACTAATCCATGTCACGATCCACACCCCAGTTTTATCTCTTCTCATCAGACGATGTTGAGGCCTTTGTCGTCATCAAAGTCCCTTCCCAGCGACAACGGTGACGGCTTTGAAGGAACTTTTTTTTGTTGGAGACTTTAGTAAACCCAGATCTCAGAACCAGTTTGAGAATTTGACGGTCTTGTCCAAGGAGTACAATCCAGTTTCAGGAAGATGGTCTGTGGGAGGCGTACAGACCTGTAAAGCCTCCACCTTGTACATGTCAGATTCTGATATCAGACGGTGTAATGGAAGGCTCAGATCGACATCTAAAGGCGATGTTGCAAAGAAAATTTAGGAATTGGCGAAGTCTCTAGGGGTGGGTGGTCATGCTATGGATGATTTTTTCATTCAACACATAAAAAAATTGGAGGATAAGGATCGAGAGGCTTATGATAATAGAGGGGGAGCTGCATCTGTTACTTGAAGATTCTTACATTAAATGTTAGAGGGTTGAGGGACCGAGTCAAGCGACGTCGTATTAGGTCCCTAATTACACCAATGAAGCTGGATCTTTGTTTGTTTCAAGAGACAAAGTGTCAATGCTTGGAGGAGTGGGAGATTAAAGAATTATGGGGGGTGATTATTGTGAATGGATTCATAAACCATCTTTAAGTTTGGTAGGTGGTCAACTAAGCGTTTGGAGACGCGGGATTCTTCAGGTCAAATTTCATTTTTAGGGTGCAGGCTTCTTGGGTATTTGCTTTGAATGGAAGCCTCGGGGTACTATATTCATTGTGGTGAATATTTATTCATCATGTTCGTTAGAAGGAAAAAAAAGTTATGGGAGGAAATTATTATGTCTAGAAGGGGTTTTGGAGTACAAAAGTGGTGTTTGGCTGGAGATTTCAATGCGGTCTTGAAGAGGGGAGAACGCAGAGGTAGGTCCCTTACTCACAATTATATGGAGTTGGATTTATTTCAAGCTTTTATATGCGATATGGAGTTGATAGATATACCTGTTTTGGGAAAGAAATTCACATGGGTAAGCGCAGATGGTTTGTCCATGAGTAGATTAGATCGTTTTTTGATCTCTGAAGATTTTTTATTTGAATGAAATATTTCCTCACAATGGGTGGGCAATCGTGATATCTCTTATCACTGCCCTGTTTTCTTAAAGAGAGAAGATTGCAACTGGGGCGCTAAACCCTTTCATTTTTTCAACTGTTGGTTGGAACATCCTAATTTCAAAAACTCTGTTTCTAGATGCTGGAGTCAGGAATGGGTACAAGGATGGCGTGCTTTTTCTTTCAAAGAGAAATTGAGATTGTTGAATAATCATCTGAAGGTGTGGAGTCAGGAAGTTTTTGGGGTGCTGGATGCTCCAATAGAAAATAAAGTCCTGGAGGTGAACACCATTGATGAGAGGTGCATGGATGGGGTGGTGGATGATGTTGCACATAGAAGGAATTTGGTTGAGGAATTTTGGAAGCTTGTTAGACAGAAAGAGAGTATTCTCCTACAAAAAATCTAGAATGAAGTGGTTGAGAAAAGGGGACCATAATTCTAGATTTTTTCATGCTTGTGTTCGGGCTAGATAGAGACAAAACGAACTCATTGCTGTAAACACAGATGAAGGTTGGATTGAAGATGTATCAGGTGTTAAGACGGAAGTTAGGAATCATTTTCAAAATTTATTTCAAGAGCCTTCCTTGGTCCGGCCAAATTTAGATGGAGTTCCTTCAAACATCTAACTTCTACGGAGAGTGAGTCACTGAATAGCCCTTTCTCTGATGAAGAGATTAAGCTGGCGGTGTGGAGCTGTGAGGGTGGGAAGAGCCCAGGTCCCGGCGGGTTTAATTTTAATTTTTTCAAATCATGTTGGGATATTATAGGCGAGGAGGTATGTGGTTTGGTTCATGAGTTCCATTCTAATGCTAAATTACCTAAGGCTGTTACATCCTCTTTTATTGCTTTAGTCCCTAAGAAGGAGCACCCGCAAGCAATTTTTGATTACAGGCCGATCTCCCTGATTGGGAGTATTCATAAAATCATTTAAAAAATGTTGGCTATTTGGATAAAAAAAAAGGTGTTAAATTCAGTGATATCCCCTTTGCCAAACAGCTTTCATTCTGGGCAGGCAGATTTTAGATGGAGTACTTGTCACAAATGAAATGGTAGATTGGGCTAAGAGGTCTCATAAGGGTTGTTTCTTTTTCAAAGTAGACTTTGAAAAAGCCTACGACTCAGTCAATTGGTGCTTTTTGGAATATATGCTTGTGAGGTTGGGTTTTGGAGAAAAATGGAGAGCATGGGTCAAAGCTTGCACTTTTTCTAGTCGGGCCTCAATGTTAGTATACGGTAGTCCTACTGAAGAATTTGATATTAGAAGGGGATTGAAGTAAGGTGATCCTCTTGCACCCTTCCTCTTCCTCATAGTAGCTGAAGGTTTATCTGGTTTGTTCAGAAATGCAGTTTCTATTGGAGCATTCAAAGGTCTTCATTTAGACGAACAGGTTCATTTTTCTATATTGCAATATGCTAATGATTCCATTATTATGGGAGAAACTTGTTCCGAAAATCTCTGGGCTTTAAAGGCAATACTAAGGAGTTTTGAGCTAGTTTCAGGTCTCGAAGTGAATTTTCACAAGAGTAACATATATGGTGTAAATACTGATCAATCTTTTTTGCAAGCAACGGCTGTTTTTCTTCACTGCAATATTGCTAGTATACCCTTCAGGTTTCTAGGCTTGCCTATAGGAAGTAATCCTAGAAGATGCAATTTGTGGGATCCTGTCATCTCTAAGTTCAATAAACGTCTAGCCGCTTGGAAAGGGAGATTTTTATCTATAGGTGGCAGGATTGTGCTCATTAACTCAGTCTTAAATAGCTTGCCTTTGTACTATTTCTCCTTGTTTAAAGCTCCTAAGAAGGTGATTAATACTCTGGTTAGTATTCAGAGAAAGTTTCTTTGGAACGGGGTTGCTGAGTCACAGAAAATAAATTGGATATGCTGGAACAAAGTATGTTTACCAAAAGCAAAGGGTGGCTTGGGAGTAAAGAAGTTACATGTTTTCAATCTCAGTTTACTTTCCAAATGGAAATGGAGGATGCTAGCAAACCAATCAGCAATATGGTACAATCTTTTGGTTCACAGATATGGACTAATAGATAATCCTGTTAATCAATCTGTTTCTGCTACCAAGGTTGGTTCACAAGGTTGGTTACAAAAAAACTGGGAGATAGTTCTCAAACAAGGTTTTGGACAGACCGCTGGATTGGAGATTGTACTCTGAGGGAAACATTCCCACGTCTCTATCAAATCTGTGAAAATAAGTCATGTGTTGTATCAGAAATGGGTGTATGGAGGGATTTGGTTTGGACATGGCAGTGGCGATGGAGACATCATTTTTTTGTATGGGAGCAAGATCTTTTAATTGCTCTGCAATTGCTTTTAGACTCGGCTCAGCCAAAGGAAGGGGTTCCAAACTACTGGTTTTGGTTAGGCAGTGGATGTGGGAATTTCAGTGTGGCATCAGCGTATAATTTCTTACTCAACCAGTTTTCATCAATCTTCAGGTGGGTGACTTGTTGGATAAGAAATTTTGGCGCTGTTGTGTTCCTTCCAAGGTTTTGGTTTTCTCCTGGAGGTTGCTACAAGATCGCTTACCTACTGTCAGACAGTTACTTCACCGTGGTGTTAATATGTTCAATCAGGGGCAGAATTGTGTTTTTTGCAATGAAGAGGTGGAAGACTGCAATCACCTTTTTCTTTCCTGTCCTTTTTCATATCAAATTTGGAATGTGGTTGTGGCCTGGCTGGGATTCAGTTTTGTGTTACCTCAGAACATCAGACAGCTATATGCTCATTTGGGAAACTGCATAAAAGGTAGGAACCTTGGGAAAGTTAAACACATTTTTTGGCACGCTACTTGTTGGTGCATTTGGAACTTGCGAAATAAAATTATCTTCAGAGAAGGGGCTGCTGAATTCATGGGACTGATTGCACAAATTAAAGCTATTTCATGGCAATAGTTATTATATAAGAATAGTATTAAAGCAGGTTTCTTTTTTTCAACCTGGTGCACCAATCCTATAGGATGCTTATCCTGCTGACCTTGACTTACGATTGCATCCTTTTTTGTTTACAATTAGTGGATATGTTTTGATATAGGAGGCTTGGATAGAAGGATCCTTTTTTGGATGGTTTGATAGATGTTCTCACTGTACACCTTGTACAGATCCGTTGTAAATCCACTAGTTATTTATAATATTATTAATTTTGCCTTTCAAAAAAAAAATTAGAACAAATATACAAAATTCAGAATCTGAAGAATGCGATACTCACAATAACAAAGCTGCATGGCAATGGTCACTATATGTCGTGCAAGAAAATTGTGCAGAATAATCAAGTTCACGTTGAATTCTCCCTAGCTAACGTTAAATTCCCATCAAGCTGGTAACATTATTCCAAATGACGTGAAGTATATTCATTTAGCATCAACATCAAATACATGATATTTGTGTGGGGTAGCACGATTGGAGTGCTGGTGTGTGCAAAAATCAAGATAAGACTAGCATAATAAGATGGCATAAAAAAAAAACCCTGAAATTATAAAGTGATGTGTGTTAATGCATGTGGGTAGAATCATTCAAATTATGTAATATCCCACAAAACAAAATATATATGTTTAAGTGTAACAATTAATCTCCTATTACTAAAACCAATGGGAATTTGATGATGAATAACATCATAAGAAAATTATATCTGGTACGTGTTTCATTAAACTATGCCTTTTGGCGACATGTTGTTGATTTAAGTAAAATTAAACTTGAGTCTTTTAAGAAAGTCTTGGATTTAAGATTTATAAATGAAAAAAAAAAATAAAAAAGAAGCTAAGATACAATTTCAATCCTCTTATTTTGTTCAATCTACAATTTTAGTTCTCTCCATTTTAAAATAAAGATATTTAGTCTCCTAATTTTCGAAAATAAGCAATTTTGGTCAAATCATCAACTTTATCTATATTTATTTCTTTTATTTCTTACATTTTAATTAATTAAATAATTTCTTGATGGTGCTTTAAATAAATATGTTAGGTCTAGGTTCAATTGAACCAAAATAAAATAAATAAAACGTATGCAAAATTAAAGATTGAACCAAAATTACTGATTTTCAAAAACTGTGGAACTAAATGTCTCTATTTTGAAATGGGGAATCAAAATTACACATTGAGCAAAATAAGATGAAGAAACTAAGGAATACTTTTTTTTTTTACTGCAAACTAAGGAATACTTGTCACCTATAACATGGTGAAAAAAAATAAAAATAAAAACTATGTCTTGTGAGTAGCGAGTGCTAGTGGGTCATAAAACAACATGAACTACTTGGAATTTCAACAAGAACCCAAACAATGTTACACTTGTGGCACATCCATACCAGGCCTTTCCTAGTTCCCTATAATGTGGATCAAGGTCGAGCTTGAACATGAGTCCACACTCCGTAATGTGTTAATAGATAGCCCACTATCTAACAGTATCAAATAATGGACCCAAAAATATAAACAGATAGTAATTTTGTGGACTCTAATAGTAGGTGCTAAATACAAATAATCAGTACATAATATCTGGCACAAAAATTTAATTTGTGTTATCAAATTAGTTTAATGATACTTTATAATAAAACAAAATTAGTAATATATTAATTTTTAAGTTCACAACAAGACTATTTTTTTTTCTAACAAAAAATAGCACCTTTGCTAAGCAAGAGAAAATTCTGGCCTTATATCTATAATTTTTTTGTGAATATTTGTTTAACTATTTATTTTATTGATTATAGTTTTTAAAGTGTAACTGATAATGTGCAATGCTAATTTGGTGTATAACAGTTGTAAAAATAAAGACTCAAAATATCATTTACTTTTGGTACATTAATTTTAAACACTCAAAATTTAAACTTTTATTAATAAGTATCCTAGGCTTTGAAATATATAATCAACCAATAAAAAAAAAAAAAAACTCATACGGATTTTCACACACAAAATTTTATTCACACATTTATTTATAAAGATAATAATATTTGGTGCACTTAAAAAATTACTTTGTTTGAACTCTTGTTCTCTCATTTTGTTTCAGAATAAAGAGTGAAAAATAATATATAAGGGTTAAATGGGAATCATGGTTTCTTTCTACCAATTTTTGAATTCACTCGTCTATGTTAACTTTACCAGAAAAATTTTGTAATGATTTTCTTTTTCGCTACTCTTAAAACATAATGTTCTATATGCGAGCGAACAGAATAGCATAATCATACAATCTTCTCTTGCCTTGATTAACCATACATGTTTTCCTTTTCTTTTACGGTCAAATATTACATTCAAAAGTTTGAATTAAATTTTTTCTTATGCTTGCTATGGAATTTCTGCTTCAGTTAAATATTGATATGGATTTTGTTGAATTTCTTCAATTGTTGTAAAACTTGGGCCCACTTTTTCTATAAAAATACATTTATTGAAGCAATTATTACTTATAAGTGGCTCACACATCTTTAAACTCTAACGGTGCAACTCTGTGTTGCAACAGTAATTTAAATAAAAAATCAAGAACTCGCTGTTAGATTAGATATGCTTTTACTTTAGTGTATTTTGAGATCTCAAATGATTAAATAAGCATATGTCCATCTAAATTATTGTCTGCGGATACTTTAGATATGTTTGGTTTAATTTTTTAGAAAATATATTTCAAAGAAATTGTCTCAAAAGAAATCGATTTAAACCTGCATTTATTTAAATATTTTTTCATATAAAAATTACTCAATTCAAATACACATAAAAAGTATAGAAACTTACACCCCCCCCCCCCCCCCCCCCCCCCCAAAAAAAAAAAACTTGAGTAAGTTGAAGTATACCTGACTTAAGATGAACTATTGATCTAACTGTCCACCTGCAATTGTTTTTCAAACTATACGTGCAAGAAATTTATTTCCATAAACTTAATAGCAACCACATATAGATAACTAATCAAAGAGGTTTAGCTCAGTTGATTAAGCATGATGCGTGAGTATTGTAAATCTCCTGATACTATCTTCGATTTCTATGAATAAAAAAAATTAAAATGAAGACAGGAGATATCAAAATGTGCATGGGGACGGCAATAAATGCTTTTAAGAAAGATGTGCTTTAATCTTTAGTTGATCCATAAGATAGTACTACTAAGTATATAACGAGTTTCAAGTACCTTAAAAGACAATTGCTTTGGGCGTACATTGTAATCATATCCTTTTATTTAATAACTATAAAATATATTGAATCTTTGGATGTTTTTAAGATATTAAATATATTTATTTTTATTTAATATTTTCTTTATAAAACATTAAAATTTTTGTAAAAAAAAATTATAACATTACTAGTTTTAATTTGTTGGAGTACAACTGTGAAGGTAAAGTTTCACATTGGATATAAATGGATAAGTTGAGCAACATATAAGTGTAAAGACTTGCAAACTTAATGCCTTAAGATTTTGTGTTGAAGGTTAGGGATGACAAAACGGGCCGACCCGCCCTGACCCACCATCACCCACATAAGAAAAGTGGGTTAGAAATCCCAGCCCGTGCCCATTTATGGCGGGTTGGCGGGCCAACCCGCCAACCAACCAAAAAATCAAAAAATATATAATAAATATATTTTAATTAATTTTATCTTTTATTAATATTAAATAATAAATACTTATTAAAAAATTAAATATATTACCTTAAAATTTGAATAATAATTTATTTAGACCAAAAATATATTAAATAAATATTAATAATATATGTATAAAATATAAAAATAAATATAAAATTTATTAATTTTTTATAAAAAGAAACGGGTTGACCCGCCCTCAACCTGAAACGGGTTTGCGGGTTGAAAACCTCAACCTGGCTCGCCAAAAAAAAGGGACAAAATCGGGTTGACCCGATGGATCCAACCCATTTTGCCATTCCTATTGAAGGTGGTGTCAAGTTCACTTGTGTGATGTGCTCGTAGTCCATATTAGTGTAAATCTCCTTGAAGTTTAAACCCCTTTTTGTGCACAACAATTGGTATCAAAGCTGATAGTTCGACCAGGTCACCAGCTCGAACAAGTAGAATGGATTGGTGATGGATCCAGGTATGGACATGGGATTGGTGGTGATACATGGAGGCCAGGCAGCAGCTTGTCCCACATTGTGGAACGGCTGTGGAAGAGACTCACACGGACAAGTTGAGTAACATATAGTGTCAAGTTCACTCGTGTGATATGTTCATGATACATTGGTGTAGATCTCTCAATGTCTTACCCCATAATTGATTCATTAATCACTAAGAAACAACTTCTAATTAAAATACCTTGCATAAAAAGATTAACCAGGGATAGGCACAACCACACTTAGTCATCCTACTATCCAAAACATCATTAAGATGACTGGTTGATTAGTTCATGTTTAGTACATGTTTAATTTATGGGGGACCATATATATTTATAATAATTAAAGCTATTTAGCTTAGTACTTCCTCCCGCAATAAATAGCCAATTAAAACCTTGATTTGATGTGCCCTGGGGACCTTTCAGTGATACTTTGATCTATAACGAGATGCCAAGCAAATCATCCATTGTTCACGCTCTCATTTCAGCAAAACAGAGAGAAGAAATAGTGCTTCACTTTATGATTGTACCGAACCCCATTTATCTAGAAAAGCACTTGCCTCGAGCACTATATCCAAAAAGTCTTGGCTTTCATCATCAACAAGTGGGTAGCTAATCAAGTGGGGACTTAAACTTAGTAATGCTATGGAAAAACACAGAAATAATTTATTTGGAAGAGATGACTATTGTAATACTCCAACGTATAAGCAACACTACAATAATTTTTCATTTATTATTAATATATTAAATCAATCCCCTACAAATATGTATTTTGAATCATTTCTTCTGTTTCTTATTATAAAGTTCTAAATTAAAAATGTGACGTAATTCTTATTATATGATCTAATTTGAAATATTGTCTCTAACATTAATTATTTTTCACAAAAATATCTCTAACTAAAGTTAGTTCTAGAATAACGTGACAGTAAAATAAACTTAACACATTAATGTTTGTTAGTTTTGTTTACAAAAATAATTAAAAAAAATACTAATTTAAGATGAATTTAATGCTCTCAACTAATAACTATTTTTTTTTAATTCTGATAATTAGTTAATTAGACCTTATAAGTTTTTTTTTTTTGGTCAGCTAAAACAAATATGCATTAATAGGTACTAGATGTACCAGCAATATGTACATACAGTATAGTCCAACAAATATATCAAATATCGCCTACCAACAGGTTATTATGCATTTATATTCACTAATGCATATAAATGAGAAATAACCAATTGTTACAATCCCCACAACATGAAGCTTTTCCATTAACCACTCCAGACTTACTACCACGTATGCTGCATGACATTTTAATTCGAAACCAACAATCACAGTTGCCACTTGAATTTGAGAGAATTCAACCTCTGAATCTTAGCCATTACTCCCACCACACACCTCGAGACCCTCCATACTTCAATTTTTTATCCTTTCCCAAAACATTTCATAACCACCCTCCCTGCGATCAATGTAGCCACCATGCATCCCGACATTTCAGCCAACACCAAACATATATTTATCCCACCACACAAGCGCCCGGACTTGAACACCATTGTACAAAAGAGTAGTTAAAATTTGATTCACAAATCCTCAGCCAGGTCCATGTATGATACAAAACATCTTGAATAATCTCCTCCTTCTGAAATAATTTCCCTTTAAAAATAATATAATTCCTATAATTCCAGAGAACCCACAAAATACCACACCACACATACCTCCATCTTGAGTTTGCCTTCACACTTTCAGACATCAGGAAATGCTGCCCGAAATGCATTTGTGTTGTTGCTGGTAAAACAGTTTTTATATTCAGCCATCCATAGCAATGTTTCCAGATACTTTCAGCTTTGTGGCACCAGAACAGAGTGTGCATAATTGATTCTTCCTCAGATTTACAAAACGGGCACTTGAAATCATATCCCGGAAGCTGTAGGTTCCTTCTCCTAATATTATCCCCTGATGCCAACCTGTTCCTCACTGTTCTCCACAAAAAAATATTTATTTTTGGTGGAAGTTTAATACTCCAAATATGTTGGTATATCTCTTCCTGTTGACCACCCGAAAGAAGACCAAGCAGGGATGTATGCAGATTGCACATTAAATTTCCCTGTTTGACTTTTTGTCCACCACCATGAGTCCACAACATCTTTCTGCATCTGAACAGTCAGCAGTGCAGCCTTCAAATTATCCACCCCTTGTTTCTCCCACTCAAACCAATCCCTAGGCCATATGAGATTCCACCTCCACTCTGCCCCAACCCACATACCCATATTTCCAACTAAGTCCTCCTTTTGCAACGAATTTAGAAAGGCCCTAGGATATGCATGTACCAAAGGCTGTTCATCCACCCAAGCATGATACCAAAATTTTATTTTATCACCACCCCCTATTTTCCACTTCACCATGGAATCAAACCACTTGTTTTCACTCAAACCCCCACAACACTTACTTAAATCCCTCCACCAAATAGATGAATTTTTTGTGACCTCCTCTTTTAAAAGTCCCCTCCAACCATCATATTTTGACAACAACACCTCACTCCATAACTCACCCCTCTCATGCATGAGCTCCCACCTCCATTTAGCTAAAAGAGCATTATTGAAAATAAAGACATCTTTCACCCCTAACCCCCCATGGTTCTTTGGTTGACAAATTTTTTCCCAACTTTCCCAATTAACCTTCCTATTTCCTTCAACCCCTCCCCACAAAAAAGATCTTTGTTTTTGAATAAATACCTTACCCACAAGAGATGGCACTTTGAAAAACGAAAAATAAAACAAAGGTAAAGAAGACATCACCGATTTAATGAGACACACCCTCCCCGCAAAAGACAATACTTTGTTTTTCCAACCCGACAATTTTTTTGAAAACTTATCTATGATAGGTTGCCAAGTCTCCACTTTCCTAGGGTTTGCACCAATAGGTATACCTAGATATATAAATGGAAAGTGTAAAATTTTACAATTCAACAAATAGGCATACCTTTCCATGACCCTCTTCTCCACCCCAATGGAACCGAATCTACTTTTGAAGAAATTGACTTTGAGACCGCAAACTAATTCAAAGCACCTTAAGATACTTTTAATAGTTATCACGTTCTCCATAGAAGCCTCTCCCAAAAAAATTGTGTCGTCCGCATATTGAAGAAGATTCACTTGCACCCCCCTCTCCCCCACCAAAAAACTTTTGAATAGGTTTTTGTCAATTGCTTCTCTCATTATCCCACATAAACCTTCCGCAACTATGGTAAACAAGAAAGGAGCTAATGGATCCCCTTGTCTCAACCCCTTTGTTACCATGAATTCCTTAGTTGGACTTCCATTTACCAAAACCGAGCTCCTACTACTTACCAAACAACCCTTAATCCATTTTACCCATTTATCATGAAATCCCAATCTTTTGAGCATATATAACAAAAAATCCCAATTGACCGAATCGTATGCCTTTTCATAATCCACCTTGAAAATCAAACACTTCTTTTTCAATCTTTTAGCTTCCTCGACCACCTCATTTGCCACCAAGGTACTATGCAATAAAAATCTACCACCCAAAAATGCACTTTGCCTCTTATCAATCACGTCTTGTAGCACTTTCTTGAGTCTATTTGAGAGAATCTTTGCCAAAATTTTATACATACACCCAACCAATGAGATTGGCCTAAAATCTCCCAAATATTGCGGCTCCTCCACCTTTGGAATAAGAGAAATGAAAGATGAATTGCACCCTCTTGGAAATACCCCATTTTGATGATATTCCTTAAGAAATTTCATAACATCCTCTTTAATCAAACTCCAAAAAGCCTTTATGAATTTAAAATTAAATCCATCCGGTCCTGGACTCTTTAAACTTCCGCACTCCCATACCGCCTCCTTGACCTCATTTTCTTCAAAGCTAGCCAAAAGCAACATATTGTCTTCCCTTGAAATTTTGTTGAATCTCACCCCCTCCAACTTTGGCCTATTTGATTCCACTTCTTTAAATCTCAAATAAAAGAATTGTTCCGCTTCATTTTTCACTCTACAAGGCTCCTCTATCCACTCACCTTCAATATTCAACCCTTTTACCATATTTTTCCTTCTTCTCCAATTTACACAACAATGAAAATATTTGGAATTTCGGTCTCCTTCAATCACCCATTTGGATCTTGATTTTTGCCTCAATAGGGATTCATTGCAAGTGACGACCTTCCAAAACTCCTCTTGTAATTCCCTTCTCCTACTAATCTCCACTTCACTAAGCTCCACTTGATCTTCTTTTTTCTCCAAGTCACTTATTTCTTTTTCAATTTCTTTTTGTCTTCTTTCCAAGTTACCAAAGTGTTCCATGTTCCACTTCTTCAAATCCTTCTTTACCTCTTTTAATTTCTCTTTAAGTACATATGCTCCCCATCCCTCAACTTTCAACCCCTTCCAAACCTCTTCCACATGCGTGATATACTCTTTATTTAAGAACCAACAATCAAGAGTCCTAAACGGTTTAGGTCCCCAATCTACAATAGTATTCTTGACCAACAATGGGCAATGATCGGAAATGTTTCGATCAAGAATATATTGTGTACTTCCCGGCCACAAAGTGAACCATTCCCTTGATACCAAAACTCTATCAATCCTACTTCTTGCTCTTCCATTTGGTTTGTACCATGTGAAATTCCTTCCCACCTTAGGCATGTCCTCCACTCCCATATCTTCTATGAATATATTGAATTCCCTTCTTTCACTCACTCAACCATCTTCTCCTCCAATGCCCACCCTTTCACAAGATCTCCTTACACTATTAAAATCCCCCAAAATGCACCAACAAGCAATGGAGCTGTTTAACTTTTTCTCCCTTATCTCCTCCCAAATTCTTCTCCTTCCTGCTCTATCATTTGTAGTATATATATTTACTATAATGACATCTTCTCCATTTTCTTTCCACACACCCTCCAAACCCACATACTCTTGAGATACGAATTGATTCTTTAGTTGGAAGCAATTAGTATCCCAAATGCATAACAGTCCACCCGCATGTCCCACCGCCGGTGAATCCACCCAATCAAAATCACTATCCCCCCAAATCCTCTTACACAACATGTTATCAATCACTACCTTCTTTGTTTCTTGAATACATATCATATTCAAATCCTCTTTTTGCACCAGTTGTCTAACAACTTTTATTTTCACCCTCCCCCCTAACCCCCTTACATTGTATGAAAGTATCTTCATGAGAACACTTCCTTTCTTCCCTCCACATGTTCTTTTTGAACTTCTGATATACCTTGTTGATCTCTTTTTTCCATCTGCCTTATCTTTTCAATCATCTCTTTTTCATCCCCTTCAAAAGACACTCCCATTTTTTTTCCCAACTCCCACAACTTTGTTGCCTCTAACACATCATCCTTAATCCACAAAATGCGATTGCAATTCTGTATACAATTATCTGAAAGTTCATTATTCATATTGAAATGCTTATTCCTTACCTCTTTTCTTCTATCTTTGTTGACATCTTTTTGGGTCTCTGTAGAGGTTGAACCTTCTTCATACACAGAAATTCCTCTAATTGGCCCGCGTACCACTCCTTTTCGCAGTGGCCAGAATCTATTTCCCTCTCCTTTGCTCTTATCTTCACCCCCCAAAAGTATCTTCTTATGATTCGCGTTCTGGCCAACTAACTTTCTTCCTTTTACCCCCTCTATTTCAGCATTGGTAACGTTATCACCTTTTTTTGTCATTGTCTCTGCACTTGTTTGATTAACAATAGTCTCGTTTGTAAGTGAGAGATGGACGTCTTTTCCAAAAAACCCAGGCTCATTTTGCTGGCCCACCGCTGCAACGGTCTTATTTGCTTTGCTGGAATTATTACTCTGTGCTTGTATTTTCAGGCCCACATTTTTATCGTCACAGCCCAACTCCTGTCCTACTTCTAATATCTGCTTTCCACTAAACAAGTTGTCTACGTGTCCCCTATTTATTTGTTCAACATGGTCCCCCCTACCTTACTTCTATTAACCTCCTCACGTACGTTATCACTGCCCTCTGTCTCTTGATTTTCGGATTCTCCTTTCTGACCCACGTTATCCCCTTCACGTGACATTGTGTTGTTCTTTTCGTCCTCTGTACCATCCCCCTTTTGTCCCCCGTCAATACTTTGTAACTGTTGGTTATTGCTCTTTAGGCAATATTTTGAAAACTCCACTGATTCCTCCGTCCAGCAACCACCGTGCTCCTGATCTTGCTCATTGTCTTCTCCTTTACCTTCGTCAACCTCATATTCATCTTCATCTCCATTTTCCGAGCTTGATGAGTTTATTTCCATCCCAACAGCACTTCCCAACGAGTCTTCTTTTGATGAATCATTATCCCTTGCCCACCTCCAACATCCACACACTTGTGTTTTCAAAGGGATTTCCTCCACTGCCCGTATCACATATACTTGGCCATTGATTTTCACCTTCTCATTGTATAGAATATGTTGTGGTGATGAGATTTTGACTAGTACTCTTGCCACATCAACTTTTTCCATATCCATCGTTTCTTTGTCTGCAGCCACAAATGCACCAAACGGACTCACCAACTTAGAGAAACAATCTTCTCCCCATGCTTGTAGTGGTATTCCTGTGCAGCGAATCCAAGCTAGTCTACCACCGGAAGTAATTTCTTCACTCCACTTCTGTATTGTATGAAATATAGAATATATCCCCTCTTGATCTCCTTTTATTTTTTCAGATATTACTTCCTCAGATATCCCAGACAGCAGCACCATGTCATCCCCAATATATTTCATCTTTGTTTTTCCAGCCTCATTACACATGAATACATCGTTTAATCTGTCAAACATGGTTAAGTCTCTCAACCTTCCTATCCAACTCTCCTGCAACCATTCTTTGTTTTTCGCTTCCACCTGTATTTCCTTCCCCCACCACCTAACCTTATAAGTTAACAAGGACCAGAAGGAGTAATTCTTTAACGTCTTGTTTTTATTACCAAATTATATGATCCTTAAAGTGACATTATAAATAGCCTTTTTTTTTTTCAAATCTTTTGAAAAAAAAAATAAAAGGGAGAGATTTGAAGAAATTAGCCCTTCGTTTTTATTGGAATGTCAACATTAACATTGTTGAGAAGTGTAAATGAGTTCTTTCAAAAAAAAAAAAGTGTAAATGAGTTTCTATTTATAATATAGAAAAGTTAAGTACACGTTGTAATGTTGATGTCTTAGTCAATCAATTTAAACTTCAACTTCATGTTGTCAACTCAATTTTTACTTAAGTTGTCTTCTTAAGCATCAATAACTTAGTTTTTATTTGTTTTGATATTTGTAATTTATATCTTTTGAGTGACTAACACAGACGAACATAGAGTACTTTAAGCAATCAAGCACATTTATGCATCACATTAATTTAGTTAAACGTCACATAGTTCATTTTATTTTATCAAAATCTATTTCAAAACAACAATAACAAAAACTATTTAACATGTTTATTGAGAATATCAATTATATTTTTTATTAATAAAATAAGTTAAAGGAGAATTATTGGATTGCTCAAGTTGATGGTTCTCGTGATCATAATTGTCATGAAAGAAATTCATTCACGACTCTTGGTAGAAAAAGAAATGCGACTTTTCAAGGGTGTGGAAAATATAAAGAGTAATTACTAATTAATTTTACTATATATGCAAAAAAGTCTCACCCCACCACTATATAAAAGGAGTCTTTTTTGAAAATTTAATGCATACATGTCCAACAAAAGAACGAGAAATTCATAAGCAAATGAAAGACACCCACTTAAATATATAGTAGAGAATCTCTTGTAAAGTGAAAAGTGAGTGTTTATCATATTTTGTAACTTTACGGTGGCGAGATTCTTTGATTCGTAGGGTAATACACACATGAAAAAGATTTTCAATTTTCCACGAAACTTATAATCTCATTAAGAGAGTGAATACTTTGTTGGAGTATTTTTGTGAATGGTAAATAAGAGGAGTTGAATCACATAAATGTGTCTCTATTATTTTCTTTCTCGTCTGTTGTGTATCTCATTATCAATCCTATGTTTATAGACTATAGAGTTTTTTTTCTAACATTATTATATAAGAAAAAAACAAAATTTGAGATATAAATATTTTAAATCTTTTATGCAATATATATTTTAAACTATTGAGATAAAAATTGATATATAAGGTCAATGTCAGTTGTACTACCACATTAGTAATCAACATTGCTATGTCAAAGTCAACTAACAATAATTTATAATCAACTAACAGATGGACAAAATGCATGAAATCATGAAAATAAAGAGATAAAATATACAAGTAAGCTTGTATTTTTCAATAAAAACATTATATTTATCGATTTCTTAACTAGTTTCTTTTTTTCAGTTTCAAACTATAAATTTTTATTTTTTTCCAATAATATTTCTCTTATGTGAAAAAATATGTAAAGTGGACATGTAAAGTGAGAAATTAAGAATATTTTATTTACTATTTAAATTAAAATAGCTTGTATTTAATCTTATCTAATTTAAATCAGTAAAAAATATATCTTTATTTTCAAACTTATCACATTTTTAATAGGTTTAAATACCTTTTTAGTCATTATAATTTAGTATTTTTTTGCTTTTCGTCTTTGTATAAAAACAAATTATTTTAATCCTTACAAATTATATTTGTTTTGGTTTTCGTCCTTGTATATAAGCGAGTTTTGAACTTTCTGTTAACTATCAAAGCAACAAAATGAGAACTGTTTGCTGACATAGCTACATGAGATGTTAATTATATGATATATCGAAAGTGATAGTGTACCAAACTATAAATGTGAATAATATTTAGAAATGATAATGCTACCTTGAAGGAGGAAAGTTGAAACTGCCAACGTCGTTGATGCATCTCTGGGTCGGTGGGTAACCATATCATCTGTGCCTCACACACTCCTGCATGTGCATATTTAATAGCTACAAGATTTTTTATTTTATTTTTTTAATCTGAAATTGGACCCAAAGGAAACTCTATAATCGAAAGTCAACTTATTCAAAAAAATAGTAAAGTAATAGTTAAGAAGAAACTCATATATTCATATGTACTGTTCTATTTGCATAACTAAGAAAAGAACTTCTATTACATATTTAAAAGTCACTGTATCTTTTTTTTTTGTTGTTGAAAGAGAAATTTGGATGAACTGGGTCTCAAGAACTTATCATGACTAAAACATATTCTAAGACTCAAAGAGTACTTATAAAGATATTTTTAGATCACCCATAAACAAAATTCTCATATTAAACACGGGATTCAAATCTACGTTCTTGTTAATTATGAGTTTGATTTTTAGTCCTCGACCAATTTTTGTTGCGACTAGTCACCACACCTTAATAGCTACAAGATAGATTTCGAACTAGCTGTAGTTTTTGGCTGTTTCTGTGTCAGGTTATCCAAGCAATGGAGTGCTGAAATGTAGCTAAGTTATAGGATGATTGCTTTTGAAGAAGTAATATGTTAGAGATATATCTACCTAGAGTTTCATCAGAACTAGCAGATCCTAAAATAAGCATGAGTCTTGCTAAAGAGTGACTTCGCTAATTAAAGGACGGAAATATAAACTAGCTAGTGCATTTAAGACACAGATTAAGAATTAAAAAAATATTAACTAGCTAGTTAATTTTGATAATATATTCAAAATCTATTCTTTTTGGCTGAAAGAAATTCCTATGGCTCAAAGACATCGTCACGTATGTAACTGTGGTTTTAGTTTCTCTAATTTGTGATTTGATAATTAAAGTTCTTCCAAAATTAACGACAGTAAAACTCCAATTTTTGATATTATAAATAGCTTTATTAAAATAACAGTTAACTTGTATTACGACGACTAACTGCGGTTAGATTTTTGTGCTGATTGATTTTGTTATTATTAGTTTGAAAGCTGAGCATAATTTACCTTTTCTACTCAGCTGATTATAAATGGTAATTTCCTGGAAAACCCTGCTCCTGAATTTGGATAAGCATCACCCACTCAGTCAATTGCCCACAGATATCCAAACTGAACCATCACATCCTTTAGTATTCTTATCTTAACCTATATATAATATCTGAAATCGTTCTCTGCTGTATCATTTTGACTTATTTTTCCTTTGCCTCCGTCTATACAGTGAGGTCACCAGCTGATAGAATTGACATATTCTCTCGGATCAGAGCTAAATCTGGCATAAATAGTCAAATAGTTGTGTTAGATATATAAACTTCGGTTAGAGATTTTAACTCGTGCAAACTGGCTGAAGGTTTACTAGGTAATAATGAGACTTTGGCAAGTGTATCAGAATAATTGAAATAGTAAGACATTGAGTATCATTTTCAGGGACAGAAAGGTAATTAGGAATTTCACAAATGCATGCATTTCTACTAGGAACGACGAGAATGATTTATAATTAATTGAATTAAAGAAAATAAGAATTTAAATTAAAAGAAAATGATAAAAAAAAATTAGTTTCTAGGTTTTCTAATTAGCATGCAAGAACGCAAGTTGATTTAATTCAAATGAGGGAAAACATGATTGAAATTAAACTTCATTTTCTTTCAACAAGAATTTCTAATTTGGGTTTTTAATTCAATTTAATTTCTTATTTTTTATTGGATTTTCTAATTTATTTAAATCCTAATTCTTTATGCAATCAAACCTTTAACCTAGTTAATAACTCTAATTTTTTAGGTGAAAATTAAATATAAATAAGCATTAAGAACTGAAACACCTAATGATAGTGGTATTTAATATGACTATTCCTTTTTCTTTTTTTTGGTGAATATATGACTATTCTTATAACCCAAAAGATTGCTAGGTTTAATTTGTGTCTCAGAACACATTTATGAGATGAATTTTCTTTTATGAAATAGGTCTAAAATTTCTAAGGGTGGCCAAATCTTAAGAAGAGCACAAACATAAAGATAAGAAAAACAAAATTTTATTAAAATTCCCAAATGAAGAATCCATATATATTGCATGTTTCTCATCATATATATTGCCACTTGAAGGGTTACTATTGTCATGTTGTCAAGTACACGTTGTAATGTTGATGTCTTAGTCAATCAATTTAAACTTCAACTTCATGTTGTCAACTCAATTTTTACTTAAGTTGTCTTCTTAAGCATCAATAACTTTTTTTTTTTTGAAGAATTAAGCATCAATAACTTAGTTTTTATTTGTTTTGATATTTGTAATTTATATCTTTTGAGTGACTAACACAGACGAACATAGAGTACTTTAAGCAATCAAGCACATTTATGCATCACATTAATTTAGTTAAACGTCACATAGTTCATTTTATTTTATCAAAATCTATTTCAAAACAACAATAACAAAAACTATTTAACATGTTTATTGAGAATATCAATTATATTTTTTATTAATAAAATAAGTTAAAGGAGAATTATTGGATTGCTCAAGTTGATGGTTCTGGTGATGATAATTGTCATGAAAGAAATTCATTCATGACTCTTGGTAGAAAAAGAAATGCGACTTTTCAAGGGTGTGGAAAATATAAAGAGTAATTACTAATTAATTTTACTATATATGCAAAAAAGTCTCACCCCACCACTATATAAAAGGAGTCTTTTTTGAAAATTAATGCATACATGTCCAACAAAAGAACGAGAAATTCATAAGCAAATAAAAGACACCCACTTAAATATATAGTAGAGAATCTCTTGTAAAGTGAAAACTGAGTGTTTATCATATTTTGTAACTTTACGGTGGCAATCCTATGTTTATAGACTATAGAGTTTTTTCTAACATTATTATATAAGAAAAAAACAAAATTTGAGATATAAATATTTTAAATCTTTTATGCAATATATATTTTAAACTATTGAGATAAAAATTGATATATAAGGTCAATGTCACTTGTACTACCACATTAGTAATCAACATTGCTATGTCAAAGTCAACTAACAATAATTTATAATCAACTAACAGATGGACAAAATGCATGAAATCATGAAAATAAAGAGATAAAATATACAATTAAGCTTGTATTTTTCAATAAAAACATTATATTTATCGATTTCTTAACTAGTTTCTTTTTTTTAGTTTCAAACTATAAATTTTTATTTTTTTTCCAATAATATATCTCTAATGTGAAAAAATATGTAACGTGGACATGTAAAGTGAGAAATTAAGAATATTTTATTTACTATTTAAATTAAAATAGCTTGTATTTAATCTTAACTAATTTAAATCAGTAAAAAATATATCTTTATTTTCAAACTTATCACATTTTTAATAAGTTTAAATACCTTTTTAATCATTATAATTTAGTATTTTTTTAATTTTCGTCTTTGTATAAAAACAAATTATTTTAATCCTTACAAATTATGTTTGTTTTGGTTTTCGTCCTTGTATATAAGTGAGTTTTGAGCTTTCTGTTAACTATCAAAGCAACAAAATGAGCAACTGTTAGGTGACATAGCTACATGAGATGTTAATTATATGATATATCGAAAGTGATAGTGTACCAAACTATAAATGTGAATAATATTTAGAAATGGTAATGCTACCTTGAAGGTGGAAAGTTGAAACTGCCAACGTCGTTGATGCATCTCTGGGTCGGTGGGTAACCATATCATCTGTGCCTCACACGCCTGCATGTGCATATTTAATAGCTACAAGATTTTTTATTTTTATTTTTTTAATCTGAAATTGGACCCAAAGGAAACTCTATAATCGAAAGTCATAGAACTTATTCAAAAAAATAGTAAAGTAATAGTTAAGAAGAAACTCATATATTCACATTTACTGTTCTATTTGCATAACTAAGAAAAGAACTTCTATTACATATTTAAAAGTCACTGTATCTTTTTTTTTGTTGTTGAAAGAGAAATTTGGATGAACTGGGTCTCAAGAACTTATCATGACTAAAACATGTTCTAAGACTCAAAGAGTACTTATAGAGATATTTTTAGATCACCCATAAACAAAATTCTCATATTAAACACGGGATTCAAATCTACGTTCTTGTTAATTATGAGTTTGATTTTTAGTCCTCGACCAATTTTTGTTGCGACTAGTCACCACACCTTAATAGCTACAAGATAGATTTCGAACTAGCTGTAGTTTTTGGCTGTTTCTGTGTCAGGTTATCCAAGCAATGGAGTGCTGAAATGTAGCTAAGTTATAGGATGATTGCTTTTGAAGAAGTAATATGTTAGAGATATATCTACCTAGAGTTTCATCAGAACTAGCAGATCCTAAAATAAGCATGAGTCTTGCTAAAGAGTGACTTCGCTAATTAAAGGACGGAAATATAAACTAGCTAGTGCATTTAAGACACAGATTAAGAATTAAAAAAATATTAACTAGCTAGTTAATTTTGATAATATATTCAAAATCTATTCTTTTTGGCTGAAAGAAATTCCTATGGCTCAAAGACATCGTCACGTATGTAACTGTGGTTTTAGTTTCTCTAATTTGTGATTTGATAATTAAAGTTCTTCCAAAATTAACGACAGTAAAACTCCAATTTTTGATATTATAAATAGCTTTATTAAAATAACAGTTAACTTGTATTACGACGACTAACTGCGGTTAGATTTTTGTGCTGATTGATTTTGTTATTATTAGTTTGAAAGCTGAGCATAATTTACCTTTTCTACTCAGCTGATTATAAATGGTAATTTCCTGGAAAACCCTGCTCCTGAATTTGGATAAGCATCACCCACTCAGTCAATTGCCCACAGATATCCAAACTGAACCATCACATCCTTTAGTATTCTTATCTTAACCTATATATAATATCTGAAATCGTTCTCTGCTGTATCATTTTGACTTATTTTTCCTTTGCCTCCGTCTATACAGTGAGGTCACCAGCTGATAGAATTGACATATTCTCTCGGATCAGAGCTAAATCTGGCATAAATAGTCAAATAGTTGTGTTAGATATATAAACTTCGGTTAGAGATTTTAACTCGTGCAAACTGGCTGAAGGTTTACTAGGTAATAATGAGACTTTGGCAAGTGTATCAGAATAATTGAAATAGTAAGACATTGAGTATCATTTTCAGGGACAGAAAGGTAATTAGGAATTTCACAAATGCATGCATTTCTACTAGGAACGACGAGAATGATTTATAATTAATTGAATTAAAGAAAATAAGAATTTAAATTAAAAGAAAATGATAAAAAAAAATTAGTTTCTAGGTTTTCTAATTAGCATGCAAGAACGCAAGTAAGTTGATTTAATTCAAACGAGGGAAAACATGATTGAAGTTAAACTTCATTTTCTTTCAACAAGAATTTCTAATTTGGGTTTTGAATTCAATTTAATTTCTTGTTTTTTATTGGATTTTCTAATTTATTTAAATCCTAATTCTTTATGCAATCAAACCTTTAACCTAGTTAATAACTCTAATTTTTTAGGTGAAAATTAAATATAAATAAGCATTAAGAACTGAAACACCTAATGATAGTGGTATTTAAGATGACTATTCCTTTTTTTTTTTTTTGGTGAATATATGACTATTCCTATAACCCAAAAGATTGCTAGGTTTAATTTGTGTCCCAGAACACATTTATGAGATAAATTTTCTTTTATGAAATAGGTCTAAAATTTCTAAGGGTGGCCAAATCTTAAGAAGAGCACAAACATAAAGATAAGAAAAACAAAATTTTATTAAAATTCCCAAATGAAGAACCCATATATATTGCATGTTTCTCATCATATACATTGCCACTTGAAGGGTTACTATTGTCATGACCACCATGCTAAACCATGACGTCTTAACTCTTAATTATCCCTGAATGGTACTGGTACCACAAAATCTAGTATTTGTTTTGTTTAAACTGGATGACAAAATAGGGTGGCACAGTGTATTGATTTTGATCCCAACCCTTTTTTCTTCCACTCAATCACCGCAAGGTTTATTTATCACAAAACCTGAAACCTAGCTTGTACAATTCGTTTATATACGACCAAATACAGAGAGAAATGATTTACTTTAATTGTGAAAGTGAAGATGAACTTCTAGATGGGATTGTGGCCAGGTCCTCTCACCTCTGATCTTCTTGATTGATTCTCTTTTAATGCTGCATGCACACATGTGACTTTCTTCTTACACAGTATAGTAGTTCTGATTTTTTTTATATCCATTAGACTTATTATATATAATAATTAAGCTGAAGAGACCTATTCCTTGATAATTTCTTCACAAGTACTATTGCATGTATACTTCGCGGAATCTTCAACTTTCGGGTCTTGTTAGGTTCGTAGAGCAAGCTCATTGTGTCTCTTTATAGAGATGTTAAAATAGCTTAAATTGGGTCCACATTTTTTCAAATTCTTACTCGAATTGGTCAAGGTAAACTATAGTACTATTACATTGCTGGGTTGCGAAACTGTAAGGAATTGTTGAATTTGAAAACCAAGAATTTAATTAAGAGTCCTCATCAATTTACGTCACCTAAAAGGTGATAATTCAAGGGAAAACCAACGGTCAATATTTAGGCTATGTAATTAGATACGATGCAAAACGTTTTAAGAACAAATAAAACGAGCTGAGAATGATAGAAAACAATGAGAAAGAAAAACTAGACACCACAAATTTACATGATTCACCCAAGATTGGGCCTATGTCCACGGGTAGCGACAAATTTCACTATATGAATGTGAATACAGAGGAATTACGTACAGATCAGTAGCAGAGAAACATATGAACATTCTCACGCTGAATTTCTAATTTTTCACACATCTCTCTTATTGTAAATTTGTACCTCACACTCTTATATTGTGTCTATCTATTTTTTTTTATCTCTCATTGAATGTCGAAGACCCTATTAGAGGTAACGATTATAATAGTCACAATTGACTGTTTAAAGTTCCTGCTTTGATAAGAACCATCCTGATACTAAGAACCATTCTCACAAAGTGCAGAGATTCAAGACATTCTTCCACAAATCTCCACCTTGGGATTGACACCTCTGAACTTCTAGAAAACTAATTAGTTATGATCTGCTGCCGCCAGCCACAAAGAATTATTTCCAACAATCATAATTAAGCAAGTCCAAACAATGCATGAACTTGCCGTTAGGAACAGGCTTGGGAAACATATTAATTGAGTTATCCTTTGTACGTATTAATCTTCCGTCCAAGACTATGTGTGCGCAAAATCTTTGTTTTAGGATTGGAGCTTAACACTTGATAACTTTTTATGTTAATTGATTTATCTTGATTTTCTTTTGGTTTCTCTCACCACAAGAAAATGTTGAATTATCTATAGATTATTTCCACATATTTCAATTTGTTTATAGTAAATTGTTACCAATGGATTTATCCGTCGGTAATATAAAAATCCGTAACAGTTAAACATCATTATTGACAATGTTTCCATAGATAATTCCGTAAAAAATTTTGGCGCCTTTGATTGGGAAATTTTTTGAATAAAATTTACCCATAGATTTTTCCATCGGTAAATGGAATATGTGGGTAAATTAGAAACTTTGTAGGTAACTTTAAAAGAGAGAAAAAATAAATAAATTTAAAGACTAATTTGACCACGGGTAATGTGCTCAAATCCATAGGTAAGCTTAAAAGGATTAAAAGATGAAAATAAGTAAATAATATTAAAATACTACTAAAAGGAAATTAGGGGACCAACATTGGTTGCACAAGTGGTAGCGGCTTGTGTCCCTTAACCAAGTGGTCTAGGGTTCGAATCCTGATGATGCCACTTTGGGTATGGAATAAATCATGTTGGGAGGGGAATACCCACCTTGGTGTGCACTCACGGTCCTCGACGGAGTTTGGTCATTGCTTCCAGCGATGAATAATCCGTACTAATATCATGGTCAACAAAAAAGAAAGAAAATTAGGGTTTTTCACTTTTCACGTTCCCTATCCCCTTTCGTCGAGTCCCTCATTCTTTCAACATTCTTTACCTTGACGCAAGTCCTCCCTAGAAGAGCGTCGCACCGCCAAGCTCTACACCATAGTTTTAAAAACCGAACAGGTGATCGACCCAGTCAAGGCATTGGGTTACTGGGTCAATGGTCGAACCAATGGATCACTAATTAACCCACATGACCCGGTCTGTATTAAAAAATCTGAAAATTTAATACCTTGTCTTAAAAAAGTAAAAAACCACATCACAAATTAATATACCATGTCACAAATTTTATACCCTGTCTTAAAAAAAGTAAAAAACCACATCACAAATTAATATAATTCTACATCACAAGCTCATTCTTCAAGTTCAAATTCAAATTCATTGACATTCAACCATGAGGTTCTAAACTAATAAAGCAAGTTCTAAACAAATAACAAAGTTCCAACTTCCAGTGACATCCATGAGTTCAAACTTCAAACATCAAAGTCACATAACAAAGCTCACAAACATAAATAAATAAGTTCCAAACATAAGTTCTAAACATGTCCAAATTTTTTCTATGGCCAAGGAGTATAAGTTATGTCATTGTCATAATCAGGAACTCCTTCTTCATTAAAGAACTCAGAGTCTCCCATAGTAGCTTCCTCAACATTGCTTTAATTTAAATTCATGTTTTCCATGGTATTGCCTTGTGCATCATCAACATCCTCATCATCCAAATTCAAAGGACCTATGACAAAAAGTTAGATAGAAATTAGTAATTAGCAGGTAGTGATAACAAGTATGAAACAATACAATCATAATAAAAATGTATTTAAATTATACCAATATCATTTGAAATTGGTTGGATGGTCATATTTGCAAGGTCTTTACGTAATACATCCACCTCCTCCTTGGTTAAGAATGGTGGTGACTCCTCCATTACCCAATTAGCATGGTCATCAAGTGTTTCCAAATTAATAGGATCATAGCTTTGTTGTCTTTTTTCCTAAGCACGTGTACAAATATCTAAGCATATGTATTTAAATTTAGAAAGATAAACAATGAAAAAAGAATAAAAATAATAATACCTATTTTGCAACCTCAAGTTGTAACGAACAAAGACTAAATCATTCAATTTCTAATGCTCCAACCTACTTCTTCTTTTTGAATGAATGTGCTCAAATATACTCCAATTTCGTTCACAGCCTAAAGCATGACAAGTTTGGCTTAAAACACGAATAGCCAACATTTGCAAATTTGGTGCACCACATCCATAAGATGCCCACCATTGATCTAAAATATTGCATGCCGTGAAATAAATTAATAACAAATAAAGTCACAAATAAATATTAAGGAATAAGGATTACAAGTTATGAAAGTTACCTAGCATGACTGTATTTCATTCATGCAAAGCAGCTTTCCTTCCAAAATTCAACTCAGCATTGCTGTAAATTCTCTTCTCACTAGTTAGCTTACTTTGCAATTCATCATCTCCATAAGCATATTTTTCAATGACATCCAAAAGACCAGTTGTTGTAGACATATGTTGTTCAAATTCTTCCTTATTAAAACGACAACCAGGATTTAACCAATAACCAGCAGCATAAAGATTTTTGTGAAGATGTGAATCCCAACGACGATCTAAGATTTTCAAGTAAGGCTCCACTTTTGTTTTATTTCTCTGAAACCTCTTCACCATCTCTTCTCTAGCTTTATACATAGCTCGGTAAAGAAACCCCATAGCAGGTTTATCTTCACCATCAACAATACGCAACACAAGTACAAGTGGCTTAGTTAGTTTCACTATGTCAGCACATCTACTCCAAAACCCAGAGCCTAAGACTTGTTCCACAAATTGTTTTGCCTTGGCTTCTTTGGCATAAGCTGAGGTTGTCCATTCTTTAGATGTTACCATGGCTCTTAATGCATCTTTTTAAGCCAAAATACTCTGCAAAGCAATGAAATTAGTGGCAAAGCGAGTTGGAGCAGGACGGAGTATTTCCCTTCCACCTGTATGCTTTCTCATAAAAAACAATGCATAGCAATGATTATAAATATATTTAGTAATTTTTGAGGCATGTGACACAACCTCACTTACTTCCTCCAATTTTCCCATGTCTTGCAACTTCAAATTTATGCAATGTATCGCACAAGGAGACCAAAACAATTTAGGAAACTCTTTTTCCAATAACCTACCAGCAGCAACATAATTTGCAGCATTATCTATAACACCCCAAAAATTTCAACCCAATAAGTATGAACGTGAGATATTTAATTAGAAAATTTTCTTGTTGGGGAGAATTGTAACGTTGTGATTTTCCTAATTGTATGATTAAGTATTTGATTAATAATGAAAGAGCAAACTAAATTTAAATTATGTTAATTGATATAATAATTAACTTAAGTTCTATGTTTTGTTATGTGTCATAGTGTTATTGTGAGATTTTTGGAACTTTTACGTGAGTTCCGTAAGTTGTAGAAAAAGGAAAAAAAATAAGAGAATGGGGTGTCCTTAGAGGAAGGATGGCTACAAATAACAAAACTTCAAATTTTATCCAAAGCTTAACGTGTAAAAGCTTCTTTCTCCCCTCATTCTCTTCATTTTCCAGAAGCTCTCTTCTCTCTTTTTTTCTTCTCCTGGCTGAGGCACCCTACAAGGGAGGAGGAGGCCATTGTTGAAAGCTTAGAAGCTTTGCATGCAAGTCTAGTGTTGTCCCAACATCCTCTCTACCTTGTCTTCTACTCTCCTCTTCCTTCTGCTGCCAAGCATCAACAAAGGTGAGGGGGACTCTTTGTGGATTTAAGCTTTGTTCTGCACATATGGTTGAGGGTTAGGGGTCTCAACCCCATCTTGTATGCATGCCCCTCTCTTGGCTGTTGTGTATATTTGTTTGAATGCTTGAATGTGAAAAGTTGATGAAATGGGTTGAAACCCTTGGCAGTGGCTGTGTGAGTGCATGCCCTGGCCTTAGTGTTGTTTTTGTTCTTTTGAAATTGAGTGGGAAGGCCCTTGGAACAAGGGAATCCATGCCCAATTTTCATAAAATTAATTGATGAAGGTTGCATGTTGAAAACAAACCCCAAAACAATGTAACAGTGACTGTTAGGTTCGAGTGTCCCAGGACAGCTCCCACGATTTTGTGATTTTTGGAAGATCTAACCGTTGGTTTTTCACCAAATTTGTTTTAAATGAAAATATACACAAAAAGGAACAACTTTTATTTTGACACCATGGAAATAAAATCTCGTCTTGAAGTTCATCCGTGGATTTCAAAATGGCTATCCTGTTTTCAATTTTCCCTGGAACATGTCTTGGTTTTTCTCAAATTCCCACGTGTGTGCTTAATGTTTCTTATTCATTTTTGAACCATTAAAAATTAGACAAAACAATATTTTTAACAATATAAATTACAAAAAGTATCATGTCCAATTTCTAAATTAACTTTTTAAAAAGAAACAGGGCAAGGGTTTCTGAGCTCTGTTTTGAGTCTGAAACTTAGGCTGTTAGAAACAAATTTACTGGGAACAATAGGAAAAGAATTTGGGGTCAAAGATTACCTTTTTAGAAATATAAAGATGTTACATTTCTACTGTACAAATTTCAGCTCAAAACAAGTTTGGCAAGTGGGAGAAATTTACATTTCTTTGAGCTATGTTCAGTGAGCACTCAAAATCCAGGGCTGCTGACTTAGAAAATTTTATAAAAAATTTCTAGATGTTTATTTTATAATTGGAATACCTTTATGTAAACTATATTTCAAGAGTTTCGATTTGATATAAAAAAATTTAAATTCCGAAGTCATTTGCTTGTATCAGTGAAAGCTCACATTCAGTACTGCCAATGAAAATTTGACTAAATAGTCAAATGTAATTGTTAACACTTGTATTTTTATAACTTTACCTTCAATTAATATTTTGATTCTGTGAGATAATGGATAGAATACAACCACTATTATGATTGAAAGTGTAATTTTCTCTGTTTTGGTGATACGGTCTGTTGACTATAGTTTGAATCTTGTGGTGAAATTGTTTGTTGGTGTGATGTGTTTACAAGACTTGACGTGAGTACTTGTAATAACTAGAATTAATTTCTAGTGTCAATAGCAGGATTGCTATTCAAAGATAAATATCTTTCTTTTATCAAATCATAAGACATTTGAGAGGGTAAAGAATATATAAAACATAATCAAATTGTCCGAATCGTGGTGAGAACCGAAAGGAGGAAGGAACCTCCAGCGCCAAGTCGTGTGAAACGGTTGAACGAATGTGTTCATGGATAAAGCTTAAATGGACAATTGTGAAAAAGGTTGTGTGGGGGCTTTAACTGTGGTGAGCGATATGTTCGTGAGGAATGGGGTCGAAATGTGTGACTACTGTGGTGGTGGAGAGTTGATCTCTGTATGGTATGTCGGGGACATACATTGTGGAAGACCGCCGTCCAGTACCTTTGGCAGTGAACCCACAACAACCTATAAGAGATGAACCCGGTGAGAGGGAATGGTTGAGGAGTCAGTCCTCAGAGATTGGATGACCTCACAGAGTGGTACCTGAGGTGTGCTCGCTGACTTGCTGTTTCTTGGGGATCTGGCACCGAGTTTGTGGTCGTGCTTCCACAGTGCCGACTTGGCAATCCCGACAAATGAGAGACACAACCGTGTTGGTGAGAGCCCTGCCATTGTACCATGGTGAAGGGTGTACTCCCAGCAAGTCATCCGACTTAAATATGTGTAAGACCACTGAGTTCTGGGAGTTCCAGTGGCGGCTGGCCAGTGTGAAATAATTTACAAGAATAGTTGTGGAAACGAATAGGTTTCAGGTGTGACCGTTAGAGAACCACATCGTGGTGCTAGTAGGATTGTGTATGTGACTGTCAAGTCATTCTGTGTGTATTGCGTGATGAAACAGAGAGTTCGCCCTCTGTTTATTTTTCTTTTAGGAACCTGTGGCAGTACCTGTGGATGTCATAAAGATGTTATCTTCACCAGCTTCGTCACTTTTCGTTTGGAGGTTGGTCTAACATGCAGGGTTGGGTTTAGAGATGACTGCTCTGAGACTAGGTTTTCCCTTTTTATGTATTTGAATATGGGTAGACTTGGGTTTCAGATTTGTGGTATGTACATTCAGCTTTCGTACTCTATTACCCTATGTATTTGGAATACCCTTTGGAAATGTACATGTTACTATTACTCTGGAAAATATTTGGGTTATGAAAATCTCTATTTCGTGTATATATGTATATTTTATAGCTAAAGCTATTTACTTTATTAACTTCATAGTTTTTGGAAAAATTAAAGTTAGTTAACATGCCTATTGAATTAAAATAAGTTTAACAATGAGAATATATGTAAACCTGGATTTAGGGTGTTACATTATCCGTCACTATGTGAACTATATTTTCAGGACCAACATATAACACAACATCCTTGAAAAGCTTAAACAACATATCAGCAGATTTAGAAGCATGAGAGGCATCAACAAATTTTAGAAAAATAGTTCCTTTAGGACAATAAACCAAAAAATTGATAAGAGTTCTCCTTTTCCTATCAGTCCACCCATCTGCCATAAGAGTACAACCAGTTTTCTTCCAAATAGAACAATAATCCTCCACAACCTTCTACACATCATCAACCCACCTATTTAACAAATTACCATGAATAGTGTGCATGCTTGGAACCTTGTATCCTAGACTCATGCTACATAGAGCATCAACCATAGGATAGAAATAAGTTGAATTAGCTACATTAAATGGAACAGATGCATCAATGAACCATTTAGCAATAGCAAGGTCACAGTTTTCTATGACTTCTTTAGTTTGCAACACACATTTCAAGGTAAGTTGATCTCCTAGATTGGTTCTAGGCTGAAAATAATTCCTAATGCGACCACTTGTCTTCACCTTTTCAAATGCAAAAGCTCTTGATTGTTCCACTTCTATTGGCACTTCACTACCCTCTTGGTAGGTGGATAACGATCACCATGTTCTTCTTGAATTTTTCTTTTCTTGCTCCTATTTTCATCAAGATTTTATTTCATTTGATAACGAACATCTGCAGGCACCTTCTTGCATATTTCAACTTGACCTTTTTCCCCAGCCAAGTGACCCTTGAACCTATTAATTCCACCTCCCCTAACAATTTTATCACAGTAAATACACATCATAACACTTTTCTTACCCTCCTCAATCATCTTACAATGTCCCCAAGCTATATCTGTCTTCCCTCTAATATGCCTTGAATTTTGAGTAGAGGCTTCTTGGGATGTTGGTGTTTCACCAGATGCCATCTCTGATACAATTAAAGAAAAAAAGAAAAACTGCACTTCTTTAAAAAAAAATTCACAGTATCAAATTACCTACACTTCCTTAAACATAATTCACAAGCATAGAATCATAGTGTCAAGTAGCTACACTTATATAAACAGAATCACTACTCATAAAACATAATTGCAGTAACAGATACACAAAGTCACAAGGCATTGTCTTTATATCAAGTTGGATAAATAAATTCACTGATAAAACAGAATCAGGGGAACAGAAGCACAAAGCAAAAGAATTGGATTAATGCAAAAAGAAAATTGAATTCACAAAGCATAGAACATAATCACAGTAACAGAAAAAATTGGATTAATACAAAAAATTGAATTCACAAATAAAGAACATGTACCGCGCGTCCAAGTGGTGACCAAGGAAGGTTGCAAATGCAAGGAAGGAGGAAGAAGCCACAAGTCACTGTGGTTCGATGGTGGTCAAAGGTCGAAGGAGGAAGGAACTCAGACTCGGACGAAGGAGCCACGAACAACCAAATCACAAGTAGCCATGAACCAGATCATGAAGGTCGACAGACGTCACGAACCTGGTGGTTTGGTGGCCGAAAAGCGACGTCGAGGTGGTCAGAGCCCCAACGGCGTCGTGCTTGATGGCGAGGACCTTAGGGTTCCTTTCTCAGCTTCAGAGAGTCACGATTCACAAACGTTGGTGCCGACAGCCCACTGCCCAAAGCCAGACACAATACATGCTTTCTATTTTTATTTTTTTTAGTCGTTATAAGCAAAATGACATCGTTTTGACCAATTTGGAGGGAAAAAAATTGGATTGTGACCCGGTATGGGTCCTCAAAAACCCGCGGGTCTCCGATTTAACCACAGTTCACACCGGTTCGCACTGGGTCTCATCGGGTTGATAACATGGCTGATCTGATAGCCGACTCGACCCGGTCAGACCTCCAAGTCGCTGTCGAACCGGTCCGACCGGCCGAGTCGGTCCGGTTTTTATAACTATGCTCCACACTACCACTTGTGTCTGCGCCCTTGTTGCTATTTCATCTCCCCTCATTCTCTCAACATTGCCACTCGTGTTTGCACCCTAGCCACCCTCTTCCTTGTTTGTGAGTCCTCCCCGAAAAAGTGCCATTAAGGTGAACTATTTTATTTTATTTTTTTATCAATTGGGTCCTTGAACTTGTATTAGTTTTTTAATTAGGTCTTTCTGTCGTTACGGAAAATTTACTTATGAGTCAATTGTGTGAGTTTGCAGTAAGGTTGTTGTAGGGTAAAGCTTGAATAAGCTTGTGAAGGAATACTTAGGTTGAGTGGACTTGTAGAGCTGAGAATATTAGTTGAAGAACCCATTGAGAATACTAGGTTTAGAACCTGTAGAAGCGATAATATTGACCCTAGGATAGGTGAGAATACTTAGTATAGACCTGCAAAGGTGATGACAATACTAGATTTAAGGACTAAGTAGGTCCTATGATTAATTTTCTATACTAACAATTAGACAAAAGAAACTAATTAAAAAATAAATACAAGTTCAATGACCCAATTGAAAAAACAAATAGTTTAGGAACTTAATTATAAATTGACAAATAGTTTTGGACATGTAGAGTAATTTAAATATATTTAAAGATTGAAGAAAAAAAATGAAACTCAAAAGATTGCATCCAAATAGTGTCGCCTAAGCTGTGCTAGTTGTGTCTGTATTGGAGTGGACGCTAACCTTTTGACTCTAGAAACCCTTTTCTTATAGGGGGCGTTTGGTATGGGAGAAGTTTTTACGTGCCAGGGAATCATGAATCATGAATCCTAGGAATGATGAATCTTGGAAATTAATAAAATCTATTTGGTTAGTCATAAATAGTCCTGTGAATATTTATATAAGTTACCTGGGATCAAAGAGTTATGAGGTATTTTTACCCGTTACTTTAATTATTTACTGCATTAAATAATCTAATAATAATGAGTAATGTGATATTTTTACTGCCGTAAAAAAAATTAACTTGGAAAAGTTAGATTCCCACCTCCCCTAACGGGAATGTTTTTGCGGGAAAGTGACTTAAAAACTATTTACGGGAATCATAATTTCTTGGGAATATATATTTTTTTTAAATGTGTACCAAACATGGAAAAATAAGTTTCCCAACTTAGGATTTCTGAAAAACTAAAAATTTCCCAAACACTCCCATAGTGTAATAAAATTAAAGTGAGATACCACAAATCACTGTCAACACTTTCCCTTCAATTAGTTAGAGGCTTTCGGTCATGAGAATGGAGAATAGAGCCGATGGGAGTTGTGCTGCGCATCTGGGGCCTGGTAAACATAGAGCAACGACACTACAACTATGGGCATGGCTCGAGCATGTCTCAGTCTCTTACCAACATTCTCTCCAAAAAAATTTTGGATTGAATTAAAAAATTCATGAGTAACAATGACCCTCAACTATAAATAAACTAATATAAATCTTTTTATAAAATTTCATAATTTATTACACAGATAATATAATTAAGATTTATTGGTGTACGTACTCTTCTTCCATCTTCTCATCGCATCCACTTTTTGTTTTAATCTGTGTCTTAGTTGCTATAACGAAGATACATAGGGATACAGTTTTACTTCTAGAAATTAATAATGTGTGAGAGTGATATTGATACCTAAAGGCTGTTAGCAATAATTGTACTTTCTTCCCGTTAAACAAGCAAGAACATATACTTTTTCTCTATCTCTCTCTTTTTATCATATTATTTCGGCTTAATATCCAATTTGGTTCCTTATTTTATTAAACATACTCAATTAAGTTTTTTTTTGTTTTTTGAACATGCAATTAGCTCCTTTAATTTTTTAATTTTATCTAATTAGATTCCTTTATTTTTTGAGTATGCAATTAGATCATTTAATTTTTTTATTTTTATCCAATTAAGTCCTATCCGTCAGGTTCGTTAAGTATATTAGACCTAATGGAAAGGACTTAATTGGATAAAAATAAAAAACTAAATGACCTAATTGTATATTCAAAAAACAAACAGACCTAATTGAGTAAAATTAAAAAACTAAAAAACCTAATTACATATTAAAAAAATAAAAAAACCTAATTAAATATATTTAATAAATTAAGAGACCAAATTGGATATTAAGCCTATCATTTCATTTCTCTCTTTATTCGACACATATACAACTCAATTTCTAAGTCTGATCAGCATGGGAGGCTTGGTGGGAGGACCTATAATTGCGAGTAATGGCTGCAGTTGGAAAATTGACGAAATGTGCGTAAGTTACGGGACCATATCTAGTACTGTCACAGCTATAATCAATAATTATAATACCTTATCAGGTAATCTTTATGTTTCATGAAACAATTGACATATTTTCCACCTTTGACAAGTCCATGAGCAACCACGCGCGACCCCCATAACCATATTAGGGTCAAGTGGGGAAAATGCGTCAGATTTGGCAGTGGGGCTACCTACGGACTGATAAATCAAATTAATACGGCAGGTTTAGAACAGGATTATCTAGGTGCCTTTCTTTTTGGTTCTCTGTATTTATATAGTGTATAACTCCATTCATTTTTCTAGGTATTCAGGTTTGTAACACACGATGACATTGATTTCTGCTCCGGCTAAATGTCTTAGATTGTACATTAGAGTACATTAGACTGTACATTAGATGATGAAGTTCGATTTCCTTTTATTTTTTTAATTGATGTAGGTGGTGTTAGAAACTTGGAATCGGTTTTCACTTTCCATTGATCAAATAATTTTTTTTATCAATTTTGATTTTTTTTTACGCTAACTTAAGCCTCTTTTTACATTCTAGTACTACAAAAACACGGCAAAAACCCTAAAAAATCGGATTTTTATAGGGCTTGGACTTCATTTTGGATGTCCAAATTAAATTTGAGTTTTTCTTACCTGGCAACCTGTTGTAGCCCCCCAACCCGCATTGGACTAGCCCGCAACGGGCCAAATAGCCCATTTTACCACCTCTAATTTTTTCCTTCTTTTGCCAGCCATATATTTGTATAGGAAAATGATGCTTGGACATTCAAATGATGTAGACACCTTGAGAGAGATAGAAAGAGAAGAAAAATAAATGATTGATAAGATTGGTGATATGATATAATAGAAAGAAAGAGATAAAGAGAGAAAAAAAATATTAATGGAGTGTTTATAAATTTAGGGTGTCTAAATATCAACACTCATTTGTATAATACAGGATATTGGTTCATATAATTATAAAGGTTTGGATGAGTGAAGGGACTGTGTAGTCTCGTATATGAGACCAATAATGGTATTAAAATAAACAAATCATTAGACCAAGCTGTAGACAAACATTATAAAGGTGGAAAATTGTAATTTATTAGAATTTATAAAGAACGGAAACTTGTTAATTCAGCAGAATCGTTCTTCTTTTGTTATTACAAGAATAAGAATGTATATACACAGGTCATGGCTGCATTCATTATCATAGTGGCTATCAACCCGAAATGACTTCACGAGTTAATTTTAGTTGTATATTATCGGTCACGTTGAATTATGAATAACATAAATTGATGAAGGCAGCCAAAATTAGGAGAAAGTGGGTCCCAAGATCAAGCAGTGAGAAGACACACTGACACACAATAGCACAGTATTCAAAGGACAATATATGCTAGTCATGTAGTTAGTTAATGTGCGGTCTTTTTTTTTATTTCATCTTAATATTTCCTGTTGTGCCTTCTCTTGCGTAATATAAGTCTCCCGTTTCAAAAAAAACAGTTACATCAAATTAATTGAGCAGACGGAGCACGTATTAAACAGGATCAGTTTCGAGTTGTTTCTTTGTTCTCTATATTTTTACTGTATGATTCTATTTGTTTACAACATGAGTTGGAATTTTGTAATTGTTTGGTGCAATAAAGGTTAGGTATTTTCTGGTCTGCCACACCCTATTCGTGGCTATCACTGAGTGGCATTGGCATTGAATGAATTTTTTTCCTATCTACCCCTTTGAGAGGGGGTGATAGCGCGAATTAGAGAAAATTAGTTTATGCATGTGAAAGCATGACTTACAAATCAATAGAAAAACACAAGAACGAGGGAGGCTAACAGTTGGCGCATTGGGTGATGATGGTCTCAAATAAATAGAATTGACTTAAGATGTACATTAGGTTCGACTTATTTGATTCATCTATTGGCTCCATTCCATATATTTTATTATTATATTATATTATATTATATATACATAAATATACAACTTAGTAATGATTTATTTTTCATATAAAACGATCACAATAAGTTAAAATTCTTCACATTAGTCTAACAATATAATAAGCATGGTCATAACAACTGCAAGGCCAATATGAGGTAGTTTTCTTGGCCCTGAAAATTATCTAAGATCTCAAAATAAAATTTATAGTTTTTTAAAGGTTTAATTGCCCTTTTAGTCTTTATAGTTGTAATAAAATTTCCTTTTAATTTCTATAGTTTAAAATATCCTATTTTGGCCCCTATAGTTTAATTATTTAACCCTATTAGTTATCACTGTCTAAAGTCGTTACATTAATTTTGATCTTTTAAAACTACTACAAAACTAAAGATGACAGTATAAAATTGCTAAAAAGATTTTGGCAATTTTTAACCTCCATAATTAAAAAACAAAAGTTTCTTTTTATTGATTTTTTTTCTTTCTTCATCCCTTTGCCACAAAGGATTTTTTTTTTTCCCTCTAACGGCTTCCAAATTCTCCACTACACATTCTGACCATTTTGCACGCCCTCCGCTATCCTTTACAGCGATGACTTATCGATGCTCTTGTACGACATGCTGATGAAGATCGCGACCTCCTTCGACGACCTAAACCTCCATGCAGCATCACTAGTGTGTCATTCATGGTGGGAGGCATTATGGCTACTATGGGAGGAAATAGTGTTGCTCCGGTGGGGGGAGCGCTTCAAGCATGATTGCCTCAGGGTCAATCCCAACACCAACAAGACTCTCAACTCGTTCATGAAAGTCGTTGCATGTGGCTCTACCCTAACCATGGTGGACATTGGCCTCATTTATTGGGAGAAAGGAAGAAGGGGAAAAAAACTTCGTTTTTAATTTATGGCAGTTTTACACTACCAATTTCAGTTTTGAAATGATTTTAAAGGATTTGAATGTAACAACATTAGGCGACTTTAAAACGACGAGACCATAAGGGTTAAAAAATTGCAATTATAGGGACCGAAATGGATTGTTTAAAATTATATGAACTAAAAGGAAAAATTGTTGCAACTATAGAGACCAAAATGGTAATTAAACTTTTTAAAAATATTTATTATTAATTTAAATTATCTGGTGATAAATTTTATTATGATATGATTTATTATTTGTTACTATTCTATAGGTAAGACTACTTAGTCTTTTTTTTTTTGGTCGGTGATTTCCTAGTCTTAAGATTGTATTAATTGAACAATTGAAAACTTTGGATGGTATTTAAAAAAAATATTGTATTAATGTTGAAAAGATGTTAAGTTTTTCTTAAAAAAAAAAAAGGTTTTAAGTTTTAGATGAGTTGTATTATAATATTGGAGATCATGCTTTTTTAAAAAAAAAAAAAAAAAAAAAATTAGAGATGTCACAAGAAGTACAAACAAAAAAAATACTCCACTAAAAATATTAAATTATTTAAAAAGATTATATTCTTTTTCAAACACATGCATTGTTTCTAAAATATTATCAATAATACTTGTAATTATTGTTATTGCTAAAAGTAGTTTTTAAAATTAAAATTGCTAAAATCTTTTTTTATATTAATTATGTTAAAGGATAGATTGAAGAAATTTGTCGTTTATATATTTATAGTGAAATGTTAGAAACACTTAACTATAAATTTGATAAATAATTTTGTAATAAATAAAAAAATGATATTAATAAGTTATATTAAATTAAATTTGAATATAAATTTCACTTAAGACCTCAAAAAAATAAAATGAAAAATAACAAGTTATATTAAATTAAAATTTGAATATAAATTTTGCCTAAGACCTTAAAAATAAAATTGTCGTTGATTTCATTTTAACAAACATTTTTTTTTTGGTTTATATAAAATAAACAACTAACTTTAGTGGGTAGAGTAATACATCCAATCGTTGACAAAAAAAAAAATCAACGATTAATATTCTAATATATCCATAATTTATTGAACATAAACTTGTATTCTTTATCATTGATTTTCTCTTTAATAATCAAAATGTTTGTTACTTTATCCTCTAATTTACTACTAACTAGGGGTGTTCATAAAGGGATCCAATCCAATTAAAACCAAAAAAATCGATCCAAAAAGCCAAAAATCAAATAAATCGAAAATCAAACGGATCAAAAATTTGAAAAACCGAAATTTTTTATTGGATTGGTTCAGATTTCAGATTTGATTTTCAAAACTGATCCAATCCAATCCAAACCAAACTTTTATATATGTATATATTTTTATTCATAAATTGATAATATCACTCATGTTTATATTTTTATTTCTTATATATTTGTAAAATTATCACATAATTTATACCTATTTATAAAAATATTTAATTAAAGAAATTTTTTTACTAACTATTTGAGTTAAGATGCATAAATATAATTATCAAGTTGTATAAAATTTATTTTTGATATAGTTATATAATGACGTATAAATGAAATATTTAATATTTTGAATTATTTTTTATTATATATTTTACCATTTATTTAATATTTTCTTAAACAAATAAAATTAAGATTAACATCGAAAATCGATTCAATCTAAACTGTTTTAAATTGGATCGGACCGGATCGGACTAGATTAAAATCTTGAAGAAAATCGATTGAATGATGAATTAGGAAAATCAAAGTGATTGGATCGGATATTTTTTCCTTCAAAATCGATTCAATCTAATTCGCGAACACCCCTACTTCTAACTTCATTTTAGAATAAAAACATATAAACTTAAATCATATTACTTCAAAATCAATTTTAATCAAAATCAATTTGGCAGAATCAATGCAAGAAATGTGTGATTATTTTTTTTTTAACGGCACAAATTTTTTTATTAAAAGGACCTTTATAAGAAGTAAAATAATGATATTTGGACACCCCAACTTTTTAAACACAACATCTCTCATTTTTTCTTTATCTCTTTTTTTCTATCACATCATATTACCTATTATACCTATACTTTTCTATTTCTTTTTTCTCTCTCTAAGTGTCAACTAGCATTTGGAATGTCTATTTATTTTTATCCAAAGAAGTACAAGGTGTACTCCTACAAGACCCGAAAAAGTGAACAAAGAAGCCTTATTGGCCTGTTACAATACCATATGAATGCTAATGGTATATGTCCATAACTTCACGGTTGTTTGAATCAGCCTATCCATAACTTCACGTTTTCATAACTTAAAAATATGAAAAAATTACTTCCACCTTGTTTGAATCAGCATCGAGAACCGTGGACGCACGTCATCCCCGAAACATATAATATAATATAATAAGGGTTTCTGCGTTATCTTACAAATTTGAGGTGAATTTCACACACACGTATAAAGACTCACGATGCACATGTTCAAATTTAAGTAATCTGCTTAGAAGGTTGCTGTTTTATTGCATATACGACAACAACGTAAGGAAATTAATCAAGTCTTTTATGACAGATTAGGGAGACCGTTGTACTTCTCTAACGATTAAGGAAGTTTTTTCCAATGCGATTGTAGGAGCAAGATCCGGATTCTCGTCGTTCTTAACTGATTTAGGTGGGTGGGGGGAAAATAAAACCCTATCTAACTAATAATTGCAGTCCTAATAAAAAATTAGACTTTTGAGTTTTGGCTTGTACAATTCAAATATTTCAAGGTTGAATAACATTATTTATATAGTAAAATTTTATAATAACTTTTTAGTTTTATTTTTTTTTATCATCTCTTATTTACAATACTTATCTTATTATATGTTCTATCCTTTTTTCTTTTATATATAATCTATTGTACATATCTGATTCGACCTATTCTTACTATAAAAATGTCTTCTACTAAATGTATCATATGATAAATGATAAATAGTGTGATGTTTGAGGCATGGCTTAATCTTAAATAATATAAAAAAAATATTTTACTAATAAGTGTTTTAAGAATATTTATTAATTAAAAATAATATATATATATATATATAATTTATATATTAAAGCTTAGAAAAGTACTCCTTATTTCATATTTTATTTTAAATTTTTAACAAGAAATTCAAATATACTTATTAAGATATTTTTTATATTTAATATTCAACTGTCTCAATATAAACAATAAGTGTAAAAAAAAAAAAAAAACTCTCAAAATATTAAGTGTTCATTTATTTTAAAAACAGGTAGAGCAAAATATTTTACATATCTTGAAGGAGGCAATTGTCGGTTCAGTGCTGGGGTGTCAAAAAGATTTTACAATCCTCGGAAGAATCAACCGTAGGGTTTTTGCTAGGGTAAAAATAAGACAGAAAATATGCATTAGCAGCATTACAGTTTAAGTAAGGAATTGATTTAGATCGGAGAAAGTTAGCTACAGTATATGCATTATAATGTTAATTAGCAAAGAATAATGGGAAAATGATTTGGATATAAAAATTAGATATATGATATTATAGATTTTTTATTTAAAGAGAGGATAGTTGAACTTTGGTATACAGAGAGTTTATAATAATTCAAGCTACTCAACCAATTAAATTAAACCTTCTAAATTAACATCGTAGATTTTAAGTTTAAGTATTTAGTATCAATATTATAGAATGATAGGGAAAGATATTGATATTTATTTGTGATCACAAAGTATATACACCACTCAAAGCTGATAAAAAATACTAATACTAAACTCAAGGAAATTTTATCGTGCAACAATATAACTAGCCATATTTTACGATAGCTAATAAAAATGTTTGGCTTTAATGAGACCGGAGAAAAAGGTGAAATGAGTAAAAATGAGAATGTTAAAATAGATGTATAATCACATAAGAAAGAATATGTTAGGAAGAGAACATATTAGTGTGGTACCTATTGAGAAAAAAAAAATAACAAAAAATTAATTAATTACAGTGATTTAAATACGTTCAAAATATAGTCACGAGAGGCACAGAGAGAAAAATATATTGCATCCAATAACCTATTGAGGGAGATTAAAAAGGATAATATTAAAGGAATTTATTAAAAATATATTTCTTGATAATAATACCTTGAGAATTCAAATTTTTAATTGAATCCAGTAACCTTATGCGATTCATGTAGTTGATTTTAATATAATAGAATAAGACTATTATATATTAGGCAAATTTTACGGAGCCAGCATATTTTCACAGGTAACAGATATTTTTTAGTAAACTAATAAATTATAAATGTATGTACTTGTAACTTTCATCTTATAGGTAATATCGAATAGATAATATGGCTTATTGTTTAAAATCTGGTTATTTTTTTAAGAGTAAATTACATGGAACCCCCTGACTTTTACATATGTTACACCGTCACTCCCTACTTTTTTGAACTATACAAAAAATCTCCTATTTGTTGGTTCTAAATTACACGGACCCCCGTGAGTTTTATTTATATTACACAGATCCCCCTGAGTTTTACTTATATTACACCGATACCCCTGCTTCTTTGAATTACAGGGGGTCAAAAGTAATGTTTAAAAAGGCAGGGGGTGTCGGTGTAATATATGTAAAACTCATGAAGGGTCCATGTAATTTACTTTTTTTTAATTACTAAATGATCTTTTAGGGTTACTTTTGTTATCTATCTATTTACATACACTTTATGTTTTTCATGTTTAATATTTTAAAAAATTGAAATAAATCTCAACGAAACTTTTGTGATTATAAAATTTAAAACATTATTGAAATTAAATTCTAACTCATTCATTATGTAATTTTAATGTATAAAAAATTATTTTTTTTATCAATTCAAGATAAAAATAAAATTTTGATACCATCTTAGAGTAGTATCAAGAGGAATTAACCTTGAGTTTTGGAATCTATCTATCTATCTATCTATATATTATATAAAACACAGTTGCTAACTAGGACTGGTTGTCCACGTGTCACATTCTAGTGACATTTCTAATTTTAGTATCAATATAATCAATTAATTAATTATTGATTAGCACAATCACAATCTTAATATTTGTAAGACATTTAATATATAACTAATTTTCTTTTCAGATTTAAATAGAAATTTTAAAATTATATTTTGAATGTCTCATAACCTACATAATATATATTTTAATATTTTAATTCATACGTTTTAATTTGTTTTAAATTTAAATTGGTTTTTTATTTTAATATTTTTTTTCTAACTAAATTCGTACTTACCAAACATGTTACTGATAGACTGTACCTGCACACATTATGAATTATTTCATTCCTTTGGAACAAGATATTTTATTTTTGGAACTACAACAAATTTCACGTCTTCACATGTTTATTTATTAGTTATATTATTAAATTATTAAAAGAAAAATTGTAAAAGTGTTACATTTATTAATTGAAAAAACTTAAAAATATATTTTGTTAAATTCTCATAAGTTTTTAATTTATGTTGTAGTTTGTATTCTTTATTTTTCAATAAGAAATGTATTTTTTTTATTGATATCCAAAATCATTCGTGGTCTTCATTATCACTTTGTTGTCTTCATATGAAAAAGTATTAAGTAAAAACTCAAGTAAAACTATATTTTTTATCTTTACAATGGAAGCATATTTTTTTTTTTAAAAAAACTAATAATTATAAGATGCAATATAAAATATTTTATTATTAATATTTCTTATTAAAACTATGTATATATCTAAGTTGTATACAAATGTAAAATATATTTATAAAGATAATACTTTTTAAACGATACATTAATATAAATTAAAATAATATAAGATATATGTCAATATATAAAATTATTTTAATATATATCAATATTCATAACTATGTTAATATATTTTTGAAATATTTAAGTACATAGATGTGATTCTTAATTGTCTTTTTCACTTGTATCTTTTAAAAAAAAAATAAGTATTTGATAATTTATTTATATTATCTAATACACGAAAAGACAATAGTTTTTCAAATAACTTTTAATAAAATTATAATGAAAATGTTAAATTGTTGTTTATAAAAAAAATATTAGAAAATGTTAAATTTCTATTTTTAACTTTTAATAATTTTTTAATAAAATTATAATGAAAATGTTAAATTGCTATTTTTAATTTTTATGTTTAATTTATAATTTGTTTTTCAAAATATTAGAAAATGTTTCTCCCAAACATAAAATTACAATATCACATCAAATTTAATAAAAATGAATGTGATATATGACATTGCGCTTATTATATGTAATCATTTAAATATGTGTTCTTAAATTTATATTATTTCATTCATTCGCTTAATTTTGTTTCTAATATTTTTACAGGATGTTAAATTAATGAATTCCATAAAAAATATTTTAATGGAACAATATGTGACTTCTTTTAGTTAAAATTAATTTTCTTATTATTTTCCTCTTATTTTTGTTATATAGTTTTATTTATCTATATATATAAAAAAAATTACTTCAAGAAAGTGGCATTGTAAAATTTAAATTTATAGTTGTATTATAGTTTTTTCTTTAAAATGAGTTGTATTATAAAATAAACAATCTAATTATTTTTTATTATTTTTGTTAATGAATAAGTTCCTTATTGTGAAAATTTGAATTAGTTTTAGATTTTTTTAAGTAATATAACAAATTAACAACATTATCAACATACTTTATACATAAAAAAAAATAATTCATCCTCTTCTAAATAAACCCATGTATTGCAAGGATACTATCTAGTTGAGTTTAATAAGCATACATTTTAAGCTAAAAGTTTTTACACTATTAATTAATTATAAATCATATCTCTTTTGGTTCAAATTATAAATCATATCTCTTTTGGTTCAAATTATAAATCATATCTAATACAACATTATTTCATTTTCACTTTTTTTTATCATATCACTTACCACATTTATCATTATTACTATTTTTTTCTTTCTATTTATTTCCTTTTTTCTTCTCGGACAAATCCACCCTCATTTGGCAAAACCATTATATTTATAACACTGCAACGAGATAAATACGGAGATCAGTAAGTGATCACTCACCAGACTGAAACATTCCTAAATGCAAACCTACTTTTGTTTGTACCCTCCCTTGTTTTTGCTTTCCTCTTTTTTCTTCTTCTTGGAACCTAAATGTCTATAAAGCGTTCTTGCTTTCTCTGTTGATGGCGTCAAGCAACAACATTCAGGCGATACCTCGCCGCCGAAAACATAGAAACTCAGCCGCGACGATCCCCCTTGGCCGCAGGGGGACTCAGAAGAAACACTCTGGTGGTGACGGCAATTGCGGTTCCCCAGTGAATTCTTGGGAAGGTTCCAACAAAAGTCAGGTTTCGGCGAGGAAACTCGCTGCTGGGTTGTGGCAGATGCATCAGTCTATGCAAGTCACAACGGATCATGCCGCTGCTTTCGGACGCAGCTCGTTTCCTTCTTCCATGTCTCAGGTATGTCAAGAAATGTATATAATATATATAAAATATGAATGCATTAATATTAAAATGTATTATAAAATATAAGATATGATCTAATTAAATTGTTAAAATAATATTATTGTATCAAGTGGGATTGTTCCAAATTAATTAGAAATCTTGGGTACGAATTTTAATATGTAATTGTGTTAAATATTTAGAAAAAATTTTTGTTGTAAAGATCTTATCCGGCTCGAATATATTATCTCCTCCAATAAAGAATATATGTGATTTAGAGTAAAAAATTTAATTAACATGTCATTTGTTAGTCTGAGTGAAATTAAATTTAGATTTTTTATATAAGATTTTAAATTCGAACACTGTAAATAAAAAAATATAATTAAAAAAAAATTCATTAAAGATAATCGATCAGTATCATTCTACAGTAAAAAAAATTAAAAAATACTACCATAATCTCAAGGTGCAACACTGCATGTCTTTTTCCCCTTTGGGAATATTCTTTTGGTAAAAGACTAAAAATGATAGAATGATAGTTTATCTACTGTATAAATCTGTTATCTCCTGTATAAATGTATTTGGACTGACGCAGTACCCCGTAGACCCTAATGTATTTTTTTAAAAATGAAGAATAACTCCATTAACAGGAGAACCACAAGTGCCCAACCCTTCAGTACAACCCAATCTGCAGAGTCACAGTAATTTAAACAAATCATGGGGCACATCATTTTTTTGGTGGAAAAATAATACGGCACATAACACATCATTTGTTTGAATATAAATAGAGAAACAGCGTAGAGAGAAATAAGTAAAAAAATATTATATTTTTTACTTGTTTAAGAGAATAGATAAGAAGGAAGGGGAAAAAAATAGAACACACAACGTTTTTCCTTTAAAAAAGTTGGGGAGAAACGGAAGAGAAGAACTCTTTTTTTTATTTTCCTAAAAAATTAAATAAATTACGTTATAACAAAAAAATTATGTTAAGAAAAATAATGAAATAAAAAGTTTAATATTTAGGTTAAATTTAATTTTTTTAATTAGAATAAAAAATATTTTTATAAAATTTAAAACAAATTACAATAATATCCCTTGAATATTACTCGAATTACACAAGCATTCTTTTCTTTTTTTCAACCTATAAAAAATTTCCAAAGTTTTCCAGTCCATTATAGGCACACCCCTCTCCCTCAATCAACGTTAACTCCATTTGTTTTTTTGGTCATTATAGTAATTGACACATGATTTTTAAAAATCTTTTTATCTCCAAAACGTCCATTTCTTCTTCGTTAACTATGTCATTTATGCACACCATTGTTGCACCTTGTTCTTATTCACCCTCTTCTTCTTTGTGTTCTCATGATGTTATTGTAATTTTTTTTTTCGTTCTCAACTTTGTTTGTGTGGTATGAACATTGTTTAGCATTTGGTTCCAAGATTTTGAAAATTTGTGAGGCATTTGATGTGAAATGTAAAATATGGGAAACAATTGTAGTGCATATTGACGTTCCTGCAATTGAAATGGAAGAGGGGTATCGTGTATAATGTTTGTAAAACATAATGGTACGCGTGTAATATGTTATAAAATATAAGTAGATACTTGTGTAATTCGTCAAAAATATAATGGGTGTTACTATACTCTGCTTTAAAATTTATGCTCTTTCTACTCATACAAATAATAATAATTAGAAATAAAATTTTCTATATTTTTCTTATTTTTATCTATCCATACAATACAATGTTTTATATTCCAATTCTCTTTTACTTCTATCTTTTTTATTTCATTCTCTCTTATATCTTTTTCTAGTTTCTAGCATAAAAGAAAATACAAAACCATCAAACTTAGACGAGATCTCACACCATGATATAAATTTGAAGCTAGTCCAACAACTTAATTATCTCTATCCAAAATCCCATTTCTAAAGTCAAAATCGAGCATTTCTAAAGCACCACCAGATATGACTGCAAACCAAATTCTGTACCAAGCCTCATTACCATTTTTGCTACGCCTTCCCCACACATAATGACCTTTGCAATCCTTGGGAAGAACAACCCGTAAACCTAACCAGTGGTAATAATTAACTACACTAAATAGAATAAGAAAAGCTGCATTCAAAAACATGATTACAAAATACAGCTGCTGCTGATGAAATGATGTTGTGAAAATGTCTCTTCTATTAGATTTTAATATCTTTGGTGGGACAAATTTCGTCCAGAATCTCCTGAAAAAAGAAATGTCAACGATTGCTTCATTTTTCTTAAACATTTTGTATGCTGATTTCACAGAGTATGCATGCTCCTGTAGACTCCCAAATCCGAAATTAACCTTTTATATGTAGTAGACATTGTATTCTTTTCTAGTCAAAGAAAAATTATAAACCAGTTTTTCAGGATGTTAAGTTACAATTCTGGTTAATATAATTTTTTATAAACAAATAGGTTGATATAAAAATTTGAGTACAAGGGGTACTCAAACTCGTACAAAAATCCATCAATAAAAGTCAACACTAATGTCATTCCTTAACCATATTATTTCATCCAGTTCATGTAATAAAACACACCAAAATCACCCCAAAACAACTCATCACGGTGATTCATTAGATGAATTACAAGTTACAACATTCCTGAACCAATCAGAAAATATCATCAAAGCCTCTGTGTCTTGTTCAGAATTGTTGCGTTAAAATTACTATAGGCGCACCAACCGTGTTGACCCATTAAATTTCCCCTCACTAATATGAAACCGGCCAGTAGGATGCACATCCAGTGACTACTTTTTTTTTTATTTTTATCAGCCAATCAAATAGTTTTATTGATGGGATAAAGATACCAGAAGTACCCCATCCAGCAAGCTGCATAGTTTAAATTACAAACCATAAAATGATGATAGGTCCTCACGTTGTTTGTACCTTAAACTACAACATAAAAGCCACCCCACTTAAAATCCACACCCCAAACTTACCAGCCAAATGATGTAAATAACAAAAAAATTAAAGGTTAATATAAAGGTTTAAATACTTTTTTAGTCATCGCAATTTAGCATTTTTTTACTTTTTGTCCTTGTAAAAAAAAATATTTTAGTCATTCCAAATTATGTTTGTTTTGTTTTTCGTTCTTATAGCGGTTTAGATAGCGTTTTTTCACTGTTAAAAGCGCTATCTAAATCACAAAAACTAAACAAACATAATTTGCAAAAACCAAAAAAAAAATGTAAGGACGAAAAGCAAAAAAACGCTAAATTGCAAGGACTAAAAAGATATTTAAGTCTAATATAAATTATACTGTGAATTTCTTTGTCTTTTTCTTTTTCTGATTAATATTTTCACGCTTACATTTTGATATTTATATGCTAAAGAAACAAAACCTAAGTTTACTAACAATTAATAAGCATGCTTAAGTGATTGTCTTCCTAGTATATGTTAGTGTCTAGACTCTCTTTTTTATGAGTGGGCTTCATGTTTTGGTTTTATATATGATAGTTTTGGTATTTAATTTGCTAATAATTTTGAAAGATCAATTTATCTTGATCCTGCTCATACATAGGCATACGCTTATTCTCCTGCTATATATGCTAATTCCAACTCAATCTTTGGTTTATGGCATTGGCTATAGTAGGCATGGATGCATGAAAAAACAAGTCTAATGTCCTTATACTTACACATGAAATTGTTGTGAACACCGGTTTTCAATTAGCAATTTAAAATAACAAAAAATTGCATTTGACACTACACTTTTATGGATTCAGATCTCTGCAGTTGCTTTTCAAACTGCATGGATCTTGGCCCTTAAAATATTAAATTTGTCTTATAAAAAAAAGTATAAATAATTTTATACTCTTAGTGAAAGCCATTAGCCCTTTATTAGATCCTAAGTGGATATAGGGTTAAAGGGGTGCCCTAAACCCTCAACGTAACTGTCACATCCTCTAGGCTCTAACTCAATAACTGCCCTTAAAAAAGCTGTAGTAATGTATGCACATATTTCTGTACCAGCAACCCCCACCTTCTTAGTGTACCAAAAAAAAAACCCACCTTCTTAAGGTCTAGTAATGAATTCAACTATTTCTTAGGGGTGTTCATGGATAGATTGGATTTTTAAAAATCTAATCCATATCCAATTAAATGGATTGGATTTAAAACCCATATCCATTTAATTGGATAAAAATAATTTGGATTTTCTAAAAATGGTTTAAAACTGATTTATTGTTCAAAACTGGTTTGGTTTTAAAACCAATTTCAAACCATAAAACTAAATTTAACTAATTTTTAAAACCGGTTTTAACACACACAAAAATAGTTTAATCAATTTAAAAAAAGTTTGAAACCACTTTTAGTTTTAAACAAAATAGTGCCTAATTTTTAGCATATAACATATTACAAAAGAGAAATTACGGTACAGAAAACTAATTGATTCACAATGTAGATGGACAACACATGAGAAATTATTCCAATCTCTATATATGAAATAAAAATCAAAACAAGATGAAAATTTGAAGTTTTTTAAATCCAGTCTATATTTAATTAATATCCATTTAAATGGTTTGAATTTAAAATTCATATCCATTTCTATATATATATATATATATATATATATATATATATACAACAGTTTTGATTTTTTTGAAATTGATTTATGGTTCAAAATTAGTTTTAGAACTAATTTTTGGGTCCAAAATAATTTTTTTGAATGTTACAGTCTAATAAGAAGTAAAGACCAAAAGAAGATATTCCCTTTATTATAGTTGTAGATACATATTATGATTATAATTATTTTTAATTTATTTTTACTTATAAATTTAAAACACTTGGGTAAAACAACAAATACTTGCTATATAATTTATCCATAGCAATCAATTGATGTAAAAAAATCATAAAAATCAATAAACAGAAATGGTACGAGAATATTTTTATGTAAAAAGATTAATTAAAAAATTAATTTGAAAGTAAAAAAGTTTGAATTTGAGAAAAGAATTTAAAATTATTGTAAGAGAATAATCAATTAAGATTTGAATAGAAAAAGTGAAAGTAAAAAATTAAGAATAATTAATTAATTAAAATTAAAAAAATACTGAACAGTAATGAAGTTATAAGAGTATAATAAAAAAATTATCTTTCCCAATAAAACTTCGACTTTACTATGAGCAGATAAATAAAATATTAATTTTAATTATATATAGCATTGAGTGAATGCTAATTAATTTGAAATTAAAATATTCAAAATAAAATTTAATATTTAACAATTATGTCTTTATTTTTTATGCATAAGCATATAAATCACATTTAATTTAAAAACAAGAATAATTAATTTTGTTATTTAAAAAAATGATTTTATCTTTTACGTGAAATTAAATTATATATGCATTTAAAAGCAAAAACATTTAAATAAACTTAATTAATAAATAAATATAAAAACTTATGTATAACTAACGTATATATGATACTAATTTTACTAGATATATTAAATAAATATATATTTTATAAACAAAAGTGGCCATTCATGACCATCTAAAAAAGTCTTGCTTCCTCTGTTTAATTATGTGCCACAACCAAAATCTTCGTAAACAGTAACGAAAGAGAGAAAAAATCACTACAGGCCAATCTAGTATCTTCCCCAGCAAGGACTGTACGCTATTCGGTTCCCCTATTTGTCCGATGGATATGGCCAAAATCCGGGTGAGAAAAATAGGATCTGGATAGAAACCAAATCCACTAAATTGGATTTTAAAAGGGGTTGAATCGGTTTGGTTATGGATAAATTTGTATAACCGGATATTATGAACAGACCAATTTATTTCTAGTCATCCAACAGTTCCACACCACTGCGCACCAGACAATATACCAGTATTCTTTCACTTTACTATCTTGACATATCCACACATGCTGAATAACATACATACATGCCATACCTCCTGGACCATGCACTTTGCATGAGAAAAAGACAAGAGCTATAGATTCTAACATTGAACTGCGGTACAGTTCATTTTTTAACTGCGGTGTATCATATCCCACTTTTATTTAACTGTGGAGTAATATTTCTCAAAATTTATTGTCTAATGTTTGCATATCCACGTGCATGTTTGCTTCAGCTGGCTAATGGGAATGTAAAGATCACGTTTCCCCATTATGACAAACCTGGAGAAAAGTTTAAAGAGACTAATAAAGATCAGCCGAGGAGACCAATAACCATTTTGCGTTCAAGAAACGGACTTCGATGTGAGGTACTACATGCTAGTAATTACTTGCTCATTATTACTTGAGACTGTGTTAAATATGCTACAAATTTCAAAAATCCTCACGATCTCTATAAAACATTTCTGGACATGTACTCTTATCTAAGCAGTGTGGACTTTTCTGAACACTTGCTTTTAGTTAACGATAGAATACTCTTGGATGTAGTAGTAAAGTCTAGAATGGAGTAAAGTAGTAAACTACTATTCTGTAATCGATAAGTAGGGTCGTCTCTAGAAGTTTATTTTTTTTTATCAGCAAAGAAAATAGTATTTACTAGGTACTAGGAGTACCAGAATCCATGTACAAGTAGCAAAATAAAAAGCAACCACAGTAGAGGGTAATTCTACATTTATAATTGAGCTCACTATAAATGTACAATAACCGAAACTGGAAGCTGAACCCGCAGCCCCTTCTAAGGCCCCATAATACACATCACGTAGGAAAATATTAGTGTCAATCAGAACCAAAACTACCAGGCAGTGCAGTGCCCCAACACAATACCTTAAAAGATACAACTAACACTTATGATTATTGACTTGGACATTTTCAAGCCTCCAATCATCCAGCAAAAGAGATCCATTTGATATGCACCATTCACTATCCACTAAGAACATGTGAGAAGGCTGTGACAGTTTGTGATTGCCATTGGGCGAAGGAACCAACCGGCAAGGATGTCAGGTTTTTCAGCCAGAACCATGCATAATATATGACATCATGTATAAGAGCTTCTCGATCCACCACCAATTGCCTAAACACACATGCGTTTCTTGTTTTCCATATATTCCATACCACCACCCCCCACATTATCATTCTGACGTCCTTCACTTTTCTAGAGGTAGAAAGTCCCAAGTTTTGCAGAAAATGAGCCTGTGTTGACTCTAGCAGAACAAAAGATTCTCCTAAAAGAGAATAGTAGAAACACCAAATTTGGTAAGACACCTTACATGTGAACAAAATACGATTAACCGTTTCAGCAGCTAGATGACAGAATGGACATGATAAATCATGTACATCAATATTTCTTTTTGCCACACTAACTCTGGTAGCCAATCTATTATGAAGAATCCTCCACATTAGGCATTGCACCTTCCCTGGGACACTCGCACTCCAGATCTCCCATAGAGGGTTTACGTTTGTGCTTCCCCTGCTACCCCCAATTAATTCTATGTAAGCCGAATTAACAGTGTATACCCCGGAATTCTCCTCCAGCCAAATCCACTTGTCATTTCTGTTTCTTGCAAGATTTACACTATTCAGTTTTGCTTCCAATTCCAGCCTTAAGATATCTACCCACACAAAGCAATTCCTTCTCCATTGCAAATTCCAAATCCAGTTTTCTTCTTCCCAAAAGCCCATGTTGCAGACATTCTGTTGTTGCTGTGTAGAAATAAGAAACAGCCTTGGATAATAATTAGCATAAGAGTCCTCCCCTGCCCAATTATGTAGCCAAAAGCAGGCCTTTCTTCCATCCCCTATCTTCCATTTTGACATAGAATCGAACCATTTGTCAGCATTTTGGTCACCACACACCTTGCTCAAATCTCGCCACCAAATTGAATTTTTTTTTTCACTCCCCTCTATAAGGCCTCTCCAACCTCCATACTTGGATTCTAAAATCTGCACCCAGAAAGATTCCTCTTGATAGAAAAGGTTCCATCTCCACTTCCCCAAGAGAGCATCATTAAACAACCCCAAATCCTTAATTCCTAAACCCCCACAACTTTTTGGCTTACACACTTTGTTCCAACTCACCCATTGAATCTTCCTCTCTAGGTTATTACCTCCCCATAGGAATCTTTTTTGTATGATCTCAATCTTTTTTAACACTCCCCTTGGTACCTTAAAGAATGATAAATAAAACAAAGGTAAAGAAGAGATTACCGAGTTGATCAAGCTAACTCTTCCCGCAAAGGATAAGGTTCTATGCTTCCAAGATGCCAGTCTTTTGTGTACTTTGTCAATGATTATCTTCCAAGTTTCCTCCTTCCTTTGGTTGGCTCCAATAGGGATACCAAGATATACAAAAGGCAGCTTAATGAGTTTGCAATTCATCAAGTTTGCAAAAGAGCTCAAAACATTCATGTCCACCCCCAAAGCACCAAAGAAACTCTTTTGGAAATTAACTTTAAGACCCGATACAAGTTCAAAGCATCTCAACATACTCTTTATGGCAAGGACATTTGGGATAGATGCCTCTCCAAAGAAGAGGGTATCATCCGCATATTGTAACAAGTTCACTTCAACTTTGCTTTTACCCACCAAATAGCTTGAGAAAAAATTCTTTTGAGTAGCTTCTCTCATCAAGCCACAAAGACCCTTCGCCACTATGTTGAACAAGAAAGGAGCCAATGGGTCTCCTTGTCTCAAGCCCTTTTGTATCTTGAACTCCGAAGTTGGACTTCCATTTACCAACACCGAAATAGAACTAGAAGCCAAGCATGCCTTTATCCAACCCACCCATATTTCATTAAAGCCCAATCTCCTTAGCATGTAAAAGAGGAATTCCCAATTAACCGAATCATAAGCCTTCTCATAATCAACTTTAAAAAACAAGCACTTTTTCTTCTCTCTCCTTACTTCATCAATAATTTCATTTGCCACCAAGGCACTATGCAAAAGGTATCTACCACCCAAAAAAGCACTTTGCCTATTGTCAATGACTCTAGGCAACACTTTCTTCAATCTATTAGCAAGTAATTTTGCAATTATTTTGTACATGCACCCCACCAAGGATATCGGTCTAAATTCCCCCAAATTTTGTGGATCATCTACTTTTGGAACAAGTGCAATAAATGATGCATTACTTCCCCTTGGGAACATTCCATGTGAATGGAATTCCGAAATGAATCTCACAATGTCTTCCTTCATAGTTTCCCAAAAAGTCTTCAGAAAGTTGAAGTTTATGCCATCTGGGCCCGGACTTTTGTGGCTTCCACAATCCCAAATAGCATCTTTGATCTCCTTTTCCTCAAACTCCTTCGTAAGCTTGTGAGTTTCATCAAGAGTGATTTGACTAAACATGACCCTGTCCAATAAAGGTCTTGGCATGTCCACTTCCGTAAATCTCTTCACAAAGAAAGATTTGACTTCTTCTTTCACCCGGTTAGGATCTTCCACCCAAGATCCTTCAATATTTAACCCCATCAAGGCGTTTTTTTTTCTCCTCCATTTCACTACGGAATGAAAGAATTTTGAATTTTGATCTCCTTCTTTCACCCACTTGCACTTTGACTTTTGTCTAAGTAAGGATTCATTAAGTAAAGACACCCTCCAAAACTCCTCACTAAGTTCCCTTTTTTTTTTTAATTCTTCGTCACCCAAGCCACCACTCTCTTCTTTTAAATCAAGCTCATTCATCCCTTGTACAATCACCTTTTTTTTTTTTTTCCAAGTCACCAAACTCACTCACATTCCACTCTTTCAAGAATTTTTTCAACAACTTTATTTTCTCCTTTAAAACAAAAGCTCCCCATCCAACCACCTTCATCTCCTTCCACTTATTAGCAACAAAGTCAAGAAACTTTTTATCTCCTAGCCAACAGTCTAGGGCCCTAAAGGGCTTAGGTCCCCAATCGATAGATGAATTTTTGACCAACACCGGACAGTGGTCCGATATATCTCTATGGAGGACATATTGTGAGCAACCTTGCCAACTTTGGAGCCATTCTTCCGACACCAAGATTCTATCCAATCTACTTCTAGCCTTGCCATTAGGACGAAACCATGTGAATTTTCTGCCATTTAACGGTATATCCTCCACCTCCATATCCTCAATAAATTGATTAAAGTCCCTTCTTTCACTCCCCCCCATCACCAAGTCACCCAATCCTTCCCTCTCTTGTTGCCTTTGAATACAATTAAAGTCTCCCAACAAGCACCACTTCTTAATATTACTTCTCACTTTTTTCTCCCTCAACTCATCCCATCCCTCCTTTCTCACTCTTCTATCACATGAAGAATATATATTTACCACTACAACATCATAATTTTCTGGTTTCCATTTACCTTCCAACCCAATATATCCCGTTCCCACAAAATGAGATGACAAAACGAAGCTCCTAGAGTCCCAGATGCACAATAAGCCCCCTGCAGTCCATTCCGCCGGTAAGAATCTCCAGTCAATGTCATGATTCCCCCATAAAGCATAGCAAACCTCTTTGGTGATGACTGCCTTCTTTGTTTCTTGGATGCACAATAGTTGTATCTCCTCCTTTATCACTACTTTCCTGATGAATTTCCATTTTACATTGTTCCCCAGCCCCCTCACATTGTATGTTAACATCCTCATGATTCACCCCTTATATCCCCTTCTATTTTTTCAACCAATTTCTCCATATCCTTTTGGTCTCTTTTTTCCATATCAACAAGAGACTGCAGAATGACTTCTTCCTCCCCTACAAATGTCACCCCCATAGATTTCCCTAAATCCCATAATTTCTTAGCTTCCATTTTTTCATTTTTCAACCAGAATTGTTTGTTGCAGTTCTTCACGTTACCATCAGACAAAGAATTATTCATAGAGTATCCCAGCTGACTTCTTTTTGTTTTTTTACTATTTTTTTTCTTCTTAGTAGCAGGGGTATAAGAAGAAGTGACCTCTGTTGTATAAAGAGAGATGTCCTCTGAATATGTAGCGTCAATAGGTCCTCTAACCGCTCCCTTGTATTGATCCACCGACAACATACTAGCTGGAATAACAGTGCCGCTGCTTTCATTAAGTGCGTCCCTTCTGCCTTCTAGTCGGAGTATTTCTTCTGCAAGGGATTCTGTATTTTCACCACCACCTTTATTCTTTGCTTCAATATTGGACCCATATCCCACATGATACAGATCATCTTTGTTATAATTTTGATTTGGTGGTAACTTCCCATCAGCATTGTATGCATTTTTTTCCTCCTGCCCACAGTCCATACACATTGCTTGTAGACTCTCCTTCCCAAAAACATCACCTCTTCTCTGGCCCAAATTTTTTTTTACCCCAGTATCAGTTTCAACCGTAGGGCACTTGTCTTGGGTTGTCTATACCAGTTTGGATCCTTCTATAACCACTTTGCTGGTCTCGCCCCTTTGAAAAATTCTCATCCCCAAAGTCATGTTAACTTCGTTAGGCCCAATAACGTTTAACGGCCCACAAATGATTTCCTGGCTTGGAAAGTTGTTTTCCTTTTCCTTATTTTTAGGATTTTCTACACCATTGGACCTTCTCCCGCCCTCCCTGCTGACTTCTATATTCAAACTATTGCTTGGTACTCGTGCTCCCTTATTGGCCACGCAACGTTGTGTGCTGTCTCCATCGTCGTTGTCCTTTTGTTGGCTATTAACAGTGTGCCTATTACCCTCCGTGTTTCCTCCTTTATTGACCAAGGGATAATGGTATGAAGTCTTCTCCGATCTCTCCTTTCCACCAACCCCCTCCTGCCGTTGTTGGTTGTCGCATATCTCCTCTTCTGAACATTCCGATGAGGATGACAGCAGGTCCATCCCAATCACGCTTTCCATCGATCCATCTTCACTGGAGTTACTTTGTCTTCCCCACATCCAGCATTTGCATTGGGTGGTTTGGATCATTACTTCTTCCACTAGTCGAACCCTGTAGACTTCTCCATTTATCTTAATGTTGTAAGTAGACGCCACTTGTTGTGGGGATGAAATCTGCACAAGGAATCTTGCTCTATCTAACCTCGACATATTTGCTGTTTCTTGATCCAATTTGACGAAGTTTCCACATAGACCCGCAATACTGGGTTCCATGGTTGGACAGAGTGAAACAACGATAGCACTCCTTGTTCATCGTTTTTAAGCATGTCCTGTGCTTGGTCTACATCTAATCCCTTGATCAACACCAAATCCCCTCCAAGATAATACATTTTAATCTCTCCTCCTTCCACCATCATGTATACGTCCTGTAACTTATCAAAGTTGGATAAGTCCTTCAACGTGTCCACCAGACATTTGTATAGCCAGTCTTTCTTCTCAACATGCACCGCTACCTCTATTCCTTTCCATCCATCTGGTCGAAGCTCCCTATCTACATGTTCTTTCTTCTGCTGTATATTATTCTCCTTTTTAGACTTAGTTTGTACCACCGCAGCATATGTTCTTCTGTCTCGCATGAATGGCTTATATCGTTGTTGTAGGGCCTCTCCAACTCCTTGTTGTTTGTGTTTCTGCAGTGCTTCGTTACCCTTGTTTGATATCTCTTTGTTAACCTCCACCACATTCCTTGTATTATTCTTCCTGTACCTCGGAATATTAACATGCATTTTGGTTGTTCCGATGTAGATTTGGTCTAGCTTTTTCTCCATTGTCAATTCATTTTTGACCCCCACAAATCTTACAAAGCCATACCTTAGTCCCCTCCTATTTCTTCTGTTCGCAACAAACACCTCACACACGTTCCCCCACCTCTTGAATACTCTCCAGAGATCATATTCATTGAAAGCTTCTAGAAATTTGGTGAAGAAAAATGTTGAAACCCTTCCTGCTCCATGCCAGCCTGTGCTCCATTCTCGCTCCATTTTTTATCAGATTGGTCTCCTAGGAGTGAGGTTCGTTCATGTCCAAGAGAGAAGATGAAGTGATGTGCTTCAAGCTTTGTTGTTCTTGAAAATTTAAGGAAAAGGTTTTGGAAGCTTTAAAGTTGCTTCAATTGAGTTTCTTTGTGAGTGTGGAAGTGAGGAAGAAGAAAGAAGAATAAGAAAGAAAGGCTGGTCTGTGTGTATTTAGAGAGTAAGAAAATGAAATATGAGTGGGAGAGAGAGACGCGCAACAATCAGGAGAAGGAAATTGTCTCTAGAAGTTTATACTTAAGTCTTATTTTAATATAACTCAACATGCAATTTTTATTTTATTATTCTAATTTTTTAAACTGTAAAATTGTTAATTACAATTTTATAATCAAGAAATTCCAACTCTCACTTTCTACTAATCTATTCAATTACTATCTTGCGACATAATTTATCTCAAATTATTTTTTTTAAAAATAATTTTGAAAAACTTCTTTTAATGATGACAACATTAACAATTGCAGATATTATTCATAATATTCTATAAACATTCACTTAAAAAATTATTTTTCATGTAATTTAATACTTCTAATAAGACATTCTATAATAATAAAAAAAAAGCTTCTAATAAGACATTAGTATTTCTTTAATACCTTCAAGACTACTAATATCAAATTACTTATCACTAAAACTTAAATTTGTTTCAAGATTAATTTTTTTTCAATTAATTTTCTTTTAAAATTTTCTACTATTGGGATTCAAATAAAAAAGTCAGGTAATTTCATATTTTAAAATTTGTTCAAATAAGCTATGAACAAAAGAAAATAAATTCATTTGATATATATACAAAAGAATCTAAAGAATTAATCTTCAATTGAATTGTGCGATCTTATTGCTATTATTTTCATCAAAATGTTTTTTTTTTATAGATCATACTATTTTTATGAAATTTAATCTGTATGTTGATTTTAATGTATTTTTTTAAGTTCAAAACAAATGTAAAACAATTAATTGTTCATATAATTCTTTCAAATAAGTAGCAAAATAATAGCTTAATTATTAATCCAGTGTCTTTATTTTTTTCTTAAATATTCAATTAGGCTTCTCTCTTATTAAAAGCTTCAATCAAGTCTTTTATTTTTTTAAAATACTCCATGTAGACCCTTTCCGTCCAATTAAGACTGACTCCACTAGATTGAGTTTTTTTTTTGCAGTTTTCATTTATGAATAATAATGATTTTTAACTGCTACTACATTTATTATTATTTTAAAAATTAATAAATTATAATAAAAATACAATTTTTAAAAAATTAAAATTTTAAAATAGTGACAATTTATAGTCACCACTATATCTATTATTATTTTAAAAAAAAAAAAACACTATGCCTTGTCTTTCTTCTCACCTTCGTCCACCACCATCATGTATAGCATTATGGACAACAAGAACCACAATCCAATTTTTTCAGAACCAAGAATCGCAATCAAAACCCTAAAAATTGCAATCAAAACCCTAACCACCCCAGATTAATCATTATCAGAACCTAACCATCCCAAATCAATCAAAATCAAAACCCTAATTAGATTTTTAGTCAGGCTAGGATTATGAAGCTCACCTCCATCGTCTATTCCCGAAAGCTTGAATGCATAATTATTTAGCTTTGACGGGTTAAAGTGTTACCCGTTTCAATTATATATATATTAATCAATTTATGAACTGAAAATAATAGTATTTGAACATTGGTCCGTAGATGTTAACAAAAAGAAGAAATGAAAACTTAAATATATTATCACTATATATATATATATATATATATATATATATATATATATATATATATATGTTTCTCCTCTTGTCATCAGTATTCGGATTCTACTTTCCAACCTATGTTCTTTGTGGGTTTTATTTTTCAGCTTGAAACTTCTATGCCACGTCCCAAAGGTTCTACTAAAGAGGTGGCCACAATATGGAACCCTACTCTCAGTGAAGATGCATCCAATGAGTTTATCATGATCCATAGCAGGAAGCTTCTCGAAGACAAAAAATTAATAGGTGACCATAACTCTGTTATCTCCACTTTGCTAGAAGAACTCCTTCAAGCTCAAAGGTTCATCCATAAACTCAGGGCAGAACAGAAGTGCATCAAGAAAAACGTTGAACAATTTTTGCAAAATCTTAAAGAGGACAAAATCTTCTTGAAGAGCAAGGAACACCACAAGATTAAAGCAACATTAGATGACTTAAAGGGCAAGTTGGAGAGGGAAAGAAGAAGTAGAGAGAATATGGAGTTACATAACACCAAATTGGTGCATGAACTCGCTGAAGCAAACTTATTGGCCAAGAAGTTTATGACAAACTGCGAGAAAGAAAAGAAAGAAAGAGAACTGATGGAGGATATGTGTGAGGAACTAGCCATGCAAATAGGAGAAGACAAGGCTAAGCTTACGGTGATACTGAGCGAATCCAAGAGAATTTGCGAGGAAGTGGAAGAAGAGAGGAACATGATGCAAATGGCTGACCTATGGCGCGAAGAACGCGTGCAAATGAAGCTTGTTGAAGCACAACTTGTTCTTGAAGATAAATATAACCGGTTGGTGCAACTCACTGCTTCTCTCGAATTGTTCTTAATATCAAGGGGTTCTGAACTTGGCACTACAGAACTAGAGGATGCTGAGTCGATCAAACAAGAAGTTGAATCAATAAATATTCAGCGGATTATGGAGCTTTCGTTTGATGTCGAAGACTCCGAAAATGTTTCCCATACATGAAACTTGATGACGGGTTTTCTGCCTTTGGTCGACACAATATAGCAAAGAAATAAGAAAAGAGGAAAAAGAAGTTGATGATAAAAATAAATAATATGATAGAGAAATAAAAATAGAAGAAAAAAAAGTGTGTGGAAATTATTATAATAACTTTGTGACATGAGTAAGGTTAGTCTTTCCACCTTTTGTCAATTCTGTTCACGGTATACAGCAATACAGCATTTGGAAATATGTGCAGTGATATATATGAATATTTTCATTTTATAAATATTCTATTAATATTTATAATTTCTTTTTTTTCTCTTTTCATAAATTCATATAACTTATTATATCATATAATTCTCTCTCTTCTTTTCTTTTCTTTTTCTAGATGTTTGGATAACACAGAATGTCTATGCAACATTTTCCTTTAAAAATAATTGAGTGTGAGTCACTGACTCATTTTTCTTTTTTTTTTTTTCTTCTTAGAGTTAATATGGTATCTCAAAAAATTTAAGATTAAAATACAATTTTGATTCCCTATTTATTATAAGGTTTAAATACTTTTTTAATCATTACAATTTAAGATTTTTTTGTTTTTCGTCCTTGTAAAATATTTTTTTGGATTTTGGTCACTGCAAATTATGTTTGTTTTATTTTTCGTTCTTAAAGCAATTTAGATAACATTTTTTTGACTGTTCAAAGCGCTATCTAAACTGTTTGAAAGACAAAAAGCAAAACAAACATAATTTGTAAGGACTAAAATAAAAAAAAATTACAAGGACAAAAAGTAAAAAAAAGGTTAAATTATAGATACTACAAATATAATTAAACTTTTTTATAATATTCGATTTTAGTTCTTTTATTTTTAAATTAAGACATTTAATTCTCTAATTTTAAAAATCCAGTAATTTTAGTCCCCAATGGGCCCAACCCATGACCAAATTGAAAAGTTGACCATTAAGTTATTAGTGTTGACTTCCACGTGGCAAAATTTAACTTGACCAATTCAACTTCTCCATTGACCGCTTCGAAACTGGATCTATGGTGAGTTACCCCTTCGTTTCACACCCTCCAAAACGTTTCTCTCGCAACCTTGTTGTCACCGTGTAGACATTGGAGCTCCGACGGTCGCATCAGATGTTGGTCTTGTTTGGCCAGAGTCTACATCGCACTCTGTGATTCTCACAAGTCACAACTCCCGCAAAGGGTGTGGTGTTTCTTGGATGGAGTGTGAACAGTGGGTGTGGTGTTTAGCATTGTTGAGTTTGGTTCAAGCCCTTTTTCTCGGATCACCTGAGGCGCACCTGCTATGGTTCAATCCCGCATTGTTCCTCTCCCCGGACTTCAATTTCGTATCCTACATTTCGAAGCAACGAACTTTTGTCCCCTTCGACAGGTTCTGTTTGGAGCTTAACAACTACCTCTCTTCCCTCAACCACGAACTCATTGATCTTATAAATCGTGACTATGTCGATTTCGTCAACCTGAACACCAAGCTCGTCGAGGTGAACATCGTTGAAGTGCGAATGCGGGATGTCGTTGTGGTGCGAACTGGCATCACAAAGGTATGAATGAAAAGTACTGCCGTTGCAGAAAGTTCCTTCATTTTTGTTGACTTGATTTGGTAGCTTAACTTTTGAAGCCACTAAAGATGTGATTTTTACCATTGCATGATCCAACCCGAATGTACTACAGCAACTGAAATTATTCAACAGCAGTTTCACTGAGAAAGTCAACGTTAATTTTAACAGTCATCATTTCAATTTGGATAAGGGACAAAAGTCATTGATTTTTTAAAATTGGAAAACTAAATGTTTTAATTTAAAAATAGAATAACCAAAATTACATTTTAGCCAAAATTTAAAGATTTTGATGCAGTTTTTTTTTTGACGTTAAATGAGTTTTGGATATATGAAAGGAAAGAGAAAAGAAGAAATATTTTTTCCTTAAAGAATAATTTTTTGGTTTCTTAGTTTCCTGTATAATATTTAAAAATGGAAAATATATTAAAAATAAAGTGACAATTTTGTAATTAAAAAGCGAAACTAGGAATACGAAATGAAAACAAAGGAAACGAACACTTAATATTCTCATGTTGAATTAGAAAATGCATCAACAACATCGGTTATGAGATATAACTAATGTTGAAGACGATTAACAACATCGCTTATGCTAGAACCGATGTTGACAAAGTCATTTTATTTACAAAAATGCCACCGCATATTTTTTGACATCAGTTCTTATATAACCGATGTCAATTGGACGATGTAGAATACATATTTTCTAGTAGTGTTCGTTACTGAAAAAGTTATAACTTTCATTTTTTCTATACTTTTCTACATTTTTATTTCCATGAGGAGAGTGGAAAAGTGATATTCCTATAGAAAAATGAAAAGTTATTTTTTAACACACTTATAAATTTTATTTTTACTTATTTTTTTATTAATTATTTTGAATTTTAAAAATTATTTCTAGAAATATTAAAATGTAACCAAACATGTTTTTGTCTTTTTTTCCGAGAAATAACAATTTAATAATGAATATTTTTAGACTTTTCCTTTTTAATTTTAAAATTTTTTTACTTCAAAAAAATAGACAAAACAATTTGTTATATAAAAATAAATTTGAACAGATTTGTGAAAGTAAGAGGGAATTACTTAGT